>CM061226.1:14270762-15470762 GCA_030844895.1 Ambrosia x helenae
ACACTGAATGATTCAGCATTCAGCACGTTTGTTTCAACTTCTGAATGGAATGGTTAAGATTGAATCATTAAAATTTGAGATGTTGCTAAACCATTAATCACTGAATCATTAAGTATTGAACTAAACTGAATCATAAAGAGGCTCTCCTACCAATGTGGGAAAAAAATACCAACTGTAAAGAGGTCTAACTTAATGTTCAGCACTTAACCAATCAGACCTCTTAACCATTTAGACCTTTTACTGATTCAACACTTAACCAACCAAATAACCCCTTAACTACTTTTGAAACAGTCTCAGAAAAAAAATAATGGTTGAAAGAAATAGATTCCGTTTATAATTTATTAAATAATTCTAAAGCAAATTATGCTAAAGCCTAAAAGCATAAACAGCATATACATATAGAACATACATAAACAAGTCCCTTATCGATTGGTTTAAAAATATGACATAAGTTTGATTACGGCAAACTATATAAACTTACAAAAACAGATCAAAATGTCAAAAAATACATAATATCATAAATCTTATTACCATATGAACTAAACATTACCTTGACATTTATTATTATACTATTGAACTACTGGATCAATGATATAATGGTCGTGTTTTTATTTGTTAATTGAATACTTTGGTTGACTGCCCCGTAATAGCATACATATTCATCTCCGTGGCAGAGTTGTTAAACTTGTTCATCTTCATTTCTTTCCTTTTAGTCCCCAAAGAATCATTTACGTCATCGCGGCCCCTCTTTTTCTTTTCTTCTTGCAACAATACTCCAAACAACTTGAAACCATTCCTTTTTTCGTCATCATCATTTGACTCATAGTCGCCACTCGCCTTCGTCTCATCAACCACAATGTCTCCATTCATGATCCGATTGATCTGATCAGGCGCGACCTTCACGTTTTGAGTCAGGAACGCTACCAAATCATCACATTGTTTCTTCATTTGTGCAAGTTCTGACGTCAATATAAGTTTCTCCTTTTTTAGTTTCTCGTTTTCATCTGACAAGTTTTCCAACTTCTCCATGGTTGGAGTGTCTACCGAGCCAGGATTCTTAGAATCTGGCGACGAGGTTGAGCTAGACCCGAGATCTTCACCTGAGCTAGTTGGTGAAGATGTTGGGCGATCGTTGTCAGCTGGCTTCCCGTTTGTAGGAGATTGGGATGTTGTCACGGTTTTTCGACGACAGATTTTGAGTAGAAGTTCTCTTTGCCCACGTTTAAAGTTCTCATTTGCAAACTCCCATTTATCTGGTACCGTTTTTCGAAATCCCTATAAGAATCAGCATCACGTAATCATAATATTAGTTATGTAGATTTATATACAAAGAGAGAATCAATTCATAACATACAATAAATTTTCCCGGAAGAGTGTAAAATTAAATTCTAAACCATTTAATATGTTGATTGATTTTCATAGATTTTTAGTTTTGTATTACTAAGGGAGAACGGGGCGCTACCAGAATTGGCCACGGGTACCACACTACCAGCACGGTTTTACCGCCGCCACCAGTGCTGGTAGGGGTCCCGTGAACCAAATACGGGTTCTATCTAACGGGCTGGTAAGAAGATTAATTAATGCAACGGTCATTTTTTATAATATATTTTATTACTTTTTTGACCGTTTGGAATTTTTTAAATGAAACGGTAATATTTTTTTGACCGTTATTTTTGAAATGGTATAAATTGTGCACGATTTAAATTAAAAAACACAACCTACATTAACCAAACTACTTAAAAACACAAACAAAACAAATGGATCCAAGGAAAACAAAGAGTGTTTCGAGGGGTGCGAGGGGAACCTCGAAATCTAGGGGTCGAGGCAAAGCTTTGAGTTCGAGATCGGCTACGGTTGAGCCGTATAGGCTCGTGCTCAATTTTCCACCAACCCAACCCCAACCCCAACAACAATCGTTTTACTCACAATACACACAATTCCCACAAAGGCAACCACCCATGATGTATCAACAATATATTACGCCGCCTCAATTAACAAATTCCCAACTAGAAGACTTCGAGCTCAACTTAGAAGATGAGGACGATGACGAGGAGGAAGCTGTGCCAGAGACACAGTTCGAGCAACATGTAGATGAATAGATAGACGAGGAAGCGGGTGACCCGCTTGAGGTTGAAGTTGAAGAACTTGAAGGAGGGGTGAAAAAGAAATATGCAAACCGTGTGAAAGTTGTGAACTGGAATACAGCACAAGAGGTTGCTTTGGCAAAAACTTGGTGTTATGTGTCGGAGAACAGGGAGAAGAGTAACCGAAGAAGCAAGTGAAGTTTTTGGAAAGCGGTCCAAAAACATTACACGTCACTGTTGGGTTCTTCCACCCGAACGGTTGATCAAATTACTTCTAAATGGACCGCCATGAACCCACAAATGAATGCGTTCAATGGACTTCATCAACAAGCGGTAACAATTATGATATATTTAACTTAGCTTTTTATTTGATTAAACAAAATTCTCTATATATTTCATTGACGGTTCTATTTAATTATATAGGAGCGCCTACGTGGGAGTGGATGTAGTGATCTAAACGTCATGCAAACAGCGTTGAACGATTACAGAAAAAGCCATCCTTCGGGTTTTAATCATCATGCGGCATGGGAGATTGTAAAAGACTACGACAAGTGGAAGAAGCAAGTGTTGATGGGTGAAGAACAGTCCGACAGTCATTCGGACAAGAGATGAAAGTCTTCGGAAAGCGGCAACTATCGGCCGATTGCCTTTTCCACACCGGATGATACCACCCCCACTAGCCGCATGCCGGACCTCAACGAAGATACCAACCCAACGCGACCCAAACGAAAATCCAAGAAAGCCGCCGCCGCCGAGTCTTCCGGCAAATCATTGGTTGACGAACTCGGGTCATACCGAGCAATGAAAGAAGACAAACTCAACCAGTTGGTCACCCTACAATCTCAACAAGGCGAAAAACAATGGCGTTTTTAGAGGAACAACGCGAATTGTTGAGACAACGGCAGCATGACCACGACTTGAATATTTACACAAAACCACACGAGCACCTCAAAGGTAAATATTTGGAGTTGGTTTTGAAACGTAAAGCTGAAATCGCGGCGAAATACGAATGGGAGCATTATTGGGTTGAAGACGACGCGGATGATTAAGGCGACGAGTAGGATGAGGGCGTTTGTATTTTTATTTTAGTAGATGTTTTTTGTAATTTTTTTTATTTTAATGGGACAGTTTACTTTTAAGTTTTACAAACGGTAGTTATAATTCAAACGATCATTTTTTTAGTAAAAACGGTAATTAAAAAAAAGGAAAACTAAAAATAAAGATTTCAGTGAAGTGAATCAGTGGAGTGCTGCCTACAAAAAAACTGAATCAGTGAAGTAAATCAGTGAAGTGATGTGTCAGAGCATGATTGGTTAAAATCAGTGAAGGAAAAACAAAACTATAGTAGCACCCCTTTTCCCCTAACATATGGATGTGTATATCATATACATAAAAAAAAGACCATCAAAATAATTTGTTTGTGTATATATATATTAAAAAATACTGCATACATATACATAAGTAAATTTATGTGTTTATAAGTATTTCATTATATTTAATTTACATTAAAATTTGGGTGGGTGGATTGGCATGATAACTTATATAACACATGTTGAGATAATGTATTCGACTCTAGATCCTTCCATTGTTTCTACTCTTCTATCTAGGGACCCACTAAAGCACTGCCGACCGTGTTAATTTCACTTGCTGGCATCCGATGCCCATCCACTAGCATGTTTCATGATTATTAATAACTAGTGTATAAAATCACGCGCGTTACGCGTTTTACAATCAAGATTTAGATGAGGTGTTGATCAATCAATGAATTATACAATCGAGATTCCATTTTGGTTGTAAACGTTAAAAAAAATAAAGAAATCTACACATAAAGTAACACATGAAATTTGTAACGAAATTAGATAATATTATGTTATTTATATTAATAGTATATAATATAATAAAGTTTTTGAATTTTGAATAAAATAATATAAATAAAATAATAATATAGTTAATTGAATAAAATAATATATAGTAAAATAATAATATAGTAAATTATTTAAAATATTATTAAAATTACTATTCATTTTAATCACTATTCATTTAAGTTGGTTTATTAATATATTGTAATACCCGAAAACATTCAAATGCCAATCATTAAACACCTCATATAAATTTTTTAACCATTACCTAAAATATACCCTACCCATATGATTAAAGAATGAGAGACAAAGTAACTCATTTAGAAAAAAGACATGGACAATCAAGTAATAGGCTCATTTTAATAGGACACTAAAAATCTTGTTCACACATCTTTCGGTAATCTATCTCCCCTATACATGTGTTTGTAAAAATCTCGCCAAACCTCCGATTAAGAGCTAGTTGGAGGTTCACCGAATAAACACCGATTAATCGTTAGGCAGTGGCTAGCTAGCGATTCTAGCCAAATTTCGACCAAAATCTGTAAATTTCGATCAGATTCCGACCAAAAACATGTAAATTCTAGCGATTTAATCATATATACTTAAAGATATACGTTGAGGAAATGGCTAAAAGTTAAAACATGCCTACTTAAAACCTGAAAATTACATAAAAAACCTCAATCCGATTAATCTCTACTAATCTCAATTAATCGCTAGTCGGTATCTCACCGACGGACTAGCGCCTAGCGATTCTTACAACACTATATAAAGCGAGATAGTGTGCAAGGGTGTCCAATATTAACGCACTAAAAATATCATAGGATTAATTACGTTTAGCACGACCCTAAACAAATTTTCATAGATATTTGGTAAACAAACGCCTATTAAACTAACAAATGCATGATGAAGTTGAAACAAGTTGATAGAACATACATAGGTATTAAGCTGACGAACGAAGCTCGAGAAGTTGTTGTGTTTGAACGAATTCGGTAGCAAATCCTTAGCAAAATCAGCAGTTTTCCACACGACGAACGTCGTCCCACTTTCGTTCCACGAAATCACATCATCCGTCGCAGGATCATCAACCAACGAATACGTCTTACTTAGAAAAGGCGCTGGAGCCGACCGATGAGTCATTTTTATTTATTTCCTTTGCTTCTTCTTCTTTTTTTTTCTATCTTACCTATCTTTGACCTAAATTCACTAAACTTCTAAACTAATTATCAAACAAGAAATCAACAACTAAACAGCAAAAGAGCGGTTAGGAATTCCCAGCCCCAGCAATAAAACCCGGAAAGAAACAAACGAGATCGAGCCAGGTCGTAGTTAGAAGAAAGGTTAATATTATCGGCAGCCGATGACGATTTCTTAGATTTTTCCATGAGCGTGCACGAACATAACTTTATTCACAAGCTTGTATCCGACGATTAAAAAAAAAACAAGAAGAAGATTACACAGATGATGATAAGAAAGTTATAAGGTTATGGGGAAAACACTTGGGAGATGGTTTATATAATTGCAGGGGCTGTGGAAAAGGATGTTCTAGAAAGGATTGGAAAAACAAACAGTGCAGCAAGTGGGTCGGCAGGTTGAAAATAATAAGATACAAGACTCCAAAGTTTTCTAAATACTACGGCTGTGGGGCTTTTTCCTTTAGAAAAAAAAAAGAAGAAGAAAAGATAGATTTCTTTTACATTTTTCATTTAAGGTAGGTGAATGTTATGAGGTTTAACGAATATCATCATCCTCGGTTAATTCCATCTAGAGCAAAGCTAAGGTAGGGTCTGAGGAGGGTAAGATGTAGACAACCTTACCTCTACCCCTAATAATAGAGAGGTTGCTTCCAGTGGGAACCCCGATTCGATGTGGTTTGGTATCAAGCCTTGGACATAAGGCACAGAACACTTAGGAATCGGGACAAACCCGATCGGTGCATGCACCCCTTTGTCTTTTGGCTATCCACACCACCACATGATGCATGATTAACCGTCCGCCGTTTTTAACGTTATCGAATATGATTCTCCTATATAAAGTTTATTAGTTTATATCTGAGAATGTCTCGCGGTTGAAAAATCTAATATGACGTAATAAAATCTTTAATATATAACTTAAATCAGTCATTTCATTTGGATTAAAACTATAAACTGCTTACGGAATTCCTTCTGCAGATCCAATAGCAATATTCATCTTTCGATTCCAATCAAGAAGACATATTTAACTACCTAAAAAATGGTTACAACAAAGGATTAGTAGTACTATCTACTTCGGCAACAAAGTTCATATCAAAGTAGGTTGCTAAAGTATTGGTTGATTATGAATTTATGATCTTATACCATGTTACACGGTCTTGAAATTTCATTAAGATTGACTTTTCCATACCCTTGCCATGTAGAATACAACCTGTTATGCATAGTTCTCTGTAAGGGCTTCCAAATTCTATAAGCTAGCTCCATACCAAGATCATATCATAACAGCTCAAATTATTGTTAACTTGTCATATGAAAAATAATAGTGGATTAGAACCTCTGTTTAATTTTGTGAGCGGTTAGAACAACTTAAATATGTTAAACAACGAACTGAACCATATGATGCTAAAAAATGTTAAAGATTAATGTACTAAGACTCATATATACAAAAATTTGAACCATATGGAGGGCGTCAAATGCATCAAACACACCTATCCATGAATCCCTTGCTCTGATCCAAAATGGCCAAGCAACAAAAGAGGCTACGGTAATGCTTCTACACCTTCAGCAAAAGGAGATGACGTCTTTTGTATTACTTTCTTGTGCTAAAATCATTCACTCAGAAATAGGATCGTAACCTTCAAGGATATCCAGTGAATTCATCTTTCCTTATGTTTCTAATCTTGTCAACAAATATAAACACCCTTGTCAAACCAATAAATTCTCAAATTACGTAATGATTACTAAGATAATGATTACATATGAAGGGTGAAAATTATAACTTCCTACAAAAGTTTGACAGCACAACAACCAAAGCAAATCTGATGCAGAACGGTCCATCCTTGAGCTCACCATCAGAAAAATCCGCAACATGCCACACACGCGACTTGTCATTACAAGAGTGCTCTTGCACAGACATAATTGAGATAACTACAATAACACCATAAGCAAATTCAAATAAGAATACTTGATACCAATCCAACTTAACAATGTTATTCTTCCATTACACAAATCTTGAATAAACCTATCCAATGACAGTTGTTTCTCCATGAATGGCAAAATTTGCCTCTATATAGCAAACATCTCTATACAGCAACCCTGTATTTGTTTGAAAGAATGTGCCATTTGAAATAAATCTTTGCCAACCGCATTTCAAAACTGACGCACTAAACTAGTGACTATCTACAATTTATACACTGCAGGTCTACACAATGAATGAAAGAAATAAAAGGAAACATAACCTGCACCAATAGAAAGGAGAAGAAGAGAGAGACTTACGGGAGTGGGAGAGAAGATCAAGAGGTGACCGGCTCCGGTCATCTTCTCCGACCGGTCATCTCCCCGGCAACAACAAACCAACCTCACCACCATCAACCGCCCACCCTCTCCCTCTCTATTACCGAACCCACACCTTTCTCCGATTCCAGTGACTGGTGTCGATCATCTCTCCGGTAATAATAAACCTGCCGCAAACCTACACCTCTACTACTCATCTCATCCAACCCATTCATCTTCTTTGATTAGCCACCCCCAACCCTTAATTCCTTCCGTTACCAAACCCGACACTCACCATCTTTCATAATCATATCCACCTATGCTCCAATCAGAGTCTGACGTCGTTTGGTGTGACGCCCACACCCAGATAAGGATGCACCATACACAATTGATACCAACTTACAAAGGAAATACTTATTTTATTAATATAAACTGCAGGGTACAAAGGTTTGAAACTTAAAAAGTACAAAGCTTGATCAACTATTCTTAGCGGGAGGTAT
This sequence comes from Ambrosia x helenae, assembly GCA_030844895.1. Classification (NCBI taxonomy): domain Eukaryota; kingdom Viridiplantae; phylum Streptophyta; class Magnoliopsida; order Asterales; family Asteraceae; genus Ambrosia; species Ambrosia x helenae. The sequence continues at coordinate 14,278,667 of CM061226.1, forward strand.
ACTTTCCCATTAAATCACACGAACTAGCACATCCTATTCCACCGGTCATATAGCTTTTAGTTAAACAATATGCCCAAGAACTAGTCATCACTACCTGTGACACATGCTTAAAACGACGTCAGACAATGCTGGTGAGTTCATGAATCTACACAATTTACAAAACACATTCATTTATCATTCATGACTTGTATCTGCCCATGTCACTATAATCTTTCCGCCACGCCCGGCACCCACGCATGGGCCCTCGTGACGGTGTCAACAAGACTTCAAACATCATACAGTCAATGCCCACTACACCGCAGCGTAGTACCGACAAATCCTGCCGTAGCAGCACGTATAAGGGACCACAGATATCGTGTGTATGTGTGATTTGATTATATGCATGCGTACTAACAGTCATGAGTGTAATATTAACAATTACCAATTTGGACAAGCATAGAACTCACATTTGAAAACATTCATAGAACTCACCTGTTATACGGTAGCTTAACACCAGCTAGTCTGATCAGGTACTACCTCAGGGTCCTGATAAAATTATAAAATCCTAGGTTAGGTACTGATACGCCTAACTAATTATTATCATGGTTGGATATTGGTTAACGCTGCCTTGTTTAAGCATGGGTAATCAGTCCATGCCTAACTAAGACTAGGCTACCCAATACCCACCCCTAATAATAATCCTTATACCTAAAAATAATTAATACTAAACTACTACTAAAAACACCAATAAAAATAACTAAACATAACTTAATTGAAAACATACCTCAAAACTATCTACGACACGTTGATGTAGAGTCTCCCTACTCAGGCTCCTACTAGTGCTCAAAAAATGACTATTTACAACACCCAACAGGGTATCGTAAGCTAGGGATCCTCTATATTAGAGTGTTCTCAAAAATAACTGTACCCTAAAGGAATACCATATATTTATTGGAGAGGTTGGACGGCGGGTTTATTGTTGGGGTCGATGTGGGATATTGTCAAGCTAGCACACACCTTAACTTTTCTTTACTAGAAGGAATGCCCGCGCGTTGCGGCGGGTGTCTCGATTTATATTATATTCAATTATGATGTTGATTACGAACCACAACCCAGGTTTACGACATTTTACTTTATTCAACAAAATATAGTATCAAAAATATTAGCACAACAAACCAAATAAAACCTCAAATAAAACCTTGTAGATAATTATAGTGGCAAAAATATTAGTATCATCTAGAGATTGATTTCCACTGCTTGATGCCATAGTTCCTTTTTTTTGTCATCTTAGATTCAGATAGCCAATAAAAATCTCCAAATAATAAAAGCGAAAATAGGAAATATGATTACTGTATTTATGCTAAGACACCACATGAAAGTGAGATTGTGAGAGTTCATTAAATTTTATAGAAACTACAAATATATGCATACCGGGTTGACGAATCAAAAAATAGAAACTAATATCATCAACTACTATAAAAGATATAAAAAATCGAACAACAAACGAATAATCGAATAATTCACGTTGATATTAGCAAGTAAATCTAGGTATCAAACCTGCTGGTTGCAAGAGAATTCCTTTGCCAATCTTATGCGCATACTTCATGAAAATTTGCTTTTATAATCATCATTCGCGTGTAACGCATCCTAGAGGGCCCAACCGCCGCAATACTCGTAAATTAATAATCGTTGACCATGCTTAGAACAAGTAACCCATGAGTTCAACAACATTCGCATGCCGAATTTTATCAAATCATTAATAAGATCAATAAATTCTTTCTCCTTTTGTCGACTGATTACCTTTTTGTCCCAACTTCTTCATAGCAAGCAACTAAATAAAAACACGAAATACAAAAGTTTTGCAGCTTTAGATATGAGATCAAATGTGTAAAAGAAAAAAAGAAGTCAACAAATTAGAAATCAGGTCAAAGAGTACCTCATACATGTTTTTTGTAACCATTTTGAAATTCTGCACCCATCTTGAAATTCTGATTTATGTAAATCCGTTAATACTGATTGTAAAGGTACCTCATACATGTTTTTTGTAACCATCTTGAAATTCTGCACCCAAATTAGCAAAAAAAAAAAAAAAAAAAAAAAAAAACTCCAAATTAAATATAGATATAGATAATATAGATATGGCTTTTTTCAGGAGCAAAGAATTAAGACGGTGATAGGAAGGGGTTGTAAATTGGGCTAGGGGCCTATAAAAACAAAAAAAAAATCCACTAAAGGTTGAATTATTCATTCACCGATATTATATTAAATCAATTAATTATTTATGTAGTTAAGCTAATAAGCTAACCTCTCTGTTGTTATTTATGTAGTTGAGGGACGATCTTCAAGAATATGTGTGTATATTCTTCAAGAATATGTGTAGTAGGTGCTAGTGGATTAGGCTGTGAACTTCTCAAAGACCTTGCCCTCTTCGGTTTACCAATTCCTTTTCAGGTATATCCTTCCTTTCATTGCTATTCCCCCAATTGAATCAACTTCTTCTTCTTAAACCAACCAAGCCAAGCCATTTAAAAAATCTAGGCATAATTTATGATGTTCATAGGCTCTTCACATTCTTACATTTAAGAAATTTATTATATTAATGGTTTTTTGATCAATCACATACCATGAGGGTAAGGTTGGAATAAGTTTTCAAGTTGTGAGTATGAGGTTATGATAAAATTACAATTTTAACCTTCTAAGTGTCTTAATTGTCACAATTATGCCCAAAATACCCTTAAATTTCTTGCTTAAGTATGTTGTACATGTTGCTTCTTAAGTTGTACGGAAATGTAAATGACAATCTTGGCCATCACTCCTCCTTAATAAGATAATATAGATAATTCGATATGGGACAATGAATTCAATTTCAAAGTTGAATATGGCGTACATCATATATGCTTCATCATTTCATTTCTTAAGTTTTATATAATTATATTATTAATATAATTAATTCAGCTGCTTCACTCGTTTCTCTCGTATAACTTTTAAATTATAATGTTTTACTAATTTTCGAATATACTCTTAAGACGAGCTAATTTTTATCTACGCTTTGACCTAAGTTTCATTAAAATGGAGTAGGGTCAAATATAATATCTTTTGTTAGTCTAACTAAACGGTCTCTTATAATACTATTGGCCCGACTAGATTCTTATATATCAGATAATCATACTATTCACGCCTAGATCATATTTACACCCGACATAAATTTCATAAACATTTCTATTTTATTTGATCACAAAATGGGGTGTTACATTTGGTCCTCATCTTCCTCATCCTTACCATTCTCCAATTTCCACCACCACCACCACGTCGAAATCCATAACATGTATAGCATACCATGAAACAAAAGAAGGATACAAAGATAGATGAGAAATATAGTACCTTAAAGATGTGTAAATCATTGTTTGAGGCTAGGGTTTGAGGTAGTGAAGAGGATGGAGAACAATTTATTATGCTAGGGTTTTGAGTCGATTTGGTTATGATTTAAAAGAAAAAAAAAGAATGAGATGCTTTATATATGGTTTTTTTAAAGAATACCTAGTAGCTAGTGTCACGTGACACACTCAAAGGGGGAGGATGACCTCTTTAAATGCTATGTAGTATTTAGTGCTTTAGAATATTAATATATAGATATAGATATACATTTTTCTATCAATAGGTTAGAGAGTTTTTTTTTATTTAATTAAATCTATAATTAAAAAGACGGCAAAATATATGTATATAAAGAATATATTTTTAATGGCTAACTAAATAACAACTGAAGTGTCATTGGGTTAGCACTAAAAATGATCTGCCTCGACAGCCGAATCCACCAAGCCACCAATTTGGAGAAAACCCGTCGTCCAAAGGACTATTGTGGTAAAACCCCCCGGATCACTCGTAAGTTACTCGAAAAGTGACTCATTAAAATGCTTGATACGATTTAAGCTTAAAAGAAGTCGAGCCCAAGCTTCATACAAAAACTGGATAATAGCCCTACACCTAAACGAGCTAAATTGTGAAGAATCAAGTTGAGTAATGTGCAATTTTAAAAATTATAAGTGGTATAAGCTGAAGCTTTAAATATAAAAATTATAATAGTTAGGGTTTGGCTCTGTTAAATCACACTAGATGAGCTTAACCTTAAACGGACCGAGACTTATATGAACTAATTTACACCTCAAACTACAGTCAAGGAAAGTCTAAAGTAAGGGTGTGTTTGGATAGTCTCTGAATCATTCATTAGGAGGGAGGCTCTAACCGAATAAGAGGCTATGTTGTTTGGTTGGAAAAATTGTCACCCCTGAATGATATCATACAACACTGAGGGATTCAACTCTTAACAATCTCTGAATAAAGTTAAAGACTCCTCTACCCTTTGCCCTATTCAGAACTCCTCACTCATCACCTTCCCTCTTCTCCTTCATCTCCTCTCCTCTCCTTCTCTTTGCACAACTTCCCGCTGCCTCCTCCTTCCCTCTCATCCCTTTCCGGCGTCGCCTCCTCTTTCCCTCTCCTCCTTTTCTGACGCCGCCCCATCCTGTCCTTCCCCCTTCAGCTCCGGCCGCCACACTCGTGGATTTATGACTCCCTATCGTGGTACGAGGTATTGGTTAGCCGATTTTTGACGGCAACATGCGTTAACTAAGGAAAAAAGATTCAATCATGCTCACGCACAACTCAGAAATGTCATTGAACGTGCATATGGTGTTCTAAAGGCGAAATTCCCAATCCTAAAGCAAACGACTCCCTTTTCTTTTCCAATACAAAGAGACATAGTGATTGCTTGTTTCGCCATCCATAATTTTATAAGGAAATGCAATATTTATGATCAGTTATTTATGGAGTATGATGAGAACACGATGTTTCATGAAATGCAAAGTGGGGAAAATGATAGCCTGTTAGTTCAAGACATGGAGTGGGGTTCACAAGGTATTGACTATATGAATTCTTTACGTAGCCAGATTGCTGATCAGTTGCTTTCAAATGATTCAAATTAAAATTGTATGCAGAATTGTGTTATTAGTATTTGGATTTCGTATGTTGTGTTATTTTGTATTTGGATTTTCGTATGTTTCCATGGATTTTAAAGGATTTATGTATAATTTGGATTTTCTATGACGTTTTGTATTTTCCTTTTACAATTTTTCATCAATTTGTACACTATTCAGAACTCTAGCAAACAGACACATTCATTCAGCACATAATACTTCAAAGGGGTAAAATAGTCATTCTGCACAATCATTTAGAGATACAGCCAAACAGCTCTTAGTGGTTCAGTACTTACTAATTCAGAGTCTCTTACCCATTCAGACCTCTTACTGGTTTAGCATTTGCCAAACGGCCTCTAAAAGGATTATGATTAAATGCTACCAAATTTATGATGAAAATTAATGTTAAATAAATATGACTAGTATTCATGAGATGCTTTTTTTTATGGTGATGAAATATTTGGTACACATACGTCAGTCATGAGCATAGTTATTTCAATAGAAACATGTTTTGTATGCTTGTTATTCAACTTATTTATTTATTTATTTTTTTTATAAATCTATTCCATATGTATTTGATTTTGTTTGAACGGCTCATATTTTTATTTGATATTGTTACTTGTTTTTATTCTAAAAATTAATCATTTTGTTGATATTTTGTAATAACCCATGGTCCTCCTCTATGGACCATGACTCTATGTGGCAATATATGTTACGATGATATACCGGTTTAATTTTATTCATTTTAGAGGGTGTTTGGGATTGCTTATTTAACTTCATTAGGTGCTTTAAAAAACAATTAAAACCCTAAAACATAACATTTTCTTTCATGTTTCCCCCACAATTTTTATATGTTAACAACTTTTATATATGAGAGTTTTTTTAAAAAAAAAATACATCAAATTAATGAACGTTTTATTATCTTCCCAATGAGTACCATAGTGCTATACAAAAATCGGTAAAAAAATTGATCTTTTTTTTTGTCAGTTTTTGTTCATACAGGAAAAAAACACAATGTGTTCAGGTAATTCATTAATCATGTCTAGACAAGTCACTAATCTTGTTCAAACTAGAAATTCTATTTTCACCAAGAGCAGAACAGGTTAAAACCACTCTTTAAAAAAAAAAAAAAAAAAAAAAGTCACACCTTTAAGACTACCGCATTATAGGATCAAAGAGAGCAATGGATTAGGTTCCCTAAAAGATATTGGAATCAGTTATCGAGAAGTTGCGGTAAGTCTCTTCTTATCTTTGGTTCAATGTTTATGTAGATGTGACAATTTCGACCAGTTCAGGTTATGTTTTCGTTTCTTACGAGTCAGAGAAGTAATATAGTTTTGCAGTCATATTTGACATACTAACTGTCTATAGAAAAATTAAACAAATTTGATTCTTAATTTGTAATTTGTCAACCCTGAGATGCTTCCAAGGTATAATCTAGTTTATATATAAAACATATATTTTTTTGTGTCGGTATTTATATTATAATTGTTTTATATATTTATAAATAAAATTATTTTGTGTTATCGACCATTTAAAAAATGTGAGAAGCACAAATTGCGGTTGCCAAATAAATTCTAAAATCAACTAGAAACAACGAACAGTTGCCCATCCATGTGATGGGTCGACTTTGACTTTTGCATCTCCATTTTGTTGACTTGATCCCACGTATGTATGTACACGGGATTCTATTTATTTTCTAGCACCACCTACCAAACGTTCAAAAATATTTAAAAAATAGTGATAATCTATCCATAAGAACCCACTGAAAAAATCATGGATTCGTCACTGTCTAGGTAGTATATTTTTGGGGGAGACGGGGCACTACCAGCAAATGGTGTTGGTATCCTCTACCAGCACAGTAACACTGTCCCGGGTGACACGGTTAGTAGTTTGCTGGTAGGTTTCACGGGTACTAGTTAACGGACCGTGAATGAGTTTTTGTGTGTGAGGGTTTTTGTATTTTATGGGTTGTGTAGTTTAAGGTAGTGGTGCCTCCAAAAATGTGTTTCGATGAAGTGAATCAGTGAAGTGATGTGACAGTGCAGAATTGATGTAAATCAATGAAGTTGAAAATATGTCAGTGGAGCGCCCCGCCCCCTATATATATAATAATATAGGATTAGGTTCTCCAGAAAATCAATTGAAACTTAAAAACCGAGAAAGTTACTACCAAATAGTCAAAGTTTTTTATATTCTTTTTATATGTACTAATAGATCGATGATTTCCATATATGTAGCTCGCGAAAGGTATACATGTGTAACTCATATGAGGTATATACATGTAGTTTACGAGCTACGTATATGTATTTCGTCGATCTACGTGTATTCTTTTTATTTTCTGTAAAGATTAATGACACAAAAACGATAGCAGTTTAAAAGAAATAAATTTTTGATATTTTAAAGATTCAAGCTTCTTACTATTCATCCTAGAAAAGTATCCTATTCAATTATTATTGGATAACTCTTATCTGTATTTTACAATACAACTTCAACAATTCGTTCTATAATCTTTAAACACCCAAACTTGTATTTTTCTGACTTCAAGCAAATACTAAAAAGAACTAACTAAATAACCAAAACTGCGATTAGGGGCTGTTTAGCAACCTTTGCGTCAGTAAGTGTTGAGTCAGGAAGAGTACGCCAATGTGATACTGGTGTTTGGTGGTGAAGGAAGTGGTGGTGGGTCGAGAAGGCGATGAATGAGTGTCGGATGAGAGTTATAAACACAGATGAAGTGACAGAGGTAAAAGTTTCATTTAACATCATTTTAAAACTTAATAGGTAAGAGGTTTGCTGTCAAATTTGAAGGTATATTTCTAGTGAACCAAACACACTTAATAATGGCCAATTTTGATGTAATATTTTAATTAAATCAGTAAAAGTCTACAAAGCAGCCTCTTAGGTTATAGGGTGGCATGGAATGGTAACTTGCGATGTACACCACTCCCTTCTTATGTTAAGAGATATTAAATGAGTTATGTGTTAACATGTTAACCGGATGTTAAAAGTTTAAGTTATTATTTTTATTTTCTAAACCAAAAACCACAGAAAATATATGTTTTGGTGAAGTCAATTAGATTAAATCATTTACTTGAAGTGAAAGTGAGATGGAGTGAAATGAGGAAAAATAAATAATGCTGCCATCAAAACTGATAGATAACAAAACTAGTCAACAAAGACGAAAATGTGAGTTTTACAAAATTATCCATAACAAAGACCAATGTGAAACTATGGCAAACATTTAAGTCGCAAATCCATAAATCTAGCGTCAGACAAAGCTTCGAATGATATTAAAGACTTTTGTTTTAACTTTTTGCGAATATAATATGGACAATCGTACAAGAGCGATTACAAAAATGTAGTTTTATCACACTATGTTAAATTTCATTCTTGCTTTGATTGAGCATTTGTTAACTTTTTGCGAATATAATTGAGCATGTGTTATCACACTATGTTAACTTTTTACTAATATAATTAAGCATTTGTTAATGATACTCAGTGACGGATCTAGACCAACATTTTAGGGGGTAACGTTTAGTGGTATTTAGGGGTAACGTAATACGAAAAACGTCAAAAATACGCAAATTTTCCACTACGCCGGAAAATTGAGGGGTAGCGGGTGCTACCCCTCGTATGCTAAGTCCGCCACTAATGATACTTATTAACAAATGTAGGAATAATTTAATCGGTTAGCTGAGTTCTGTCGGTTTGAAACTTTCTTGAATGAAGTTAAAACACATTACTGAAATTCAAAATTTTAGCGACGAAAAAATCAGTTGGGGATTAACTAAAATCTTAAGTTTTTTTCATTAGAGAAGTACACTCATTCAAATACATTTATATTTCTAGAAATTGAACAGTAAGTTAACGACGTTTCTGTTATTGTTGGCAGCGTCAGTATTTGTTAAGTTGTGATTTGATTGGTTTGTCTGGTGGTTGTTGCATCATCACCTTCATCAAATATTTTAGACTATGGGTTGTGGAATCCTTCCCCTTTCCCTCCCCTTTATCCACATCAACGACATGTCATTTCCCCCTCCCTCAAAGCAAAAAAATGGTTCTCCCTTCTCCTTTCCTTTTTATAATACTTTTTTAAATAGAAAAAGACAAAATACAACTCTTGGAAAATGGATTCAAGGAACGGTGAGCTCGGTGTGAAATCACCGATTGTGCCAATCAATCATGGGGGGGGGGGGGGTGCATACCGACGGGGCACCCTTCCACATTGCTCCATACCGACCCACACCCCCTAGTCTTATTAGAAACTCACCATATCTTCTTTCAAAGTTTTTTTCAATATAGACAAAAACACGCCTAATGTTAACAACCTTATATTCTCTAATTTTCTGTTGGTTATCGTGTAAAGATAACTTTAATATTGAAATAGTTTGATAGTACACTAAAAAATACAATATGTTAATTTAAAGAGAAACAATAACAATATATGGGATTTTTTCTTTTGAAAACGTGTTAAAGAAATTACTAAATAGCATAGCAATTTTCCAAATTGCAGCTAATGAACAGCTATCATTGACGACAAATCACACCTACCACATTTTCAATAGCATAGCAATTGCTTTTTTGCTATCGTTTTGCCACAAAAAAAACTCGGTAAGAAAAACACACGTATCAATTGCATTATTGCTACTTATTTGCTACCGTTTTATTTTTTGTTACCGTTTTGCCACCGTTCATTTGCTATCGCCTATTGTCACCATTTTGTTACCGTTTTTTGTCACAATTTTGCTACTAGTTTTTTTTTTATCACAATTTTGCTACTAGTTTTTTTTTTTTATCACCATTGGCTAAAGGTAGCCCACAAGACGTATCTTGTAGCGGCCCAATCCGCATGCACAGGGCCCTCTAGCCCACCCGTCTCCTGTTCTAGAGAAAACTCGGCCCGCATACCCGCCCGAAGGCACGACGGCAGCGAACCGGTAAAACCTGGAGGGATCATGAGTCGAACCCATGACCACAAGGATCAAGTGTCTCTCCCTCACTTCCTAATACCACTCCACCACAAGGGTGGATGGTTCACTTTATCTTAATTGAAAACCCCGTTCAACTTCTCAATCTACAAACCAATCAAAACATAGTTAATTCCCAACTAAAACATCAACTCAGATTAAATGGTTTATCTTAAACTATTCAAACAACTAAAATAGTATCAAACAGAAAATAAAAGAAACATATGGCTTACAAAAAGAAACAAATCAATGTCTTTTAGCTTGATGAACATTGAAAAAGTTATCATGTATTTATGAAAAGTTACGTATGAATTTTTTGTGGTAATTGTTGGTCATTTCTCTCTTTTTTTAATGGCCAACAAAAAGATGTCCCGACTAATCGGGGTACACATTAATTGGTTAAAAAAGCACCCAGTATGCCCATGGGTGAAGACACATTTTAGGTGTCTTCCCACAGGTAGCGATGGGTAGCCAGAACCCACTAAGCCACCGGTTCCGAGGAAAAGCTGATCCCTCACCCGCTTGAAGGCATAACAATGGAGAATCAGTAAAACCTGGTGGGATCAAGGATCAGACCTGGCACCTCAAGAAGGCTTGGCTCTACCCATCATCATTTCCCTATGCCACTCCACCACAAGGGTGGGGGTAATTGTCGGTGATTTCTAGTTCATCTGCTTTATGATTCAATCAGAGAGAGAAAGTTTGTTTCCTCTTCATCTTTTTATCTTCCTATTGGTTTTGATAATTTAAATTGTTTTGGTCGGACATTTGATTCTTTCAATATTGTTTTAATCAATCATTTTTTGAAGTGATTTGAGTTTATTTATTGAGATTTTGATGTAATTTCTGGAGCTTAAGGCTGATTGTCATCATTGTGACATCAATCCAGTGTCGCGTCGGCCTTTGATCATGGCTATTGGCCTCACATTATTACAGTAAACTTCATTTTGAAGGCTTCAATATTCATGTATTATATTTAATATTGATTTCCGCTTAACACATAGATGATTCTGAATTTCTAGATGATAATGTGTGATGTGAATTGAACATTGACAAATTTGTGTTTGTTATAGGGCCATCGAAGAGGGAAGCACCGGTGGTTATTGCAAATCCGGCTCCAATACAACATCACTCATGGTTAGTTTCTTAGTTCACTCACCAACTATGTTTACTACCATTTGCGATTTGGGTGAATTGATTTCACTACGCTGTTTAATTCCTCAGTTTCACTAATCTTATTTGAAAGTAAACAAGTTTTTAGGCTAAGTTGTAAAAAAATGTTGTCGGGGTAAAAGAATAAGGGCATTTTCTATATAAAATAGGTATAAATATATTTTGTACGGTATCTCGTTTGACTATTATGGTATGTTTGAATAAGCGGGAAAAGAAGATTCTGATGCATACTCAAAAATATTTATTTAAGATTTATAGTTTTATAACTACCAAATCAAACACTTGAATATCTACTTTTTATAGTAAATAAAATTGAAAATGAGAAAAATATAAAATCACAAAGAGTTTTTCAGCTCACTACTACTGCAACACAACAAAAGGTGATCTCTTGTCATGAAATTAATATAGGATTTCTTCCATTTATGCAGAAGCTTGAAAGATCATAAATAACTTGATACTGTCAAAACATAGAGAAAAAAGTTGGAATGTAAGAAAGCTGATAAATTTCAAAGGCTCATAGCAAGCGCAATGATCCAAATTTCGAATCACCAAGAGGACATGTAACAGTTTTCGGCCATTTCGAGGTGAACGGGTCAATTAGGATTTGTTTTCTTATTAGCAGTTCAAAATTTTTGTAATTGTATATGACATAACTAATGTTTAAAAATAAAAAATAAAAACTGTTTTGGGTAAACCTGACCCTTTTCCCACAGGTACCAATAACCAAACCTACCAGACTTGTCTATATTACCACATATATGATATATCACATGTATTGTTGGGTCAAAGAGGATTGGCAAAGCCAGTTTTGAACCTTAGTCTGAATCACCTTCTGCATATTTTGTTAAGTATAGAATCTACTGAAAAAGAAGAAGACAAGTACTGAAGAAGCTTATACAAAGTGCTGAAGAACAAAGTTCTAAAGATGAACCAAACAAACATCTGAAGAACAACTTCTGAAGAATTACTCATCAGAAGTTTGCTACTCATCAGAAGTTCTAATAGAAGCTTCGCACCGCCCTTAACTTCAGTAGTTTTAGTATTATATTAGTTTAAGTTACTTTATGTACAAGTTCCAATACTACAGCCCGCAATATTATTATTATAATGTTTCTAATACTTCCCTTGTACGTATTATTCAGTCTATAAATAGATGGGTTCATCCCTTCTATTTTAGACATCTTTTGCAGTAACATTTCTAATATATTGAGAATCATTTCAAAGCAACTTATTACTGTTTTATTCATTAACTGCTTAGATTCTCATTAACTGTTTTAGTTCTACATTCAAGGGTGAGTAATAACTCCTGTTAAAAGTGATACTTTAACTTAGAACACTTATACATTCCGCTGTGCAATTTTCTTTGATAAATATTAACAAGTGTTCTTAGAAGAATCTGTGATAAACTGTTAAGAAACTGATCCAATATGTATCTATAGAGATAGTTAAAAGTGAACATAACCCTTAGTTTATTTGTAGCTTATGCACGGTTTATTGAACCCTTGTATAGAAGTAAAGTATGTATGACTTTGTGAAATTGCTTTATACATTTCAAGCGACATTAATTAAACAATTTCTTTCAGTGTTGTTGATATTTGTTATCATATAAACGATTTGCTATGTTGCTCAACTATTCATGATTATGTACTCTTTCTAAACTTGAGCATACTATTACAGTCTTGGTTTCACTTGTGTTTTATTGTGATGGAGGCATTATCCGAGGTTATATAAGGACTTCTGTAATTCCTATCATTTTTAGTTTTTAAATCTTATCATTTGTTATTCGTTTTTAATATTATGCCATGTGTATCGTCTACACAACCTCTTTTTGTGTATTCCCTAGACTCATCGTGTGGTTGTCATGGGTTGTTTCCAAGTCAAACCGTTAAGAGTTGAAATAAGTTATTCATTACAAAACATTGATATGTTTGTTTTTTCTCTCATTTACCTGGCTATGTACTTTAGGGGCAAAGATATCCAAGGAGAATAGGTTATTAAGCCATACACTCCATCCACCTTAGACACTAATGTGGAATATTTTTAGTTGGTTATCAAGGTAAACATCAAAATTTAAATTCCTTGCCTAAACTTCACATTTTATTATAGTTGTTTATATTGATATAGATTTATCCTTTATCCGATGTTGCTTGATCTAATATTAGAATTGATACTAACTGAAAACTAATGTACTAATAAGTTGTCATTAGAAACAAGGTGCGCAGTCTCAAAACTTTGAAGGATTGGTAAGGCATACAATCGATCAAGAAGGGCTACACCAAGGTAAATTATGAATTTCTTATCTCCGAGTATTCGGGGAATTGGGGTCGATGGTGAACCAAGTTGGGTTAGGAAATTAAAGCAGGAAACAAGGATCGTTTATGGCTCTACAGGAGACGAAATGCTCGGATATTAGCGGTTTTGACTGCACTAAGTTTTGGGATGGAGGATGTGGTGCTGAGTATGATTTTGTTCCCGCGTCAGGGAACTCTGGGGGTTTAGTAAATATATGGGATCCAAAAGTTTTTATGAAGTCTTACTCGGTATATACTGACAATTTTCTGTTAACATCTGGGATTTTCCAAGCTGACCAGACTGAGGTACATGTTGTTAATGTGTACGCTCCACAAAATGTTGTCAAGAAAAGAGAGTTATGGGATTCCTTAAAGGTGGTTGGTGGTAGTATGCAAGGGAGGTGGATACTTTTAGGGGATTTCAACGCTGTCAGACTTGTAGAAGAACGCGTTAATACACGGTTTAATGTTGTTTCTGCTCGTGATTTTAATTCTTTCATATAAGATGTCGGGATGAAAGAGTACATTATGAGAGGAAAACGGTTTACGTTTCTAGCTGGTAAAGGAAAAGGTGGTAAGATGAGCAAGATTGACAGGGTTTTGGTGAACGATAGTTTTTTCAACAAATGGCCGGGGCGTGTTTACATGCTTTACCAAGAGAATTATCATATCATTGCCCATTAATTTTTATCTCTGGTGGATGCTAATTTTGGCACTAGACCATTTAGATGGTTCAACTCGTGGCTTTCTAGACAGGGCTGTGAATAGGTCATCGTCTCCACTTTAGAGAGTTTATCTTTTTCAAGGCCTCTTGATGTTTTTTTTACAGAAAGTTAAAGGCCCTTCGTACAGTTTTATCGGCTTGGTCTCATGACTTACTGAAAAAAGAAGGGGAGAAGGTAAACCTTCTCCAAGAAGATAGAGAACAGATGGAACTGATAATGGAAAGTAGACAATTAGAAGAAGATGAAGAGTGTATTTACACGGAGTGCACGAAAGGAGTGGATCAGATTGCACAGAACAAGATCAGGGATTTGAAACAAAAATCCCTGGTCAAGTGGGCTACTTATGGAGATGATAATTCGGCTTTTCTCTATGGTGTAATAAATAGTAGAAAGGCTTCTAACACTATTCTCGGGCTTCTTGTTAATGGAGAGTGGCTCTCAAAACCATCTATTGTTAAACGCGAAGTTCTTAAGCATTTTAGAACACACTTTGTTGATTCGTATAAGGACATGCCGGACCTTTTATGTGACAATATAAAAAAGCTGACTGCTGATATGGCAGACAACATTGTCTCTCCTTTTAATAAAGAGGAGATAAACTTCGCTGTTTTTTATTGCGGTCCGGATAAGGCGGCAGACCCGGACGATTTTAATTTATACTTTGTTAGAAAGTTTTGGAGATTTCTAGAGGACGATTTCTTTTTATTATTGGCAGATTTCTTTGAAACAGGTACCATAAGTCAAGGCTGCAGTGCTTCCTTTATTACATTGGTCCCGAAATCGAAGACTCCTCTTGGGTTAAAAGATTACCGGACTATCACCCTAGTGGGTATCATTAGTAAGGCAGTATCTAAAGTCTTGGCACATAGAATATGAAGAGTGTTGAGCTCTGTAATATCAGAGACTCAATCAACGTTTTTTAGGGATAGATATATTTTGGAAGGCCCACTGGTTGTGAACAAATTGATGGCGTGGTTAAAGTCGAAAAAGAGGAAAGCTTTTCTGATGAAGATTGATTTCGAAAAAGTATATGATAACGTAAATTGGGGATTTTTATTATCTATCATGGGCCAAATGGGTTTCCCTAACAGATGGTTTATGTGGGTCAGTGATATTTTGGAATCCTCTAGGTTTGCGGTCTTCGTTAATGGAGCCCCCACTTTTGAATTCCAAAGTGAGAAGGGCTTAAGGCAAGGCGATCTGTTGTCCCCGTTCCTGTTCTTGATAGTTATGGAGGCTTTTATCTTGTGTTATAAATTAGGCCTCTATGGTGGGCGAGTTCGATGGGGTGACTTTGAATTCCGAGGAGTTGGTGGTGTCCCACTTTTTTACGCTGATGATGCTCTCATAGTAGGCAAGTGGTCCAGGGACAATATCAAAAAGATAGCTAGGATCCTTAGATGCTTTTATCTTTGTTCCGTTTTGAAGATAAATATCGACAAGTCTCTTTTTTTAGGATTGGGACTACCATGAAAGAGGTGGTTGACATGGCGGTGGTGTTAGGGTGTAGAGTGGGAGATATTCCTTTTGACTATCTAGGGATACGGGTAGACGCTAATATGAATCGGGTTCACAATTGGAACAAGGTGATTGAGATAATTCAAGCTAGGTCGATGTTATGGAAGGCGAGACTGCTATCGATTGGGGGAGGCTCACGTTGATTAAGGCGGTCTTGGAGAGTATCCCGGTATACTATTTTTCTATTTACCGCGCCCCGGTTTCTATTATTAATAATGTAGAGAGGATAATGAAAAAAAATTGTGGGCGGGAAATAGCTCGGATGATAAAATTCACTGGGTTGCTTGTGAGAGGGTCACGATTCCGAAACGTAAAGGTCGGTTCGGCATTAGTAATTTCCAACATGTTAACAATGCTTTAATTACTAAGTGGGTTTGGAGGTTTCGTACAAAGCCGAACAAATTCTGGAGTAAAATTGTTGCGTCTTGCCACTCCAACTCAAGGTACTGGGGTATTCTTTTGTTGAATAAAAGTTTGAGTGGTACGTGGAAAAATATAGTGAAAGTGGCATATTCAATGAGATTTAGGAACGCTTCTCTTCACAGTTTAATAAAAGGCGTGTTAGGAGATGGATCATCGATTTGTTTTTAGCTTGATCATTGGTATGGCGAGGTTGCTTTCAAAGGTAAATGGCCCGAGTTGTTTGTACTAAAGAAGAGCAAGAGGTGCACAGTAAAAGAGGTGATTGGGTCAGAAGGCTTTCGGGGGAGATGGTGCAGATAACCGGCGTCTGCTGCAGAAATGGATCAATTGCAGGACCGTCTGCAGTGTCTTGCAGTTGTTGCGTGCACAGAATACAAGGACAGCTGGAAGTGGATCGGCGACACATCAAGGGTGTTCTCAGTCAGTTCGATGAAGCTGTTTTTCAGTCAAGCAAATGATTATTCAAGTAATTTTAAGTTTAAATGGGTGTCTTGGGTGCCGTCAAAGTGTAGTATCATGGCTTGGTGTGCTGAAACGGATAAACTTCCTACATGTTTGGCGTTGGTTAGAAGACATGCTAATATTGCTAGGCTTGTATGTGGGCTGTGCAATTGTGATGACGAGTCGGCTGATCACCTTTTCACAGGTTGCGGCTTCACTACGGGGGTATGGATGAGAGTCGGAAGTTGGTGAAAATTGGAGCCGATTTTTGCTTTTTCTGTCCGAGATCTTCTTCTTATTTACAAGAAGGTGCCTGGTGGAAAGATTGGTAAGATTTTGGTTCACGGTATCGTGGGTGTTACTATGTGTCTGATTTGGAAGGCGAGGAACAACACCATTTTCAACGACAAACAGGCGAAGGTGCAACACATAGTGGCTAATGTTAAATCTTTGTCGTTTTTGTGGTTCAAACATTGTTCTAGATTTAAAGATTTAGTTTGGAATGATTGGGTTAAATATATGTTGTATGTGATGTAACTGGGTTTATTGGGCGGTCTTCAATTTGAAGACTTGTCGTTGTTTTAATGAAGTTCAATGTTTAAAAAAAAAAAAAAGAAACAAGGTCAATGTTTAAAAAAATGGTATCTATAGTGCTTGTAACATAAAATAAGGGCATATAATGGTGCTATTAAAGTTATTCAATACCCTGATAGAACTAAGACATTTTGATTTTTTTTAATGAATATCAATGCATTTTTGAGATTTTTATTTCTCCATGATACAACTGAGATATTTTGAGATTTTTTATACTTTGGGTGACTTTTGACCCGTTTAGTTTTTATACTTTAGGCTACTTTCATCCCGTTACACTTAGACACGTTCTATAATTATTTGAACCATTTAACCCGTTAGTTAAAAAAATGACCTAAAGCAACAATTCATAATTAAGTAAATAGTTAGAAATTTCAACTTCTAAAATCATGATCTCTTACTACAAGTTAAAGGATTTAAGACTTACATGTAGAAATGGATGGATTATTGTGATTGCATTGTAACCAAGGTACAATCTTTGGGCATATATATTCACTTAAACCGTGAATTACTCAAATCTCATACATCAAACCTTCGAATTTGTTAGTTCATTATTTTCGGCTTCAAAAAGATTAGTTTTTTTCGGGCATTAATTATGCATTGTAACTTATATCATGCAAAGATTTGCAACAACGCCCTATTTGACACATCTTATGAAGGACAATAGCATCATTTAGCACCTGGTCAACAAAAAGTTGACTACATTAAAGAATAAGGACGATCTAATATTGTAAATAGGTCCAATGATAAGGTATGTATGTAATATGGTAGATACCTTATAAAATCTTTCAGGAATTGTGCAAACTAAAACTATTATACGTCATAATGAAATTATTGTTGGGAAGGAATTTTTAGAGCTAATGCTAATTATGTATACTTTTGTATGTTGGATGTCATCTTATATATGATAAATACAAGGAACTATGGAACATTTAGACATCACCATCCTTGCATTTCATTTTATGACTTAAGTTGTCTTTTGCTTCATTAACCTTCTTCTTAACTTTTTTTTTTAATAATTTTGGTAACGTTTTTTGATTGTGTGTTAAGGTGATGGAGGTGCTCATGTCGTTGCATGGATCTAAATTAAAAAGACTGTGCCTTTTTGTTTTATTATTACAATTTCCATTTCCTTCGTTCATTTAGTTGTGCCAGAATGTATATACAATGTAGCATGCTATCATTTAACTGCCCTTGTAGCCATTAAAATTTACACAGCCGCAAAGCGCGGGTGCTTACAACTTTCTAAACAAAACCTAATTATTAAACATGAGTTTTCATTAAACCCCAAATTTCCAGATTCGTTTTTATTAAACCCCATAGGTCCAGATCTGGGCCTCATTCGAATCCATGTGGGGTCGAAGGAGGAATCCAGGGGTCGAACCTGGCAGCTAACAGGTCGAATATGCTTCCGTTAGGTTGAACGAACTTGATTTAGGTCGAATTAACACATGTTAAGGACGAATGAACATGTGTTAAGGTTGAATGAACTTGTATTAGGTTGTATGAACTTGTGTATAGGTCGAATGAGTCACTAAGGGTTCGAACCAAGGCTGTTTGGGTCGAGCCTGGTCCTGTTTCATGCTGATTCGACCTTACAACTCCATATGTGCGATTTTTGATGCAAACTAAGTGTTTTATGCTTGAAACTTGTGTGTTAATCGTATGTACTTGATTAAATGATGTAATGGGTCACCAATGGGATGTCGGATCTGTCTGGTATGTCCGTTTAACGTTCAAACACATTTTTAAACACACATAGTCAAGATCTGGACAATCGGGGACTAGTTAACCTTCGGGTTAGTAGTCAACACACCTACTTAAACTCATTAATAGGTCGCCATTAGTCGGGGCTATCACACACGTGTCAGATTGGTTTTAAACGGTAGGTGTAATCTAAGGTGAGTTCACGGCCCTACACTTTACTGGTTTTGTTTTCGGGGGAGAAACATGCTTACACATTTTAAACACACATTTTCATGTTATACTATGGCTGTCATTACATTACTATACAGATCATCTAAGTCCCTTAAAAACCACTAATACGGGTATGTTGCGGGGAAATGTGGATAACGCTATTGGGTCTGACAAACCCCACTCGACGGTTGGAGGTCGGGCGGGTACATATTGTCTCGATCACACAAGGTCTACCGGAGATGACGATAGTCCGTAAAAAGGGTATCACATTATAAATCACAGTCAGCAATGGTTTCAACCGTAGTAGTAATATACATAACGCCTAGCTAGCGTTTATACAACATAGTAGTAACGGTAACAGTTTTATAGGACTAACGAAACGTTTATTTTAAAACCTGTGAACTCACCAGCATTATATGTTGACATTTTTAGCATGTTTTCTCATGTCGCTAAGTTAGCAGTAGTCGGACTAGGCACACGGAGTCGCACTCGTGTCTAGGATCATGCTTTGGATGTCAAAACTTTAAACTCATGTTTTATCTTTATTCGGTTTTTTTTGTAAAACTTAAATTGCTTCCGCTGTGTTTTGGATCATAGTTTTTAATTTTTGCATGGTTTGGTTTACGTATCATTTCACATATAGTTGTCGTTCGTTGTGACCGTTGACTTGGATCCTGGTATGTCACGTGCCTCGCGGTAAAACCCCGCATATGGAATTTGAGGGTGTAACAGATTGGTATCAGAGCCAATGGTTATAGTGAACTAGGACTGCATTTAGAGTCTAGTCTATAGCCGAGTCTCACACACATTAGACAATCACACATATTTACGAGTCGTGTCATTTGGTAAACCTACTAA
Organism: Ambrosia x helenae; assembly: GCA_030844895.1. NCBI lineage: Eukaryota > Viridiplantae > Streptophyta > Magnoliopsida > Asterales > Asteraceae > Ambrosia > Ambrosia x helenae. The sequence goes on from CM061226.1 coordinate 14,298,523, forward strand.
CCTTGTCGAGGTGTCGGTGTCCTCATCACACAGTATTATATTATCTATCTTTGGTTATTTCTACCTTCACTTTATCTTCTTCTTCGGATTTGAAGACGAAGAAGCTTATCGTTTATGCACGGCGGTAGTGTACATTGGGGTGGTTTCGGCACATTCTCGAGATCTGTCTAGGATTTGGATATCTCCCCTCTATGCTCTAATGGACATACTTGCCTACACACACTATCATGCACAAGTACTTGTTATAGTGCACCCCTGAGTGATTTTTCACTCGGGGATCGTTGCGTGATAAAAGTCTCTTTTAAGAATGTTGGTATCGGGTGACTTGAAGTCCCAGCTAGGAGCACGCCTAGAGGACCATGTAGAGCGATTTATCATTTCGGGTGCACACAAAATAATAAATCGAAATGCATGAAAATCCTGGTGAACTTCGTGTTTGGATCGATGGCCATGGGTGAGTCCAGCTCTTAATTCTTTTGGTCACCAGTGGGTTGGTCCTAGTAGTGATTCTGAACGTCATGGCCTTTGTTTTGGCAGAAGATGTCTGGATATCGTAGTGAACGTAATGGTGGCGGGAGTCATGACAACATCAACATAACCCCAAAAGAGCTGAGAAATCTAATCCAACAACAAGTGACTACTGCTCTTACTGCTTATCAGGCCGCTCAGCAAGGCGTCGGCGGGAATGCCATTCATCCTCCACCACCACCTCCTCTAGGCCAACAAGTGTGTAGTTTTAAGGTGTTCATGGAGTGCGAGCCCCACATATTTGGCGGGACTGAGAACAACAAAAGGAAATGGGAGAGTATTGAGGAGAACCTGATCCCAAACCAGCAACAACAACAAACAGGGAAGTTTGGAGCATCAAGTTCATCGTCTGGTCAGAAGAGAGGGGGATATGCAGGGGAGAATCCAAAGTGCGTCGTGTGTGGGTACCATCATGTCGGGAGTTGCGACACGTTTCATTGTAACCGTTGTCATCGGGATGGTCAATGAGCCAGGGACTGTAGGTTCAGCCCTTAGCCGAGGCAGTCTAAGGACAGCAAGAGTAGGTATATTGGGAAGCAAACTAAGTGCAACAAGTGTGGGTTCCATCATTATGGTGGTTGTGAAAAGTTCAGTTGCATTCGTTGTGGACAGGTAGGTCATGTTGCTGAGAAATGTTGGGGTAACTCTCAGCTGAGACAGACTCAAGCGGTTGTCCCCACTCCCGCTCCTCGGGGAAACCATGGGTGTTTTAACTGTGGAGAAACTGGGCACTTTAAGCGTGATTGTCCTAAGATGAAGAAGGGTGAGGGTGGAAATAACGAAGGTGGCGGCCGGAATGCTCATGCTTGCGTCATCGATTCACGTGAGTTCCGAGAGGATCCTGATACTGTTTCCAGTGAGTTTTCTTTTCCTTGTTATGTGTTGTACTTTGGTTTTATTCTTATTCATATCGTTAGGCGTTTCGTATCCATTGAGTGTTTTCGGTATTGGACTTGGTCATCGTTTTGCGTCCATCGGTTGATGTGGGTCCTTTGGAGATACTACTTGGTTGGTACCAGGCGCGCCATTTACACCGATCACGGTAGTCTCTAGCAGACCTTCGATCAGGAGGAGTCTTTTGTCTTGCGTTTATTTTTGAAGGTGGATCCCCGGCACGGGATACTTGTTGTTATCATCTTTCATTCGTGATTCTCATTCGTTTACACTTCGGGGAAACGTTACCTGGGGCATCGGGTGCCCGGTTGGGATAGGGTAGTCTTTCGGTTTACGTTATGAACTGGGGTCCTTGTGGTCTGGATGGGGGATCTAGACGACCTCATTTGTTACATGGGTATATACTTAGGTCGGCACTCGTTACTGTTGAAGCTGAGTGAATCTCGGGACGAGATTACTTTCAACAGGGGGATGATGTGACGACTCAGAAAATTTTTCTTTCTTATCTTTTCATTCTCTTTGGGTTTGGGAAATTTTCGGGACGAAAATTCTTTCAACAGGGGGATGATGTGAAACCCGGCATGTTTAGGTCAACATTTTACAAACACATAAGTCTACCTTAGCAAAAAACATTTACCAAACACACTTAACTAGGTCAGTTGAGTCAGATTACATTCCGTATTGTCTAGGGTTCAATGATTTAGAGGATCATTGGGTTAATCACACACACACACGCACACACGAGTCATGAGTCTCGTTGTTGGTGAATTACATGAATTAGATTAAGTAACAAACATGAATTGTTCTGTATATGTTACATTATATGCAAATACGTGTTTAAACAGTGTTTAGATAATTATCCATGATTATATATGCTTAACATATGTTAGGATGTGTTAAAATGAGTTAAAACAACAAAACTGGAAAATCTGGAAAATACAAGTTTGGTTCGACCTTAAGGGGGTCAAACCAGAGAATGAACATCCTTTGAAACCTCATTCGACCACACCTATCCTCATTCGACCTCAGCAAGGGGTCGAACTAGAACTGGGTATAAATACCACACTTTGTCATTTTTCATCATTTCACAAACCCTAAACGCCTCTAAACGCCTCTAAACACTCTCTAGCAATATTAATCACTGGGGAAGGAATTTTTGCCCTTGTTTTTCATAATCTAGCCTACAAACATCTTCTAAACAAAGATCTAAGGTGTGTTCTTCATCCAAAACCCTCTTTAAACATTTTTTATTCGTTTTCTAAACAAAACCTGATCATTAAACATGACTTTTCATACCAGTTAACATGTGTTAATGGTGTCTTATGATGTGATATGTATTGTTTGATGTTTATGTGCTGCATGGATGTTATAGAAATGTTCTAAGGCTGCTATGGATGATAGGTTTTGGTTATCTTAGGCTATTAATTATTGGATGACGATATTTTGCTCATTTTGGGGATTTTGATAGATTTAGGGATTTGATTCATGATGTTATCATGGATGATATGATTAGGGGTTTTGTTTCACATGATAATCTGAGTATGTTGAGTTGATTGTTGAATGATTTCAGAAAGTTTCCTAATTGGGTAAAGTTTTCATGCATGATATGACGTTTCCATAATCTTACCATTTTGGGTAAGTATTAAAACTGGTTGATTTTGGAATAAAATTGGTAGGGTTTTGTGGGGATATGTTATTCACACTTGACTGCTGTGTTTCATGATGTTTTCAGGTTGTCTTGATGCGATTTGATGCGTTTTGGGAAGTTTGGAGCTGTAGGGGTCGAACCTTGGCCTCATTCGAACGTGGGGTCGAAGAAGGAATCCAGGGGTCGAACCTGGCAGCTGACAGGTCGAATATGCTTCCGTTAAGTCGAACGAACTTGATTTAGGTCGAATTAACACATGTTAAGGTCGAATGAACATGTGTTAAGGTCAAATGAACTTGTATTTGGTTGTATGAACTTGGGTATAGGTCGAATGATTCACAAAGGGTTCGAACCAAAGCTGTTTGGGTTGAGCCTGGTCCTGTTTGATGCTGATTCAACCTTACAACTCCATATGTGCGATTTTTATGCAAACTAAGTGTTTTATGCTTGAAACTTGTGTGTTAATCGTATGTACTTGATTAATTGATGTAATGGGTCACCAACGGGATGTTGGGTCTGTCTGGTATGTCCGGTTAATGTTCAAACACATTTTTAAACACACATAGTCAAGATCTGGACAATCGGGGACTAGTTAACCTTCGGGTTAGTAGTCAACACACTTACTTAAACTCATTGATAGGTCGCCATTAGTCGGGGCTATCACACACGTGTCGGATTGCTTTTACATGGAAGGCGCAATCTAAGGTGAGTTCACGGCCCCACACTTTACTGGTTTTGTTTTTGGGGGAGAAACATGCTTACACATTTTAAAGACACATTTTCATGTTATACTATGGCTATCATTACATTACTATACGGTTCATCTAAGTCCCTTAGAAACCACTAATACGGGTATGTAGCGGGGAAATGTGGATAGCGCTATTGGGTCTGACAAACCCCACTCGACGGTTGGAGGCCGGGCGGGTGCATATTATCTCGATCACACAAGGCCTACCGTAGATGACGGTAGTCCTTAAAAAGGGTATCACATTATAAATCTCAGTCAACAATGGTTTCAACCACAGTAGTAATATACATAATGCCTAGCTAGCGTTTATACATCATAGTAGTAACGGTTTTAAAGGATTAACGAAACATTTATTGTAAAACCTATGAACTCACCAGCATTATATGTTGACATTTTTAGCATGTTTTCTCAGGTCGCTAAGGTAGCAGCAGTCGGACTAGGCGCACAGAGTCGCACTCGCGTCTAGGATCATGTTTTGGATGTCAAAACTTTAAACTCATGTTTTATATTTATTCGGTTTTTTTTTTGTAAACTTAAATTACTTCCGTTGTGTTTTGGATCATGGTTTTTAATTATTGCATGGTTTGGTTTACGTATCTTTTCAAATATAATTGTCGTTTGTTGTGACCGTTGACTTGGATCCTGGTATGTCATGTGCCTCGCGGTAAAACCCCGCATGTGGAATTTGAGGGTGTGACATACCTAGACTTAGTTAACTACGGATGTCCCTGCACTTAGGTATCCTAGCGCGGTGCGAGTCAATTTGACCCGACATGAGTTTTTAAGCACCGCGCCTATTGGTTTCCCATCCCACTAATCATTTCACTTTTGTTAAGTTAGAAACATCATTCGGTTTGATTACCATAATTTATTTCAATGTTCATCTTGTTTAAAATCTTTAATTCTCAAATTGCCCATATTGGCAATAATTTTACTTGGCTCACTTGTAGGCGTCCAACTTTGTCAAATACATAGTTTTTGACCTACTGATTCATCTAAAAGCCTTTAAGCCCTCATGGACTTGGTATTTCACCATTTTCTTAGTTTCACAAACTTTATTTGTTTCAAAGCGTATAAGCGCGCATTAATCATAGTTTTGAAATGACTTACCGGTATGACATCCACGCTTCATGTGGATTGTTGTTACTACTTCTTGGCTCAAAGGCCGTCTATTAGCCTACGTATTTACCGGGTAGCATTGACCCATTACAATACCTTGCAATTTTTCTTCATGACCATTGACCCATTACTGGGTAGTGTTGACCCATTACAATACCTACCTATACATGTTATCACACATAAACATAATCACATTCATTATTAGTGTAACATTTCGCATTAAATTTCTTGTACGTTATGATTATTATTAATAAAACGTCAAATTTCTTCATTTATCGTCCTTTTAAAAATATTTCGTGACGCATTTGGACCCCTTATACTATAATATATACATATAACACCTTTTATATTATTGAAATAATTATCAAAAATTAAAGGCTTGGGCCGGGATTCGAACTCGAGCCCATGGCCGGTTCAACTGACACCAACCAACAAACCAACTGATCTACACCACCTTCCTGTCATTGTACCCACGCGTTTTAATTATATCATGTTTAGGATCTAGCAAGTTAACTTGGAAAGTCAACTGCAAGAACAATTAACCATAATTAATCCATACAAACGTGTTTGATCCCTGTTATGGAATGATTGATGATTTGTTTGACTGATACGCGTCTAATACACAACCAATTATCATCAAAATATTCCCCATTTTTGTCAATCATCGCATCATCATGTTTAATAGGGTCAAACCTTCCATTTCGCTAACCCGAGCCCTTCCACTATAAATTGAACCCTCCATTTCACTCTATACTCGCCGATATACTCTTCCTCACCTTCAATTTCTGTTTAAAATCATCTTTCAAAGCTTTTTTGATCGCGTGTTTGACTTTTCTGTTTGACCGATCATTAAACACGAAATCGTATTTGTAAGTTTTCTTTTTTTGATGGGTTTTGTTCATCGGCCATCTACAAACAATAACCCTATGATTAATCGGGTTATTGTTTGTTAGATTCGATTATTGATTAAACTAGGGCTCGATCATTTTGATTTGGGGATAAACGACTGCAGACTTGTGTATATATGTAATATTGAACACAAATCATCACCAACTGATCTTTAGATCAGTTGGTGTGACCCTTACACTTAAGACACGAACCGGCCGGATGGCCAGGGTTCGAGTCCTTCAACACACGCTTAATTCTTTTTCTTTTAAAAAGGATTATATAAACAGTTTCAACATAATTATATAATTATTTCTAACAGAGATTAATCGTTCTCAGGGTTCAGACCAACTGGTCTGAACTTGTGATTTAAAACCTTCCAACCGGGTCAGACCCGGGTTCGATTCCCAGCTTGAACAAACTTTTATTTAACATTAAACATTTCTGAAATAACTTTTATTTCTGAAAAATCGTTTATTTGATATTTTTAATCAATTTTTGTTATTTTAATCATAAATAAATCATAATAAATTCATTTTTCAATATGTTTGCACCAAAATTTTATATAAATTATTTCTGTCCATTTAGAACAGAAATACAAATTTTAATTTAAAAATTCTTTAATTTTAATATTTTTAGATATTAAAGTTATATTTTGACAATTTGAAATAAATAGATTAAATATTCTATTTTTAGGAAAATAATTTTATAAAAATTATTTTCATACTTAAAACTTTATAATGTGACCATCTTTAATCTAAAATATACAAAAAGACTTTTGTTTATTTATTTATCGAATTTCTCTTATTTATTAAACATTTTATTTATTAATCAAACGAATACTTATCCCCAAATTTGAAACCCTAGAAAATACTTGTAGACTAGAAAGACTTAGACTTATATGTTACCTTATACATAGGGTAATACTTGGCAACTTTGGGGCTATACTTATCCTTTTGCTCGAGACTTAATACTTTGCTAAGGTGAGTTTACGTAACCATGTTTATGCAATTCTTTATACTTGCAACATTATACTTAAGCAATTCTACATACATGTCTAGTTGTAAACTTTAATGCCTCATGATTTAGACAACAACAGTTAGACTTAAACTTCAACATACATAATCATTAGCTATGGCCAAGCCGGCGATACTCAATAATAGATCTATTGGATTGACAATCCCACCTAGATTCGTTGACCATCTTTTATGGGGAGCGCGGGTGATTGTTATCGTTCCAACATGATATTAAGGTGAACCGTGGATGACGGGATGGACTTAAACTAGTCGGAGGTTTGATTATGTGCATACAACACATCATGTTTATTCATGTAGACTTAAACTTACGATAGACATATGAATTGCTAAACTTTTATTCTTAAACTTAATTGCTTGACATGGCTTATGTATTCTCACCAACTTCTAGTTGACCCCCCCCCCCCATTTTTACAACTCAACAGGTAATAATGATGCTTGAAGTCTAGAGAGTTAGCATGAGGAGAAAATTGAAGTTTATGCTTTATTTGGTTTTTCGATGTATTAGAATTCCATTCAAGACTTATTATGTATTTTCAATTTTGGATATTTTTACTTTAAATAAATTTCAATTAAAACTTGAATACCATGTGCTACTGTATACTCATTCTTACGTGACACCTCGATGTTTCCGCCATCGGTTGGGGTGTTACAGATTGGTATCAGAGCCTTGGTTATAGGGAATTAGGTTATTAGAAAATAATCTAGACTATAACCTTAGGGATTTAAACAGTACTTGCTTCTCTTACTTGTAACCCTAATTGCTTCCCTAATCTTATCCCTCTCCTATACCTTATACAACCCTAAGCCTTACAAGTGACTGCTCTTATTCGTCTGCTGCAATCCTGATCCACCATTAGATTAATAGGACAAAATCCTCAGGTTTAACCTGAACCACCTTGAGATCTTGTCGAAGTTCTAGATTTTAATAACGAACACGTGCAATCTGGAAGGGTGAACGCCAGTATTCTGAGTCTTCTGTCTAGGCTGGCATTGCGCATATATCCCAATCAGACGAGGGACCCGGATGCCTACCTGGGAATTCTCGGGATGAGTGTTCACTTATAGGCTAAAGCATGTCTTCACTATGTTATTAGAATCTAGAATCTTTGATAAGTCAACGTTTTCGTTTATTCGTTTTAATTAATGAATAAATGACTACATTCCTTATATTACCTCATTCATTTCATTGTGTCTCTTACAGATCATGCCTCCACGTCGCAGCACTCGCAATAGCAATGGTGAGAACCATGAGGAAGGTGGCGACAACCACAACCAAAACCACGACGCTAACCACAACAACAACAATAACAACAACAACAATGGCGTTGATGCTCAACTGGCTGCGATCATTTCTCAACAAATGGCGCAACAGATCGCGACTCTGGTTCCTAACTTACTGGCTCAAGTCATCCAGATAAACGGAAATGGCAACGGAAACGGCAATGGAAACCACAATGGAAACGGGAATGGAGACGGGAATGGTCTCCCAGCTTGCACTCTTAAGCACTTTAATACCTGTAATCCCCCTAAGTTCAGTGGAGAAGAAGGAGCTACGGGTCTTCTACAATGGTTCGAGGGTATTGAGAATACATTCATTAACAGTGAGTGTCCCGATAACTTTAAGGTCCGTTATGCCATGAGTGTTCTTCACAAACGAGCACTCACTTGGTGGAATGAGGAAAAGCGCACCCGCGGAACTGAAGTTGCACTTGCTATGACCTGGGATCAAGTCAAGGAGATTATGAAAGATGAGTTCTGTCCCCGCAACGAGATTAAGAAACTGGAAGACGAGTTCCACACCCTTGCTCAAGATAGTGGGGAGAACCTTGCTTATAATACCCGCTTTCACGAGCTCAGTTTGTTGTTGCCCCATAAAGTTACTCCTCTACCTATAGCCATCGAGAAGTATATCGGTGGCCTGCCTATGCAAATCCAGGACACGGTATGGGGAAGGAATCCTGCCACCTTGAGGAAGCCAAACGCCTGGCGGCTACTCTCACCGATAATCATGTGAAGAATGGTACTCTCTTTCGCAAGAACACCAAGAAGACTGCTGCAAAAGACACTCCTCAGCCCGCTATTGAGGTTAAGCCTGAGACCTTAACCAACAGGAAGCACAAGACTAGGAACTACATGGTTGCTACCACCCCACCTGCAGCACAAAACCCAGCCAAGAAATCGTATGTCGGGAACCACCCTCTTTGTAACACTTGTCAATACCACCATCATGCTGACAGACCATGCCGCCTATGTAATAACTGCAAGCGGTATGGACACTATACCAATGCTTGCCAAGCCCCCGCCACTCAAAACAATCCTGCCAGAAATAATCCAGCTCCTAATGCTCAAAATGGTAGGCCTGTTCATGGCCAGTGCTATGAATGTGGAAGCACTGAACATTATAGGGATGCTTGCCCTAGACTTGGGAACCAGAACCAAAACCGCAACCAAAACCAAAACCGCAACCAGAACCAAGGTGCTCGAGTTCGCGCTTACAACCTCAATGCTAACCAGGCCCGCGACAACAACGAGGTGGTTAATGGTACGTTTCTCGTTAATAACCACTATGCATCCATATTATTTGATTCGGGTGCTGATAAGTCATTTGTATCACTAAAGTTTAAACCCTTACTTAACTTACCCCAAACTAACCTAGAGGAACCTTTAGTGGTAGAGGTAGCTAATGGGAAGTCTATCTCGATCGATTCTATTATTCGTAACTGTGTGTTGAACCTCGACGAACATACTTTCTCTATCGATCTCATTCCTATGCATCTTGGAAGCTTTGATGTCATAGTAGGCATGGATTGGTTGTCAACCCATCATGCTGAAATTCTATGCTTTGAGAAAGTCATTCGCATTCCTCTCGAATCTGGTGATATTTTGAAGATCTATGGTGAAAACTTGTGGCGAGCTTAAGCTCATGTCTTGTACTACTGCCCAAAAATACTTACGAAAGGGGTATACGGCTTTCTTAGCTAACGTGATAGAAAAGAAGGACAAGGGCAAAAGTATCCAAGACATCCCAATCATTCGGGACTATCCTGAAGTCTTCCCAGAGGATTTACCTGGTTTGCCTCCTGCTCGACAAGTGGAATTTAGGATCGATCTTGTTCCTGGTGCAAATCCTGTCGCCAAAGCTCCTTATCGTCTTGCACCCTCTGAGATGCAAGAACTTGCCAGTCAACTACAGGAACTTTCTGATAAAGGTTTCATTCGCCCCAGTTCTTCTCCATGGGGAGCCCCTGTTTTGTTCGTTAAGAAGAAAGATGGATCTCTCAGGATGTGTATCGACTATCGCGAACTCAACAAACTCACCATCAAGAATCGTTATCCCTTGCCTAGGATTGACGATCTTTTCGATCAACTTCAAGGAGCAACCCACTTCTCGAAGATTGATCTTCGTTCTGGTTATCATCAGCTTAGAGTCCACGATGAAGACATTCCCAAGACAGCCTTTCGTACACGTTATGGTCATTACGAATTCATGGTCATGCCGTTTGGATTGACCAACGCTCCTGCAGTGTTTATAGATCTAATGAATCGGGTTTGTAGACCCTACCTCGACAAATTCGTGATCGTCTTCATCGATGACATTTTGATTTACTCAAAATCAAAATCCGATCACGAACAACATCTTCACTCAATTTTGGGTCTCCTAAAGAAAGAACAACTATATGCCAAATTCTCGAAATGTGAATTTTGGCTTAAGGAAGTTCAATTTTTGGGACACGTCATTGATAAGAACGGAATTCATGTTGATCCCGCAAAGATCGAGGCTGTCAAAGATTGGAGTGTTCCTAAAACTCCAACAGAAGTCCGTTCCTTCCTTGGTTTAGCTGGTTATTATCGTCGATTCATTGCCAACTTCTCTAAGATCGCTGTTCCTCTCACTGCCTTAACTCACAAGGGTAAACCTTATGAGTGGGGACCAAAGCAAGAGGAAGCATTTGAAACTCTTAAGCTGAAACTCTGTGAAGCTCCTATCCTGTCTCTACCTGATGGTAATGATGACTTCATGATCTATTGTGATGCATCAAACCAAGGTCTTGGTTGTGTTCTCATGCAACGAGGCAAGGTTATTTCTTATGCGTCTAGGCAACTCAAGACCCACGAAAAAAATTATACCACGCATGACCTTGAATTGGGCGCTGTCGTCTTTGCTCTCAAGATTTGGAGACACTATCTTTATGGAACCAAATGTGTGGTTTTTACGGACTACAAAAGTCTCCAACATGTCTTCGACCAGAAAAATCTTAACATGAGGCAACGGCGTTGGGTTGAGTTACTTAACGACTATGATTGCGAAATTCGCTACCATCCTGGCAAGGAGAATGTTGTGGCTGACGCACTCAGTCGTAAAGAGCATATCAAACTTCATTGTGCGAGGGTTCGTACAGATCTTCAGGATCGTATCCTCCAGGCTCAACATACTTCAGTCACCCAAGGTAACATGTACGACGAAATGTCTTGTGGTGCTGAGACTCAACTTGAAACCAAACCTGATGGTTTACTCTATTTTCTCAATCGACTTTGGATTCCTGACCGTGATGATCTTCGTACCTTTCTTATGAACGAGGCTCATAAGTCTCGTTATTCTATTCATCCTGGAGCTGAAAAGATGTACCAAGATCTTTGTTATTCGTATTGGTGGCCTGGTATGAAGAAAGATATCGCTCTTTTCGTTGCAAAATGCCTTACTTGTTCAAAGGTCAAGGCTGAACATCAACGACCATCTGGTATGCTCGAACAACCAGAAATTCCTGTATGGAAATGGGAGAGCATAGCAATGGACTTCATCACTAAACTCCCTCGTACACCCAAAGTTTTGACAGCATTTGGGTAATCGTCGACCGTTTGACCAAGTCAGCCCATTTCTTACCTATTCGTGAGAAATATTCCGTGGAAAGGTTAGCAAAGATGTACGTAAGTGAAATCGTATGTCGTCATGGTATACCTTTGGACATTATCTCTGATCGTGATGGTCGTTTCACTTCTCACTTTTGGGATTCTTTACAAGACGCTTTGGGTACCAAGTTGAACCTGAGTACTGCTTATCACCCTCAAACAGATGGTCAGACTGCACGGACCATCAGACACTTGAGGATATGCTCAGGGCATGTGTCATCGATTTTGGTGGCACATGGGATTCTCATCTTCCTTTGGTCGAGTTTTCATACAACAACAATTATCATGCCAGCATTAACATGGCTCCTTTCGAGGCACTTTATGGTCGTAAATGTCGTTCATCTGTCTGTTGGACTGAGGTTGGTGAAGCCCGCAGATCACTGGACCCGAACTGATCCAGGAAACCACAGATAAAATCCAACTCATTCAGGATAATCTTCTCAAGGCTAGAAGTCGTCAGAAGAGTTATGCTGATAAACGTCGTAAACCCTTGGAATTTCAAGTCGGGGACCTTCTACTTCTTAAGGTATCCCCTTGGAAGGGAGTGATTCGCTTCGGTAAAAAGGGAAAACTAGCTCCTCGATACGTAGGCCCATTCAAAGTTCTTGACAGGATTGGAAAAGTGGCTTACAAACTTGATCTTCCACCTGAGCTAAGCAATGTTCACCCAACCTTTCATGTTTCGCATCTCAAGAAATGCTTAGCAGATGAGAACCTCCATGTCCCTCTTGAAGATGTGCAAATCGATGAAACCATGCACATTGTCGAGAAGCCCGTCGAGATCGTGGATACTGGAGTCAAGAAACTCAAGCGCAGCCGCATTCCGATCGTTAAGGTTCGTTGGGAATCTAAACGAGGTCCAGAGTTCACTTGGGAACGCAAGGACCAGATGAAGTCTAAATACCCACATCTTTTTCCACCAGACTCTCCAACTCCAACTTCGGGACGAAGTTCCTAAAAGTAGGGGAGACTGTAACATTTCGCATTAAATTTCTTGTACGTTACGATTATTATTAATAAAACGTCAAATTCTTCATTTATCGTCCTTTTAAAAATATTTCGTGACGTATTTGGACCCCTTATACTATACTATATACATATAACACCTTTTATATTATTGAAATAATTATCAAAAATTAAAGGCTTTGACCGGGATTCGAACCCGAGCCCATGGCCGGTTCAACTAACACCAACCAACAAACCAACTGATCTACCCCACTTTCCTGTCATTGTACCCACGCGTTTTAATTATATCATGTTTAGGATCTAGCAAGTTGACTTGGAAAGTCAACTGCAAGAACAATTAACCATAATTAATCCATACAAACGCGTTTGATCCCTGTTATGGAATGATTGATGATTTGTTTGACTGATACGCGTCCAATACACAACCAATTATCATCAAAACATTCCCCATTTTTGTCAATCATCGCATCATCATGTTTAATAGGGTCAAACCTTCAATTTCGCTAACCCGAGCCCTTCCACTATAAATTGAACCCTCCATTTCACTCTATACTCGCCGATATACTCTTCCTCACCTTCAATTTCTGTTTAAAATCATCTTTCAAAGCTTTTTTGATCGCGTGTTTAATTTTTCTGTTTGACCGATCATTAAACACGAAATCGTATTTGTAAGTTTTCTTTTTTTGATGGGTTTTGTTCATCAGCCATCTACAAACAATAACCCTATGATTAATTGGGTTATTGTTTGTTAGATTCGATTATTGATTAAACTAGGGCTCGATCATTTTGATTTGGGTATAAACGACTGCAGACTTGTGTATATATGTAATACTGAACACAAATCATCACCAACTGATCTTTAGATCAGTTGGTGTGACCCTTACACTTAAGACACGAACCGGCCGGATGGCCAGGGTTCGAGTCCTTCAACACACGCTTAATTCTTTTTCTTTTAAAAAGGATTATATAAACAGTTTCAACATAATAATATAATTATTTCTAACAGAGATTAATCGTTCTCATGGTTCAAATCAACTGGTCTGAACTTGTGATTTAAAACCTTCCAACCGGGTCAGACCCGGGTTCGATTCCCAGCTTGAACAAACATTTTTTTACTTTTTTGATTTATATATATATTCACTTATATTTTTAAATTGGTTTTAAAATACTAAAATTGCTTTATAAATTCTACAAAAATTATTTTATGTTATTCTAATAGAAAAGTTTAACATACAATTTTTAGTTTTTCAAAAATTATTTATTTAATATATATAATAAATATTTCAAGTTTATTCTATTTTAATTATAAATTTCTATAAAAATATCAAAACGATTATATAAATTCCCACAAAAATTATTCTGAGTTTATATAACATTAAACATTTCTGAAATAATTTTTATTTCTGAAAAATCATTTATTTAATATTTTTTAATCAATTTTTGTTATTTTTAATCATAAATAAATCATAATAAATTCATTTTTCAATATTTTTGCACCAAAATTTTATATAAATTATTTCTATCCATTTAGAACAGAAATACAAATTTTAATTTAAAAATTTTTTAATTTTAATATTTTTAGATATTAAAGTTATATTTTGACAATTTGAAATAAATAGATTAAATATTCTATTTTTAGGAAAATAATTTTATAAAAATAATTTTTATACTTGAAACTTTATAATGTGACCATCTTTAATCTAAAATTTACAAAAAGACTTTTGTTTATTTATTTATCGAATTTCTCTTATTTATTAAACATTTTATTTATTAATCAAACGAATACTTATTCCCAAATTCGAAACCCTTGAAAATACTTGTATACTAGAAAGACTTAGACTTATTTGTTACCTTATACATAGGGTAATACTTGGCAACTTTGGGGCTACACTTATCCTTTTTCTCGAGACTTAATACTTTGCTAAGGTGAGTTTACGTAACCATGTTTATGCAATTCTTTATACTTGCAACATTATACTTAAGCAATTCTACATACATGTCTAGTTGTAAACTTTAATGCCTCATGATTTAGACAACAACAGTTAGACTTAAACTTCAACATACATAATCATTAGCTATGGCCAAGCCGGCGATACTAAATAATAGATCTATTGGATTGACAATCCCACCTAGATTCGTTGACCATTTTTTATGGGGAGCGCGGGTGATTGTTATCGTTCCAACATGATATTAAGGTGAACCGTGGATGACGGGATGGACCTAAACTAGTCGGAGGTTTGATTATGTGCATACAACACATCATGTTTATTCATGTAGACTTAAACTTACGATAGACATATGCATTGCTAAACTTTTATTCTTAAACTTAATTGCTTGACATGGCTTATGTATTCTCACCAACTTCTAGTTGACCCCCCCCCCCCCATTTTTACAACTCAACAGGTAATAATGATGCTTGAAGTCTAGAGAGTTAGCATGAGGAGAAAATTGAAGTTTATGCTTTATTTGGTTATTTGATGTATTAGAATTCCATTCAAGACTTATTATGTAATTTCAATTTTGGATATTTTTACTTTAAATAAATTTCAATTAAAACTTGAATACCATGTGCTACTGTATACTCATTCTTACGTGACACCTCGATGTTTCCGCCATCGGTTGGGGTGTTACAATTAGATGGTGGATTTCACACATGGGTCCAAAACCCACTTGTTCATCTTCTTAGTTTCAACTTTGCAAATCATTATAGCATAGATGTATCATGCAATATACATAAGATGTAATTTTTACACATCCCACACTAAGAAAATGAGAAGGGTGAGAAGGATACAAAAAACACAATAGGTCATGAAATATGACACAATGAGTCGCAAAATATAAAACAATGGCAAAAGGTATAATACAATGCTGAAGAAAAAAGACAAAATGAATCGTAAATATGACACAATGATGAAAATAAGAAAAAGACACAATGCTACATAAAAGACACAATGATATAATGTAAATTCTAAAACTACAAGCTAAAAATCCAAAAAAGAGAAAACCTAAAAACTAAGATCGTAGGGTTCGATGAGACGGTTTCAATGCCGCTTGAATGAGTTCATTAATCAGAGTCCGTTTGATACCCTTCCTGCGACTTCCTATTTTTCTTTCACTATGTATTTGATCCTAACCCATCACTTATAATCATCCATAACACAAATTTAACATAGTTTGCTAAAAAACCCACTCATGGATTTCAAAATATACATAAATTGGGGTTAGGGCTCTTACCATAAGCTCCAAACTTTGTAGATAACCCTCAATTTGCACCCCCATCATATCAATACTCAAACCCTTGCATCAATTCTTCCATTTTGGTGTGATTAGGGCTTGAATTTTGCTCAAGAAAACCCGATTAGGGCTGATCACGTTTTTACCCAAAATGGGTGTTTTCTTGCCATTTTATTTGGCCAATTTAAACTAATAGTCCCCCAATTATGCCCCAATATTATTTCTTTATAAAACTTAACTAACCAAGTTTGTTTTCTAGTGTATTTTGTTCACTTAAATAAATAATAACACTAACAAGGTTTTTTTCATAATATAACATAACCCACATTCTTATTAGCTATGTCTTGTTTTATTTTCCATAAAACGTTCATCTTACTATTTAATCCGTTATATTATTTCTTAATCACGCCTAATTATGTAATTAAATGAAACATATTTTCGGGATGTTACATGATGAAAGAGGAAATAGGAGGAAAAAAAAAGAAAAAAGAAATGAAAGTGGAAATGATTGTTTTTTCAGAGTTTTTTTTAGGAGGGAAAAGAAAGGAAATAAGTTTTAAAGAGGGAAAAGAAAGGAAATAAGAGGATGTGTGTTTCAGAGTTTTTTTTAAGGAATGAAAAGAAGTGAAATGAAGGAAATAGAGAGAAAAGTAGATTAATTTTCATCCTTTCAAATTAAAAAGAGTTGGAAAGAAAGGAAAAAGAGAGGTAAAAAGGGGGAAAAAAAGAAAGGAATGGTAGGGTTTTATTTTCCTTTTTTTCTCGTCTAGCACACTCGGAAACATAGCAAGTGAGAGTCCGACTTAAACAAAAGTAGGGAGTTGTTATTTCATATATATATATATATATATATTTTATATTTTTATACAGATTTTAGCTTTTAATATTATTAGAAAAGAAAAGTAATGCTACAAAGGCATGTCAATCTTCTGTGTGGCAGTGATGAAACTTGAACTTTTAGATTATGGAGGCCAAAAGTCATGTGACCTAATTTTTTCAAATTGGTAGGGGCCCAACTCAAAATATTTAAAATTTTCGGACAAAACCCGTAAAATTTACACTATTTAGCCAAAAATCGATGAGGGCAAGGGTGACCCGGCCACAATAAGCTTCACCCATGTATGCAGGTATAAAATGTCGTATTATCACACATTTTAAAAGTTAAGCGACTTAACTGGGATAAAAAATACCGTAAATTAAAAAACATAAAAGATAAAAGCCATGTTTACTTTTCTTTTTAGGGCATGTATAGTGGGAGAGCTTGATAGGGCTTGATAGGATTAAAATATTAATAAAGTAAGATGAGAGGCTTGATGGAGATTTATGTAAAATATGTGTGTAGTGAATGAGGGGCTTGATAGGAATTAAAATATTACATTTTAATTGGGTTTAGAAGAGGAGGGGGTTGTAGAAATTAATTAAAATACTATTATAAAATTGTTTTTTTTTAATGAAGAGGAATGGCGCGAGCATTATCAAGCCGTTCCCATTTTTTTCTCACTAGTGGAATGCCCGCGCATTGCTGCGGGTATGTATTTTTATTCACATTTTAAATTGCCAAAACTTTATACACCATACTGTCATTTATCCAATCCGATTCGTGCTTGATTTTTCTTTGCAACATTTAGTTACACACATGAACCAAAGAGCCTTTAGCCTACTGGTTACAAAGTGTTAAATAAGGCTTAGCCTTTTCTTGTGGTGATAATTCAAATTCCATTGGTAACAAAAAGTTAATCCATTAAAAAAAAAGTTACATGAATTAATCTATTACTTGGTAATGGTTCTAGATAACAAAAGGTTAATATATGAATTAAATGTATTGAATGGTGCAATTGATTTGTATTAGTGACTTGTACATAAGGGCATAGATGGAAGAAAATGGTAAAAATTAGAGATTTATGCATGAGACCTTTTGTATGCCATCTTAAAATGATGGTGAAATTACCTTCTTACCCATCTCTCCTCCTTAATAAGGTACTAGAGATAAAGCATAGAGGGAGGGGTTAGAGCAGGGCCGGTCTTGAAAATTCGGGTGTCCTGGCTAAGCCACGAAATATGTGCCCTTTAGTTTTAAGTCTTTCCTTAGTCTTAGGTCTTTTAAGCAATGTTTTATAATTGAAGCGGACGTTGAACCGGTGTCCTTACCGGTTCTCTAGTCGGACCGGTCGAACCGGATATATAACTGAAAGTGTCGTAATAATTATAAAAATTAATATGTTTGGCTAATTGGCTCATAAAAAAAGCACAATTTCTTAAAAATTCCATAATAATTTGAAGGACAATTATTTTAGGTCTAGACTTTAAAAGTTTTTAATAAAATGAATTTGACTTGCATCATGTGCAAAAGCGTGTGACAATTGCTGTTTTGTAGTACTACTCTATATTAAAATTTACTTCAAAGGCTGCACAATTACTGTACCACAACACAAATCTCAAGTAACACACTCAACTTTTTTTTAATTCTGTCGTATCCTTCCCATGTATGACTAATCTTCCTTATCTACTCTTCACCTTCTTGCGTTTATAAACAGTGATGTTTAAGATGAGATCTTTTTTTGAGTCGAAAACAGAAAGAAAATACTTGAAAAAAAACACTCGTCGCCGCTTAAAGGGCCCCTTTAGAAATTGGGCCTGGACCGGGGGTCCTCCCCGCACCCCCTCAAGGCCGGCCTTGGGTTAGAGGACTCCATGAGACGCTATAAATCTCTATCAAGCCCCTTATCACCCCCACTACATAGTCTTAGTGAGAGTGTTCAAGTGATGCTAATAAATATAAAGCAATCATATTGCTTTAGAGCTTTCTCGTGATAAATCATTTTGATCATTAGTTTTGGTCTAAAGTTACATTAGCTAATATTATATCATGAGTGGGTGTTTGTATTTAATTATTAATTGTTAATATTAGTAAACATATCATAGCGAATAGAAAGAAAATACATCTATTTGCTTCGAAACTTCCGAAACACTTTTTTTAGCAGCACTTCCTAACACTTGCCTTAAATATTCGCCTCATGTGCCTAACTAACAAATGCTAATTGCGCGAAAGCCATGCAAATACTAAAGGTTAAAGGTAGGTGTACAAACACTTAAAGGCTAACTACCCACCATAGTGAACTAGAATTAAAACTGTAAATGAGTCAACTTTGATTTTATTCAGCATCAACTAATGATATAAACTATTTAAGATTAAATTTAACTTACACTTTAACGAGCTTCCTTGTGTAAGCATGAGCTTGGCCTGAGAAGGCATCAAACTGGATTTGAAAATTTCAATAGGTAAAAAAATATTGATAAATTTATATAACACTTTGATAGGTACGAAAATTGAATCTATCTAATTTATATTGATCTCCAATCAAACTTTGTTAGAAGTCAATTCGATAAAGGCCAAGATGAGATATACTTGAATTATATGACCAACGCTTGAATAATGTTCAGACTTAGTTAACACCCAAATAAAAGTATGTGGCTATATCAAGTTGTTTTATACAAAAATGTAAATCAAGTGTGGAAACGAAGGATATAAGTGTAACAAATGTGATCTAACAAAAAGAGTATTAAGTTTTCTAGCTTCTCTCTATATAAATATATGATGATGGCACACACTATAATTCTACTAGCAGGAGCCCGCGCGTTGCGGCGGTGCTGTACAATGTTTGAATGTTGTGTTTGGTCAAATTTATAATTTTCGACCCGATTCGACCTGAAAATTCAAATTGAATTATATATAACTTGAATTTCTTTTATTAAAAGTACATATATATAATTTTGTTTATTTAGCTCGATTCGAATTCAAAGATAAATCAAATTATAATTTAAATAACCCGAATAACTCAAAAACAGTCGCGCTAAACATCCATATTCCACTTATTACTTTTACCTGTTATATTATAGAGATTCAAACCAACTTATAACTGGATCAAATTTATCCTATATTATTGATTAAAAAAGAACATTACGCTGTTACCCGAAAGCATGATGGCTAATTCCAAAAATTATATAACGAACATTTGAGTTTGTTTGCGGTTAATTTATTGTAGATAATACATACAAAATATAGGGAGTTAAATTGTGAATGGTGTAATATTATACAAACTAATTTTTTGTTTCTTGTTTTTGTCTTTTTTTTAACCTTCAACTATTTTTTTTCTAATATTTTATAGAATGAAAGCCATACTAAAATTATTATATGTATGATTAATGTTTTTTTCTATTAATATTTTATTGATTAACTAAACTTAAAATCTTAACACTTCAACATCCTCTCATATATTTTTTAATTTAAATACTAAAAATAAAATTAATACATATAAATTAAATAATTCAAGCCAGCTCGCGAGCTCACGAGCCGAGACAGGCCTAGCTCGAGCTCGTTTACAATCGAGCCGAGCCGGCTCGTTTTTTAAGCGAGTTTTTTAAGCGTTTATAATTGTCAAACAAGAATACATGATGACTTTTCGTTTAAAACTACAACAATTAAATAGCTTATTAACTTATACTAAAAATAATACATAAAAATTTGATTAACATATTCAAAATCAAATAAAAGAGATAGGCATCGTCTCATTCGTGACTGACTCGGTCATTGGCAAAACCAAAATAATTGTCAAACAAGAATACATGATTATTTTTAGTTTAAAAGTTATTGTATATGTAATAAAAGTTTACGGTTAAAATTTACAATCACACAAATGTTGTGTTAATAAAGAGGAACACCATGGCTATTGTGTTAATCAAGAGCAACCTCATGGTTTCTTTGATCCGCGCATACAACACAAACTTCTCCTCTACCCCTATGGGTGTCTCATTAGACGAAACAATCGTCAATATGAGAAATGACATATATACATTCGGAGCATATTCGGGAATAGACCACAAAATCGACCAGTTAGTATTACGGGATGGCAAACCCATCCCACACGCCATTGTTTATTTTTTATGGCTTAATTTAGAGTATTTATCTTTTTTTTTTCAGAGACTGAAATCTTGTCTTCTGATTCAAGTTTTCAGTATTCTCCCGCATCAATTTTTATTTTTTATTTGTGCTTTCAATATTAAAAAACTTTCATCAAAATAATTGTCACACAAATCACCCCATAATAAGGTATGAAGATATTTGATTATATGAAATATTTTCACTAAAAAAACTTAATTTATTAATATTACAAATATGGATTATATGAAAATTATAGGGTAAGTTTAAAACAAAAATATAAATAACATTTCTGTTGAAGATCTAAACTTTGGGCTAACGTGTTTTTGGGCCCAACTTGATAAAAGGATGACAAAGGTTTTTGTGTCCTTTTGGTGGACCTCTTCCATCACACCCTTGAAATATTGAACTGCTTGTAATCGGGATTTCCGACCCATCGTATTAATTCCTCACAAGTTACATCCACGATTGAAGACCCGATAAGATAGAAGTCAAAAGTATACTCCACGTTACAATATCAAATGAAACACAAAGCAGAGAAATTGACGACTATTGAACTTAATTTTTGGTAAAATATGAGAGGAGATGTTCATGTAAAGTGTTCGATATTTCTACTACATTATAAAGAGAGAGCAATGGGCAAAGATGTCTAAGTTGACAAAGTTAAGATGACATCTCAAGAGCTTCAAGTGTAATCACCAAACTTTTACACCCTTTTTTCCCTTTATACCCTTTTGTACAACTTTTGATGGCAGCTTTACAAGTCAGTGATACACCAATACTACTCAATTGAAACCGTCTTCATCAATTGCATCAGTTTTGCATAATTATTATGAAGCGGGTCTCTCATCTTCAAGCGATGATTTATTCGTCTATCGAGGATGCTCTCTTGCTTTGGAGAAACCCTACATCAGCCATCACCACCGCCTCCCTTACTCCCGTCGCACAACCGCCACCATCTCTTTCTCCACAGGTATACACTTTAACCTAATTACTTCACCAACTATGTGAATCATCACTCTCCACACTGAATTAATGTAGGAAATCTGGATTCACAATTTATTAAATAATAATAAAATAAATATAATAACGATACAAATACATGTACCGAATATTGATCCAAGTCGAATACTTTAGTAAACTTCAACCGAACCATCTTATGTAACGCTCCGCTGCAAGAATAACAAACTTGTTGTAGACGGTTTTTGGTTGAGGATCGTGTTTGACACGGGGCCCTTAAAACAAATTCCGCGCCTCCTCTCAGACGGGCTGTTTCCTAGGGTACAACAACCGGAACAGTAGTCGTATGGCCGGAGATGGTCTTGAGCCCAAGATACCAACAGGTGTTTTGGTGTGTTTAGAAATGTAGGAAAAAGAAAGTTGTTTTTCAATTTGTAGATTATGTTTCTAAAGAATAGAAATTCTCTAATCTCTTGTCTAAAATATGAGCCAAGACCTCATATTTTTTATTCACATAATGTTGAAACATATTTATCATTAATATCGTAATTAATTAGGATAATCAATTAATGATATTAATTCGTAATGAATGGATTAAAGTCGCTTAAGTGGTCAAACTAAAACTTATGTATTGTTTATGACACGAGTTGAAACAGTCACTCTGATTAAGTCAACTGACTCGTAACAGACTCCTGTAATCCTACGTCATCCGCCTAGGCCACGCGCGCGGACCTGAACGCCATCTGGTCCTGCGCGTGCGCGGAGCATGTCAGTTCTACGTCATGCGGAAGCCACCTGCGCGCAGACCGGGATGCTCCCTGGTCTTCTGCGGGTACTCGCGCGCTACACATCTCACCCGCCACTTGTTCATCACAGCCTACGTACTAAACATCGAACCTGAGTTCAAAAATACTAAGGCGGCTCGCGGTGATGCGTGTGTGCAAAGTGCGCCATCAAAGCGCCACATTGCGCCCATCAACGCGCGCGCCGAGTTTAGGGTACGAAACCCTTTAGGGTCCCACTAGCGTTTGGCTCAAGCTAAACAATATACAAGGAGTGCTCCTCCTTATAAACCACTTCATGTTTTGTCTTCCCACCTATGTGGGACAAAACTTAATCCATTTTCTCATCTTTGGTTGTTCCAACCTACAACTTTCAAGCTTCGATATCTCATTCATATTAGCTCTATTTTGGACGTGGTTTGATTCGTTGTGATACTCTCACAATATAGTACACAAACCCGGAAATAATTATTTATATACCACATATATAAATACATTTATTTGAGTCCAAAATTAGTGAAAAAATCATTTTCACTACCATTTTTCCAACAATTGATACCCCGTGAAGAGCCTTTTGATGTTTTTTTTCAAGCTATTTTGTGGTTTCTTTCAAGATGTTTTGAATTTTTATTAATGTTGTTTTGATGCTGATTTGGGGCTGGGTTTTTTAGTATTAATGTACAGGGTGTTTAAGAGGTGTTGATGAAACGAGACGATATCAAATGGTATGTTTTCCTAATTTTTATTGTAACTGATTCAAATATAAGTTTTTATATGCAATGCTTCCATTTGTGGGCAAGTTAGATAGTTAATTTGGTTATTTTTAGTTTCAAATTCCCCTTCGAAGCCACTGGAGAAGTTAGGGGATGTTTGAGATTATTTATTTTAATCATATCTTTTTATTTATAATTAATAATCTTTCAACAGTGCTTGATAAAATCTCAATCCGCAACAAGGAAATCAAAGACAACTAACTTCCTGTCTACCAAAAGTGTTCCAAGTTGAGAATGAGAAAATTAAGATAGGTAAGGTACAGAGACGGGTTGTGGCATTTGGACGTCTTGACTCCGGCCATCCTCAATGGCGCATCACAACCCGTACCCGGTATCTCATCCGTCCTGGGATTGTCCAGATGGATTCGCCTTTCAAGACCCAAACATAGCGGTTCATGTTTATGCCCTTTATCCCTTCCTACTCGGTTCTTACTCCTCATCCTCAAGCTCCTGGAAACGCCAATTTTTCTCTTCTACGCGTTTTCTCTTTGCCTACTTTCCCCATTGATCGCTGGTAAATATGTTTCTGTCTATGCTTAGTAGTCGATTTTCATTTTGAATTGAACTAGTGTTAAAATTTTCATAAATGAGTGTAAAATAATTTGTTTAAATGTGATTCTCACTATTTCAAAAAGCATAAGTATTGAGCAAGAGTCTATGTATGTGGATTGTTTTTCACTATGACTTATCTAAGGGCGGGTATTTCACATCTTTGTTTTTGTTTCTACCTGACGCAAGTTAGGAACAAAGCTTGTTAAGTTTAATCTACAAAATTTTGCATCTAATATCAAGAAATATGGGTTCAGGCAACGTGCTCATTAGTCTCCATGGTTACAAAGCAATGCCGGACATTTCAATGGTAAGTCTTTATATGCCATTGATTTCTGCTCCGAGTTCTACCTAATACATGATGATACTTTTCATTTAAGCTTAGAATCTTATGGTTATGATGACTACAAGACTCCTTGAAAAAAAAAAAAAAACGGTTTTTTCATCATGAGCCAAGGATGTCATGTCCTGATACATATTAGTATCTCATGAACATCTCCTTTACTTCATCACATTATACATTGTTGTCGGCTTGTCTTACATGCCAGCAAAATGTTAATCTGCACATGACATTTTGATATAGTGTTTTGTATTGCTTATTTAAACTGCTTATTTGAATATTTGCGAGTGAAATAAGTTGTTTAGGATATTCAATATGAAGTTGCACATTCCATATCACTTATTTTGAAAAGCAATCAACAAATAAGTAATAATCAAACTCAAAACACCCCCTAAAAGGATGAAATGGACCATTTTTAAAGGAATGTGAAATGATTCCTTCCATTTAGCTCATCTGCGTTTCATGGATAAAGATGTTTTGAAAATTGCAATGTAAATCAATTTTATTCAAAATCATGTTGGGCAGATACTATCACAGTGAAATACTGAAAAGAAACAAGTATTCTACATGTTAGTTTGATTCATAATTCGACTTGATTATCACTCAACTCAACTTATACTATTATCTTTATAACATTTCAACTTTAGGATCTATCTTTTATTACTTGAAATCGGTTGAAAGGGA
Organism: Ambrosia x helenae; assembly: GCA_030844895.1. Lineage (NCBI taxonomy): Eukaryota > Viridiplantae > Streptophyta > Magnoliopsida > Asterales > Asteraceae > Ambrosia > Ambrosia x helenae. Next base: position 14,323,514 of record CM061226.1, read on the forward strand.
ATACTATTATTGTTATTGTTATTGTTATTATTATTATTATTATTATTATTATTATTATTATTATTATTATTATTATTATTATTATTATTATTATTATTATTATTATAGTAGGACCTCAGGGAGACAAACATCACAGCCTAGAGGCTCTCCTTCGTTTAGACGATTAAACTCGAGTCGGAAGCCTAGAAGAGATGGGAGGACTAGTGGATTTTATACCAATGGGAATGATGGAGCTAGACATATGAGTCATGGAATTAGAAGTACTGATGGAGTGATTATTGTTGATCATGGGTCATGCCGAAAAGAATTCAATTTTATGCTAAGTAAGCAAAAATTAGTACTTTTTATATATCTTGACTAATTAGTTATTAATATATTTGATTATGTTTAAATAATTTGATGGCTTGCAGATGAGTTTGTGGCGATGTTTGTAGAGAAAACAGGGTACCCGATCGTTGAGCCTGCTCATATGGGATTTTTTTTTGAAATGTAATGCTTTAAAGATGATTGTTTTTGTTTATTTATTTATTTTAGTATACTTACATGAGACCAATGCATTTGTGTGCCATTTGTAGGTCTTGCAATCTTATTGTGGCCCTTTGCTGTTGCTGGAGCTATGTTGGCATCCATGTTGGCCGGCATCATTCTTGGTTTTTATGCAGCGGTTGTTGCCTATCAGGTCGATAATACATTATCAGCTCTTATTGTTTTACTTTTAAAGTCAAAATGCAAAATGCAAAATGTGCAGCGATTTTATGTAATCTGCTGAGCATTTGATTATGAGCTGTTTCATTGCTACAAAGATCTATAGGGAATCCATAACAAAAGCAATTTGGGCAGCATGAAGAAAAAAGCGGTTCAAGCAATCGTTCTTACTAGACGTTGGGTTATATGGAAAGGGAAAAATGAACGAATTTTCAACGGAAAAAGTGGCGCTGGATCAAATGATGTGTGAAGTCAAGACCTTATCATTCATGTGGGTCAAAAACTATAGTAAGAAACAAGCGATCGATTGGGAGAAGTGGCGAAAATTTGAATTTTGAAGAATAGTTTGTTGCGTAATGTAAGTTGTAAGGTGTGGCTCTATTTAGCGTCTTGCTAATAGAAATATTGTAATAATTGGGTGAAGAATAAAAATTAATTTTCCCTCCAAAAAAAAATCGGTTTGGAGCATTTCATTCTACTTGCATAAAGTATTATATCATTAGATAACAAAAAATATTAGGGAAGTTATGCCGACATAAAGGGGATGTTATAAATACCACTTTTTGGGAGACTATGCAGTGCAATTTTTGTTGACATGACTCTCATATAACACTTTACTAATGTCAACCACCAATTACCATTTCAACCTATTAATATGGAAACGGGTCAATACGGATCGCTTAATGTTTGATATGTATACAGTATATTGTTTGAGAACGTGTGATTATAGTATATGGACTTGTACAATTTTTTGCTCGTGTATAAACTGATACATCTAGCATCTAATATCATTATTGTTTATAACGTTGTGGATAAACCTGCTTTTGATGAAAATTTCTTTTGGTTTACTAAACATGACTCTTCATATGGAATTCTCGACTTTCTTCATATGAAAACTTTTTTCTGTTATTTTTTGTTAAATGTAATAATATGTTAGAAACTCGGAATGAGTTGTGCTTCATAATCTCACATTAGTCGAGACACCCGCCGCAACGCGCGGGCATTCAAACTAGTTTATGTTACTATATAATGTTCACTTCTTTACATTTTGATATTATTTAATATTTATGTATGTGTAGGCAGATGTTCGTGTATAAAGGGTGAGATTTGTAAGAAGGATAAAAATGATTTTTGTGTTGACATGTGACAGTCATTTAATTTAAGATTGAGAGTATTATGATAATTTGATAAAAACACATTTAATACATATGATTGATATAAAACACCTACGAAGACAACTAATCCGATTCATATAAAACATACGATAGTTAACACATAAAACATTATTAAATTGTTGATATATAACACTCTATCTTGTTTTTATTCGGTACATGTGTGTTTAAAATGAAACAGACTAGTTTAGTATGTTTTAAATAAATCAAACTAGTTTTACTGTGTTTTATAGAACACAACACATCCACCAAGTTTAAACGTAGTTTTTTTATAGGTATCTATAATCTATATTATTCTATTAAGGAGGAGTAACGGGTAGGATGGTAATTTTTAGTTCCGTACAACTTAAGAAGCAACATGCGCAAGTGATTTATGCTTGGATCATGAGGGTATAATTGGAACTTTGTGCAATATTAAGACACTTAAAAGGGTATATTAGTCAATTTGTAATGACATTTTGTTATTAGTATAAATTTCTTTACCTTAATACCCCTATAATGCACTCTCTTCCTAACCCCCCAATTTAATGTTTTATTATTAATAATAATGATATCAAACAATTGAACCTACTCGACATGAATTCTTGAATCAATTGTTTCAGCTGACAATCAATTCTTTCAGGTCACAACCTTTACCAACCGTTACCCCATTGAAGCCATAAACCAACCTTATGATGAAGCTAATCGACATCAGAACCGTTACCCCCATTACTTTCTGATTGTTTCATTACATCCTTTCATTACTTCGGTTACGAATTATACCCATAAATCTGATTCTTCAACCTCAAATAATTGCTATATCACTAATTTCTGATTTCTGATTCTTGAACCAACTGGATACGCTATTTACTGGAATGGAATCGAGCAAATTGTGCTTTGGAATACACAAGAAGGTTTAGCAGGGGTTAGTAGTTTGATAAAAACTGAAATACCTGTGTAGCAAGGTGTGATTTATAACTGGTTGTTTCTATTGATATAGGAAAGAGGCAAAGAGCTTTTACGAGTTGCAATGTTGTGCCTCTTCTTTTAATCTGTGCTTTTTTATTATAAACTTTCAAGCTTATAGTTGGATTTTACTTCTTTTTGTCGACCAAATAGCTAATCAGTTCAAAGGTTGGATGTGATTTATAACTGGCTAATAAAATAAGTAATATATAAGTTAGTTTTTTGTAAGATGTATAATTGTATTTGCACTTGGTATTGGGAATTATTTACCGAATAACAGCTACACTTGATATTTATTTTTTAGGGAAAGCATATGACCAGAAGCAATATGTTCTTTATTTACTTTCTTTATTTGATTGTAGGTGGAGATAGAAGGGAGAGGTTTACAGAATAATAATGATAATATCCTGTAAATTTAGATGATGATATTCTACACTTGACAGTTGACACATTAGACTTTGGTTTTGTTAAATGCCACATTATTTGATCTCAGGTATAGTGATTGTCATATTGGTGTGCTATCAGCTATGTGACAAATAGTAATTCTTTTATTCAAAATTGACCTTGTATGATTTATCGTGGTTTAGCTTGTAGATTCATTAAAAAAGTTAATGCTCTTATGATTGGGATCAATGAATGTTTATATGGGAATTACAAGTCTATGACGTATGAAGGGTCATGAAATTGTTATAATTAAACTAGGAATTAGTAACTAACTATTTAGCTTATATGCTCTATGTATTGTATCACCCTTATCAATTTGCACATCGGTCTTGGATATCAGAGATGTCGGGCTCATAAGGAATGGCCGAGTTGAAAACTACCAACGTATTTTGAGCGTATTAGTTGTCGATGAGAGTTATAAATTTAAGTGCGATTGTGTTAGAGTAATACTAATACGGTTTACCTCTTGGGATGTCTTTATTCATGTAATAAAAGCCTAGATGTAGACTTTAGGTTAATTGGTTGACAAAGCGGCTAATAAACGTTGGTATGGGTGAAATAATTTCCATTTACTCTGCTTCAGATCCCGTTGGTATAAGTGGTCGACTTCATATTTTTTTTTTTACAAATTACAAATCTGAAATTGGTTAGTGTAAGACCCTCAAAACCGACGGGTCAAACAGTTGGCATTCAAAGGCTAAAACCATAAATTAATACTCAAGAGGTCTTATTTATTATTAGAAAACACGCAGCGGAAAGATAAATAGTTAAGTCATCCAAACATGAAATTCCCCATGACGGGTCAAAGCTTATTTGTTGAACAAAACAATAAGTTTAGAAAAATAGTCTTCAAATAAATAAAGTGGGCTCTTTTATTTTGAAATGTCAACTGCCTCTAAGTAGTCCTGCAACAAGCCAAGACATCCCTTTTATTCTTCAAATACCTGAAATCAAGCTAATATGCACGCAAAGTCAGACGAGCTGAGTGAATTCAAGTTTTATGAAGTTCATAAATAATAAATAAATTGTCAATTAAAAATTAACAAAATACTTAACCTTAGAGGTATATTAAGCGCAGTCCGCCTATATGTTCCCTAAGCAAAATGTAAAGTCTAGAATAAGCGCAATCCGCCTACTCAACATAAGACTTATTTTAAATCTACAATAAGCGCATATCGCCTATTTGTCACAACACTACATCCGGTCTACATAAGCGCATATCGCCTACTAAGACTCAAACCGTAACTATAAATTAGAGCAGATATTATATAACAATCATAGCCAAATCTATAATATTTAGTAACCGTCATACACATATATATATATAAATATTTAGTAAGGCACTAAACCTAATCAAGTATAAATCAAGGCAAATCCCGATCTAACAAGCAAGGTTTCACATATAATTTCAAGACATGCATACTAGCCCAAAAATATTTAGAAAAAAAAAAACTAAAAGAGTGGGCGCATGAATTCACCTTAGCACGTGTATAGTTCGTCTCTCAACAGCAAGGGAGCACAAGCGAGCAAGTGGTCAATAACCTGGTAATGAGGACGTAAACGTCACTAACACCCTAAGGTTTGTGACTACAAAGGAACATAAATACAAGTCCCTATGAACATGCTACCACACTACTAGCGTCACGGGTTTCCTTCGTTCCTTACTAGAACTCCAAAACTATTTGATTTATGTAATCCCATAAAAAAATAGTTTAATTTAGCAATATGATAACGTACCCATTCATCACCTCAAATAATTGTACTAACTCCCTTTTCCTTGTTTTTTTTTTGTTTAGACCGATGCAATTCAACATCTAAGTGATAAACTATCATTTACTTAGACCATTAAAAGCAAGATCAAACCCTTGACAATTCAATCATCGTATAACATGAAAATTGTCATGATGTTGAATTTGTTACCTGGGGGTTAACCCCATCACAAAACACACGCCAAAAAGGAACAAAAACAAAACCATGAAGCCAAGTGTGGTAGCCATCGACAAACTCAACCGTTTACCATACTCATGCAATCGCTCGACACCACCGACTCATGGTGTGTGTTTGAACCAAGACCCCTCCCTTTTATTACGCATTTGAAGGGAGATGACAAACCTGGAACGAGCGTTTCGGATCCGGACCGGTGCGCCTTAAAGCCAACGGTTCGCACGAAACCGCAAAGCTGCACAAAATCCACACTCAAACGCTAAACGACTTAGAATCCAAGGAACCTTGGAGGAGTATCAAGCGGGAACGGGGTTTGGGTTTACCTGAAGAACGGTCGAGTGAACGGTGAGCCAAAGTCGTGGTAAAATGTCGTCCGAACCTGAAGTTTGCTTGGCTGAATGTTATCCTCCTTGCCGTACGTGAGCACAAAGAAAAGAAAAAGAATGGATTCTCTTCTTTCTTTGTTGCAGGCAAAGGTGGAAGAGACAACAATAATATGGACCATTAGTATAATACATATTATGGAAAGCATGAAGAAGAATTATAGAATGGAATATTATAAAGGAAGAATAAGCATACCTTGTATCTCTTGTCGCAGAGTGGAAGCAAAACCAAAGGTGTTTTGTTATGGACAAGGTGCAAGGAACAAGAAGGAATGTTGCCTTGTTGTCGGCCAAGAGGCAACCAAAAAAAAAAGATATGATGCTCTAGTTTGCGGCCCTGATCAAGGGGTTTTGTAGGGTTTTCTTTTGCAATATGCTACAATCAAGTCCCTCCATTTTTATTTCCATATAACTTGTTCCCAAAGCTACTCAAAAGGGTTTAGAAAAAGTGCAAAGAGCCCCCCTTTAGTAAAGCCAAAATGGAAAATACAAGTGTACAAACTCTACAACGCGAGACACAAGTCCGGGAAACTACGAGTGTTACAAGTCTTCCCCCGTTGCAATAGGATTCGTCCCTGAATCCTGCTGCAAGGGAAACAAGTGTGGATAGAGCGTCATCATTTCTGATTCGGACTCCCAAGTAGCTTCCGACCCCCTCCTGTGTCTCCACTGTACCTTCACTTGTTTAACCACTTTGTTGCGCAAATACTTTTCCTTACGATCAAGAATGGCAATAGGCTCCTCGATGTAGTTCAACTTCTCGTCCAATTCAATATCATCAAGCGGTATATGAGCTTCCTCATCCGCCAGACACTTCCTTAAATGGGACACGTGAAAGGTTGGGTGGATTCCCTTGAGTTCCCCAGGTAAATCCAACCGATAAGCCACCTCCCCTACACGAGCAAGAATGCGGAAAGGTCCGATGAACCTCGGACTGAGCTTCCCACGCTTGCGGAAGCGTATGATTCCCTTCCAAGGGGAGACCTTCAACAAAACACGGTCACCCACGTTAAATTCGATAGGCCTCCTCCTCTTATCGGCATACGACTTCTGTCGATCCTGAGCTGCCTTCATGAAAGCTTTAATCTTATTAAGTTTTTCCGTGGTTGCCTCGACCACTTCCAAACTACCCAATTGCTTCTGCCCAATGGAACCCCAACAAACCGGAGTCCTGCATCTGCTGCCATATAACATCTCATACGGTGGCATCCCAATAGTGGCATGATAGCTATTATTATAAGAAAACTCTGCCAAAGGTAGGTGATAATCCCAACTACCACCAAAGTCGATAATACATGCCCGCAACATATCTTCGAGAGTTTGGATGGTTCTTTCGGACTGACCATCTGTCTGCGGGTGATACGCGGTGCTGATGTGTAGTTTAGTACCCATTTCTTCATGGAACTTCTTCCAAAATTTCGACGTAAAACGAGTGTCCCTATCGGAAACAATAGACACGGGTACACCGTGCCTCGAGACAATCTCCCGAATAAACAAATCAGCTAACCGTTCGGAGTTTATGGTCTCTTGTATCGGCAAGAAGTGAGCACTCTTTGTCAACCTATCCACCACCACCCAAATAGTGTCAAACCCCTTAGGCGTTCGGGGTAGTTTAGTGATGAAGTCCATAGTAAGATGCTCCCACTTCCACTCCGGTACTTCCAACGGTTGGATCTTTCCAAAAGGTTTCTGGTGTTCCGCCTTAACCTGTAAACAAGTCAAACACCTACTCACATATGACGCTACCTCGTGCTTCATTGCTGGCCACCAATAGTTTTGCCTGAGGTCTTGATACATTTTGGTCGCCCCTGGATGAATAGAATAGCGGGTTTTGTGTGCCTCATCCATGATTTTATCCCTAAACCCACCATATCGAGGTATCCACATCCGCCCTTTCATGAACATAACCCCATATCCATTACTCTCCAAGAGTCCCTGTTGCCCCCAAATACGCTCTGTCATGATCCACTCCACCTGTAAGGCTTCATTCTGAACATTAGAGATCTGTTTCACTATATCCGGCTTTAAGATAAGCTGACACGACTTCACCCGAATGGGTTTAGGCCTCTCCTTTCGGCTCAACGCGTCTGCCACCACGTTAGCCTTCCCTGGGTGATACATAATCTCTACATCATAATCTTTGATCAACTCTAACCACCTGCGTTGCCTCATATTAAGGTCTTTCTGCTCGAAGAAGTACTTCAAACTCTTATGGTCGGTGTAGATGGTGCAAGGAACCCCATATAAGTAATGTCTCCATAGTTTTAAGCGCGAAAACAACGGCCGCCAACTCCAAATCATGAGTCGGGTAATTAATCTCATGAGGTTTAAGTTGTCGCGAAGCATACGCTATTACCTTACCACGCTGCATGAGAACACACCCGAGACCCTTAAGTGACGCGTCCGAATACACCACTAAGTCCTCAATACCATCCGGCAAGGCTAGGATCGGTGCATGTGTCAACCTTTTCTTCAGTTCAAGAAACGCGTTCTCCTGGTCTGAGTCCCAAACAAATTTCGCCTCCTTCTTTGTTAGTTTAGTCAATGAGGAAGCTATCTTAGAGAAATCCTGGATAAATCTGCGATAATAACCTGCCAAACCCAAGAAGCTACGAATCTCGGATGGTGATTTTGGTGTCGACCAGTTCATTACTGCCTCCACCTTCGCGGGATCTACCATAATACCCTCGGAATTAATGACATGACCCAAAAATTGAACCTCACGCAACCAGAAAGCACACTTTGAGAATTTAGCGTAGAGTTTCTCATCCCTCAAAGTTTGAAGAACCTCTTCAAGATGTCGAGCATGGTCTTCTTCACTTTTGGAATATATGAGAATGTCATCAATAAAAACAATAACCGAACGGTCAAGCATTGGCCTACACACCCGGTTCATCAAATCCATGAATGCCGCAGGCGCGTTAGTCAAACCAAAGGACATCACCAAGAATTCGTAATGCCCATAACGAGTACGAAAAGCAGTCTTCGGTACATCCTGTTCCCGTATTTTCAGCTGATGATAGCCAGATCTAAGATCGATCTTCGAGAACCAACTAGCTCCTTGGAGCTGATCGAACAAGTCATCAATCCTTGGTAAAGGATACCTATTCTTCACAGTCAATTTGTTTAGTTCCCTGTAATCAATACACATCCGCATACTTCCATCCTTCTTTTTAACGAACAAGACCGGTGCACCCCAAGGTGAGATACTCGGCCTAATAAACCCTTTCTCGAGCAAGTCCTCCAATTGAGAAGAGAGTTCTTTCATTTCTGCAGGTGCGAGTCGGTAAGGTGCCCTGGCAACAGGCTTAGCTCCCGGCAATAGGTCTATTTGGAATTCAACCTCACGATCCGGTGGCAACTCCGTCAAATCATCAGGAAATACATCTGGGTAACCCCGCACCACGGGAACATCCTCCAGCTTAGGGACATCAATCCCCATATCAACGACTTGCGCCAAAAATGCCTTACACCCGCGCTGCAACATTTTCCCCGCCTTAAGCATAGAAACAATTCGAGGTAATGAGCAACTACCATCCCCATGAACAGTAATACGACCCCCGTCAGGAGCTGTAAGTCGCACGAGTTTTTGCCCGCACACAATGTGAGCATCTACGGTAGCTAGCCAATCCATCCCAATAATAACATCAAAGCAACCCAATGACATCAAATATAAGCGGATAGGAAAACTATGACCCGATAACTCGATCCGACAATCCTCTACGGCTTTAGTAACAAAGAATGAATTTCCTACTGCTACTTCGACCTCAAATAGATGTCTAATATCCTTGGGGATCGCGCCTAATCTACTACAGAATGCGGTAGACACAAAGCTCATACTAGCACCCGAATCAAACAAAACGGAGGCCCGAAGGCCATTAACCACAAATGTACCTCACATAGTATCACATACAAAGGTAAAGGAATTGATACAAAAACAATCGAGTGGGTGGAATGAACACACAAGATACCTGTCACAACGTCCGCCGTCGCCTTAGCATCCTTCTGAGAGAGACTGAAAGCCCGGGCTTTGGTCCTTGGTACCTCTGTCCCGGTAGTTTTCCCAGCATCCCCAGCATCAGAGCTACTAGCATGGGCCGATTTGCATTTGTTAGAGAAATGCCCCGTGCCCTTACATTTATAACACACCAAAGTAGGGCACTGATAGTGAGGGTGACCCATCTTCTTACAGCGGAAACAAATACCTGTGCCCTGTTTACACTCCCCCGAATGCATCTTTCCACACCTACCACATTGTTTACTATCCCCACTACTACCCACAATGTCAGTGACTTCAGTCTTCACTTTCTTGAGAACGGGTGCCGAAGTATCCGCCCCACCCCGCTTTCCTTCGAAGCCGCGGTTAGAGTTCCAATTCTTCTTATGATCCGTGACACGCTCAACATCCCTCTGCTCATACAAAGTACCACTCATAGCCACCACCTCTCGAAATGTATCCATGCTAGTAGTCACAACACCCCGACGTATGTCCAATGGCAACCCCTGAACGTACCTCTTGATTCTTCTTGCTTCTGGTGTAACCATATCTGGGAACAAGCGAGCCAACTCATTAAACTTCGACGTGTACTCCTTGTGGGACAGATTCCCAGCTTCAAGATTAATAAACTTCCTCTCCAACTTATCTAACTCATGAGTCGGACAGAAATGCTCAATAACCAAAGTTTTCAACTCATCCCATTTCATTCTCTTAACTGCCATATCTCCCATGGCCTGCGTCAAGTTATCCCACCAACATAGAGCCTCAGATACAAAAGAATGCGCCGCAAAAGTCACCTTGTCCTCATCCCGACACTTACTTATCCGCAACACAGCCTCCATTTCACGAATCCACTGGTGGGCTGCAGAAACATCCTTATTGCCATCAAAAGAAGGTGGGTCACACTTTTTGAAATCCCCATAAGTGCAACCTCAAGTAGCAACCCGACTAACTCGAGCCCGGTCCTCATCACTGGAATAAATAGGTTCAGGTTCCCGGTGTCCCCTACCGGGTCCCCGTCTGGCATCCCTGTTAGCTCCAGTCACGGCCTTAACCGCCTCAGCAATGATCTCAGGCATGCTACTGTGAAGAACCTGATACACTTCATCCGCAATTGCTTCTCTAACATCCGGCCCCAGCACATCATGGTTATTGGTGTTTGACTCAGGAGTAGGTTCTCGTTCCGAAGTGGAGTCTGGAATACGGCCACCCCCGCGACCACCCCACGACCACCACCATGATTACCACGACCTCCACCACGACCGCCCCTAGATGACCGTGTTTTTGCCATACTATCCTTCAAGACAAAACCATCACATGATCAGTCACAAGTATATTTAGTATGTATAAAGTAAGGGTAAACTTCTAATGACGTTGATCAAGTGCGATTAGCTGTTTACTTTACTTTAGTCACGCTAAACACAACAAGCTATGGTCACATTAAGAGTTATGCCTACACTTTAACTTTTCATAAATGAAAATACATATAGTATTTAATTATTAATTTCAAAGGTTACCTCTTGGCGTGCAGCTACTCAGCAGTTGACATTTCTTGTATCAGTTTGGTCCCATAACATATTCGAGTTCAAGCACAGACTGCTCGAATCCCTCGAACAAGTGCTCTGATACCAACTTGTAAGACCCTCAAAACCGACGGGTCAAACAGTTGGCATTCAAAGGCTAAAACCATAAATTAATACTCAAGAGGTCTTATTTATTATTAGAAAACACGCAGCGGAAAGATAAATAGTTAAGTCATCCAAACATGAAATTCCCCATGACGGGTCAAAGCTTATTTGTTGAACAAAACAATAAGTTTAGAAAAATAGTCTTCAAATAAATAAAGTGGGCTCTTTTATTTTGAAATGTCAACTGCCTCTAAATAGTCCTGCAACAAGCCAAGGCATCCCTTTTATTCTTCAAATACCTGAAATCAAGCTAATATGCACGCAAAGTCAGACGAGCTGAGTGAATTCAAGTTTTATGAAGTTCATAAATAATAAATAAATTGTCAATTAAAAATTAACAAAATACTTAACCTTAGAGGTATATTAAGCGCAGTCCGCCTATATGTTCCCTAAGCAAAATGTAAAGTCTAGAATAAGCGCAATCCGCCTACTCAACATAAGACTTATTTTAAATCTACAATAAACGCATATCGCCTATTTGTCACAACACTACATCCGGTCTACATAAGCGCATATCGCCTACTAAGACTCAAACCGTAACTATAAATTAGAGCAGATATTATATAACAATCATAGCCAAATCTATAATATTTAGTAACCGTCATACACATATATATATATATATATATATATATAAATATTTAGTAAGGCACTAAACCTAATCAAGTATAAATCAAGGCAAATCCCGATCTAACAAGCAAGGTTTCACATATAATTTCAAGACATGCATACTAGCCCAAAAATATTTAGAAAAAAAAACTAAAAGAGTGGGCGCATGAATTCACCTTAGCACGTGTATAGTTCGTCTCTCAACAGCAAGGGAGCACAAGCGAGCAAGTGGTCAATAACCTGGTAATGAGGACGTAAACGTCACTAACACCCTAAGGTTTGTGACTACAAAGGAACATAAATACAAGTCCCTATGAACATGCTACCACACTACTAGCGTCACGGGTTTCCTTCGTTCCTTACTAGAACTCCAAAACTATTTGATTTATGTAATCCCATAAAAAAATAGTTTAATTTAGCAATATGATAACGTACACATTCATCACCTCAAATAATTGTAATAACTCCCTTTTCCTTGTTTTTTTTTTGTTTAGACCGATGCAATTCAACATCTAAGTGATAAACTATCATTTACTTAGACCATTAAAAGCAAGATCAAACCCTTGACAATTCAATCATCGTATAACATGAAAATTGTCATGATGTTGAATTTGTTACCTGGGGGTTAACCCCATCACAAAACACACGCCAAAAAGGAACAAAAACAAAACCATGAAGCCAAGTGTGGTAGCCATCGACAAACTCAACCGTTTACCATACTCATGCAATCGCTCGACACCACCGACTCATGGTGTGTGTTTGAACCAAGACCCCTCCCTTTTATTACGCATTTGAAGGGAGATGACAAACCTGGAACGAGCGTTTCGGATCCGGACCGGTGCGCCTTAAAGCCAACGGTTCGCACGAAACCGCAAAGCTGCACAAAATCCACACTCAAACGCTAAACGACTTAGAATCCAAGGAACCTTGGAGGAGTATCAAGCGGGAACGGGGTTTGGGTTTACCTGAAGAACGGTCGAGTGAACGGTGAGCCAAAGTCGTGGTAAAATGTCGTCCGAACCTGAAGTTTGCTCGGCTGAATGTTATCCTCCTTGCCGTACGTGAGCACAAAGAAAAGAAAAAGAATGGATTCTCTTCTTTCTTTGTTGCAGGCAAAGGTGGAAGAGACAACAACAATAATATGGACCATTAGTATAATACATATTATGGAAAGCATGAAGAAGAATTATAGAATGGAATATTATAAAGGAAGAATAAGCATACCTTGTATCTCTTGTCGCAGAGTGGAAGCAAAACCAAAGGTGTTTTGTTATGGACAAGGTGCAAGGAACAAGAATGAATGTTGCCTTGTTGTCGGCCAAGAGGCAACCAAAAAAAAAAGATATGATGCTCTAGTTTGCGGCCCTGATCAAGGGGTTTTGTAGGGTTTTCTTTTGCAATATGCTACAATCAAGTCCCTCCATTTTTATTTCCATATAACTTGTTCCCAAAGCTACTCAAAAGGGTTTAGAAAAAGTGCAAAGAGCCCCCCTTAGTAAAGCCAAAATGGAAAATACAAGTGTACAAACTCTACAACGCGAGACACAAGTCCGGGAAACTACGGGTGTTACAGTTAGAGTTTTTGACATTCTTCTTCTTCTTGCAGTTACATACAGATTCGTTCAGGAGTGCTCAACACTTGTAATAAAATTTTCAATCCTGTAACAATTTTATTTGTTTGTGATGCTTAATTTCTTAACTGATTCATCAATTTTGGTTTCAGTTGTTGAATAGAGACGTGACAGATGTTCCTCAGGTTCCTATGCAATTTATTCCTAAACTTACGATTCAGTATGTGTGTCGTGTATATACTTTATATTGTTATTTTGAGACAGAGATTTGTTGTTGTATCTAGATCTTACCAAATATAAAAGCTACTACAAAAGCTGCAACAAAGAAGTGCGATTGGTGTCGGATGTGTAGCTATTGCCTTCTTGTTAAATCCTTAAGTTGCAAAAAACACTGTTTTTGTGAAGATTTTATTTGGTTGAGGTTTGATCCTTTTATTTTTCTTGTATCTTATCTTTATTAACTCACTATTTACACATATATGTAAATAGTGAAAGAAATCATTTTATGAAAGCGAACTCAAAGCTTGCCATCCTAAAATGTTTGAATAGAATTAGCTTATTTTGTCCGCAATAATAAATAAAGCTTTGTATGAATAACTATTTTATGAGTAATGAATTAAATCATAAAAAAATGCTTTCTTGAAAGTAGAACTCTAGTCATATCAAAACAGTTCGGGTTGTTAACGCCGTCACCACACATGATCTTGTTGCTAAGTTCAAATCCCGGTTACGCACCAAAGAGCTTGGAATGGCGATAAAGATCACGGTGGCGTTCGTGTTGGCACCAAAATTTATATCTTTAAGTGGACAAAGGGTGATAACCAGAGATGGACGACCGCGCCTTTCTGTAAGTTTCTTAACTCAGACCTGCTGCAGATAATATTCCAAAGTATAAGCCTTTTGAAAATGGATCAACCTGACCTGATCAATTTTGATTGATATGAAACGTTACATGTTTTGACCCATTACCCAACCCAAACAGTTTTGACAGACATGTATAGTGGTCAATTTAAATTATTTGAATCAATTTTTTTTATTTTTTTTTGTAATGATATCTTGTGTGCAGTAGGTTTTTCCATGACTAGAAGTTACCATGTGTGCTTTTGTGTGTGTGGGCTTTGTTAATGGCATGATGATGCTAATATGTATGCTTGAATAATGATATATGTATGTGTTTTGAGTAGAAGTGATTTCATAATCCATTCCTTTCTTCCTGTAAGTTGTGTTTTTAATGTGACCCTACAATAAAAAAAACAAAACAAAATTTCAGTCATCATCCTATGAGGCGGAAACACATGCACACCCGCAGCAACGCGCGGACATTTCTACTAGTACATTATAAAGGATGAGTGATGTACAACATAGTCATTTTCACCTCTGTACAACTTAAGAAGCAACATGTACAACATATTTAAGCAAAAAAATTAAGGGTATTATTGGCATAGTTGTGACAATTAAGACACTTAGGAGGGTAGATTAGTAAATTAAACATAATCCAATACCTCACATCCTAAAATCTTATCCCAATTATGCCCTTATGTCCAACTTTTAAAACACAAAATACAACTTAACTTATGATGCATCTTAAATGTGAGACCTTTCAACCCCCATCTATATTATTATATATACTTCATTATAATCAATTTCTTGAATGCTAATAGTCTTTTCATAACCCCAAACAAAATCTTAGAGCTAATTTCATGCTTTGAAACATTGTTTTGTCCAAAAATTTTATGTCTTCATTAGATGAGAAGAGAAAAAAATCAATGTGAAGTTAAGACGCTTGCAAGATATGGTTCCTTGATGCTACAAGGTATAAAGATATATGTTAATCTTTATATACATTTTTTTTCTACTTGTTCATATTTTCTTTGACAATCACAAAAAATTATCTTCATAATATATCATTTTTTGCTCCATTTAAATTTAGTTATTTGCTATATACAATGGGAATGCCAGTGATGTTGGATGTAATAATCAACTATGTTGGATCGTTGCAGAATCAAATTGAGGTAATTTAATTGTGCAGCTAACAATTTAAGCAATAAACAAACAATATTCAAAATTATTGATGAGAAAATATTTTTCAAAATTAATTAGTACAATTTTTCTCTTCTTTGTGCATTTTTAGTTTCTCTTCATGAAGCTTTCAGAAGCTAGGATATTCTATGACCTATTGACCTCAACTCTACTGAATTGGATGATATGGCCCCTATGAAGGTGACATGTGGCTTTCTTAACTATCCTTGTTAAGAAGTTGTTTATCTTGAATCATATATATTGTTAACTAAATACAATGGACAAAATTATAAATATAACATTCCAGATTTGCTAATACATTTCTAATATATTATAAATATTACTTCCACTTACTGCATGGGATGAAAGCTGATGTTGCAGGGAACAAATGGACATGAAGGACAGATGATGGAGAGGATGGTTGGAGAAGGGTATGGAGACATTCCTCAATTTCAATCAACATGGTCTCATTGAACGCCATGAAATAGTTAACTCTATAAATCTATATATGCATGCTCAAATATAACTTTATACGTAAACTATATTGTTCTAAGACTTTTAAGGTATTTGTTTATCTATTTAATGTTCTTGTTAAACGTTATATGAAGTGTGGTTTACAATATTATTTTGCTTTCGGCAATTGTATATTGTTTAAGTTTTAATTCTAATTAATAAAATAAATTAAACACTAGCATAAAAAGAAAACAAAAACTTAACTATGTGTTAGTTACTTATGTTATTTGTGTTAAGAAATAAGAATCAAAACGCCATAAATTCACGCTCACGCTAATGAATCAACCCGAATCTTTATCTTCTATACTATATATTATAAAGCATTAGTGAAGGATACCCGCAAAATTTAAGTAAATACAACCTTTATTGCTTATAGTACAATGCTTATTGTAGTCATTTAGAGCGTAAAATTGTCTTTCTACCTAAATATTAAATTGTTGAAGAAATTAATTTAAACATAATTATAAAATTGATGAGGAAATTAACAATAATGTGGTGACTCTTTACATTCATAACCTCCATGTCTTTATTATGTTTGTATCAATGTTAAAGTCTTATAAATAGTTGTCATATATTTAGTACATAAATAATGTGGTGACTCTTCACATACATAACTTACATATCTTTCAATGTTTATAGTAAATGAATTACATCATATATTATGTATTTATATCTTCTTTTTAAATTTATGTGGCTGCAGGATGGTATGATGTGACACTTCTGCACACAAATGAATATGTAGGCTTGAAGTTTGCCAACACTGTGGCACCGGAAAAAAAAATTCTTCTCCTTCGGCTCTCCCTTTTTGGCCTTGAGCAATTTTCAGGACGAAAATTCTTTCAATAGGGGGATGATGTGACACCCGACAAACTCAGGTTAGTAACATTGACTAAACTAGTAAGTCTACCTTAGCAAGTCATGCATATTACGTACTTAACTAGGTCAGTCGAGTCGTTACGATGATTCTGGGGAATCATCGGGAGTCGTTATGATGATCCGCGGGATCATCGGGAGTCGGTCCATAACCATGTGTACAAGGATTGGTGATTCGTGGAATCACCGGGTTTAACGCACACACGCAAGTCTTGAGTCTCGGGAATTGGTGAACGGATGTAAACGTGTTAGTTATCATGCTTTATATGTTTGTAATCATTATGTGACTTATCGGTATGTGAATACGTGTTTATATATGTTAAAATAGTGTTTAACACGCCAAAAACCCAATCAGGAACACTATAGGCGATTAGGAACCAGAGGGGCTCCTAATCGCCATTGTTATAGGCGATTGGTAGCACATTGGGGCGATTAGAGTTGCTACTCGCTAGTATACAGGCGATTCTAGAGCTTCTAATCGCCTGATGAGTTCTCCTACTCGCCTGATCTGCTATGCACGAGTCAAAACACCTATAAATACAACCCTTGACTCCCCAAACACCCTTAGTGCAACTCTAGCAGATCCCAAGCCTCCCACACACCTCAAAACACTTTTGGAACTTGTTTTGCTTCAAAACTCACCATTTCCAAGCTAACGCACCTTTCTTTGACAAAATCCAAGGTGTGTTCTTCATCCCAAACCTTTGTAATGTTATTGTTTTGGTTCCCCAAAAGTCCAGACCCTGTTTTGCTAAGTATGTGTCTTTAAAAACCTTGGAAATGAGTTCTAAAACAAGTCTACACCATAACACTTGCTATATGTGAAGTATTGATGCATATGATGATTTTTGGTGATTATAACATGAATGCTTCTATGAAATTGATGTACTTCTGATGTGTAGGAGTTGTTAGGATGATTATCTATGAGTTTAAGCTATTGTTATAGTGTTTTGATGAAAGTATGCATTTTGACCCATTTGGGTGATTCTTGAAGAATTAGGATGTTATGATATGATGCATTGCTTGTTTATTGTTAGGAATCATGCTAGAATGATATTATAACATGGAGATGATGATTTGCAAGTTGTAGGAGGTGTAATCTGGTCTTTACCATTTAAGGAAAGATTTCATAGTTAATGAAACCTAGTACTTTGCCATTTTTGGAAATACTCGCACCGAGGCCGTTAGAGCAGAGATAAATTGGGGGTTTTTGCATGGAATGGGTTGGTAAATGGTTTAGGTTTGATATTGGGTGTTTTTACATGTTTCGGATCTGATTCGGAGGGTTTAATGCGCGACAACAGCCTTAAGGGCAGGGTTCTAATCGCCTGATGCATCAAGCGATTACAGCCTAATCGCCTGATGTATCAGGCGATTAGGCCCTACTCGCCTATTAATCCCCCTACTCGCCTGTTGACTTCCCCTACTCACCAGTTGACTTTTCCTAATTGCATGTTAGTTTCCTAATTGCATGTACTGCTGTCGTAAGCGTATTTTGACATCCCAGAACATGATTTGACACTTAGGAACATGATAGGAACCCCGGGATACACCCAATGACTTATTAACACGTGTTCAGGCTTGTTTATGCGTTAATTGAGCGTTATGCTAGACTAGGTGAACTCTTGCGCGCACTAAGTGTTTAATTGCATATATTGCATGGTGTCTTGTATTGTCTAACACGTGGGATGTCGGGTCACCAATGGGATGTCGGGTCTTGTCTGGTACGGTCGGTTTAACAGTCAAAGGTGTTTTCAAACGTTTTTTTGGTTATGGTCTGGACATTCGGGGACTAGTTAACCTGAGGGTTATTAGTCCGGATACTTATACACATCTTATTATAGGTCGCCGCTATTTGAGGCTATCATAGCATAATTACTTAACTGTTTCCAAGTAACGCAATCTAAGGTGAGCGTCATAGCCCCACTTTTACTGTTTTGCTTTCGGGGAGAAACATGCTACGTACTTACGCTTTAAAGATCATGTTATACTATGGTTATGGATATTTACTATACGGGCATTTCATCAGGAGTCCCAGGGGGAAACCATGAGTATGTGGGAACACATATCAGGGAAATATGGATAGATCTATTGGGACGGGCAAACCCCACTCGACGGCTGTGAGCCGGGCGGGTGCATATTGTCTCTACTACCAGGGTCACCATGATGACGGTGGCTCGTGGCTGGGCAAAAACAGGAGAACGTGTCAGAAATGGTTTCCCACTCGTAGTAGTAATTACACTTAACGTTTAGCTAACGTTCGTTATAACATAGTAGTAACGGGAATGATCTTCATAAACTTATAACAACGCTTTTATAAAAGAAAACCTGTGAACTCACCAGCATTATATGTTGACATTTTTGGCATGTTTTCTTAGGTCGCTAAGGTAGCAGTTAATGGACTAGGCGCACGGAGCCATGCACAGCGTCTAGAATTTTGAAGCATATTAAACAATGTTTTGTAAACTATAATATGTCTTTTGGTTGTAAACAAGAAATGCTTCCGCTGCTGGTTTACGGCTCAAAGCATGATGTTTTGGTTTTAAAATATATATATGAATGCATGTTTGTTGTTGGTTTATTGTGATCGTTGACTGGGATCCTGGTGTGTCATGCGCCTCGCGGTAAAACCCCGCACGTGGAAATTGAGGGTGTGACAAACACACCTAACCCATGACACGTTTCAACCCATTAAAGTGAGCGATATATGTAGGCTTGACTTTTATACAAGCAAATATGGTAGAGATACTTCATGAGCAACATCATCATCTTCCTCGATGGTTTTTTTGTTTTCTCCGCTACTATAAGCTTCTAGGAATAGAATTTAAGTTTCTAATCTCACAAAGTCACCAATTGTTTACATATCCAAAAGAAGACAAGTTCTTATCAGTCGATTTGGTAGTTTTAACTATATTGATTACTAACTTGTTTGGTCCAATATATTTGTTACCACACTTGTCAAGCTAACATAAAACGAGAGTATCTATGTAAATCATTGACTCCGCTGCATCTCGTAGGTGCCCTAAAATAATAGAAATATGTTGCACACTACAAACTGCATTTTAGTAATTACATCACTTCCACTACAATCTTATGGTCATTAAGAGATACAACGCCACTTCACTACGCTAAGTACCGCTCTACGATGGCATACTTATATGCCTTCGAGATACATAAAAGGGTCCCACCAAAGGACGTGGGCCAATCTAAGGGTGTTGTAAGGAATAGTACGACCTATTGTGATGTACCCATTTAAAATATTCAGAAGACCCCAACCGATGGCGGAAACATCGAGGTGCCACGTATGAATGATTGTTCAGTAGCTCATGGTAGTACACAAGTTTAAATAATCCTTTATTTCATTACAATATTGAATTACATTAAAGTCTACATCAAATAATCAAGCAAAACTTCAAATATCTCTTCATGCTAGCTCTAGACTTCAATCATCATTATTTCCTGTTGAGTTTGGAAAAATGGGGGGGGGGGGGTCAACTAGAAGTTGGTGAGAATACATAAGCCATGTCAAGCAATTAAGTTTAAGAATAAAAGTTTAGCAATTCATATGTCTATCGTAAGTTTAAGTCTACATGAATAAACATGAAATGTTGAATCGACATAATCAAACCTCCGACTAGTTTAGGTCCATCCCGTCATCCACGGTTCACCTTAATATTATGTTGGAACGATAACAATCACCCGCGCTCCCCATAAAAGATGGTCAACGGATCTAGGTGGGATTGTCAATCCAATAGATCTATTATTGAGTATCGCCGGCTTGGCCATAGCTAATGATTATGTATGTTGAAGCGTAAGTCTAACTGTTGTTGTTGTCTAAATCATGAGGCATTAAAGTTTACAACTAGACATGTATGTAGAATTGCTTAAGTATTATGTTGCAAGTATAAAGAATTGCATAAAATGGTTACGTAAACTCACCTTAGCAAAGTATTAAGTCTCGAGAAATAGAATATGTGTAGCCCCAAAGATGCCAATTACAAGAGCTTATAATCAAAGCTTCAATTGTAGAAGTAATAGACTATAGAAGAAAGGTATGAGGGAAAGTTTAATCGGATTGAAACAATCGATTTAGAGGTGCCAAGTATAATGGGTCATAGGTGGGTTTTTATACTAGGTTTGGATTCAATTAGCCATTAAAATTGGTCAACACCATAAAGTAAGGTTTTATGATGAATTGACTATTTGACTAAGACTTTGACTGTTTGACTAAGACTTTGACTAGGACTTTGACTGATCAATTTAAGGAATGTGTTAAGTTTATTTTCTTCTGAAATTCTACACAAGATGATAGTTGGCTCAGTTGGTTGTCACTGTGTGTTGGTTGGCTGTGGACGCGGGTTCGAATCCCGGTCCACACAAATCTTTTTTTGGCAATTATTTCCCTAAAACTATATTATTCTAAATTCATAATATGATTATATAAGCCCGAAAGTGACTCGAAATATTTTTAAAACGTACAAAAGTGTCGAGATACAAATAATTACTCGTTTAAGGTATTTAAAACATATATTGTTTAAAACAATACATTCTTTTTATCAAAAAAAATTAGGGGAAATTCGCGATGTTACAGTCTCCCCTACTTTTGGAAACTTCGTCCCGAAGTTATTAAAAATACAGGTTTGAGGTTGATTAGGTAGAAATTAAGGCAGCTGTGGTTTGGGTTAAGGCACGACATGAATTTATAGGTAATAGAATAATTTGTTTCGAATAATTTGGATAAGAGGTTTGAGATGTGAGTTTTAAGGATTGGATTAGGTTCGTCTGAAGTAGCAAGAAGCATAAGAATCTAGCAAAATACTAAACTTATGTTTTAGGGATCCCAAAAGAAATGCATGAATTGATTGACTATAAAAAGACTAAATGAACTACTAGGTAACTAGGGTTTATAATTGGTTATCTATCGTAACCTTGATAGAATTTCACACCACCTTAACGTACCTGTAAATTCATGATTACGTTCCGGACCGCAATCACCAATTTACCTTACAATAGGGTTTTGTGTCCTTCTATGACTCTACACACACATGAAAAATAACTTTGTGATTGAATCGTATACAATGTATCCAAAAATGAATCCAACTATTGAGCAGGAAAAAGACTTCTACCAGTTAGTGAGTAAGAACCTCTACCGATTGTTGAGCAGGTGCGATAGCCTCTACCAGTCGTTGAGCAGGCTGTAGGGCCTCTACCGACTGTTGAGCAGGCATGATGACCTCTACCAATCGTTGAGTAGGTTATTTGGTACTCTACTAACTGTTGCGCAAGTACTTCGTCCTCTAACAGTTGTTTGATTAAGTGTACCAATTATTACGCACAAAAATTGCAAATTGATAATATGTACATGTGAGCAATCAAGTATCAAGTATAGAATGCGAGTTGTAATAGAGTTGCCCTAGACAAGGTTAATGACTCTAGGTGTGTCTATAGCAAATAGTTTATATTCCATAACTTCTAGTATCAAATGTATGACTCTACACACACATGAAAAATAACTTTGTGATTGAATCGTATACAATGTATCCAAAAATGAATCCAACTATTGAGCAGGAAAAAGACTTCTACCAGTTAGTGAGTAAGAACCTCTACCGATTGTTGAGCAGGTGCGATAGCCTCTACCAGTCGTTGAGCAAGTTGTAGGGCCTCTACCGACTGTTGAGCAGGCATGATGACCTCTACCAATCGTTTAGTAGGTTATTTGGTACTCTACTAACTGTTGAGCAAGTACTTCATCCTCTAACAGTTGTTTGATTAAGTGTACCAATTATTACGCACATAAATTGCAAATTGATAATATGAACATGTAAGCAATCAAGTATCAAGTATAGAATGCGAGTTGTAATAGAGTTGCCCTAGACAAGGTTAATGACTCTAGGTGTGTCTATAGCAAATAGTTTATATTCCATAACTTCTAGTATCAAATGTATGACTCTACACAGACATGAAAAATAACTTTGTGATTGAATCGTATATAATGTATCCAAAAATGAATCCAACTATTGAGCAGGAAAAAGACTTCTACCGGTTAGTGAGTAAGAACCTCTACCGATTGTTGAGCAGGTGCGATAGCCTCTACCAGTCGTTGAGCAGGTTGTAGGGTCTCTACCGACTGTTGAGCAGGCATGATGACCTCTACCAATCGTTGAGTAGGTTATTTGGTACTCTACTAACTGTTGAGCAAGTACTTCATCCTCTAACAGTTGTTTGATTAAGTGTACCAATTATTACGCACATAAATTGCAAATTGATAATATGTACATGTAAGCAATCAAGTATCAAGTATAGAATGCGAGTTGTAATAGAGTTGCCCTAGACAAGGTTAATGACTCTAGGTGTGTCTATAGCAAATAGTTTATATTCCATAACTTCTAGTATCAAATGTTCAAATATGGTAGATAGTCGAATCCTCATGTATAACTAAGGATTATGTTTGATGCAACACACAATCAAGTTTCAATAGTTTGGTTATCATGGGTAACTAGCTCATGTGTGAGAAGGTCAAGGATATGAATTTAGTTCTTGAGAGGATGATGAAAAATCTTGAAGCAGAATCAAGGTTGTGAGAGATAGTGAATGTGAAGATGGTTGATAAGGAGTTTATTTTATAGTAAGGAGATTATGTAGCAGTGTAACTTTTGGGGTTTGGATCAAAGGTTATAATCAAGTGTATAAGAAAACATGATTCTGGTATATGCCAAATATTGTAAAAATTTGAACAAGTTGAAAATGAGTGAGTGTCGATGGAGAATTTAGAGACTAGATATTATTCCTATAGATAAAAAAATCTTATTTTCAAAATTAGTTTTATACATAAAGCAAAAGTTGTTAAATAGTACAAGCTAAGTGGGCTTTGATTAAAATATACCCGTTAGTTGGAGATTTCAAACATGACATTAGGTTTTGAAGATCAAGGTTCTATTAAGTGATTTTTAATAGTTTAAAGCATTATATAGAAAATTGTTTGTTACGTCAATAAATAAACAATTGAATTTAAGTTCGAGGACATCTTTTGACAAAAATATGTACTTTGTAAAGTTACTAGGTAATGAAAATACAACAAGATTTAGAAATCTTTAGTTTGTGCTAAGGTATGAGGTTATAGTTTTTTTTAACTTTTTTTTTTTAAAAAAATAAGTAACATGTGGAGAAATGAAATAATATGATTTGGGTAGGGTGTTGAATATTTAAAAAGTGGCCAAGATGGTAAGGTGAAGTGGGATTGTGAAATCCATAGATGGTTATGAAATGAGATTGATTTAAGCTGTAAAATTTTGAGATTTTAGAGCTTAGTTCAAGGAAAGTGAGTGTAATCATTTATTCATTAATTAAAACGAATAAACGAAAACGTTGACTTATCAAAACTTCTAGATTCTAATAACATAGTGAAGACATGCTTTAGCCTATAAGTGAACACTCATCCCGAGAATTCCCAGGTAGGCATCCAGGTCCCTCGTCTGATTGGGATTTATGCGCAATGCCAGTTCTAGACAGAAAACTCAGAATACAGGCGTTCACCCTTCCAGATTGCACGTGTTCGTTATTAAAATCTAGAACTTCGACGAGATCTTCAAGGTGGTTCAGGCTAAACCTGAGGATTTGTCCTATTAGTCTAAGAGTAGATCCAGTGATGGAGAATAATCATCTTGTAGGGACTAGAGTGGGGATAAGAAGTAGGAGAGAGATAAAGAATGTAACATCGCAAAATTTTCCCCAAAATTTTAATACATAAAAAGCCCTTATATATATATTTTTTTTATTACACCTTTATCATTAATATTATGCAAATGTGCCTAAGTCTTTATTTATCCTAACTCACAACTTATATACATACATAAATGTATATAAATAATAATAATAATATGATTCTAAATTTTTTTTTTTCACATACAAGATTTTTTTTTTTTAATAAAGCCTTGAGTCAAATAGTCAAAGTCCTAGTCAAAGTCTTAGTCAAACAGTCAAAGTCTTAGTCAAACAGTCAAAGTCTTAGTCAAATAGTCAATTCATCATAAAACCTTACTTTATGGTGTTGACCAATTTTAATGGCTAATTGACTCCAAAACTAGTATAAAAACCCACCTATGACCCATTATACTTTGCACCTCTAAATCGATTGTTTCAATCCGATTAAACTTTCCCTCATACCTTTCTTCTATAGTCTATTACTTCTACAATTGAAGCTTTGATTATAAGCTCTTGTAATTGGCGAATTGGAAGCTTGATATTCTTTCTTTTTCGTTTTCTTCAATTTGGACTAGCTACGTTGTTGAGTCTTTGGGATTCGCCTCGCATACATTCACAACACATTATTCTATTTTTTTTACGAGACATAACATTTTGCTAAGGTGAGTTTTACATAGCCCTTTTCTATTTATCACCATTTTTGGGGTGAAACATGTTACAACATTATTTATGCAATTCAATCATCAATGTGTCTATGTGTATTTCTATGTTGCATTATGTCTTGAACATGACTAGGGTAAGCACAATTCTAGCATAAACATTCATCAGCCAAACGATATACATTGATAGATCTATTGGACTGACAATCCCACCCGGATACGTGCCTCCTACAAAGGTTGCGTGGGTGTTTGTTACTGCAATTTAAACGAGTAAACCATGAGCGTATGGGATGTACCACAATACAACAGTCACAATGGTTGATTATGCACACGATTTACTTCTAGTATGTTTTCATATATGGACTAGATTGCCATGACACATGAATTGCACAACAATTTTATTCGATTATCAAAACCTATGTAATTCTCACCAACTTTTGTTGACCCAAAATATTTTCAACTTAACATGTTTCAGGTTCTACTTGTTTGAAGATTCGAATTAATGCTTGAAGATGTGTGCATAGTTTTATTCAATTTGATGTACGAATTCTTGTAGAACAATTGTATGTAATTTATTTAAATCATTTAATGAAATTTATTATTCACCATGAGCTACTGAACAATCATCAATACGTGACATCCCGATGTTTCCGCCATCGGTTGGGGTGTTACAAAGAATAGCAAGTAAAAGGAGCAAATACTGGTTATAATCTGTAACACCCCAACCGATGGCGGAAACATCGAGGTGTCACGTAGTGACGATTGCTCAATAGCTCATGGTACTAAAGTGTAAATTTGAATACATTGATTAAATAATTTATTACATTGAAATGGAATACAACGATTCTAACTGCCAACTAAATTGAAATACAATGAATCAAAATCTAAATATAAATCCGAAAGCTTAAAGAATGCATCTCAAAACAACCTGAAACATGTACAAAATAATTTGGTCAATACAAAAATTGTATTGGTGAGCATACCCTGTTTAAATAAATATAGTAGAAAAGTGTTTAGCAATTCATGTGCGGTACCATTTGCAATTATGTAATAAGTAATATCCGTTCAAAACCAAACCTGAGAATAATGACTAACACATGACTAACCAACTGAATAATGAATTAACAAGACAATGACCAAGATTCTCTCAACAGAGTCTCAAGGGGGTATACCATAGTACTATTCATTGAAAAGCTAGGCCGCCCAGCGGTTAATGATTTTGACAGGTCATAGACACACCAATTAACATAAAGCAAACACACATGAGAATTGCATTTAGTAAAAGAAATAGAAACTTGTTAGTAAGTACATGAGTCACCCCAGAATAGTAAAACAGTAAAAAGGGGAAAGATATACTCACTTTGATAATATAGCAAAAGTCAACCGAAAGTTGATGTGAAACTTGTAGGGAATTGATAGGAATCAAGAAGTTGTGTTTGAACCCTTTTAGAATTTAACAAAGGCCCTTATAAATCCTATGGCTTGAATCGTGCGTCGTGAAGTCCTACAATATTACCGTTTTACATATTAAACTAAATATTATATTATATAGTATTTCGTTGCTTCATTACTTAGTAAATTTATAGTAATTCACCAAGTGGTAAAACTAATATGTACATAGTGGAAAATTATAGATTTACGATTTATAACAAATTGTAATCTAAAACCCATTTTTCTTATGAAATATAAGTTCATCGTAAAACAATTTATAACCTCAATGATTTTGTATGTAAAATAGATGCAATCCATAGCACTTGATTTAAATGGCTAACTGTTACAAGATTTAGGTTATAATAATATTTAGATTAAACTTATCATGTTCAACGATTACATAACTTGAAAACATGTATATACTTATTTAACTACTAAAATGTGGTTCTTGTTTATCATCTTACAGGAAGTCATATCCTTCACATCTAAGGTTTTTTTTTTTCATCGAAATGTTATATCTTATTCCCAGATTCCGACCATGAATGTATAATGCTTAAGAACCTCAAGTGATACCTGATTAATCGAACAAGTCTAGCACTTTGTAGAGACGGTAGAAGTAATCGGAAGGCGCTCTAATACGTCCGATGGTGGCAAGGTTGTTGACAAGGTTGTTTATAAGGTTTCGCAGCTAGGTTCGGGTTATGAAGTCGGGATAGTACTCATGAACATCGCCTCCTGTTGCAGCGCTATCTAGGCACCATGAACCATTTTGGTGGGTGCCGTGGGTAATAAGGACGGCGTTGATATGAGGCGATGGTTTACAATAACACAAAGAGGGATGGCGTTGAGTGTGGAGATGTGCTAGATACGATCCTATCCCGTGTATTTATATAGTTATAACACGCGAAGGTATGTGCGGTAAAGACGGGACTTGAATGGAAGAGGGAGACGAGAGGAGTTTGGGTGGTGGTTTTATGATCGGTTTCGGTATGAATTAATTGATTTAATGGTTTGATTGATTTATAGTTAATTGGGTTGAACCATGATCTTGATTGTATGTCGGTTACGGAAGAAATAGATAGTTGTTACAATGATGAAGGTGCCGTTTGGTTCTCATCATGGTTTCATCTTATGACTAAATTTCAATAAATATTCAATAATGAGTTCCACCATTTTCTTTCATGTGAAGGTAAACGTAAGAATGTATGAATGTTTATGTTTTGTATATATTTATTACTATTTATTTTTATTTAAAGAATTAAAAGATGTGAAATACTCACTAGTAAATAAAACGTTGTTAGTCAATGCTACTCATTATCAATAGATTTATGACATATTAAATTCATTTCATAAAGCTGAAATTGAATCTTTAAAAAAAATTATTACGATGTTACAGTCTCCCTTATTTTAGAGAATTTCGTCTGATGCTTGTAAAACAT
This sequence comes from Ambrosia x helenae, assembly GCA_030844895.1. NCBI lineage: Eukaryota > Viridiplantae > Streptophyta > Magnoliopsida > Asterales > Asteraceae > Ambrosia > Ambrosia x helenae. The sequence continues at coordinate 14,351,607 of CM061226.1, forward strand.
ACGTGCTTGGGTGTAGATGTGAGTATAAAACGTGAATACTTCTACTTATTAAAAAAATTATAAGTTTTATTAAATTACGACTTTTAATCCTTTTAGACTACGAGACTTAAAATGAAAATTTTAAAATAGTGAGGGACCAATTGTACACATTTATGATAAGTGTAGGTTGTCACAGTCTCCCCTACTTTAGAAAATTTCGTCTCGAAATTCTTTTCAGAGGTTTCTATGAAACGAAATGTGTTTAAAAAGACAAGTAGGTCTTGAGAAATGTATAAGTCATGATTTAGCAAAATTTAAAGTAGTTGTCTAATATCCAAAGTAAAAATTTTAAAATCTTTGACAGCTGACCCGAGGTTAAGAAGTTGAGTATTTAAATGAGAAAAGTTTTGGGAATGTGTAACTAGTAAGGGCAGAGGCACTGATGAAGGTAGTCTCCCATCTTTGGAAAGGTTTCTGACTGAATTTTATTAAGGACATGCAACAGGATTTCAACTAACAGAGAATGTAAGAGTATACAAAGTTCGTGTTTTCTGTGTGGGTGGTCCAGAGAAAGACTCTAGGAAGACGAATTGAAGCTCATGTAAGAACGTTCTTATCGAAAATGCTAGCTATTAGTCAACGATCTAATGAAGAGGTAATCATAAAGTAATGGGTAGATTCTTAGTCAGACTCCTAGTCCGCTCCCGCAATATCGTTTATGCTTATATATAGGGTGTACCGCAGCTAACCCACCACACTCCTGATACTTTGGGTTCGTACTGATTGTCTACCAACAGCCTAGTTAGAATTACACACCACCCCATGTACCTGTAAACCCATGATTGCGTTCCGGACCGAAATCACCGATTTACCTTACACTAGGGTGTTATGCTTTTCCATAACACTAACATAAATAATACCAAAAAAAAATGTGTGCAACCTATATGTAATAGCCACTGTAATGAAATAATGTTTAATCATGACATGGTTAGAGGTACTTCCCTTTCGAGTTTACCTTTTAACCGTAATGAGAATAACATGTAAGAGTAAGACATGGTTAGAGGTTCTTCCCTTTCGGGTTTACCCTTAACCGGTAACTTTTGTTCACATCGTTGGCTCTAAACACTCATATTGATAAACCCTGAGGTTTACACCGTTCCCCTCGGATTAAAGAAATACTCTAATCCGAGTCGTACGTGGGCACTGGCTTAGATCTCATACGAGTTATCAACTAGTATGTTCATTGGCCATGATGAAAAACAAAATAATGTAAAGTATAACAGGGTTTTGCTCAAAACAGGAAAACATATGCATACAAAATATGCGTTCATGTAAGTATATAAGTATAGCATAAAAAGTTCGATTGAAAGAATAGTATAATATAAATCGAGTAAATCGCACAGTTGCTCAAAATGAAAGTAAACGAGTTGAACTCTTGCAACAAGCAGTGTGAAAAAAAATCACAAATAACGTGTTAGAAATAACTATGAATAAAATGGTGTAGGTATAAAATAATGAAATTTACGAGGAGTGAAAGTACACAAACAGTCGTGTAGTCTACTGACATAAGGGTTTAAATTTAGTTAGTTTTACATATATGCATTATATGATAAAAGACAATTAGTAACATTCTGATAAGGATATGTCCAATATTTTGTTAGACCAAAAGTTTTGTGACTGAAAGAGTGCGAATGTAATAGGATAAATTTCCGTTTATCAAAAACGTAGTTTGCTCAAACTTTGTGATATAGTTGAAAAGATTGTAGTAACGCATGATAACTCTTTAGAAATTGAAGTGTGTTTTAGATTCAAAACAAATTTATTTGAAAAATCTTCGTAAATACACATTTTCATGTGTTTACAAGAAGTCGAGTTTGAAAAAAAAATGTTATAAGACTTATTATTAGTTGCAAATTTTTCTCCCGAAAACATATATTGAATACGTCATATGAAAACAAATATGCAATACAAGTTTGAAAAATGCGAAATAAAACCATTTCATGAAGTATGTATAAATATAACGTGTTTTAAAAGACCAAGATTTAAAATGACATGAATGATAAGATTAACGTATGTAATAGATTACCAATATTTAAGAAAATTCATAATTTATCATTTGACTGTGACTTCGATCAAGTAAGTTTGTCACCATGAAAATATATAAAATAGATTAAATAATAAGTTTTGGGAAAACCATGTTCATTTTTAACTGTATGATGACGCAGCATTCCTAGAATTAGGATGTGATCGAAGTTGAACACAAAGTTTAAAACTTAAGTCATGGATAAAACGTTTTAATGCAAAAAGAGTAATACCTTATAGTGTAAAAGTCACAAAGCATAAGTGAAATAGTGTAAGCTTTAATGCGATATTATAACGAACAAAAGTTTTAATAATGATGATAAGGAATTCAAAAGCGAATGATCAATGAATAATGGCATATGAAACATCAAGTGATTATATTGAATCTTCAAATGATAAACATATATAAATATTAATGATGTAAAACATTGAAATTGTTTCCATAGGAAACTTTGACTAACTTAAGTATTTGAAATTTCCTAGTGATTTGTGGGGGTGTACTTTAGCCTATAAGTGAATACTCATCCCAAGAGATCCCAGGTCGACATACTCAGGATACAGGCGCTCACCCTTCCGGATTGCACGTGTCCCATCACTAGTGAATTCCAAAACTTTAGCGAGATTAAAAACGAGATGCAGAAATAAGATCCTTGAGATGTGGATTTCACTCCTAACCCAAAGATGTATTTCAAAATTGAAAACGATTGTGGAATGAAACCAATCACTAAGTTAAGGATATCATTCCCAGCTTAGTGGTTAAGTCCCTTTTTGAAGGAAATACTCTTTGAGGTGTGGATGTCACTCCTATCTCAAAGATACATTCCTAAGATAAATAACATATAGAGGAGTGAAACTAATCATCAAGGTATGGACGTCACTCCTAACTTGATGATATCGTTTCATTTGTGAAATACGAATGTCTTCTACTCCAAGCAAAATACCAAAAGAATAACGAGAAAGAATCATAGCTAAAATACCTTGAAAGAAAATATAATAATAAGAGAAATATACACGAGAGGACTCGTGAAAGTAAGCTTAGTTATAGACAAGGCTAAAAGGCATTCTAATAACCTAATTCCCTATAACCATGGCTCTGATACCAATCTGTAACACCCCAACCGATGGCGGAAACATCGAGGTGTCACGTAGTGACGATTGCTCAATAGCTCATGGTACTAAAGTGTAAATTTGAATACATTGATTAAATAATTTATTACATTGAAATGGAATACAACGATTCTAACTGCCAACTAAATTGAAATACAATGAATCAAAATCTAAATATAAATCCGAAAGCTTAAAGAATGCATCTCAAAACAACCTGAAACATGTACAAAATAATTTGGTCAATACAAAAATTTTATTGGTGAGCATACCCTGTTTAAATAAATATAGTAGAAAAGTGTTTAGCAATTCATGTGCGGTACCATTTGCAATTATGTAATAAGTAATATCCGTTCAAAACCAAACCTGAGAATAATGACTAACACATGACTAACCAACTGAATAATGAATTAACAAGACAATGACCAAGATTCTCTCAACAGAGTCTCAAGGGGGTATACCATAGTACTATTCATTGAAAAGCTAGGCCGCCCAGCGGTTAATGATTTTGACAGGTCATAGACACACCAATTAACATAAAGCAAACACACATGAGAATTGCATTTAGTAAAAGAAATAGAAACTTGTTAGTAAGTACATGAGTCACCCCAGAATAGTAAAACAGTAAAAAGGGGAAAGATATACTCACTTTGATAATATAGCAAAAGTCAACCCGAAAGTTGATGTGAAACTTGTAGGGAATTGATAGGAATCAAGAAGTTGTGTTTGAACCCTTTTAGAATTTAACAAAGGCCCTTATAAATCCTATGGCTTGAATCGTGCGTCGTGAAGTCCTACAATATTACCGTTTTACATATTAAACTAAATATTATATTATATAGTATTTCGTTGCTTCATTACTTAGTAAATTTATAGTAATTCACCAAGTGGTAACACTAATATGTACATAGTGGAAAATTATAGGTTTACGATTTATAACAAATTGTGATCTAAAACCCATTTTTCTTATGAAATATAAGTTCATCGTAAAACAATTTATAACCTCAATGATTTTGTATGTAAAATAGATGCAATCCATAGCACTTGATTTAAATGGCTAACTGTTACAAGATTTAGGTTATAATAATATTTAGATTAAACTTATCATGTTCAACGATTACATAACTTGAAAACATGTATATACTTATTTAACTACTAAAATGTGGTTCTTGTTTATCATCTTACAGGAAGTCATATCCTTCACATCTAAGGTTTTTTTTTTCATCGAAATGTTATATCTTATTCCCAGATTCCGACCATGAATGTATAATGCTTAAGAACCTCAAGTGATACCTGATTAATCGAACAAGTCTAGCACTTTGTAGAGACGGTAGAAGTAATCGGAAGGCGCTCTAATACGTCCGATGGTGGCAAGGTTGTCGACAAGGTTGTTTATAAGGTTTCGCAGCTAGGTTCGGGTTATGAAGTCGGGATAGTACTCATGAACATGGCCTCCTGTTGCAGCGCTATCTAGGCACCATGAACCATTTTGGTGGGTGCCGTGGGTAATAAGGACGGCGTTGATATGAGGCGATGGTTTACAATAACACAAAGAGGGATGGCGTTGAGTGTGGAGATGTGCTAGATACGATCCTATCCCGTGTATTTATATAGTTATAACACGCGAAGGTATGTGCGGTAAAGACGGGACTTGAATGGAAGAGGGAGACGAGAGGAGTTTGGGTGGTGGTTTTATGATCGGTTTCGGTATGAATTAATTGATTTAATGGTTTGATTGATTTATAGTTAATTGGGTTGAACCATGATCTTGATTGTATGTCGGTTACGGAAGAAATAGATAGTTGTTACAATGATGAAGGTGCCGTTTGGTTCTCATCATGGTTTCATCTTATGACTAAATTTCAATAAATAGTCAATAATGAGTTCCACCATTTTCTTTCATGTGAAGGTAAACGTAAGAATGTATGAATGTTTATGTTTTGTATATATTTATTACTATTTATTTTTATTTAAAGAATTAAAAGATGTGAAATACTCACTAGTAAATAAAACGTTGTTAGTCAATGCTACTCATTATCAATAGATTTATGACACATTAAATTCATTTCATAAAGCTGAAATTGAATCTTTAAAAAAAATTATTACGATGTTACAGTCTCCCTTATTTTAGAGAATTTCGTCTGATGCTTGTAAAACATACGTGCTTGGGTGTAGATGTGAGTATAAAACGTGAATACTTCTACTTATTAAAAAAAATTATAAGTTTTATTAAATTACGACTTTTAATCCTTTTAGACTACGAGACTTAAAATGAAAATTTTAAAATAGTGAGGGACCAATTGTACACATTTATGATAAGTGTAGGTTGTCACATAATCCTATGGTTATAGACTAGATTATTTTTCTAATAACCTAATTCCCTATAACTATGGCTCTGATACCAATCTGTAACACCCCAACCGATGGCGGAAACATCGAGGTGCCACGTATGAATGATTGTTCAGTAGCTCATGGTAGTACACAAGTTTAAATAATCCTTTATTTCATTACAATATTGAATTACATTAAAGTCTACATCAAATAATCAAGCAAAACTTCAAATATCTCTTCATGCTAGCTCTAGACTTCAATCATCATTATTTCCTGTTGAGTTTGGAAAAATGGGGGGGTCAACTAGAAGTTGGTGAGAATACATAAGCCATGTCAAGCAATTAAGTTTAAGAATAAAAGTTTAGCAATTCATATGTCTATCGTAAGTTTAAGTCTACATGAATAAACATGAAATGTTGAATAGACATAATTAAACCTCCGACTAGTTTAGGTCCATCCCGTCATCCACGGTTCACCTTAATATTATGTTGGAACGATAACAATCACCCGCGCTCCCCATAAAAGATGGTCAACGAATCTAGGTGGGATTGTCAATCCAATAGATCTATTATTGAGTATCGCCGGCTTGGCCATAACTAATAATTATGTATGTTGAAGCGTAAGTCTAACTGTTGTTGTTGTCTAAATCATGAGGCATTAAAGTTTACAACTAGACATGTATGTAGAATTCTTAAGTATAATGTTGCAAGTATAAAGAATTGCATAAAGATGGTTACGTAAACTCACCTTAGCAAAGTATTAAGTCTCGAGAAATAGAATACGTGTAGCCCCAAAGTTGCCAATTACAAAAGCTTATAATCAAAGCTTCAATTGTAGAAGTAATAGACTATAGAAGAAAGGTATGAGGGAAACTTTAATCGGATTGAAACAATCGATTTAGAGGTGCCAAGTATAATGGGTCATAGGTGGGTTTTTTATACTAGTTTTGGATTCAATTAGCCATTAAAATTGGTCAACACCAAAAAGTAAGGTTTTATGATGAATTGACTATTTGACTAAGACTTTGACTGTTTGACTAAGACTTTGACTAGGACTTTGACTGATCAATTTAAGGAATGTGTTAAGTTTATTTTCTTCTGAAAAGCTACACAAGATGATAGTTGGCTCAGTTGGTTGTCACTGTGTGTTGATTGGCTGTGGACGCGGGTTCGAGTCCCGGTCCACACAAATCTTTTTTTGGCAATTATTTCCCTAAAACAATATTATTCTAAATTCATAATATGATTATATAAGCCCGAAAGTGACTCGAAATATTTTTAAAACGTACAAAAGTGTCGAGATACAAATAATTATTAGTTTAAGGTATTTAAAACATATATTGTTTAAAACAATACATTCTTTTTACAAAAAAAAAATTAGGGGAAATTCGCGATGTTACACACAATGCACAAGGGGCAAAACAGATGCACCCGCCGTAACGCGCGGGCATTCCTACTAGTATACATAGAAATACAATACTCATATTAAAGCTAAAAACGCTCTTTATAATGGTGTATTTTAAAAAATACGTACAAAAAGGTTATTGGCGTTTAAAAAAGATGGAGAAGTTACATGTGCCATTCATGCAAGTCTTTAAATTTAGAAGACACCAAATTACTATTATACCATTATCAAGTCAAATCATTCAATCAAACTTAAAACATATTACAATTTTGCTACTCATCAATTTCAACACTCCATTTAAAGATCTAATAGTCAAAAACACTTCTTACTTTTCTCACAAAACACATCATTTTTACACAAACCCTACCATATATATATATATATATATATATATATATATATATAAACATACATACGCACATGCACCCACACACCCCATAAATAATTTGGCTAGGAATGAGATTATATTGGGTATGATTGATTGATATACACAAACACTTTTATATATACTAGTGGGGAACTCGCGTGTTGCAGCGGAGTCGACGACAAATTTCTACTTGGCAAAGTTTTGAATACAAACATAATAAGGTCACAAATGTATGTCAAATTGAGGGCACAAACATATGTGATGATCATGGATATGGGTGAAAACAAGTCGAGCTGAGACTGTGCTCGACCAGGCTTGAGCTTTGTTTTCAAAGCTCGAGCTTGGCTTGTTAGTAATTTATCAAACTCGAGCTCAAGCTCGGCTTGTTTATTATCTATTTGTTAATATATTAAATAAAATAATATAAATAATAGTTTGTTTAGGCTCGTGAGCTCGATAAGTGAAGCTCAGCCTCGTTTACTAAACAACTTTAAATGAGTGACAAATATTATTAAATATTAAAAAATTGATATTACACTAAGACTCGATAAGGCTGGAGAGCCTAACGAACTTCACATGCCAGGCTTTAACTCGGGGTTGATAAATAAACGAGCTTTGTTTTAGGCTCAAACTCGGCTCGAGCTCGGCAAGGCTCAGCTCGTTTTGGGCCTTTTATCGAGTCGAGCTCGAGCAGCTCGCAAACGGCTCAGCTGGTTTGCACCCCTAATCATGGATACAAACATTGATGATGATCATGTCTTCAAACCTTGTCCGTTTGCTTTCACTTGTTGCACTTCTGCACATAAACATACAACTCATGAGGGAAAAAAAGATAATAAACCAACTCTATCCTGATACAATACAACATTGAGAATGATTAAGATGCAATACAACATTGAGAATGATGAAGACGCTCTTAATAAGTAAAAGATTAAATACACCGTAAGATAATTGACCTGGTGTTTAATTTTCTTATATACTAAGATTGCTAAAAATGCAATCAGGACACCCTTTCTTTGTTTTCGGATTATGAGAAACTTACATTTGAAGCCTTATACTCAACAACACCTAAAAATGAACAAATAGAAAAGCCCTTTACCGAGAATCAGAAAATCAAATTTTGGATCACGAGATGTTACCTGAGGATTGAAGACTTAGTTATGTAGCAACCTGCAAGAAACATATAAAAACATAATTAAACCCAAATAAGTTGAAAGAAAAAAAACAACACTCCTGCAATGATTAATAACATAAAATGTTGAATTGGGTCAAGCCAAACATAGTAAACCCAAATGTCATGAAATTCTTTAGCTTTCAATTAAGGGGAAACAAAGAGACCCAGTTTAATCTCTAAATTAAATTGATGATTTAATGCAGATTCAATGTACTACTTCATGAAGCACAATGGAGTAGAAAGGTAAAGAATTTTATGACATTTAGGTTTTAAGCATTAGACTTTTGGCATGCCATCTTAAAAATGAGGTGTTTTTACTATCATAGCCATCTTTGGCTCTATATAAAGTAGTATAGATTTAGGATAAAAATAACTAAACAATACATATTATATCCTTATATTAATAAACGATTTAAAATTTCGTCACGTGTCATTATCAGAATCACCCTCTCCTATTTATCATTTACATAAGTTTTAGTTTAAATATTAATTTTTTATTCGTATGAGAATCCTTAAAATAAAAATGTTTTCAAAGAATGTCACATGTGAATACTAAAGTCACCCTTTCATATTATCGTTTTTTTTTTAATTTCAATTTAAAAATCAATTTTTAACTTACAATAGCGGTATACTTATTATTATAGATATCATTCTAAAAAATATCACATGATAATACTAGAATATTTATTTTACATTTATCTTTTATTCTAATTTTAATTTAATTAATAATTTTTAATTCCTACAATATGAAAATACACATGTTAAATGTTATTTTTTGTCCAAATTTTATTGAATTACATGATATGAGCAATCTGTATTCGTTATATATATTTTGTTGAGTTATTACAAAACTTTATCTTGAAAACACTAACATTTTTGAAATTATATTTAAATGTACTTCCTAAACCATAAATGTTATTGTTTTTGCTATGGTTATAGTTACTATTACTATTATTATTGTTATTATTATAATTATTTAGGGTTGTAGTTTTAGAAAGTAAAACACCATCCTTAAAAAATAAAATTTCCCCAAACTACTTAGTACATAAAAAATAACAGATTATAATGTTAAGTATTTTGATAATTCAGAAGTTCACTGCAATTCCAATATCAAATTATCAATACTGAAAAATTGCTTCAATTTTCAAATCATTATTACCATTATCAAATTGATGACAAACACATTTATTCAACTTTGTTTATATTATATAATCTTTATCTCTATTATTGATAAAAAAAAAAAATCTTAGGAGACACGGGACACAATTCGAGGCATTTTTAATTTATGTTTTTTCGCCTACATCCTATACCCATTTAACTTATACGCAGATCCTTACCAGTTTCAAATTTACTGGAGTTCTTTTTCAATATTATATTTAATACATTTCTTATTTCTTTTCATTAACCCCGCACATTTTCTTTATTTAAACTTTACCTTTTTTTATTACAAAATTTTAAGGCATTGTTATTTAGTTTATATTTTTCTAAATTATGTATTTAAGACTTGTGCTTATCATTTTTCTCTTCTTTTATGATTGTATGTATTTAAAATTACAAAACTAAAACCAAATTTTACTAATTCAAATTGTGTAATACACCATTTTCTAACCTAGTATAATTACAAAATTCTAACTTCAAATATATATATATATATATATATATATATATATGGATTGAAATCATATAATCAAGAGCACATGACCTTCAAAAAATTCAAGCTCGAGATCTCAAAATGAGTCGAGTTCGAACTTGAAATGAGTCGAACTTGAGTTATGTTAAGCTAAGCAGTCTGAGCTAGAGCTTAACTTGTCTCATATACAAGCCATTGACCTTGGTATAAGTGCATTGTTAGTGCATGTTTGTGTGACAAACGCTTCCCTAGATTAGTATCGTTTTTGTGTTTGGTTGATAAGTTTATTGTAACATGTTTGACGTTGTTATAAGTCAAGCATGATAGTCTTTTATGTTTTACCCTAGCAAACAAAGAAGTTAGCAAACAAATAAGATAGTCATCTTCTTTGTTCTGGGCTATGCATCTTCTTTGTTTGCAGGCCCATGCAAGTATAAATACATGGCATGGGGTGTAGGCTAGTGTTAGTTCTTTCAATCTTGTAATTGATATTATTCCCACTGAAAGTTATCAACAGACAAGCCGGTTTAATCGTATTCTTCGTGTTCATAATGTAACACCCCAACCGATGGCGGAAACATCGGTGTGTCACGTATTGAAAATTGTTCAGTAGCTCATGGTAATGAATAAGTTTCGATAGTTATTAAATTCCATTAAATAAATTACATTCAATTGTTCTAAAAGAATTTGTACAACAAATAAAAGATACACGAGTCTAAACGTCAAATATAAATCTCGAAGCATAAAACTCTAGTCTTCAAGCATAATTGTTCCCTGAAACATGTTGAGTTTGGAAAATGGATTGGGTCAACTAAAAGTTGGCGAGAATTGCATAGGTTTGAATATTGTATCATGAGTATAAAAAAACTTGTGCAATTCTAGTGCCATGGCAATTCTAGTCCATATGTTAAAACAAATTACTAGGTAAAATGTTTGCATAATCAACCCTTGTGACATGTTTAATGTGGTCCATCCCATACGCATATGGTTCACTCGTTTGTGTTTATGTTTTGATAACAATCACCCAAGTTACCCATATCCGGGGTCCACGTATCTGGGTGGGGTTGTCAATCCAATAGATCTATCATTGTGTATCGTCGGCTTGCGCAGTGTTGATGATTACGCGAGTCTAATTGTGTTTACCAAAGTATTGTTTAAGACATAATGCAACATAGAAATCACACATAGGCACTTATGTTGAATTGCATATGAGAATGTAACATGTTTCACCCCGAAAATGTAAAATAGTAAAAAAGGGCTATGTAAACTCAACTGATTCACTGTGTAAATACTAGCAAGTAGTAACAAGTCTGAACTTGGATTAATTGAACTCTTGTATCCTGTTACAAATAAACGATGCCTTAAATTCTAATGCAAATAAGCTTGTTTCGTTTCTTAGTTGTAAAGATAGTTTATCCAACTACCTAGACTCGTATTGAAAACAATACTCGTCTTAAAGTATTTATAACTTGACGAACCGATATGACTTGGTTTTGTTTTCTCGAAACATGTGCGTATGTATAGTTATATAAAATATATGCTTTAATGAAATCTTCAGAATTTCGTCTTGAAACTATTTGTAAACGGAACATTTGGATAGTAATATAATGCATGTGTAACTCGTCTCGTGATATATAAATATATTTCTATCATGATAATATGAGGTTTGGATATAATTTATCTGTAAAACCTAGTTTTAAGTGTACGAATTTATAGATTTAAAAACTTCGTATGTTTCTTACATTTTATAAAAATTTGGGTAGAGTTTCCTCTGTTTTTGTATAAAACCAGACAACTCAAGTTGTCTATATTTTCCCCAAAGCATTAATGTACAAATACGCAACACGTGGTTTAACTTACTACATCTATAATAAACAAGGAACTATACATTTCAACAAGTAATATTTATCTACACATGGTTCAACATTTGATAGTCATCAAAATAGTTTGTATACGTAAGTCATTATTTATTAGTCCGAAGACAAAATGGTAAAACGACTAGTATTAGACTTGAATAATCGTGCTGATAATATAAAAATGTACATAAGTGTTATAAGCTTCAACTATCCAAATGTACCATATATTGTTAACGTGTTACTCGTCCATTAGAGCTACTCAACCTTTAAAATTAAGATAATATATGTTTTGCTAGATTACGTGTGTGCGTATATTCCAACATATATGCTTATTCACTATTTCGTTAGATGAACATACATATAAGTATATATATATTCACCATTTTATTCATCGCCTCGTTATTACTCTAGGCATTTTATAAACATAAGTCGTTTCGGTTCGTTTTCGCTTTTATGATATATATTTGTATACACAATATGAAACGATAAAAAATTAAATCAAAGTCATGGCGTGCGTATTATACCTTCCCGAGTCGCGTATTCACCTCGTAACTCGTGTTGACAGATCTGACCGGCTTGACCAATGTTGATCAGGTTCGACCTGGTCAACCAGTGCCTACCGACGTTTGACCCGATCTTGAATTGGTTGAAATGGCTTGACCAGAACCAAACTGACCAGATCTGACCCGAAAGAGAATGATCAAGATTCGAGTCCAAACTTCTCCAGCCATCGTGACCATTCCCGGCCACAAACTTTAACCGAGCCAATCACCCAACAGACTCGTGAGTGTTGCTGGACTATAACCACGAACCAGCAAAGGCCAAACAGAAAGAATATAGGTTGGAGCTTACCTTGACCAGGATGCAGAACTCATATTTATTAGAGTGAAAGTGTCGGGATGGTGTGCCGTGAACAAAACTGAAGGTGTAGGTTTCGGTATTTATGGTGGTTCGATGGCGGTGCTCTGTTGTTGGCCAGAAAAAGGCGGCTGGTGGGTAGAAACCCAGGTCCAATCATCGGTTCATAGATAAAGGGAATGTGGGTTCATGTGAAGTCCTGTTGCTGCTTCCGCCGCACTGTTTCAGTGATGAGGTATGGGGGCGTTGTTTAGAAAACGAGAGGGGATGGGTTGTGATCGTGGGGCTCGGGTGGTGGTTGTCGTCGTGCACTGCCTGAGAGGGGGGGGGTCGGTGGTTCTTGAGAGGAAGAGAGGAGACGGGTTGGATGTTGGAGGTGTGGTATGTAGGGAGGAGTAGTGCAGGGAAAAGAATAAGGGGTTCAAATGGTGGTGGCTAGGGTTGTGGATGCTTGAATGAGGAGGAAAAAGGTACTGTGTTGTTTATATAGTTAGGGTATTTGGTGTGAGTTAAGTGTAGGTTAGATAGATACAGCGTATACGAACAAGTTACCGACTCGGGTCTCGTTAATGAATTTAACTCATTTAATCAACAGAGTAATTATTTTATGTAATTTATTTATATAAACTGACCTAGAACAAGTATTTGGACCATATATATTTTACTTCTATAAACATAAATATATATGCGCCTTAGATCTTTAAGGGTCATCTAAAATATGAATTAACTAGCATTTTTTACGCGTTGCGAGTTATTAGATCGTATAATTGAAAATGACGAATAATCTAAGTTCTTAATGTATGAGAAAGTATTTTAGCTAAAAATAATAACAATATTATTCTGAAATAAAAAAAATAATAAAAAAACTAATTATATGAATATTTTAGTAGTCTTTTTGAAATAGCCAGGCGTTACACATAATCGTTTGTTCGATTCATCGTTTGCATAAACATCTATCAAAGGATTCCGCACCTTGATAGATCTGATCAAGCTTGTATCGATCCATTCAACGGACCTACAATTAGTATCAGAGCATATTACGCTCGATTGTATGGTTCAAGCTTGATTATTGCGAATGTTGAATCAATTGGAACGTGTGTTTTCACGTTTAAATCTTTTGTTTTCGCGTCTAAAAATCATTCTCAGTCAGTATTAGTGATTTTCAGAAAGTTATAAGTGTTTTAAAAGTGTATTCGATCGATAATGATTGTTCAGATTCGAACAGAATCAAACAACGAAGATAGGGATTAGATTCGTAACCTGGTCATTGATCATCTTCACTAAGGAATAAAAAGATTATCTTTGCATAGGAATAAATTCTTTGTTATCTTCATTCTTTTTAATTACATCTTCGTTCTTAACTTCTTTTGTTTTTAAAATTTAATTTCTTTTATCATTAGGGAATCAAAGTCATCTTCGCTTTAAAATATAACTTCGTTTATCAGTCAAGGGTCATCTTTGCCGTTAAGGGTCATATTAAAACCTATCTTCGTTCTAGGTTCAACCTTATCTTCGCCTAAGAATCTATTTAATTTATCTTCATTTAAGGTCAAAATCTATTTTAAGGTTCTGTTTCGAGGTCTATCTTCTTTAGAAAGGCATCTTCATTGACTAGTCCATAATCTCTTAGGTGTCAGTTTCGTTGAACCCGATCAGTTTCACTTGAACATTAACCACGAACCTTTAAAGTTGAACTTTGAACTTAAAATTTTGAACTAAATCAGTGATCCTTATATCTTTGAACTTTGAATTGGACTTGGACTTTGGACCTACATTTGAATCTTGGACATTTTAAATCAATTTAAATCATATTAAAAAAACTAAAATCATGTCGAGAAAAAACAAGATGTTAGAAATGGACCACGAAGTAGGCAAGTCAAACTCACCACCTAAGATGATTTTAGTTAACGATTATTATTGGTGGAAGGATAGGTTCGAAGAGTGGGCTTGGTTTTATATGATGAGAGGATGGATTTGCATAAGAGATGGTTACATACCACCATCCAGAGATGTTGATGGTCGAACTGTTAAGGTTGATTTCAAAAATATGGATGAGGAAGAAAAACTGATGTTTGAAGCTGAGAACAAGGCACATGCTGCTATCACCATGAGCATGCCATAGGAAATCTTGCACACCTTTAGAAAATTCCAAAATGCACAAGATTTGTGGAAAGCTTTAGAGAAATGTATTGAGGGGAATGATAGTGTGAAGAAAAATAGAGTTGATTTACTCAAGAAATAGTTTGCAGTCTTTAGGGCATTAGGTGAAACCCTAGAAGAGATCATCACGAGATACTACCATCTTGTTACTAAACTAGAAAACTACAAGATTGAGCACACTGATGTGGGGATGACCACTAAGATTCTGGATGCATTGCCTACAAAGTGGGAAGTTTATACTCTTCTCGTTAAAGAGAATCCAGAATTCGCCACATACACGCTTGATGATGTTATAGGAAAGCTAAGGGGCTATGATTTGGCAATGAAGAAGAAGGATGAAGGTTCTGACCAGGTTCAAGATCCGGGGTGTGTATTATAGGAAATCGTCATCCAAATCCTCATCTGGTTGCACTTCAAGCAGCAGTGGGAATGCAACTGCATTCTTTTTTGGGAGATAGTTCTAGTAACATTATGATAGATTCTAATCGTGAAGCTTGTTTTGTGTCTGTTTCAAGTGAGTCAACGAAAGTGAAGGACATTCCCTCAGGAAAAGACAAGGGAAATCAGCAGAAGAGCAACTTGCAGTTTTGTCTTCCTTTGTAGCATCTTATGAGAACTACTTACAAGGGAAGATAAATGAGCCGGTAATGTTTGATGATGACTACGATCAGATAGATCTGGTTGACTTGGAAGAAATGATCTCCAGTTGAATCTTGCTATGATTGTGAGAAGAGCAAGAAAGTTCATGGAGAGGACGGGAAGAAGCTAATTGGAGGCAGACCTGGTTTTGATAAATCAAAAGTTAAGTGTTATAACTGCTACGGGTACGGGCACTTCGCCAGAGAATGTGCCAGACTAAAGAGCCAAAATCAGGGAAACACCACAAGGAAAAGCTCATCAGTGGCGCCTTCTCATAGCAACTCAAGTTCAAAGGCACTAATGGTGGCTAAGCCTGATGGCTCATGTGACTGGAGCAGTGTTTTAGATGGAGCTGATGGTTCAGGCAATCAGGTGCTCATGGCAGAATTTGTTGAAGAAGGAACTGAGAATGAAGAGAAACCTGTTGAACAAGTGACCGAGGAACAGGTTAATGAGACAGAGACAGAAGAGAATGAGAACAAGGTGAATGAAGCCGAACGTGAAACTAAGGAAGCTGAAGCAACTAAGACGGAGAGTGAAGCTAACAAGGAGGTATCTACCCAGGTGTTGGATCTGACAGCATCAACTGAAGGGATGTCTGCTAAGGAATTCATGGCATACATGGCAGACTTATCATCGAATGAGAAAAAGGTACTCCTCCCTTTTATCTTTAGTTATAGAAGCTTTTAATAAATGTGTTGATTATGCTGAGCGTATTCTGTTGCTAGTGAAAGAGAATGATAAAGTAGCTGAGCATAATACTGAGTTAGTTGTGCTTCTAGACAAAGAGAAAGAGTTTAACATAGGCAATAAGATTAGAGAAGGGAACCTGAAAACCTCCCTTAATGCTGCTAAGAAAGATCCAAAAGAACTTAACTATACCCTTAGGGAAAAGATAGATTATCTTAACCTATCACAGTTGGCCTTAGTTGATAAACAAGAAGAGATTGCTAAGAAAAGTGCTGAAATCGACCAACTTAAGGTTAAGGTAGCTGATCTGAATAGGCAGATAGATCAAGTTCACAGCTCAAAGTATCTTATTAATGCCTTAATAGACTATAGAAAAGACACTAAGAAACATAAAGATGATAACGATGGATTAGGTTACAAAGATGTGCCTCCTCCTGCAACCGGTAACTATTCGTTTTTATGAACTGAGAAGGAAGTGACTGAGGAAATTTGTAAACCTAAGTTAGGTGAAGTGAAAGTTGATGTGAGTGAAAATGTGGATAGTGCTGATAGTGGTAGTTCATCTAGTGTATCTGAGGATGAAGAAACAGGTGAAGTGTTCTAGAACACTAAAGGGTCGGGGGTTAATAAAACTAATACAATTAAAACTAACCCAACTAAAACAAAATAGGATATCCCAGTGATTTAAAAAATTCAAACTAAAAAGCCTGATCCAAAAATAATTTTGAAAAATCCTAAATTTGTTAAGAAAGGAGAAGCTAAAACTGAAGAAGTCACCATGGGTAATGCTGAATGTTCTGGTAATACTTCACCCAAATTTGCTAGTAATGAGGGATCGACCTCAAGGGGACAGTATAAAAAGCCCCTTGAGAAGCGCTCATGTTTTAAATGTCATAAAAAAGGTCATGTAGCTAGCATGTGTACTGCCAAAAAGAAGGAGAACATTGCATCAACTGATGCAAAGAAAGGTGAAACTCCTGCTAAGTCCGAAAGTAGGAAAGAGGTGAGTAACTCTGCAATAAAATCTTTGCAGAGGCAGCTAGAGAAAGAATCTGATGGTGGGTCTAGGGATCCAGGCAAACAACCAGTTAACAAAATTTTTGAAAAACATGCGTTCGTCCCTAGACAGGTAAGTGTTGGCCAGGCAAGCACATCTGGTGCTCAACCTTCTAAGCAGGCAGCACCTGCAAATACCAATAAATACCAATCACTGCATAGACAATGTCACCAAAGTCCACAAGGTGACAAACCAGTAAATTTTGTTAATAATAATAATCAAAACAATCATAGGGATAGAAACTATTCTAATAACCCGAATTTTTCCAGAAATAATTATGTTCAGGGATACCCTAACAGAGGGAGGTATCCACAAACTCAAAATAATGGGCCAGTGAATCACGGAGGATATTACAATCCTCAGAATCAGAGGCCCTACAGGCATTATAACCAAATGAACAAAAATAATCCACCTAGATCCAGGACTCTAGTGGGGAGTGATGGATACTAGAGGGAGTTTGAGACGACCCAAGACTTTTACAGCTTGGGTCCCCTACTCTAACTAATCTTCTTTGTGAATGCAGGAGCTGCTGAGGAGGGTTATCAACTGGTGGTATGTTGATAGCGGCTGCTCCAGGCATATGACAAGGGAGTTGAGATTGTTGATTGAATTTATGAAATGTGATGGAGGTTACGTGAATTTTGTTGGCGCCAAAGGTGGGCGCATCTCAAGAAAGGGGAAGGTCACAAATGGCAAGATCACCCTAGACGGAGTGTACTATGTTGAGGAGCTCAAACACAATATCATGAGTGTCTCTCAAATTTGCGACAAGGGGCACTCTGTTCACTTCACCAAGACTGAGGCTTTAGTATTGAAACCAAAGGTAAAGATTCCAAAAGAGTGGATAATCATGAGGACTCCTAGAAGAAACGTCACATACATCATGGACATGAGTATGCCTAACGACACTTAAGAGGAGACCACATGCCTTCTTTCAAGAGCATCTGAATCAGATTCACTGTTATGGCATAGGAAAATGGGGCACATTCACTTCAGAAAGCTGAACTACATTGTGAAAAACGGTTTGGTGACATGTGTTCCTTTAAACATCTTTGGGGTTGAGGATAAATGTGTCCCCTGTAAAAAAAGGGAAAGCAACATAAGAAACCTCATTACCCTAAAGCTATTAACACCATTTCTGCTTCTTTCGAGCTACTTCACATGGCCCTATTTAGTCTAGTGAACATTAGAAGCATTGGTTGAAAATTCTATTGCCTTGTGATTACTAATGATTTTTTGAGATTCTCGTGGGTGTTTTTCTTAGGTTCGAAGGATGAGACATGAGTAGTCTTAATAAACTTCATTCGTCAAGCAGAGAATCTTTTCAACACCACTCTTAAGAGAGTCAGACGTGACAACGGCTCTGTAACACCCCAACCGATGGCGGAATCATCGAGGTGTCACGTAGTGACAATTGTTCAAAAGCACATGGTACTAAAATGTAAATATTATTGTATAATTTTAAATTTTCTTACATGGATGAAATGGGAAAAATACAAAAGTCTGAACAAAACATGAAATTTGAAATAAATTATAAAAAGCAAGCACTAAAATCCAATGCTATGGAACTAAGATCAAACTGCACCTGAAACATGTACAAATAAGTTTTGTCAACATATGAAATGTTGGTGAGCATTCCTAGTTTTAATATATATAGTAAGTTGGAAAATGTTATACAATTCAAGTGCAAAGCTAGAGTGCATTTATGTAAACTATGTATCATACAAATGAGCGAAATCAATCCCGTGACTGTATAAATGTACTAAAATGAATGGCGGTGTACTTATCCAATAAATGGATAATAACTTAACAATGACCATGGATTCTCCGATGAAAAAGGGGGAGAATCACCTAGGTGGGTTGTCAATCCAATAGCGCTATCCAATGTTAAGGTCGGCTTGTACATGGTTAATGATTTCACTAAGTACAAATGTAATCTACATGTAATGTCTAAGCATAAAGCATGTATGTAAGAAAATGCACAATGTACTAGAATTGTATTGTAAAAATGTGAACTTGTATGTGTATTTTGTATAAGTGTACATGTAACACCCCAAAAGTGAATAAAGACAAAACGGGGTTAGGAAATACTCACTTTCGCCAAATGACTAGATGACTAAGCGAGCGTGAAAATGCGAGCAATCCAAAGATTCAACAACGAAACTAGTCCAATTTAGAAGAAAAGAAACCGAATAGGAAAAATATCAAGCTTCCAATTCGCCAATTACAAGAGCTTATAATCAAAGCTTCAAATGTAGAAGTAATATACTCTAGAAGAAAGGTATGAGGGAGAGTTTAATCGAATTGAAACATTCGATTTAGAGGTGCAAAGTGTAATGGGTCATAGGTGGGTTTTTTTACTAGTTTTGGATTCAATTAGGCTTTAAAATTGGTCAACACAATAAAGTAAGGTTTTAAGATGAATTGACTATTTAACTAGGACTTTGACTAGGACTTTGACTGAGACTTTTGACTAGGACTTTGACTGAGACTTTGACTAGGACTTTGACCGGAACTTTGACTGTTTGACTGTCTCAGCGGACCGCGAGGGCTAAAAAAATAATTTTTCTAATTTAATCAATTTTAAGTTCTAGACCTGTTTCCTTCTGTTTCTAAGTTGTTTTAGGACCGAAAATTAAGGGTTTTGAGTATCAAGGTCTGAAACATACGTGCTCGGGTGTAGCTGTGAGTATAAAATGTGCATACTTTTACTTATAAATTATAAGTTTTATTAAATTGTGAATTTTGGTCCTATTAAAATACGAGGGTTAAAAATGAAAATTTTGAAATAGTTGAGGAACCAATTATGCACATTTATGAAAAGTGAAGGGTGCAGGTTGTCACAGGCTCGGAGTTCAAGAACATCACGCTTTCAATCTTTTGCATTCGCAAGGGAATTGAACATCAATTTAGTGCTCCTTACGAGCCACAACAGAATGGACTCGCGGAGAGGAAAAATAGGACTTTGATTGAATCAGCTCGGACAATGCTAGCTGACTCTAAGCTTCTTGTTCAATTCCGGGGGGAGGCTGTGAATACAGCTTGCTATGTTCTGAATAAGGTTTTGACCGTCAAGAAACACAATAAAACATTTTATGAACTAATGAACGGTCAAAAACCAAATATCAAAGATTTTGAACCATTTGGGATGCCTTGCACTATTCTTAAAAATAAAAACCAACCAAAATTTGGTGAGGTTTTTGACGAGGGATTTTTCCTTGGTTATGTACCTAGATCACCAAATAAACGTATTTTTAATAAATCTAAAGGTGTAGTAGAAATTGCTTTCAACATTAAAATAACTAGTTACTCACCAAAGGATAGTTCACAGGAACCCAGTTGGATGTTCGAATATGATGTTGTGTTTAAGTCTTTTAATGTTCCTCATACCTTTAATGCAGATCCGACCATTGAAGAACCCGTGTTTATTGACGAGGATGATGACAACAGAGTAACACCTCGGTCAATTATTCCAATTACTGCAGAAAAGGATAAGACAGATGCTCAAGGAAGCTCTTCGGTAAACAACCAATCTACATCTACAGAAACTAAAGAAGAACCATTCACGAACCCGTTCGAGACAGATTCTACTGATGAAGAAGTGGTTGCAGGAGAAATTGTCTCCAACTTAGATGATGAATTAACGGTTGACACTGTGGCATCAACACGTGCAAATAAAGATCATCCAGTTGACTACATACTTGGAGATCCTACTATGGGAGTTCAGATAAGGAGAGGTTTTGCAAATGCCAACTGCCTGTGCGCAAGAATTAGAGACTCATGGATTGTAAACAAATGCTTAAACTGCTTTATCTCACAAATCGAACAGAATATGTATCAACTGGCTCTTCGTGACAACTCGTGGGTAGAGGCAATGCAAGAGGATCTGGCTCAGTTTAGGAAGCCCAAAGTCTGGGAGTTGGTTGATCTCCCTCGGGGTGCACAGGATATTGGCACCAAATGGGTTTTTCAGAACAAGAAGGATGATAATGGTGTTGTGGTCAGGAATAAGGCTCGACTAGTGGTCAAGGGGTTTAATCAACAAGAAGGGATAGCCTTCAATGAAGTGTTTGCACCAGTTGCTAGGCTAGAGGCAATTTGCTTGTTTCTGGCATTTGCGTCTCATAAAGGATTTAAGGTTTTATCAGTTAGACATTAAAAGCGCCTTTCTGTATGGAAAAGTCCAAGAGCTGGTGTATGTCTCTCAAACACCGGGTTCACTGATCCAGAATATCCAGATCGGGTCTACAAACTTGACAAGGCCCTTTATGGACTTCATCAGGAACCTAGGGCATGGTATGGGACACTGTCTTCTTACCTCTTGAACAATTGTTTTGAAAGAGGAAATATTGACAGTACACTTTTCATTCGGAGAAAAGGAGAAGATTTTCTGCTGGTACAGGTGTATGTTGATGACATCATCTTCGGGTCACCCAGTGAAGACTTATGCAAGGAATTCGAGCAGGTCATGAAAAAGAAGTTCGAGATGAGTGCTATGGGGGAGTTAAAGTTCTTCCTTGGTCTATGGGTGGATCAGAAGGCAGATGGGATGTTCATCCATCAAACCAAGTATATGACCCGTTTCAAGATGAATGATTGCACTGCTTATGCTACTCCTCTACCGATCAACCACGGTCTCGGTCCAGATACCGAAAGCGAAAAACATGTCGACCCCATAGAGTATCGGGCAATGATTGGTTCACTTATGTACTTAACTGCTTCTAGACTTGACATTATGTTTCCAATTTGTCTTTGTGCCAGGTTTCAGGCGGATCCAAAGGAGTCACATATGATTGCGGTCAAACGGATAATGAGATACCTCTGGTATCCATCAGATGGTGGATTAGATCTCGTATCCTGACCCGACTCAGACTACGGAGGATGCACCCAAAACAGAAAATCGATGACTAGCGGTTGTCAACTACTTGGGGGGGGAGTCGTATCCTGGCAATGCAAGAAACAGACTTCTGTAGCGGTGTCCTCATGCGAGGCAGAATACGTTGCAACTGGTAGCTGCTGTTCACAGGTTTTGTGGATACAGCAACAAATGCGGGATTACGGTTTGAATTTTGTAGATACTCACATTATGATTGATAACAAAGCTGCCATATCCGTAACTAAAAAACCCAACCAACTTTTCTAAAACTAAACATATTCATATCACACATCACTTCATAAGGGATTGTTTTAAAAAGAAAATGATTCATTTAGAAAAAGTTGACACGAAAGAGAATTTGGCAGACCTTTACACCAAGGCATTTGACAGGGCTCGTTTTGAACTGTTGGTGCAACTGAACGGGATGAGGAATCCAGAATGATTTACCTTTCCCATAAGTTTCTGAAGTTTTTGTAAATATTTTTCTTTAAAAAAACACGAGCTGTCACTGCGTAAAAGAAAGGATATGATAGTACATCAGCTGCTTGACTGTCACCTAAAACCGAACAGAGAACTTAAACTCCTAAGTGCGACCGCATCTCCATCATGTGATATACTAGTAGGCAGACTTACAACGCGTACTTGGACCATATTATAATAATAATATAACAGGACTGTGGTACATGTGGGGAACATAACATCGGCGTACGATTTTATGATCTTAATTCTTGCGTTGATAGATTGCCAAAATTAGAGGTTTCGGGTCTTTATATTGTTGATTTATCCGGGATAGCTAGGATGTCCTTCTGCTGCATCCAAATATATGCTGACCTAGGCACAACCAGGATATCTTAAAAGAGCAAATCCAAAGGATAAATGTCAAAACCCTATATGCTAAAAGGCTATCTCAAAAACCCAAAGCGAAAATTCGTACCAAATGGTATTTTCCCTAACCCTGGTTGAGAACACACGGTCACTTTGTTGCATCCAGATATATGCTAACCTGTACACCCGTGTGTCTCGTACCATGTAAATTATATGGATACCGGCAATATACTCACCTGTTACGATGAAGCTTTGTGCATACCTTGATCGCGAGGGTATATCATGTTGTGGGACACACAGTACCTACAGTCAAATGCTCATTAATCGTAATAAGTAAAGTGAGGCTTTGAAGACATTGCTGTAAGTTTGTTTAAGTGGATCAATACACTAGTAATCACCTTGGACTGCGACTGTGCTTATAATAATACACATTTAACAATTCTAACATGTGTGTTCAGTCCTGTTCTAGCTGATATGATCCTTTCACCGGTGACATCTCATAAAAAATAGAGTGTTTGCTTTTGAATTTTCATTTTATTTTATTTTCACTTTATTAGTGTTTTTATTTCTTTTATTTATTTATAAGTAAAAAAAATAAAAAATGACAAAAAGATTTTCTGTTTTTCCACTTCCGGTCTTAATGCATGGGAAATGGTCATTTAAGGGAGTACTCGTACTGTTCGGGAAAATGTCTCGTTTTCGTACCAACCAAATTTTTGCAAAAGCCAAGTCATTGTTTCGTTACAAATCTCTAAAACTGAAACTTTTCGGGCTTGGATTTATGTTCAAGGCCCACTTATGAAAAATGTTGGGTTAAGTTGTTGTTCAAATATTGTTTTCAATCCATATGGCCCAATTCTAATCATTGAATGTTTAAGTTGTTTTGTTAATGTTCAGAAAGTGAGATTGTTGCAGACTCACCCCAGAGGTTGGAACCTCCTACTGACACTGTGGGGGAGAAATGGAATAGAGATGATAATGAGACTGACAAAGACTATCAGCCAGAGGATTATGATGATGATGATGTTCCACCTCTTCGGACTCGTCAGGGGAAGAGAGGGGGAGTAGTTATTCGTCAGCCAAGCTCACACATGCCATCAGCAACCTTAGCAGTCACAGTACCACAACCACCACCACTTACAGGCAACAGATAGAGCTATGATACAGACGCTTCTTCAATAAAATGTTGCATTGATGAAGCAAATGCAGGCTCAGGGGGAGAATGTAACGTGTAAGGGTGATGAATTGATGATGATCCCGACAATGATCGTAACCGCTCTGCGGGGAGTGAGCCTCCAAGTGCTTCAACAACACTTGGTGTGCAAGCTACTGCTCAGGGGGAGTCGGGTACTGGAATAGAGGTTACTGGTTTTGGTGATCCAGGGAATAGAGTTCGATGAGTTTACCTTTCAGAGTTTACTTGACTTTCAAGATATGTATGATTTGGAAGAAGGCGAGATTATTCCAAACTATTTTGAAGACTGGAGACTGCAGGAGGTTGAAGATTTAGAGAGCATTTGTCAAGGGGGAGTTTGTTAGTGCATGTTTGTGTGACAAACGCTTCTCTAGATTAGTATTGTTTTTGTGTTTGGTTGATAGGTTTATTGTAACATGTTTAACGTTGTTATAAGTCAAGCATGATGGTCTTTTATGTTTTACCCAAGCAAACAAAGAAGTTAATCAACTTCTTTGTTCTGGGCTATGCATCTTTTTTGTTTGCAGGCCCATGCGGTATAAATACATGGCATGGGGTGTAGGCTAGGGTTAGTTCTTTCAATCTTGCAATTGATATTATTCTCACTAAAAGTTATCAATAGACAAGGTTAGTGAAGGGTGGTTAGTGAGGATCCAGGTTTTGGTAAATGATACTTCTGTCGTGATTCAATGCTTAAGATAAAAAGAACCGACCGATAAAAAAATCTCGGGCAACAAGCGATCTACCACGTTTGAGATGGGTTAAATCTCAAATATGCCATATTGTACATTACATTCTCAAATGATATATTTTATAGTGAAAATTGAATACAGCAAAAACAACCGTACACAGTATATCCCAAAAATATCAAAGTTATTGGTGAGTCAAGGGAGGGCGGGATGTCTATATTTGTGAGGATAGAGAGATTGTTTCAAGACAGACCTCCGAGTCCATAAAACAGAATACTTCTTAATGAATTACTTCAACCTCGATTTGGATTGGTGATAGACAAAGATTGATAAACATTTATTTTCTTGGTTTTATTTCTAAAATGTAAACAAACCAGGGATCGCGAACTAATACAAAATAATACCCGCCTTTATATAGTGCACTGAAAATGGTTTGATCTTCGTCCGGGAAAAACCATAGAAGAAAGTGTGTGTGTATGTGTGTGTTCTATATATTCTAGTTAGTAAGAAGCAAATAAGAGATACGGTTTTCTATCTCTCACACCCCTAGGTAGGGAATAAAAGACTCCTTAATATCGATGTCACTTTTTAAAAATGTTTGATGTATCAACATCACTTGAGTGTCAATACGTATGTAAGATATAGAAAACGAATATAAGAAAATATATTCAAGTATTACATACAAGACCTCATTTATAAATTTATACAAACTGTCCAACTAATTGACGAGTCACTGGATTATGGAATGGTAAATATTTTGATATGTATTGTTTTAAAACGGCTACTAACTTATATATGAAGATTTGTGTCAAGAAGAATACTCTTATGGTGATCCATTTGTATGATGAGGGGATGATTAAGACTTCTTCCCAAGCTGAACTTACCGAGGAGACCACTGTCGATAATATTTGTTCGCACATATTGTGTTGGAAAAATTATTTGTGTTAGTTTATATAAGCTGCTTTTTAAGAACGACTAGATTTATTTAAAAAAAAAAAAACCCTAGCAAACAGCTAGGAAGAGCAAAAAAAAAAGTTACATAACAATGAGGGGTTGATAATCCAGTCGCTCCAAGAATCTTACATATGCACTCTCTATTACTATGCCAAAGAAATGAAACATAAATTTCTAATTCTCACATTTAAAGGTGCGAATGAGAGGTTTTGGTTCCCATTTGCACCAACTAAGGTGCGAATGAGAAAATTATACACCCATTCGCACCAATCAAGGTGCAAATGAGTGCAGCCTATATAAGCATATCTTTGCCTCATTTTCACCATTTCACAACCCTAACTTTCCCCCAAGTGTTTTCTTACAAACCCCAACCTGTAGAAACGAGTTTTTCGACTTCATTTCTTAGATCCTTAAGCCAAAACAAGTTTATATACAATATCAAGTGAAGATTCAAGGTGTGTTAATTATCTAAACCCTTTTATTACATTTTTATGCATTTTTTATAAACCCTAAGTCTCCAGATCTAATTCTAAAGTGTTTTCTTAAATAAAAACCTTTCTAAAACTTTTCTAAACTAGATCTAGACTGTTGGATCAGTTTTGCTCTTTTTGCTAAGTAAGAACTTGCTATCTTGACACTTAAGTGTTTAGCAAGCCCTTGTAAATCAGATTATAAGCACAGCGGAATGTATAAGTTAAAGCAACACTTTTTATACTAAGGAAGAGTTATTACTCCCCCTTGATGATTGAAACTAATAAATGACAAGTATTTATTATGAATCCAAGCAGTAAATGAGAATTAGATACTTAGACAGATTCACAATAAATACAGAAATGGAATAGAACAGTAAAAGTGTTTGAAGGATTTTTCTATTAAAATCAATGTCTAAAATAGAAGGTTGAAGCCTCCTATTTATAGACGTTTACATACATGTATCTTGCCAAAAAGCAAGTACAGAAACAACAGAAACAAGTTGCACAAGTTGCAACATTGAAACTAACAAATACAGCTAAAAGTAATAATAAACAATAAACTACTGATGCAAAAAAGGCGGTGGAAAATATCTGATGCTAAGTGCTGATGAATGACAAACTACTGATGAGTAGTTTGTCTTCAGTACTTCTGAAGTGAACTTGTCTGGTTTGGACTTCAGAACTTCTGATGAAGTTTCTTCTTCAGCACTTCTCTTATCTTCTCTTCAGCAGTTCTTTGTTTTCTTTTCAGTACTTCTATACTTAGCCAAAATGACAGAAGTGAATTAGACTAAGGTTTCCAAAAGTGGTTTCACCAATCCTCTTTGTCCTAACAATCTCCCCCTGGATTGATGAAGCCAAAACCTTACTAATTCCTTATGTTTTTCTTCTGTCTTGAACAATCTTCCATATCTCTTTGTACATGGTGTTCTTGAGCTGGTTTAACTGACCATCAGATAGAGATCCTCTCTGTGGTTCTAGATGTTGAATTGTGAGCAGGTCTTGTGTTGACAGTTTCTTCAGATCACTGATCTTCTTGTAAGCCCTGCTTGAGAGGTCTCTTCTTGTCAACAATACTGAGTTGTTATCAGTAAGTGACCATCTGATGATAGGTATCTTTGACTTGTTAAAGTCAGAAGAATAGGGAACCAGACTTGTCCCTTGGGTTGATGGTCCTGAGTGCTAGATGCTTTCAGTTTCAGTTAGCCTCAGGTGGGATTCTCTTCCTTGTTGTTGTTGCATATCAGGCATCTGAACAGTTGGGAGATGGTGTTCAGTCACTACTCTGGTATGCAGCTTTTCTTTGATGGTCTTTTGTATTTGGTAGGCAAAAGTGGAAGGATCCCTGAATTGTGTTAACAGAGGTTTCTCCTCAATGTCAAAATCTGAATGGACTATTGAACTTCCTTCAAGTAGTACCATTTTGAAGTCAGTTTTGACATTGTCCTCTGCCTTCTTTCTCTGAGTAGCAGTTCTTCTTCTTGATACACCAGAAGTTCTAACTACTGATCTTGAAGGATCAGCAGTTTGAAACTTCTCTGGATTTGCAGCCTTGGCAGCCAAGTATTTCTTGTAAGTATCCATTAGTCTTTCTTCTTTCCATCTGGATACTGAGGCTTTTGAACCATAGCCCTCTGCTACTAACTCTTCTATTATTTGGGCTCTCTTGGCCTTTCCTTCTTTGCTTGTGGCCATTTTGTCTGCAAGCAGTTGTGCTCTTCTTGTCAGCTCTTGCATGGAGAGTCCTTTGAGTGTATAGGCTTTAGTCTTGCTGTTCTTGGTAATGTAAGACACCAGTTGTTGTCTTTTATCTTGTTCAGCAATCTCATCAAGGCTAGCATGCCTTTGTAGTTCAGCTTCATAAGCCTGAAGTTTTTCTTCATGGCTTAAATCTAGATCATCCCTTTCTTCCAGAGTTTTCCAAATCAGATCTTCTCTGGCCTTCTTGTTGGCTGCAACTAAGCTCTTCTCTAATAATTCAGCTGATTGAGAGATAGGAGAAGGGTTTAGTACAGTCATTGTTGTAACAGTTGTAGGCCTGATGGGATCAGATGTTGGTTGAATGGGAGCAGTGGTTCTGGAAGGGTCAGCAGTTTGAGGTTTGGAAGTGTTAACCTCTGATGGGTTGACAACTGCTGATGGTTTGTCAACTACTGAAGGATTGTCTTCAGTACTTTCTGATTCTTCATCAGAACTTTTGCCATCAGAAGTTTCTTCATTGTGCCTTAGGGATTCTTCAGATGTTTGGGTCTCATCTTCTTTTTCTGCTGCTTCAATCTCTTCTATTGAGACACCAAACTGTTTGGCCAGTTTTTCTTTCCTAGCCTGATCTTTTTGATCTCTTTCAAGGATGGCCACTCTTGCCCTTATCCTGGCTTGGAATGACTCCTTAGGTTCCCTGATCTTCTCCCCCTTTTTGGATTCATCAAGTTTAACTTTTGAAGTTGAGGGTTGGGAGAATTGTCCTTGAAGATGAGCAATCTGTTTGCTGTTGAAGTCTATTTTGTTGGACAGATCATTCATCTTGGTCTTGATCACTCCAAATTGATTCTTGATGGACAGCTCCAAGTTAGCTGTGTATGTTTGGAAGTGATTTCTGATGAGAGTATTCATCATGTGGTACAGGGGACCCTCTGGGCTGCATAGCTGGTTCAGGTCTATGCTTGTTTGCCCAGGGAATTGGGTAGGCATTTGTTGTGAAGGGGGTGTTTTTGGGAGATCCTCATGTTGTACAGAGGATGCCACTCTAGGGGTTTTAGGGATTGAGTGGGCTTTAACCTGTGCAGGGGTGACTGGCTTCTTGAGCCTGGATACCCCTGAAACAGGACCTTCAGAAAGTGCCGTCAATTCAGTAGTTTGTGTTTTTGAAACATCATCCAAATTAATGGAATCATCTGAATCCCTGATGTTGCCCTCAATGAGGACTGTCTCAGTTAAATCATGAGCTGAGCCCAACTCAGTTCTCTCATGAACCTCTTGTTCTTGGTTCTGAGGATTTCCTACTTCAGGCATTAAGCCTTCATCAGTAGTTGCCACATCTGAGGTCTTAGCTATGTTACTTCTATCCTCAGATCCACCACTGGGTGGTAACTGAGTAGTAGCAGCCTCAGATGCCCCAAGAGTCTCTAAAATTGGGCTTAAAGACTCTGGTCCACCCTCATCTCTTGGGATAGGGCTAGAGATGTCCACATCCATGTCTGATGTAGTGGTTATGTCCACTGTTTGTTGTGGTTGTAGGGGACTGACATGATCAGATGGGACCTTCTCTTTTAGCCCAGAGAGAAGTTTGGCAATTTCTATTGCCTCTTGTTCAGAAATTTGTGGGGTTGGTTCAGTAGTTTGGGCAATAGGTGAAAGTTGTTGTTCAGCAGTTTCAAAAGAAGAGTGTGTTTCATATGTTTTTCTAAGTCTTTTTCTTTTGAATAAAATGGTTATGGGTGCTCTTGGTGGGGTTTGAGATGGATGAGACTGAGAGGGTGTTTCAGTCTCACCTATTGGAAGAGCAGACTGCTCATGAGCATGTTCAGGCATCTCAACCTCCTGAACAGCTTTTCTTTTGGGTTGGTGGGTTTTAGTCTTTGTTGGCTTGGGCTTTTTGGCTTTTGGTGGTGTGAGTTTGGAAGATGTGGGCTTCAGGGGGACTTGTTGTTGTTCTCCCTGATCATCTTCTGGCCAGGCAGCCGGTTTGTTATGCCTTGAGTATGCTTGTGATGTTAAAGGATTTAGAGTTGAAATTTTTCCCACAAGCACCTCATTACCCAGTTCCCCTATTATGCATTGCATAATGAACCTTGGGTACAACAAAAACTTTTTCTTGGTATTATTGTGATGTAACACCAACTCATTGAAAAATAATTTTGATGCCCTGAATTTAGTTTCATTCACAATGGAATGAAATATTGGTTGAAAAGTGGAGGGCATCTGGTCATAAGACCCTGTTTTTGGACTCAAACACATAATAATATAATGAAACAAAAGCTTGTATTTTGGTTCAAAATATTTTTTGAAGATTGTAGCATGGGAGAGAATACCTTGATAACCACACTCAGTCATGGTTAGGTGAATATCAGAATTAGCAACATGGTCAGGGGCAGTTACATCATCCAGACCCAGTCTTGTTGCCAGTGTGGCCGGTGTGATGGTCAGTGGTTTCCCTTTTATTCTTGAGTTGAGGGAAATGACCTCATCATCCGTTGTCACCGTCTCAGCATTTGCCCAGAACTCATTCAGAGTTTCAGTGTGAATTGGTGGGTTTATTGTGAGAGCAGTAAAATATTGGGATTTTACGACAAGATCAATGATCTCATTGTATTGGGACCAGCCTTCTTGTTTTTCAAGAAAGGCCCTTTGATTGTGTCCCTGCTTTAGAACTAGAGCCATGTGGTTTGGGTTTTGATCGAACAGTTGATTTGCAGGTTTAGGTTATTGAGAGAGTTTTTGAGAGAGAAGGAGGGATATTTTGAGTTTGAAAGGATAAGTGTGGAGAAAAAGGTATTTATCAGAAGTTTTAACCGCTTGAATCTTCTTTATTAGAAGTTTTTAAACCGCCTTAGGTTAAAAATCTTTTTATCAGAGGTTTTAAACTGATTAGGTCAAACCTCTGATGATGGGAAAAGTCAGATTTGCCCTTTTGACTTAAACTGCTGATGAAGGATTACTTCATCAGTAGTTCCCATTTCCTCTTCAGTAGTTTTAACAGCTGATGAGAAATGTTTTTATAAATACTTTTATTCATAACTTCTGAAGTTTATTTTATCAGAAGTTACACACTTTTCAGAAATTATCCCCATACTGATGTTTTGTTCATCAGTAGTTTCTCTCTTTTTCAGAAGTTTTGTTTCAGACTTTTGTCTGTTTTGTAAGTGAAAAATGAAAAATTGCAGAATAATAAAATAAACACTTACAAATTTAGCATCCCAAGCATGGATACTAACTTCTGAAATTTTGATGTGTCAAGGGGTTTTGTGAAGATGTCAGCTATTTGATTAGCTGTTGCTACATGCTTCACCTCAATCTTGCCTTTTTCATAGCAATCTCTTATGAAATGGTACCTGATCTCAATATGTTTGGTTTTTGAGAACTGTACCGGATTTTGAATGATGCTAATGGCAGATTTGCTGTCTACAAACAAAGGTGTCTTGGTCTCTTTGATTCCATAATCAAGAAGTTGATATTGGAGCCATTGTATCTGTGATGTACAACTTGCAGCTGCAATGTATTCAGCTTCAGCAGTTGAAGTTGCAACAGATGTTTGCTTCTTTGATTGCCATGACACTAGACAGTTACCCAGGAATTGACAACCACCAGATGTTGACTTTCTTGTCATCTTACACCCTGCATAGTCACTATCTGAAAAAGCTGATAACTTGGTATTGCTTGAAGCAGGATACCAAATTCCAAGTGTTGGAGTTCCTTTCAGATATCTGAAAATTCTTTTGACTGCTATAAGGTGTGATTCCCTTGGTGCTGATTGATATCTAGCACAGACACATGTTGAAAACATAATATCTGGTCTAGAAGCAGTTAAGTATAAAAGGGAACCTATCATGCATCTGTACATGGTTTGATCAACCTGTTTTCCTTGATCATCAGGTTCAACTTGTGTGATTGGTGTCATGGGAGTGGAACATGATTTACAGTCATTTAAAGAAAATTTGTTCAATAATTCTTTAACATATTTTGATTGATGTATAAAAGTTCCATTTGTTTGTTGCTTGATCTGCAGTCCTAGAAAGTACTGCAGTTCTCCCATGGTACTCATCTCAAATTTTGATTGCATGAGTTTCTTAAAATCATCACACAGTTTTGTGTTTGTTGAACCAAAAATGATATCATCAACATAAATTTGAACAAGTAAGACATGATTTCCAACATGTTTAATGAAAAGAGTTTTATCAATGGCACCTCTTGTAAAGTTATTTTTGAGTAAAAAGGTGGAGAGTGTATCATACCAGGCTCTTGGAGCCTGTTTGAGCCCATAAAGAGCTTTGTCTAGTCTGTACACCCACTCAGGATGAGAAGGATCCTCAAACCCAGGTGGCTGACAGACATACACCTCCTCTTTTATTTTTCCATACAAAAATGCACTTTTCACATCCATTTGATAAACTTTAATTTTGTTGGAAATGGCATAGGCCAGAAATAACCTGATGGCCTCAAGCCTTGCAACTGGAGCAAAGGTTTCATCATAGTCAATTCCCTCTTCTTGAGAGTACCCTTGAACTACCAGTCTTGCCTTGTTCTTGATTATCATACCAGCTTCATCTTGTTTGTTCCTGAAAACCCATCTTGTGCCAATTGGTTGCTTGTTTGGAGGTAAGGGACAGATTTCCCAGACCTGTTGCTTGTTGAACTGAAGCAGTTCATCTTGCATAGCTTGCACCCAATTATTGTCTTTGAGGGCTTCCTGGTACTTCTTTGGTTCCAACTGTGAAATAAAGGCTGAAAATAGGCAAAAGTTGGAGAGCTGGTTTCTGGTAAGAACACCTGAAGCTATATCACCCATGACTTGATCAAGTGGATGATCTCTGTGTTCAATCAGTTGTTGTAAACCACTGACAGGTGTAGGTGGCTCTTGTTCTTCAAACAAACTACTGAGGTCTATAATATCTAGTTCAACAGTTTTAGCTTCTTCAGTAGTTGCAGGTGCTGAAGCAGATGTTTGAGTTTGGCCTTCAGTATTTGTTGGATCAGAAGTTTGTGAAACTTCTGATGGTGTTGAAGTTGACTTAATGACTGTTTGAGGAGTCCATGGTGTAGGATCCTCATCTTCAAACCTTTGATCACCATAATAAGTAGGTTTGGAAGAAGTAACAGTCTTTTCAGGTCCAAAGTGGAAGTTGTCAAGGTCAAAGAGTTCAGCAGGATGTGCTGGAATAAGAGTGTGTTTTGACTCATTGAACTTGACATTCAATGTTTCTTCTACTATCCTGGTGTGAGAATTAAAAACCTTGTAGGCTTTTCTAGTTGAAGAGTAACCAAGAAAGTAACCTGAGTCAACTTTGGCAGCAAACTTTGAAATAGATTCCTTGATGTTCAAGATGAAACATTGATACCCAAAAGCCCTGAAAAAGGAGATAAGGGGATTCATGCCATGAAGAACTTCATAGGCAGTCTTGGAATGTCTCTTGACCACAAGAACTCTATTCTGAACATAACATGATGTGTTAACTGCTTCTGCCTAAAAGTACAAGGGCAGTCCAGAATCAGCTAACATTGTTCTTGCTCCTTCTATCAATGTTCTGTTCTTCCTTTCTACTACACCATTTTGTTTAGGAGTTCTGGGAACACTGTATTGTCTAATAATCCCTTTAGACAAACAGAATTCATCCAGAGTTTTGTTCCTGAACTCTGTCCCATTGTCACTTCTAATGGTTTTGACAGATAGAGAATATTGTTTCTCTACTTGTAGAATGAAGAATTTGATGATTTCAGCAGCCTCATCCTTGGAGAATAAGAAGAATACCCATGTGAATCTTGAGTAGTCATCAATGATGACTAAGCAGTACTTCTTCGTACCAAGGCTCATAATCTTGACAGGTCCAAATAAGTCCATATGGAGTAGTTGAAGACATGCAGTTGTTTTTGATTCTTCAATAGACTTATAGGAGGACTTATGCTGTTTTCCCTTTAAACAGGATACACAGTGTTCTTGACACTGGTATACTTTCAAAGGTAGACCTCTGACCAAGCCCATTTTTGTGACTTTATTTATGGTTTTAAAGTTCACATGGCCAAGTCTCCTGTGCCAGAGATCTGTTTCTGAAGTTGATGCCCTTGAGAAGAAACAGGCAGTGTTGTTCAATACTTTGTCTTTCTCAATGTCCACTGCATAGACATTGCCACATCTTTTGGCAATCAGCAAAGTATGATCTTCAATAATCTTCTCTATCAACTTCTGGCCTTCTGGTGAGATGATCTTGCATGCTGTCTTTGTGAAAAAGGAAGAATATCCTTTATCACACATTTGTGACACACTCAGCAAGTTGTATTCAAGGTTTTCCACCAGATTGACCTTGTCAAACTGTATTTTGCCAGAGGAGACATTGCCATGTCCTAGCACATATCCCTTAGCATTGTTCCCAAAGGATACAGATCCTTCTCTTTGGTTGATAAAGTTGTTTATCAGGTATCTGCATCCAGTCATGTGCATAGAGCCTCCACTATCAACATACCATATGTTGTTTAAGCCCCTGGAAACTCTCTGCACATAAAAGCAAATTAGTTAGATCTAGGAACCCAAGCCTGTTTGGCTTTGGGTTTGCTCTTGAGAACAGTTACAGTTTGTTCTTGACCAGGTTGAGAAATCCATGTCTTTTTGGCAATGGATTTTTCATTAAGAACCATGGTGGTATCCTTTTCAGGACCAACATCAACCTTGGTCATCAGTAGTTGTACCATGTTCATTAGATTTTGTATCTCAGCAGTTTGTGAAACTGCTGATGATTCTGGTCTAACTACTGACAAAGAATTTTGAGAAAAAGATTTTGGTTGAGATCTTATCTTTTTCTGAGAAAAGGTGTTTTCAGGTTGTTGTTTCTTGGGTTTAAAGATTCTTTCATAATCATTTCTGATTTGATTTCCCACAACCTGTTGTTTAATTTTTTGATTGAACTGAATTCCTTTTCTGTATCTACAAAATTCAGTTTTGTGGTTGAACAGACCACAAATTTCACACTCTTTTGCCTTTTGTTTTTGATCTAAAGGCAAATTTCTGACATTAGTGTAAAGATTTTGCTCATCAGTAGTTTTCAGGGTCTCAACTCCTGATGTTGATGAAACTACTGATGGCTCATTGTCAGATTTTGTTAATACTTCTGAAGTACTTTCTTTAAAAATGCCAGGATTTCTGTTTAGAAAGTTTTCATGGAAAGATGTGCAGTCTTTCACTTCAGAAGTTTCATTTGAAACAATTCTTCTCCCATCTTCAGTAGTTTTGGGAGAGAAATCTGTTGGTGTTTCAACATGATGGTATCCTATGCCA
Source organism: Ambrosia x helenae (assembly GCA_030844895.1). Taxonomy (NCBI): domain Eukaryota; kingdom Viridiplantae; phylum Streptophyta; class Magnoliopsida; order Asterales; family Asteraceae; genus Ambrosia; species Ambrosia x helenae. The sequence goes on from CM061226.1 coordinate 14,386,933, forward strand.
AACTAAACATTTGAAGCACTTTGTTTGTTTAGCAGTAATTGATACCCCTTACAAGATTCCACCCATTTTTCACATGTGATCCTGGTGTCAGCAAGCTCTTGTCTGACATCTCCCAGGTCATTTAGCATGATTTTAATTTGTGCTTGGGTTTCAATAGCTGAGTCAGTTAATTTAGAAACTTCTTTTGTTTTAGCACACAGTTTTCTTTCTAAATCACATTTTATCTGTGTGTATTTTCTTTCTAAATCATTGGCTTTACCTTGTAAGTGCAGATTTGTCTCTCTTATGAGAGCAAAAGTTTCTTTGCAAGAATTTGAGCAAAGTTTTGTCAAAGATTCTTTTGATACCTGTGACAATGCAGATTTTGAAGTACAGCCTTCAAATGCCATTAAGGCAAAGTTCTTTCTGCCATTGTCTGGTTCTCCCCAGTTGATGTCAAACACTTTGTTGTCTGCATCAGGATTGCACTCTGTGGTGTCAAAAGGGAGACTGCTCCAGTCAACATACCCTGAGGTGAAAAGACTTTGTTGAGAGGGTTGTTGAGGCTGTGGAGGATGTTGAGCAGCTGGAAAGGGAGGGATTGATTGTTGGCTCTGCATCTGTTGAGCAGGCACTTGAACATATTGTACTTGTGGCATGTATTGCTGTTGAGGAGCTTGTGCCTGTACAAAATGAGCACTCCCTTGAGTTCCATTATTCCTATTATAATTGGGGTTATAGTTATTTCCAGATTGTGATTGGTTAAAGCTAGAGTTTCTACACTCTCTAGCAAAGTGTCCCAACTTCTGACACTTGTGACATCTTAATTTAGATTTGTCAAAACCAATTTTTGTATTACTGGTCAATCCTGGAAATTTCCTTCCTGACCTTTTATAAAACTTGTTAGTTTTAATGCTTAGCATGGCCAGTTGGTGTAATATGTCCATTTCTTCTAAGTCATCACTGCTAAAGTTTTTCAAATCATCCATGATAAAACATAGATTATCAGCAGTTTGACTTTGGTCATTATTGTCATAACCTGGGAAAGATCTTTCTGATGAGATCCCAGTGGTTATGTCAATATTGTCATAAGATCCATAGGAACAAGTTGGTGAATCTTGTCCCAAAAGTGTTGTACTACCTGGTAGGTAGTCATCAGCAGTTTTACCAGATGATTGTAATTTCTTCTTTTGATCAATTTCTCTCTCAAAAGTAAGTAATCTCCCATGGAGTTTTGTAAGAGTGAGGGAGCTAAAATCTGGTGAGGATCTTAAAACAATGGAGTATGTTTCCCATTTGTCTGGTAAAGACCTTAAAAATTTATGTAGCATAGACACTGTTGTATAGGTCTGACCATTTAAGTTTAGCTCAGATATTAATGAGGAGAATCTTTCAAATTGTTGAGTTAAAGTTTCCCCATTAATATGAGCAAATGTTTCATATTGTTGAGCTAAAATCTCTCTGGTGTTGGCAATCACGTCTTCAGTTCCTCCAAACTGTTCTTTAAGACAATCCCAGAGTTCTTTGGCACTTTCACAATGTAAAAGGCCAGAGTATATCTCATTTGGGAGAGCCATTGCCAACATAGAGAATGCTTTTGCATCTAGCTCAAGTTTTAGGAAATCATCATCTGTATATTCTTTAGGGTCCTTAGGGACCTTAACATTAGTTTCAAGATTAACATTTACTGGTTTGTGAGGACCATATATCACAGATCTCCAACAACCTGTGTTGGTTTGTGACAAGGTATGTGCCATTCTCTTTTGCCATATGTTGTATTCATTTCTAACAAGCATGGCAGGTTTAGTGGCAGAACCAGTATTATGTGGATCCATTTTAAAGAATATAGATTTGTCAGATGACTCTTTTAAGTGATGGATGTTGATAAAAAGTGAACTTTTGATCTTTTTATTGAGTATCAATAAGAGCTTTGTGTCTGATTCTCAATTTTTTAGATTGATATGTGATCAGATAAACCAACGCTCTGATACCAATTGTTGGATCAGTTTTGCTCTTTTTGCTAAGTAAGAACTTGCTATCTTGACACTTAAGTGTTTAGCAAGCCCTTGTAAATCAGATTATAAGCACAGCGGAATGTATAAGTTAAAGCAACACTTTTTATACTAAGGAAGAGTTATTACTCCCCCTTGATGATTGAAACTAATAAATGACAAGTATTTATTATGAATTCAAGCAGTAAATGAGAATTAGATACTTAGACAGATTCACAATAAATACAGAAATGGAATAGAACAGTGAAAGTGTTTGAAGGATTTTTCTATTAAAATCAATGTCTAAAATAGAAGGTTGAAGCCTCCTATTTATAGACGTTTACATACATGTATCTTGCCAAAAAGCAAGTACAGAAACAACAGAAACAAGTTGCACAAGTTGCAACATTGAAACTAACAAATACAGCTAAAAGTAATAATAAACAATAAACTACTGATGCAAAAAGGCGGTGGAAAATATCTGATGCTAAGTGCTGATGAATGACAAATTACTGATGAGTAGTTTGTCTTCAGTACTTCTGAAGTGAACTTGTCTAGTTTGGACTTCAGAACTTCTGATGAAGTTTCTTCTTCAGCACTTCTCTTATCTTCTCTTCAGCAGTTCTTTGTTTTCTTTTCAGTACTTCTATACTTAGCCAAAATGACAGAAGTGAATTAGACTAAGGTTTCCAAAAGTGGTTTCACCAATCCTCTTTGTCCTAACATAGACCTAAATAATGAATTTTCTTATAATAACACAAGTTTAGATGATGTTGATGACCATGTAATTTGGGTTTTTGTGTTTTGTGTTGATAGAATGATGTTTAAATAATTTGGGATTGTTTAGGAACATGCTTAGGTGATGTGTGAATGATTAATTGATGTTTTGTTAACTTTGACCCATCTTGGGGGTTTATGTTATATATCTAGGGCTTGTAACATGTTTATGATGATAATAACATGTTAGAAACATATTAGGGTGATTGAATCAAAGTTGGATAATCTGGAAAATGATGTTTATAGGTTGATTTTAGTACTTTCATTTTTGGATAAAGTTTTCATGCAATTGATGTGACATTTTCATAATTTGCCATTTTGTAAAATATGTGATTTGATATGCAAAATGAACAAATTGAGGTTTGATTCAGGTGTCATAACATGCTATTAGGTTAGATGGATGTGACTGCAGTGTTTGGTTAAGATTCGCTGGATTGTCAACCGAATTTGAAGGGTTTTTGTTCGTCAAAATGGTTATTCAGCTGCACGATTCGAATAGGTACTCATTCACACGTTCAAAGGTGCGAATGAGTATATGATCCTTCCATTTGCATGGCAGAAAAGTGCGAATGAGAGTAAAAACCACTCATTAGCACAAACGTGAAAAATTGTGAATCTTTTATATAAACTAAGTGTTTTATGTGCATTTCTTGTGTGAGAACAATATATACTTGATTAAACTAATATAACGGGTTACCAATGGGATGTCAAGTCTTGTGTGGTCATGTCAAACACCAAAGACGTTTTCAAAACATACAAAGTCCAGGTCTTGGACAACTAAGGGTTATTAAACAAACATATCATCTGTTAAACACTTATAGGCTATCTATGGTAGGTTTCTAGTAGTCGGGACTACCATAACACACCTGGTTTATTACTTACGTGAAGACGCAACTTAAGGTGAAGTTCACAGCTCACTGTTACTAATTTCATTTTCGGGGGAGAAACATGCGGTATAAAGTCTAACTTTTCAGACCATGGTATTACATTATATCACATGGATACTAGGCGACACTTCATCTTAAGTCCTTTCAAACTTGTGAACCATGAATATGTGGATACATATCGGAAAAATGTGAATAGATCTATTAGGGCCGGCAAGCTTCACTAGGGTCGACTGGAGGTCAGACGGGTGCATATTTGTCCAATCTAACCTACGAAACCAAATGATGACCGGTGACGGGTATTAAAGGCAACTTACTAACTTTTAGTAATGGTTCACGACACTTTAGTATCATGTAACGATGTCTCGTTAGCATTAGGTATAGATGTAAGGATTGTTGGTTCTGATTTTCAAACGTTTACTTACTTTGCAACTTAAGACTCTGTAAACTCACCAGCACATTATGTGTTGACTAGCATAGCATGTTTTCTCAGGTCGCTAAGGTAGCAGTCAAGGAATAGGGTGCATGGAGTCGCACTGCATCCCTTGTTACATTTCCGCTACATGAACATTATCTTATGTTACTTTTCAAACATTAACTCATGTTGGTTTTGAGTTGTAACTCTTTAAACTATTTTGGTCCTGTAAACTAATTATGCTTCAGCTAAACGTTTTGAACTGCATGGTTGTTTTTAAACGTTACATTCTCTCATATAGTTGTCGTTAGGGGTGTGCATACAAAAACAGATAACCGAAAAGACCGAAACCAAACCAAAAACTGAACCGAAAATAACCGAAACCGAATTAATCGTTTGGTTATGGTTAACATAATGCCAAAACCGAACCATTCGGTTACGGTTTTCCCTTCTTCTGTAACCGAAATAACCGAAACCGAACCGATAGTTATATACTTAAGTATTTTTCATATATATATATATATATATATATATATATATCCATGTGTTTGAAACATATTTTCATGTATTTCTGGTATATTTCATGTATCTTTCATGATATCTATGTATTTGAAACATATTTTTTTATGTAATTCATGTATTTTTTTCATGTATTTCCATATATTTGAAGCATTTTTTAATCCATTTCATGGGTCTTTCATGTATTTTTCTTGAGTTTTCATATATTTGTATTCTTGAAAAATGTTCAAAACACTTTACTTACTATTTTAAGTTTATAATTTTGCACAAGTTTTATGTTTGGTGATCAACCGAACATAACCGAAACCGAACCGATACCCGATATATTAACCAAATTAACCGAACCGACGTAACCGATCGGTTTCGGTTATGATTTTTCCTAAAACCGAACTTCGGTTAGCGGTTTCGGTTATATGTAAAAACTGAACCGAACCGACATTTGCTCACCCTAGTTGTCGTTTATTGTGACCGTTGACTTGAATCCTGATGTGTCACGTGTCTCGCGGTAAAACCCTGTGGAATTTAAAGGTGTGAAATCTTGAGTCTCCACAAAACTCACCAAGGACTATATATTTTGACACTAGCTGATTACCCCGGGAGGGGCCCGGGGTTGAAAAATCTAAATTTACATGATAACCTATTGCAAATGGCTCAAGTTAACTAACCACAAAATCTCTCAATCATTGCATGTTCATAGTATTCTAATCAGTAATAACTCATATTCCCCACAAAATCTAATTTTATGTGATAACTTGAACACTTTGTGTGTTTTTTTTCCCGTATGAACGAAACCCAACAAAAAATAGTCGATTTTTTCTCCTTTTTTTATATAGCACTATGGTGTTCGTTGGAAAGATAATAAAACGCTCGTTAATTTGGTGTAATTTTTTCTTTAAAAAATCCCGTATATAAAAGATATAAATGTTTAAAAATTATGGGAAGAAATATGAGAGAGAAAATTTTAAATTTATTTTTAAATTCTTTTTTTCTTAAAATAACTCAATTTAATTAAAAAAAGGAAACAATTCAAAAACACAAAAAACTCTCCATTATGATGCTACGTGGCACTCTCAAAAAAAGGTTGAGGCCTCCATTACACGTCACGTCAGCATATACGTTTTTATATATATAGATAGATTTTAACGTGTCAAACCATTAAACTTAATTTGAAAGATTTACTTTAAAATTCATGGCAAAGTTGACATCACATTTAAAAGTCTTTCAACTACCACAAGAAACAAGCTGCATCACCACATCAATGATCTAGTGCTTCAGACGAAAATAACCGACCCAAGTTAACAACTAGGACTAACCTGACGGATTTGATACTTCAACAATGTTTTTAGACTTAAAATATCCAAATTTTTTACTCCAAACACAAGAAAAAAATCTAGAACTCTCTTTTCACAAGAAAACATAAACAATACTAAAGGATCACAATTTAACACCCTATAAATAGAAAATACACACAAAACATTATACTATTGTGAAAAGCAACATGAGGGGTTCGCATTCACATCATTATGACATTAAAGTTGAGAAGAAAATATCTTAGGAATCAAACAAAGCTTTGCTCTTTGTCGGTCCAAACACTCATTAAACAACTACAGTCTTGGGTTAGCTGATCTAACCATGGTTTGTATATTCTTTTGTTTTTCATGATGATGATGACGACAGCCTCACCGAACAAGCAACAACTTGCGCCCATTGTCTCAATCTTGTCTTCACCGTCTGTGGATTATCCCCTTCACATAAAACCATCCACAAATCATAAAAATTGTAACTAAAAGTTTAAAATAAAATTAATACAAAATCCGAGTTTAGATAACAAACATCCTGTTCTCGAGTATCATACCACTCAAACTGAACAGGATGTTAATTCTGAACATCATGTTCTGCTAACATGATGTGTTCTGAACAACCTGTTCTACTCGAGTACCATAACACTCAAGTGGAACATGATGTTATTTTTAAATCATGTTCTGCTTCAGTAATAGTCTACTCGAGCAGAACATACGGTGTGAGAATAAAAAGTAATTACCACGATTGATTATGGTGTGAGGGCTTCTTGATGGAGAAGATAAATCCGTCTCCGAAAGCGTAGACGGATATGAAATTGAGCAAGAAGATGATGACGACACGGATGAAGATTTGGAGATAGTATCATGATATTGCTTAGTGACAGCATAATAAAACCCTAACGCGGGAAAAGTAGTTGAAAGCCTATCATCGGGTTCGGGTGAAGAATGATCAAACCCGAACCCGAGCTCAAAACAAGCTTTGAGCTCATCGATATCTTCATCGGTGACGCTTTTGCTTTTCCTGCGACGGCGGTTAAGATTGTTATCTTTCCGCCGTATCCACTCTTCGTTCCGGTGGACGTCGGGTGACCATGACTTCTGTTTGTAGAGGGTGGAGGATGACGGTGGCATGGCGGGGGGTGGAGGCATGCCCGGTGGCCCAACCCTTGGCGGGTTTGGGTTGGAGAGCCCAATCGGGTCCTTAATCGGGGTTGGTTAGTTAGACATTGTTATGGGTTATAAAGGAGAGACGTTGAGAATTAAGATGGCCCATCCAACAATAATATTAATTGATTGATTGATTGGTTCAACTGTTTCGAATTAATTTTCATATTTTTAAGTTTCTTGTTTCTAGACTTTAGTTTTAAGTTATATGTGATGAATGATTGGCCAAAATGCACCTAATAGCAACTTGCTTCTTATTTATTTATTATATATTTGTTTTCTTGTCTTCTAACAATGTTAAGTTTCAATATCGAAATGTATATGCTAGTTTGAAGAATTGACGAGTTATATATTGATTTTGTAACTTGTTATAATTTGTAAATTGATGTTGTGACGTTCATTTGGTTAATGATGATGTCCCTTGTAATAACAAAATTAGAAGTATCGGTAAATTATAAAAGTAAATTTAGTTCATGATTTTTGGTGTTCTAACATTTTGAGTCTAAAATCAAAACTTCTGACTATTTGACTACTTGATAGGTAAATCTGTAAACATTTGGATCTGAATTAATAATATCATTAATCAAATCTATTAACTTGTTGTGAAAAAACAAAAATACCCTGTTAATAAAATACAAAATGAAAAAAATAAAACTAATATAAATCAAACTCATACCCTCTCTTTCTGAACACCATCTCCCACCATTCTCCTCGGCTGAGTACACGGTAGTCGGCTCCCAACCTTGGAGAGTAATTGCAAATCGGCCTTTATAAGTCGGACCCGGTCTACTCGGCCAACTAGGCCAACTATTCCGCCAACGATATGGCTTACTTAGCCAACTACTCGGCCTACTTGGCCAATTCAATCAACTAATCGGCCAACATGGAAAATAATTGCCAATCAACTTATTTTGACATATACTAGTGGGTTTCAATGTCACGCATTGCGCGACTGTAATACCGGTATTGTGCATTTGTTTCATCCATGAATGAAAGGTGTCGTAGAATAATCATAGAAACAACACACCATATACTCAACTTTCATGCAATTTAAATGTCAAATCCAACAATTTCATATCTATAAACATTGCAGTATATTCAAATTAACTTGTATGTGTATAAATTGAAAAAAAAAAATCAAATTGTTAATAGAAGTGTACCATTACTGGCCACACGTGCAACATGGTTTTCGAATGTCTTCATTTTTAGCTATTAGTGTTTTTGCTGTCTCACCATTTTTAGCTACATACCTCCCGATTTTTCTTAGAATGCCCAAAATTCCAGCCGCTGTAAGACGGGCTCCTCGTGTAGCGATTATGTTGCAAAGCTCGACTATGAGCTTTCGTGTCTCGAGGGATGTATTAGATATCTGCAACAAAAGTGCTCAACTCAGTAATGACTTGAATAACTTTCTTAGCTTTCTTAACTTTCTTAACTATGTTAATTGTAGATGTGGTGATATTAGTTCAACAATAATCCAACTTGGAATGGATCGCATTAGGCTTACTTAAATGTTTTTTATGTCCTTTTTGTGAGTAAAGTCTTCTTTTATAAAAAAAATATATCCAACTGAGATGTACCTCTAAAATGTCGCTAAATTTCCTTCCCACCACGCTGACATCTTGGGGGTCCTGCGAATACAATAATAAAAATGTAACATTCTGCTTTGTATGATGACTGATTAGAATAGCGAAAACCTGAAAAAAAAAAAAAAAAAAAAGAGAGAAAGCTCATGTAAAATTTGACAAGGGAAGTGTTATGGGGCACTCATGTGTAACATCGCGAATTTTGTTCCCAACTAGCTATTTGAACCATCTTTATTTTCTATAATAATAATAATAATAATAATAATAATAATAATAATAAATAATCAGATTGTTTTTGTCAAAATGTTCTTAACCCAACTAAAACATTTGGCCCATCCAGTCAAGCCCAAACCCAAGAGAAGAACCCGGCCCATGAGTTTGTCTTCCCCAGTTTCCCTCGTCATCTTCTCCGACTGGCCAAAACAGGAAACCGGCGACTTTCCAAAACTGTTCGTCAATCACGATTAATGGTCCCCGCGTGCTTCCAGCCTTTGACCAACACCCTTAACCTCGTTTTAACTCGTCAAACCTGCAATAATGTGGTTTAATAAAGGTTTGACGAGTTAAAACGAGGTTAAGGGTGTTGGTCAAAGGCTGGAAGCACGCGGGGACCATTAATCGTGATTGACGAACAGTTTTGGAAAGTCGCCGGTTTCCTGTTTTGGCCGGTCGGAGAAGACGACGAGGTAAACTGGGGAAGACAAACTCATGGGTCGGGTTCTTCTCTTGGGTTTGGGCTTGACTAGATGGGCCAAATGTTTTAGTTGGGTTAAGAACATTTTGACAAAAACAATCTGATTATTATTATTTATTATTATTATTATTATTATTATTATTATTATTATTATTATTATTATTATTATTATTATTATAGAAAATAAAGATGGTTCAAATATCTAGTTGGGAACAAAATTTGCGATGTTACAGTCTCCCCTACTTTTAGAAACTTCGTCCCGAAGTTTATTGAAACACAGGGTTGAATGTGATTGGGTAAAAATGAAAATAATTGTGATTTGGAAAATTTGGGTTATAGCATGACATGAATAGAATAAACTGTCTCGTGTTATGTGTGAGTTGATTGACTAAATGAACTACCAGATAACTAGAGTTTACATTTGGTTATCTCCCGAAACCTTGATAGAATTTCACACTACCTTAACGTACCTGTAAATTCATGATTACGTTCCGGACCGCAATCACCAATTTACCTTACATTAGGGTTTTGTGTCCTTCTATTACTCTAACACACATGTAAGTAATGCAGAAATAATCATGTGGTTGAACCTTTGTATTCAATGAGTCCAACTGTTGAGCAGGAAAAAGACTTCCACCAGTTAGTGAGTAGGAACCTCTACCGATTGTTGAGCAGGTTCGATAGCCTCCACCAGTCGTGGAGCAGGTTGTAGGGCCTCTCCCGACTGTTGAAAAGGCATGATGACCTCTACCAATCGTTGAGTAGGTTATTTGGTACTCAACTAACTGTTGAGCAAGTACTTTATCCTCTATTAAGTGTAGCAATTATTATACACATAAATTGCAAATTGATAATATGTTTATGTAAGCAAGTTTATAAGTATAACGAGTATAGTATATGAGTTGTAGTTGTATAGATTTAGATAGCAATTAGTTCACATTCAAACAAGCATGCATCCAAGTGTTATGATTATACCATATAAACAACCCTCAGGCAAAAATTTCAATACTAGAATTTATTACTTGAATCAAATAGCGTCAATACATAAAAAGCAAACAACATTCAAATGGTGGGACTTGATGTTAAGTAGCTGGAGGGTCTTGATCTCGGTTTAGTTTAGGTAGGCCTGTACACGAGCCGAGTCGAGCCGAGCCAGGCCCAGCTCGAGCTCGAGCTCGAACCAAAACCGAGCCAGCTCGGCTCGGCTCGTTTTTCTGATCGAGCTGAAAAGTCGAGCTCGAGCTCGGCTCGTAAATGTTCGAGCCGAGCTCGAGCTGGCTCGAGCCAGCTCGATATATTTTTTTTATTTTTTTTATTTTTTACAAATATTTATTAAATAAAAAACAATAAAATTAAATAAAATTATACATAATCATGTATATTTTTTTTATTTTTCTAAGTTATGGTTTATTTACCATGTATATTTTTTTTATTTTTCTAAATTACACAAGTTTAAGTCGAGCCATATGTCGAGCCATCGAGCCGAGCCATCGAGCCGAGCCACGAGCCGAGCCACGAGCTGAACACCCCTGGCTCGAGCTCGGCTCGATTACAAAACGAGCCAGCTCGGCTCAGCTCGAAAACAAAACGAGCCCCTTCGAGCCGAGCTTTTTTCGAGCTTTTTTTCGAGCGAGTTTCGAGCGAGCCTCGAGTCGCGAGCTTTTTGTACACCCCTAAGTTTAGGGCATCGGTTACGGAAGTGATTTGGGTCCCCACATTCATAGCACTGACCATAGTTGTATCTACCGGGACGATTAGGATTTGCAGCATGAGCAGGGTTGGTTGGTTGGTATTAGGGTTTGGGGTCTCGCGACATGTGTTGACCAGATGGCCATACTTACCACAATTGGTGCACAAGCGACACGCTGAAGCAGTGGGATGATGTCGTTTGCATGTGTTACACAATGGAAGTGTAACACCCCAACCGATGGCGGAATCATCGAGGTGCCACGTAGTGACGATTGTTCAAAAGCTCATGGTACTAAAATGTAAATATTATTGAATAATCCAAAATTGTCTTACATGGAAATGGAAATTACATTGTCTAAATGAAATGTAAATATTGAAATAACTGAATTGAAATAAAACACTAAATGTCTCTTGCTAAAGCACTAGATCAAACTGCACCTGAAACATGTACAAAAATAGGTTTGGTCAACATATGAAATGTTGGTGAGCATTCCTAGATTTGATATATATAGTAGGTTAAAAAGTTATACAATTCAAGTGCAAGCTACAGTGCAAATATGTAAACTATGTATCATACAAATGAGCGAAATCAACCCTGTGACTGTATAATGTACTGTATGAACTGTAGTGTACTCAACCAATAAATGGATGATAACTTAACACTGGCCACGGATTCTCCGATGAAAAAGGGGGAGAATCAATCTAGGCGGGTTGTCAATCCAAATAGCGCTATCCAATGTTAAGGTCGGCTTGTACCATGTTAATGATTTCACTAAGTACAAATGTAATCCACATGTATTGTCTAAGCATAAAGCACGTTGTAATCAATGCACATAGTACTAGAATTGTATTGTAAAAATGTAAACTTGTATTTGAAATTGTAATAGTGTACATGTAACACCCCAAAAATGTATAAAAGCAAAAAGGGGTAGGAATACTCACAGTTCACGTAATAACTTGAAATTGGACTTGGACAACGAAATATGAATTGAGATTACTCCCAAATGATCAACCTAAAGTATTCGATAATGTGTAAGGGAAATAACTCTAAGATATATGTATTTCTAGGGCTTCGAATTGGGGATAACGTTTATTTGTTTAATAAACAAATTGTTTATTAAATATAAGAAATTTAGTAAATAAATAAATAAAAGTCTTTTTGTAAAATTTTAAGTTGAATATAATCACAACATGAGGTTTTAAGTATGAAAATAATTTTTATAAAATTATTTTCTTGAAAATAGAATATTTAATCTAATTATTTCAAATTGTCAAAATACGACTTTAATATATAAAAATATTAAAATCAAAGAATTTCTGAATAAAAAATTGTATTTCAATTCTATATGAATAGAAATAATTTATGTAAAATTTTGGTATAAAAATATTGTAAAATGAATTTATTATGATTTAATTATGATTAAAACTAACAAAAATTGATTAAAAATATAAAATAAATGATTTTTCAGAATTAAAAATCATTTCTGAAAAGTTTAAAGTTATAAAAACTTAGGATAATTTTTGTGGAAATTTATAAGATCGTTTTGATATTTTAATGGATTTTTATAAATATAATAGAATAAAATTGATCTATTATATATATTAATTAAATAAATGATTTTTGAAAAACTAAAAATTGGATGATGAACTTTATCATTAGAATAACATAAAATAAATTTTGTAGAATTTTTAAAAGTGTTTTAGTATCTAAAAATGAATTTATAAATACTAGTGATTATATTTAAAATTGATTACTTAACAAAACAAAACACAAGAAAGAAAAATGTTGTTGCAAGGGCTCGAACCTGTGTGGTCTTGCTTAACAACAACAAACACAACCAACTGATCTGGATCAATTGTTTGTTTATTTTCTGTTTTAAAATAACTATATATTATCTATGATTCATGTTCTTCCCCAAATCAATTTGATTCAAGCCCTAGATTTCTTAATGTTTCAAGCACACAATTATACTCTGATTAAACATGGGGTTAATATCTATCAGTACTCGATTAACATACTACAACCAAGAATTAAAACATACCAGACCCGAAAGACTTCAATTCGCGAGTCAACTATTAAGGTCAACAGCTTCGATTAGACGCATAGGGTGATTTGCTTGTGTGATTAAAGTGTACAGGAAAGGGATTCGGAATGGTCTGAATAGATTTTGAAGATTGATTTATATAGTGGTCGGGTTTAAATGAGTGCTTAGAAAGTTGACTCGTCAAGATGTTAAAACGAGTAAATCGTGGTTAGTGGTTAAATTATGATACGTTTATGGCCGATAATCATGTGTTGGTCACGAGTTAGTCAAAACACCTTCCAATAATAGCTTGATAGTGCGTCAATTAAGGGGTATTAGGAAGGTTGACTAAAGGTGTGGTGTGGTTGTTGCTGTGCGCGTGAAACAGCAGAAGAAAGGAAGAAGAAACAGGCGCGAATCAGAGTTTATATACAATTTAAGTTGGAATATAAACAGATGTGGTGCTTGGCTCAACTGGTGTGTGGTGTGTTGTGTGTTAGAGGTTGGACCGGCTGTTGCTCGGGTTCGAGTCCCGCAGCAGCAGCTTTCATTTTTTTTTTACATAGCAGGGGGGTGAGTCTTGATGGGCCGGATCAAGAGCTGTTATGTGGGCCGGCTCCTTGGGCTTAACAGATTAAGAAAAAGGGTATGGGTATTGGGTTTGTTAATGGGTTAGGATGTGAGGGTTTAGAGGTTTAGTAAAAAAAATGATTATTATTATCATTATTATTATTATTATGTATATATAAAAAAAGAAAATATATATATATATATATATATATATATAATGAAAAAGTGACGGATGTCACAGCATCCCCTACTTTTAGAAACTTCGTCCCGAAGTTATTAGAAACATAGGGTTACGAATGCTTGGGAAAAATTAAGGTAACTGTGGTTCGGAAAATTTGGGTTAAGTCACGACGTTCAGTTATAGGTAACAGAGTGAATTGTTTCGAATGATTTGGATAAGAGGTTTGATAGGTGTGAGTTAAGGATTTGATTAGGTTCGTCTCGAATAAGAAGGAGAATAAGAATCTAGTAAATCACTTAAATTGCAAGTTCAGGAATCCTAAAATAAATGTACGAGTTGATTGACTATAAATGAACTACCAAGTAAACAGAGTTTGTTCCTGGTTCGACTCCCAGTCTCACTTTCAATGCATCATTAGCGTTTGTATACAGGGTGTACCGCAGCTAACCCACCACACCTTTGATACCTTGAAAACGTACTGGACGTCTTCCCAAAAGCTCTAATAGAATTTCACACTACCCTAACGCACCTGTAAATTCATGATTACGTTCCGGACCGGAATCATCAATTTACCTTACATTAGGGTTTTGTGTCCTTCTATGACCCCACCGATTGTTGAGCAGGTTCGATAGCCTCCACCAGCCGTGGAGTAGGTTGTAGGGCCTCTCCCGACTGTTTGAAAGGCATAGTGACCTCTACCAATCGTTGAGTATGTTCGATAGCCTCCACCAGTCGTGGAGCAGGTTGTAGGGCCTCTCCCGACTGTTGAAAAAGGCATGATGACCTCTATTAAGTGCAACAATTATTATTCACATAGATTGCAAATTGATAGCATGTTTATGCAAGCAAGTTTGTAAGTACTACAACCATTAAGTGTAAGTGTTATCATGAATAATTAAATGTTTACGAGTATCATGAATAATTAGATGTTCAATGAATAGTCAAGTTTAAAGGAAAAATCAAGTTTCATATAATAAGCAATGATGTTTTCTTAGAAAAGCTCTGTAAGATCAAGTATCAAGTCTAAACGTTTCAAATAAATGTAAGTGTATGATTAAAATAAACGTAACTAATATGATAGATCACCAATTTGTGTTCGTACGTAATTGTATGCAAAGAAATCTCTAGATGTTGTATGCTAATGAGTATGACATAATTGGGTACAAAATGATAATAAGATCAAGAAAATGAAAACACGAGTATCATGAATAATTAAATGTCCAGTGAATAGTCAAATTAAGGGAAAATCAAGTTTCAATGATGTTTTGGGAAAAATCTTGTAGAATCAAGTATCAGGTTTTTAGTAGTTTGATTATCATGGGTAACTAGCTCACGTGTGAGAAGGATATGAATTTAGTTCTTGAGAGGATGATGAAAAATCTTGAAGCAGAATCAAGGTTGTGAGAGATGGTGAATGTGAAGATAGTTGATAAAGAGTTTATTTTATAGTAAGGAGATTATATAGCAGTGTAAATTTTGGGGTTTGGATCAAAGGTTATAATCAAGTGTATAAGAAAACATGATTGTGGTGTATGCCAAATATTGTAAACATTTGAACAAGTTGAAAATGAGTGAGTGTTGATGGAGAATCTAGAGACTATATATTATTCAAAAAAATAAATATTTTCAAAATTTGGTTTTTGTCCATAAGGCAAAAGTTGTTAAATAGTACAAGCTAAGTAGGCTTTGTAATAGTTTAAAACATTATATAGAAAATCGTTTGTTACGTCAATAAATAATCAATTGAATTTAAGTTCGAGGAAAATATGTACTTTGTAAAGTTACTAGGTAATACAACTAGTTTTAGAAATCTTTAGTTTGTGCTAAAGTATGAGGTTATAGTTTTTAAAATAAATAACATGTGGAGAAAAGAAATAATATGATTTGGGTAGGGTGTTGAATATTTAAAAAGTGGCTAAGAGGGTAAGGTGAAGTGTGATTGTGAAATCCATAGATGGTTATGAAAGTATGAATTTGTAAGCAATATATGAAAATCGTGAAATACAAAATATTGTATATGAACCGAGAGAGTATTATTGAAAAACTTGCATAAGATGCTTGGAGTGCCCTTGTCTAGCTGTAAAGCCCAACAAGAACGTTGACTTTTCAAAGGAATTGAACTCAATGGTGATCAAAGAAGACATGCTTTAGCCTATAAGTGGACACTCACTCCAGGAATCCCCAGGTAAGCATAACAGGTCCGTAAATGGATTTATGCGCTATGCTTGCCTATGCCAGAAAACCCAGTGTACAGGCGTCCACCCTTCCAGATTGCACGTGTCCTTATCACACTCATTAAAGTTCAACAACTTTGAAGGAACAAAAGTAAGAGTAGGCATTATGCCTAAGAGTGTCTTCATGAAAGGTACTGTCCCTGTTCCATGATGATGTAGACATTTCCACTCCCCGTAGGACTCCATCTATGCACCATGACGAAAGATAAGAAGAATAGAGAGAGAGAAGAAGGGAAAGATAGAAGGAGGAAAGTAGGGAGAAATGAGGAGTAGGGTAATTCAGGAAATATTATGCATGCAAGTTGTAGTTCGGTTATAGTCTAGGCCTATTCCATCTAGTAACCTAGTTCCCTATAACCATGGCTCTGATACCAATCTGTAACACCCCAACCGATGGCGGAATCATCGAGGTGCCACGTAGTGACGATTGTTCAAAAGCTCATGGTACTAAAATGTAAATATTATTGAATAATCCAAAATTGTCTTACATGGAAATGGAAATTACATTGTCTAAATGAAATGTAAATATTGAAATAACTGAATTGAAATAAAACACTAAATGTCTCTTGCTAAAGCACTAGATCAAACTGCACCTGAAACATGTACAAAAATAGGTTTGGTCAACATATGAAATGTTGGTGAGCATTCCTAGATTTGATATATATAGTAGGTTAAAAAGTTATACAATTCAAGTGCAAGCTACAGTGCAAATATGTAAACTATGTATCATACAAATGAGCGAAATCAACCCTGTGACTGTATAATGTACTGTATGAACTGTAGTGTACTCAACCAATAAATGGATGATAACTTAACACTGGCCACGGATTCTCCGATGAAAAAGGGGGAGAATCAATCTAGGCGGGTTGTCAATCCAAATAGCGCTATCCAATGTTAAGGTCGGCTTGTACCATGTTAATGATTTCACTAAGTACAAATGTAATCCACATGTATTGTCTAAGCATAAAGCACGTTGTAATCAATGCACATAGTACTAGAATTGTATTGTAAAAATGTAAACTTGTATTTGAAATTGTAATAGTGTACATGTAACACCCCAAAAATGTATAAAAGCAAAAAGGGGTAGGAATACTCACAGTTCACGTAATAACTTGAAATTGGACTTGGACAACGAAATATGAATTGAGATTACTCCCAAATGATCAACCTAAAGTATTCGATAATGTGTAAGGGAAATAACTCTAAGATATATGTATTTCTAGGGCTTCGAATTGGGGATAACGTTTATTTGTTTAATAAACAAATTGTTTATTAAATATAAGAAATTTAGTAAATAAATAAATAAAAGTCTTTTTGTAAAATTTTAAGTTGAATATAATCACAACATGAGGTTTTAAGTATGAAAATAATTTTTATAAAATTATTTTCTTGAAAATAGAATATTTAATCTAATTATTTCAAATTGTCAAAATACGACTTTAATATATAAAAATATTAAAATCAAAGAATTTCTGAATAAAAAATTGTATTTCAATTCTATATGAATAGAAATAATTTATGTAAAATTTTGGTATAAAAATATTGTAAAATGAATTTATTATGATTTAATTATGATTAAAACTAACAAAAATTGATTAAAAATATAAAATAAATGATTTTTCAGAATTAAAAATCATTTCTGAAAAGTTTAAAGTTATAAAAACTTAGGATAATTTTTGTGGAAATTTATAAGATCGTTTTGATATTTTAATGGATTTTTATAAATATAATAGAATAAAATTGATATATTATATATATTAATTAAATAAATGATTTTTGAAAAACTAAAAATTGGATGATGAACTTTATCATTAGAATAACATAAAATAAATTTTGTAGAATTTTTAAAAGTGTTTTAGTATCTAAAAATGAATTTATAAATACTAGTGATTATATTTAAAATTGATTACTTAACAAAACAAAACACAAGAAAGAAAAATGTTGTTGCAAGGGCTCGAACCTGTGTGGTCTTGCTTAACAACAACAAACACAACCAACTGATCTGGATCAATTGTTTGTTTATTTTCTGTTTTAAAATAACTATATATTATCTATGATTCATGTTCTTCCCCAAATCAATTTGATTCAAGCCCTAGATTTCTTAATGTTTCAAGCACACAATTATACTCTGATTAAACATGGGGTTAATATCTATCAGTACTCGATTAACATACTACAACCAAGAATTAAAACATACCAGACCCGAAAGACTTCAATTCGCGAGTCAACTATTAAGGTCAACAGCTTCGATTAGACGCATAGGGTGATTTGCTTGTGTGATTAAAGTGTACAGGAAAGGGATTCGGAATGGTCTGAATAGATTTTGAAGATTGATTTATATAGTGGTCGGGTTTAAATGAGTGCTTAGAAAGTTGACTCGTCAAGATGTTAAAACGAGTAAATCGTGGTTAGTGGTTAAATTATGATACGTTTATGGCCGATAATCATGTGTTGGTCACGAGTTAGTCAAAACACCTTCCAATAATAGCTTGATAGTGCGTCAATTAAGGGGTATTAGGAAGGTTGACTAAAGGTGTGGTGTGGTTGTTGCTGTGCGCGTGAAACAGCAGAAGAAAGGAAGAAGAAACAGGCGCGAATCAGAGTTTATATACAATTTAAGTTGGAATATAAACAGATGTGGTGCTTGGCTCAACTGGTGTGTGGTGTGTTGTGTGTTAGAGGTTGGACCGGCTGTTGCTCGGGTTCGAGTCCCGCAGCAGCAGCTTTCATTTTTTTTTTTTTTACATAGCAGGGGGGGTGAGTCTTGATGGGCCGGATCAAGAGCTGTTATGTGGGCCGGCTCCTTGGGCTTAACAGATTAAGAAAAAGGGTATGGGTATTGGGTTTGTTAATGGGTTAGGATGTGAGGGTTTAGAGGTTTAGTAAAAAAAATGATTATTATTATCATTATTATTATTATTATTATGTATATATAAAAAAAGAAAAATATATATATATATATATATATATAATGAAAAAGTGACGGATGTCACAGGAAGGTTTCCTGTATAAGGTTTCTTGTTAGAAGCTTGTGTAGTGAGGTTTGCATCAGGATCCCTGGTCTTACGCTTCTGGTTCTCAGTAGTTACCGCGGCTACAATACTTGCTTTCTCGCCTTTCCGAATTAAGGTCCCATTCTTTACGTGATTGTCAGTTAAGGTAGCTGCTAGACGCTTGGCCTCTTCGAGGGTAGCAGGGTTCCTTCCCCATACCGTGTCCTGAATCTGCATGGGCAAACCACCGATATACTTCTCGATGGCTACGGGTAGGGGAGTGACCTTATGGGGTAACAACAAACTGAGCTCATGGAAGGGGGTATTATAAGCAAGGTTTTCCCCACTATCCTGAGCAAGGGTGTGGAATTCGTCTTCTAATTTCTTGACCTCGTTACGTGGGCAAAACTCAGCCTTCATTATCTCCTTGACTTGTTCCTAGGTCATAGCAAGTGCAACTTCAGCTCCACGGGTGCGCTTTTCCTCATTTCACCAAGTGAGTGCTCGTTTGTGAAGAACACTCATAGCATAACGGACCTTAAAGTTACCGGGACACTCACTGTTAATGAAGGTATTCTCAATACCCTCGAACCATTGCAGGAGACCAGTAGCTCCTTCATCTCCACTGAACTTAGGGGGATTACAGGTATTAAAGTGTTTGAGAGTGCAGGCTGGGAGACAATTCCCGTTTCCATTCCCATTTCCATTGTGGTTTCCATTGCCGTTTCCATTCATTTGGATGACTTGAGCCAGTAAGTTAGGAACCAGAGTTGCGATCTGTTGCGCCATTTGTTGGGAAATAATCGCAGCCAGTTGGGCATCACTTCCATTGTTGTGGTTAGTGTCGTGGTTATGATTGTGGTTGCTGCTTCCTTCCTCATGATTGTCACCACTGTTAATGCGAGTGCTACGACGTGGAGGCATGATCTATAAGAGACACAATGAAATGAATGAGGTAATATAAGGAATGTAATCATTTATCCATTAATTAAAACGAATAAACGAAAACGTTGACTTATCAAAGATTCTAGATTCTAATAACATAGTGAAGACATGCTTTAGCCTATAAGTGAACACTCATCCCGAGGATTCCCAGGTAGGCATCCGGGTCCCTCGTCTGATTGGGATATATGCGCAATGCCAGCCTAGACAGAAGACTCAGAATACAGGCGTCCACCCTTCCAGATTGCACGTGTTCGTTATTAAAATCTAGAATTTTGACGAGATCTCAAGGTGGTTTAGGCTAAACCTGAGGATTTTGTCCTATTAGTCTAAGAGTAGATCCAGTGGTAGAGAAGCAATCTTCTTGTAGGGACTAAGATAGGGATAAGAAGTGGGAGGAAGATAGAGATTAGAAACAAGTAGGGTTGCAAGTAAAAGGAGCAAGTACTGATTATAATCTTATGGTTATAGACTAGATTATTTTTCTAATAACCTAATTCCCTATAACCATGGCTCTGATACCAATCTGTAACACCCCAACCGATGGCGGAAACATCGGGATGTCACGTATTGATGATTGTTCAGTAGCTCATGGCAAATAATAAATTTCAATAATTGATTTAATTACATTATATACAATTGCTCTACAAGAATTCGTACATCAAAATGAATAATACTATGTACACATCTTCAAGAATTAACTCAAATCTTCATGCAAGTAGAACCTGAAACATGTTAAGTTTGAAAATATTTTGGGTCAACAAAAGTTGGTGAGAATACATAGGTTTTCGAATATAATAGATAACAATAGTTTGTACAACAATCACAGTTGTATAATGATAGAGTATGAGTCCGACATGTAACAATGCGTCTTTGTACAATCAAACCTTGTGTCGACTGAGACCTAACTCGCAAGTTAGTAAAAGTGTAACTGTTATCGATCATCCCTGAATTTATGCGGGGGGATGGGTTTGTCAGACCTATAGCGCTATAGTCTAAACAGGCGGCTTGATCAATGTTAATGATTGTACTGTGTCTTTTTGTTACAGTCAAATGATAGAAATGAGTAAATGATAGTGTATAAAATGTTTATAATTGAATCATAAGTTTCAACAATGTAAGAATGAGTAAATGATAGTGTATAAAATGTTTAAACATGTTTCACCCCAAAATGTAAAACAGAAAAAGGGGCTATGTAAACTCACCTTAGTGTTAGAATGATGACCCTTGTTATATATGTAAATGTGGCTCGTGTGTATCCAAATATCTCCCTATTTCAAGGTAATAAATAAGTGTTGGGGAAAACTTAATAATTCTAAGTTTTCTAGTCTAAAATGTGC
This sequence comes from Ambrosia x helenae, assembly GCA_030844895.1. Classification (NCBI taxonomy): domain Eukaryota; kingdom Viridiplantae; phylum Streptophyta; class Magnoliopsida; order Asterales; family Asteraceae; genus Ambrosia; species Ambrosia x helenae. Next base: position 14,408,216 of record CM061226.1, read on the forward strand.
TAGGGTTCCTAATTTGAGGATAAGTATTCGTGTGATTATTAATTAAATTGTTTAATAAATAAAAGAAATTCGATAAATAAATAAACAAAAGTCTTTTTGTAGACTTTAGATTAAAGATGGTCACATTATAAGGTTTTAAGTATAAAAATAATTTTTATAAAATTATTTTCTTAATAATAGAATATTTAGTCTATTTATTTCTATTTTGTCAAAATATAACTTTAATATCTAAAAATATTAAAATTAAATAATTTATAAATTAAAATTTGTATTTCTATTCTAAATGGACAGAAATAATTTATATAAAATTTTGGTGCAAAAATATTGAAAAATGAATTTATTATGATTTATTTATGATTAAAAATAACAAACATTGATTAAAAATATTAAATAAATGATTTTCCAAAAATAAAAATCATTTCTGGAATACTTATTGTTTTATAAACTCAGAATAATTTTTGTGGAAATTTATCTAATCGTTTTGATATTTTTATAGAATTTTATAATTATAATAGAATAAACTTGAAATATTTATTATATATAATAAATAAATAATTTTTGGAAAAATAAAAATTGGACAACAAAGTTTATCATTTGAATAACATAAAATAAATTTTGTAGAATTTATAGAGCATTTTTAGTATTTTTAAAACTATTTTTAAAAATAACATGAATGTATAAGTATAAAGGTTTCAAAAAAAAAAAAAAGTTTGCACATGGTGAGGCTAGAACCCGCGTCAAACCCAGGTCAAAGTCTTTAAATCACAAGCCTAGACCAGTTGGTCTAGACCCTGAGAACGAGTTTAATACGAAAAAGAATTTCTTTATACATTACCAGTTTTGAACCTTCTTCCCGAAACTAACCCTAGATTAATCTCCGGTTAATTGGACTCGAAAACTACTGTTAAAATCCAATTAACTAGAGGGCTAATGTACTATAGAATAATACGAACAGAATGGCATAGAGATTTTACTGAATTAATGGAGATTTGAGAGGTAATGGTGGTGACCGGAAATATATCCACGACCCCGGCGATTCAGAAAGGCACGAGCAGAGTGTTTTTTAAACGGAAAGGAGAGTGGGGATTGGTTTTGTGCGAGGTTTCCGAGTTGGAGAGTGGTCTTTTTATACCCAACGTCAACGCGTTTAAGTTTTGGTATTTTTGGTGTCGCCGGGGTCGTGGATTTCCGGTCACCTCCATTACCTCTCAAATCTCCATTAATTCGGTAAAATCTCTATGCCATTCTGTTCGTATTATTCTATAGTACATTAGCCCTCTAGTTAATTGGATTTTAACAGTAGTTTTCGAGTCCAATTAACCGGAGATTAATCTAGGGTTAGTTTCGGGAAGAAGGTTCAAAACTGGTAATGTATAAAGAAATTCTTTTTCGTATTAAACTCGTTCTCAGGGTCTAGACCAACTGGTCTCAGCTTGTGATTTAAAGACTTTGACCCGGGTTTGACGCAGGTTCGAGCCTCACCATGTGCAAACTTTTTTTTTTTTTTGAAACCTTTATACTTATACATTCATGTTATTTTTAAAAATAGTTTTAAAAATACTAAAAATGCTCTATAAATTCTACAAAATTTATTTTATGTTATTCAAATGATAAACTTTGTTGTCCAATTTTTAGTTTTCCCAAAATTATTTATTTATTATATATAATAAATATTTCAAGTTGATTCTATTATAATTATAAAATTTTATAAAAATATCAAACGATTAGATAAATTTCCACAAAAATTATTCTGAGTTTATAAAACAATAAATATTTCAGAAATGATTTTTATTTTCGGAAAATCATTTATTTAATATTTTTAATCAATTTTTGTTATTTTTAATCATAAATAAATCATAATAAATTCATTTTTCAATATTTTTGCACCAAAATTTTATATAAATTATTTCTGTCCATTTAGAACAGAAATACAAATTTTAATTTATAAATTCTTTAATTTTAATATTTTTAGATATTAAAGTTATATTTTGGCAAAATAGAAATAAATAGACTAAATATTCTATTATTAAGAAAATAATTTTATAAAAATTATTTTTATACTTAAAACCTTATAATGTGACCATCTTTAATCTAAAGTCTACAAAAAGACTTTTGTTTATTTATTTATCGAATTTCTTTTATTTATTAAACAATTTAATTAATAATCACACGAATACTTATCCTCAAATTAGGAACCCTAGCACATTTTAGACTAGAAAAGTTAGAATTATTAAGTTTTTCCTAACACTTATTTATTACCTTGAAATAGGGAGATATTTAGATACACACGAGCCACATTTACATATATAACAAGGGTCATCATTCTAACACTAAGGTGAGTTTACATAGCCCCTTTTTCTGTTTTACATTTTGGGGTGAAACATGTTTAAACATTTTATACACTATCATTTACTCATTCTTACATTGTTGAAACTTATGATTCAATTATAAACATTTTATACACTATCATTTACTCATTTCTATCATTTGACTGTAACAAAAAGACACAGTACAATCATTAACATTGATCAAGCCGCCTGTTTAGACTATAGCGCTATAGGTCTGACAAACCCATCCCCCGCATAAATTCAGGGATGATCGATAACAGTTACACTTTTACTAACTTGCGAGTTAGGTCTCAGTCGACACAAGGTTTGATTGTACAAAGACGCATTGTTACATGTCGGACTCATACTCTATCATTATACAACTGTGATTGTTGTACAAACTATTGTTATCTTTTATATTCGAAAACCTATGTATTCTCACCAACTTTTGTTGACCTAAAATATTTTCAAACTTAACATGTTTCAGGTTCTACTTGCATGAAGATTTGAGTTAATTCTTGAAGATGTGTACATAGTATTATTCATTTTGATGTACGAATTCTTGTAGAGCAATTGTATATAATGTAATTAAATCAATTATTGAAATTTATTATTTGCCATGAGCTACTGAACAATCATCAATACGTGACATCCCGATGTTTCCGCCATCGGTTGGGGTGTTACATCATGAGTCACACACAAAAGTTTAACCGGATTCTCGAGCCATGTTGGATATTAAAATTAAGCGGTTTAACATAGAAGAGTAATAATAATACCTAAACACAAATGGAGTGTTTAGTTTGGGGGGGGGGGGCTGTGTCACCGAAAAGGGCAGCCTCATCCTCCATTCTACACAAAACTCCACGTAGAACTTCTCCCATGTACATCCCCGAAATCATTTTTTCATACATCTGCCAATATTATGTGCTAACAACAATATATATACATGTATATGTAGGTGTATCAGCAAAAGCATATGCAGAACCAATCTCCTGTTGACATGGGTCTAAACTTTCAATATCCAATGCATTATCGTACTCTGTCAACGGAAGATCTGACGATCTGAAGTTACCCCACTCCGTGTTTATGACCTACACAACAGATTAAGTATTATCTATATTAGCTTAAATTTATTAAATGGCTTCACAAGACATACTATTGAAATGAGTATCAGTATTAATAGAAAGGTTAACAATAACAGTTACTATTGGCTTACCATCTCTCCTGACTTAGGTGGTGCTGCGCCATGCCATTTTGGTATATCTTGGGGTCGTTCGACATAAGCTGCATTTGTACCATGTGACATCCGTCACCCTCGTCTTTCATCTGATAGACAATAATAGTCCTTCAAATATTTCTATTATAGTCCCTGTAAGTTTCGTCGTTTTCAAATTTAATTTTAGAGCGAATTAAAAATTTATCATTTATATTTATTATGGATCGGGTATAAATTTTAAGCAAATGCGTTTGTTGAAACGTCGTTCGGAATGGATATAGTAAAAATGTCAAGTCTTATAAAAGTTTTGAGTTAAACTTAGTTAACTTGGTTAGGTTTTATAAAGGGAAAAACTAACCAAACTAGAATAAAACTAACTAAGTTTAAGTTGAGGGACCATTTCTGCCATACTATGAAACTTTAAAAAAATCAAAATTTGTTTTCCTCTATGTCACGTAATTCCGGCAGCCGGAATTAAAATTCGGCCAGCAAATCCAGTTCCGGCGAGCCTCGAATTCGCGTATTAATGGTCCGTTTCAGTTTCTAGTGATCCCAAACGTTTTCTCGATCAGTTATAGGTCCGTTATCAGGTTTTAACAAACGTTTAAATCATGTTAATTCGTGTTAATGTCGTAACCGATCGGGAATTTAAGAAGCTTGCATAACAACCCTTTTATTCGAACAACACTATAAATAGATCATGCCATTCCTTTTCTGCACTCTGTATCACTTCAAACCCACAAAAAACCCAGCATAATCGAGTCCAGAAAGCCGTGAAATCGGCCTCTCTATGATCGAGTATATCACCTTCAAGTTCGACCCTTATTACATTGTGTAAGTTCAATTTATTTATGCCGTTTTGATCCTTATCATATTCCGAACAAAACCCCCTTATTACAGATCATTAATCGGGTCTTGTTCATGATTATTAAAAAAAGGCTTAGGGTTAGGGGTTCTTAGGTTGATTTGGGGAAGAAGAAGGTGACTTGAGTGTATAGATAAATATAATTGTTTTCCAAGTTAAATCACCAAAAGGCATAGTGGTGGAGTGGTTTTGTATGTATGTGTACATATAACAGATCTGGGTTCGACTCCCCTTACCCGCGGATCTGGATAATTTTTTTTGGTTTTTAGAGTTAATTATTATACTTTGCTTTTTTTAAATATCATATATTATATAAAATTTATAATATTCATAACAAATTTATCTTTGATCCAAAAATTATGAAAATTTAGGTGTAGCTTCTTGACATCTCATAGAAAATTATCATGATTTTTATTTTTGGAAATTTTTTTATTTTCGTAATTTTTATTATTTAATTTGTTTTAATCATATTTAATTGATTAAAAATTCATTCTTAATGGTTTTTATCTCAAAATTTGTCATAAATTATTTCTAATCATCATGAACTAAAATAAAAATTATTGGTTCAAAAAACATTCATTTTTGTCGATTTTCTTATTTTTAATTATTTAAATATGATTTAATCTCATTAAATCAGTTTTAAATAGAAATAAGTTTATAAAAATTATGGGAAAATTATTTTCATTAATTTACATCAGAAAGCATCCATTTTCTATAAAATGGCATTTTTGGATCATTTCTTGAATTATTAGTCTTATTTATGTTTAATTAGGCATAATTAATTATTTATTTATTTATACTATTAAATATCTATTTTATAAATACTTTTCTTATAAAATAGAAATATTCCTATGTTTAAAAATCTTAATTACCATTGGTTGGATCATGGTGTAACTTATAATTATTTATTTAAACATTTTAATTATTGTATTTATTTACAATAACTAGTGAAAGTAATTAATTTGTCTTAATTATTCAAACATATTTTTATCTAAATATTCAATTGGTAATAATTATATTACCTAACCCTTATTTACAACATTTCATATATTATTTGTGATATACGACTTTTTGCGATTTATCATAAAAACTCTAATTCCCCAAATCGACTTAGCAAAACCTAATGCCTTAGACCCTAGTTGCCTTAGACTTTTAGACATTTCCTTATTAGTACTATTATAAATTATAGGTTGGATTCTTCGGAATTTCCATTACTTAGCTCACGACCGCTTAAGTGGATTTTGATCGCTTTCACAAACTGTGAGTATATCTTTCCCCTTTTTCATTTTACTTTTGGGGCTACTCATGTACCTATTATCAAGTTTCTATTTCCTTTTACTAAAATAGCAATTCTTATGTGTGTTTGCTTGTGTCATTTCGTGTATCTATGACTTGTCAAATCATTAACCGTTGCGGCCTGACATTTCAATGAATAGTACTATGGTATATACCCTTGTGACTCTGTTGAGAGTCCTCGTCATTGCTATGTATTACATTACTACTAGCGCATACTATATATATCTGCTTTCTTTTCATAGGGTTGATTTGACCCGGATATCACTTATTACACTTTGCAAAATAACACATGAATTGCTAAATTTTCTTTACTATATGTATCAAACGGGTATGCTCACCAATACATTTTGTATCGACCAAATCATTTTCGTACATGTTTCAGGTTCTTATGAGATTACTTCCAAGCGTTTGGAACTTAGACTTAGATTGAGATTATTGTATCTTAGTTTAGATTGCTAGTCGTAATTGTTTTATTTCTTTCAATGTAATAAATTATTAAATTCAATGTATTCTAATTTACATTTCTAGTCCATGAGCTATTGAACAATCGTCACTACGTGACACCTCGATGTTTCCACCATCGGTTGGGGTGTTACATACCAGTACCCAAAATAACAGCGATGGCCACATCGTTGTTGTTGTATCTACCTCCAGCTAATGTTCCAACTGTATCATTGACCTGGATCGAACATGGTACATTATTTGTATAAAATGGATGGTTATAACACTATAAAGAAACATGATGGTTGTAATGAGATTAAAAAACTCAACACAAATGAAATTACCAAAGCGGAAACATGCATATCAATGCCTTTTCTTTTCATTGCCTGTGTCAGTTCCGCAACTACATCTTGACCGATCTATATATCACAAAATAGTGCACATCTTAACTTCACTGTTAGCCAAATGTATAAAATACCATTAGTGCATACTTAATATTAAACAACATAAATGAATTAATGTAATACCATGTCATCAATAGAAAATCCTTTAGTCCACCTCATGAGAGTACCAGAAGCAATTGACAATTGCATTACATGGAATGAGAAGGTGAAACCCAGCTCTATTTTTCGGCCTGGAGGCAGATGGAACTTGTCACTTTCTTTAGCAACAAAATTTTCAAGTTACGTTGCTATATAATCGTAAAGTGTACCATTACTGGACACATGTACCATTACTGGCCAAACGTGTTAAAGGGTAGGAGTGGATGTTAAGCAAACCTCATGAGTCCATGGACCCTTCAATGTGTTCCGGCCTAAGAACCTTTTGCAACGATGCAGACATTGGACTTTTGATCTATCAGGAAAATACTTAACTGCAAAACAACATTTTATAATTTATTTAAACATCATTTCTAACATTCACACGATATATAAGCAAAACAACAACATTTTTTTGGCTGAATTATTAAAATTTGCACGTGAATTGAAGTTTAATATAAAACTAAGAACAAAATTTATTTCAAACATTCTTACTGTAGGCTCCATCAACAATTGGACTTGTCGGTAAATTGGTTATGGGTTTCCCTATATCTGGTAGAATAATAGCTATCATCAAACCATTTTATTTCATCTTTGTTACCTGCAATTTTTGCATCAAATCCACAAATAAATTTTATTTTTGCATCAAAGCCAGAAATATATTTTATACTTTTATGTCACATAAACAGTACCTGAAATCATCAGTCCAACCAGCAACACCATCTAACCAACGTCGTCATTGTTTCAACGGTTGATTTGTCCGAAGCACATATCTGAAAACAGAAAATTCAGATATAAAACATGTCTTGAGACAAAGAAAATGGTCGTCTAATGGCATTCAGATCCTTCATCATCGACTCCGTCTAGCCGGCCCCAAATCCGTAATCACCACGACTACAAATCAAAGTCGCCTAAAGAATAAAATGCGTAAACAATAAATCAGGTAACCAATAAAATGCCTAAACAATAAAACGCCAAAACAATAAAACGCCTCAATTATGAATCGCCCAAACTATGAATTGTGTAAACAATAAAATGGCTAAACAATAAAGCGACTAAACTATGATCGACTAAAAAAACACGTAAACAATAAATCGCCTAAACTGTAAAATGGGGTTCCTTGAACATCTGATCATTGTAAGCAAGGGAGGCGTTTCTTATCAATCGGTGTTGTTGCTCAGATCTCATAGAAAAACCTAGCAGCAAGGTGGGTTGCAGGCACACGCCTACCATATATCCAACACCCATGCGATGCCATCCTCGTCACAAGTCCGTATAAAATCAAGAATCGTCACCGCCACTAAGTAAACCGATCCAAACGCTAAAAATGGCAGCAGTTAGCGTGCAAGTTGATGAAGCTGATGAGGCAAAACAATTCAACACAAGCAAACCAACATAACAAATCAGTGTTTGTTTACTTTTTGTACAAACATAGGTATTATACCCCCAAATTCAATTTGGGTATTAACACCCACAGATCCAAAAGGTGGCCGAAGTAAACCAAACATAAACACACAAAGAAATCAACGAAAAAAACAGAGCCTAAACTCCCTAATCAAGCGAAAGCCAAAACAAATTGACAATAGCACACCTAAATAAAAAAATAAAAATAAAGATAACAAATAAAACAAAGTAACAATCTACGAAAGTGGGAGAAGAAAGAGGACAATGAATCAGAACATGAATAAGTCACTAGAGCGAACCTGAAAATAACATATCTGAAACATTCATGTGTAGGATTCTAGCCTAGGTAGTGTCTTCCCATCATCTTACCCGAATTCCAGTTCCCAGCTTGTGTCTTCAATTATTTCAGTTTTACTTATTTATTTGCATTTAGTTTGTTAGAAACCCCCCTCCCCCTTTAAACAACAACACATTATTAAGTCAGTATTTAGGATAAGTAGTCGAGTCTAGTTTTCGTTTTCAGCAGAGTCTCGTGGGTTCGATACTCGGACTTACTTTAGCTGTACTGCACTGACTGGTACACTTTCCGGTTGTGTGGTTTAAGTTTGGAGAGTCTTAGGTTATAAATTTAAAACTTAGAGTGTCTAGTTTAGGTTAATTTAGTTAGTTATTACTAAACCATTTTGAGCTCATCACAGGTGTTAACATTCAAAGTAGTGAAAAAGTTGCTATGAAGCTGATATGGTCTCATTATGTTTTTAAGGATCTAGAAGTTTCTAATTGTCTTATTACTTTAATGATATACTGATTAAACCATGTTTTACTTGGATACTTGGACATAGTCAGATAAATAATGTGGAGTTCTTCACGTTTACACTCAGTCATCAGTTGCTTAGTTTGTTTGCGTATTCTAATAGTGTTGTTTATTAAACCGGCCTTCGCATTCTGACCTTCTTTACTCGACTTTCATACTTATGGATTTTGTAATTGAGGGATGCACTCATGTCTGTTTGTAATTTGAAATCCTCCTGAAAAAGATGGGGAGAGGAAGAGCCAACCGAGGGAGAGTGCAAACAAGCCTGAGCAAGGCTGATTTTTAAGACCTTAGGAGAAGAAAATATGAAAAACAAGCCAAGATTTCGAACAACTGTTATAAAGAGGATTTGAGACGGCAACTAGTGCTCAACAAGAAAGTCCGAACACCGGCGGAGAATGTCTACTACCTTCTTTGTTTCCAACTTGCCTTAGGGGTGTAATAGTGAAAAACTATGGAGGGCTTTCGAACACAGAAAAGATATGGAGCTGGAATCAAGTTCGGTTTTATCAGGTTTACGGGTGTGAAGGATGCCTCGGAATGGCTGAATAATCTTCAGGGTATGGCTATTGAGGGTGCGATCATTTCGGTGTCCAATGCTAAGTTTAACAGAGATTGTAGCAGTGTCAACAATAAAGTTCCACAACAAAATGCTTCGGTGTTCGACAGACTGGAACCTCCGGTTACAGTTCGATGGGTGTAGTTTTGAAGGGACGTGTAGTGGTGGATCATCCGGGGCCATTTAAGGAGACTCTTATAGGTGGGGGGCCATGAACAGGGACTTGGTTATTATTGATTTGCCACCGGTAGTTGCACAGTCTAAAAAGGTTTGGGAGTTCCATTCTCTAATTGGTGATGTTAAGGAGTTGGATATTCTAGACAACCTCATCAGAATTCTTTCTATGGTTTGGCACCTTGGATTTGAAGTGAGATACTTGGGGGGCATGAAAGTGGTCCTTACATTTCAGTTTTGTGAGGTGGCTGAAGACTTCTTAAGCTCACACTATGAATTCTGGTCAGAATACTTCTCCAGGCTCTATGTGTGGGATGGGAAGGCTCCGGAGTATGAAAGAGTTGCATGGGTTAAAGTCACAGGACTTCCTCTCTGCTTGTGGGATCGGCACGTTTTCAATCGAATCGGTGAAAGATGCGGAATACTTTTAAAGAAATCCGGGGATTTTGTAGATGACTTTAATTTGGAATCTAGTAGAATGGCGATCCTTGTTAAAACTTTGGATTCGATTGATCAGAAAATTAAGATAAAATGGAAAGAGGTTGTGTTTGAAGCAAGAATCCGAGAAGTGGGGGATGAATGGATGCCAAAATTTCTGGAAGAGGGGCTGTCGGTATCTGCACCTCAGATAAGACCAAAGGTGAAGTCGATGGTGGTTAGGGCAGGCGAGGAGGATGAAGGGTCACAAGAAGTTCAAACGTTGGGAGAGTGCATGGAGAAAGGAAAAAACAATAAAGAACATTACGTAAGTTCCAATACCGATGGCTCATGCGATGAGAATAATGAGTATGATTTTAGTAGGAGGGACCCACTAGCAGAATCTAGACAAAACCAAACAGTCTCAGTTGATGAGATAGATTCGGGGAGGGCCCATGATATTAACTCCCCAATTAGGTTGTATTTTGTGACAATTAGGCCCAAAGACAAGGGCAAGAGAAAACATTTTCAAGCCCAAAAATTATCTATACCCGACCTAAATGTTGGAGTGGAGTCTGACCCTTTTAACATCAATGATATCATTTGGCAGAATCCAAATATTAATGAAGGGAGTGTCAATCAACACCATGGGGAGGAGGACTCCAAGTTCGATGAAGTTTATGGAGAGATGGAAGTTGGAGAGGATCCGAATGCTGATGCTGGGTCGGATAACGGGTGTGTGGACCTGGAAGATGATATGGAAGAATTTGAGGAGGAAGTTGATGAAACTCTTAAATATGGTGCTGGACTTGGGATTGAAGTTAATGGTTTTGATAATCAAGTGCGAAAAATGGTCCGTGGGGAAATGGAGAGAACAAAATCCTCATGAATTTTGTGTCTCTAAATGTAAGGGGGTGTCTAGTATTGACAAACCAGCTTGGGTTAGAACGGTGAAAACAGAGACTAAAAGCTCTTTTTTGGAGCTTCAAGAAACTCATTTGGCGAACGGTGGAGATGAGGCGTTTTATGGTAGATTTTTGGGGATGGATAGATTAGAAGTTATTGAAGTTGAAGCTCAAGGTAGATCAGGAGGCTTAGCTTCGATTTGGGATCCTGAAGTGTTTAAAATGGAGACCTACATTAAAAATCAAAACTTCCTGCTTGTTTTGGGCGACATTAAAGGTGTGGATAACAAGGTAAACATCATGAATATATATGCTCCTAACGACCCGTCTCGTAGAAAAGTTTTGTGGGATACAGTGTGTGATATTCGGGCCTAGATTTCGGGCCTATGGGTGGTGCTTGGGGACTTTAACGATGTTAGAAACCTGGATGAATGGGTCAACTCGACGTTTGACCCGGTTTCTGCTGCAAACTATAATGATTTTATTAGTAGGGAGGGCTTGCTCGAATACCTTATGATAGGTGGAAAGTTTACGTATATCTCGGATAATCAGGGAATCAAGATGAGCAAACTCGATACGATAATGGTTTGTGATAATTTCTTGTCGAAATGGCCTTCTGCGGTTGTTTCGGTTTCTAAAAAGGGCCTCTTGGATCACTTCCCAATATGTCTTTCCTGTGTTGCGTTTGATTTCGGGCTAGCCCCATTCCATTTTTTAACAGCTAGTGTGGGTCAGAGGAGTTGAAAAGTATAGTCGTTTCTGTGTCTGGAGGGCAAGTGGGCGGCTTAAATGGTGACTCGAGGATGCTCAATTTGCTTAGGGAGATTAGGAAAAAAATAAAACTTTGGAGAAACTCGAAGAAGGCGGCTGATGAAGTGATTACGAAGTCCTTATCTAATATTGCCGAATCTTTAGAAAAGAAGGCTGAAGTGAGTTACCTCACCGCTGAAGAGAAGTCGCTTAGGCTAAACTCTAGAATGCAACTGAAAAGCTTGGAGTTAGAGAAAGCTAAGGATGCGCATCAAAAACCCCGGATCAAATGGTTGAAGTTTGGAGACAAAAACTCGAGGTTTTTTCACGGGTTGGTTGGCGTCAACAAAGCTCGAAACCGTATCAACGGGCTTAATGTTAATGGCCAGTGGATTTCCGAACCGCTTATACTGAAGTGGGAAGTATTTTTCTGGTTTAAAAAACAATTCAAGGAACCAATTTGTAGGAGGCCTTCTTTTGAGAATTATGGTCTGAAACGTCTCTCGACGAATCAAGCGGCGGAGCTGGTTAATACGTTTAGTATTAGTGAGGTGTGGCGGGCGATTAAAGATTTAGACGGTGGAAAATCCCCTGGGCCGGACGGCTATACGATTAAAATTTTCAAATGTTATTGGGAATATCTTCAACCTTTTGTTATGAAAGCTTTGGAAGAATTTTATGTGGCTGGAAATATCAGTGATGGTTACAATTCATCCTTTGTAGCTTTAATACCAAAATCGACAGACCCTCAAGTGATATCCAATTTCAGGCCGAATTCTTTGATTGGATCATATTACAAGATTTTATCTAAAATGCTAGCCAACCGTATAAAAAATGTGGTGGACGGGTTTATATCCAATACTCAAGCGACGTTCGTAGGTGGAAGGAATATATTGGATAACCCGTTGATCATAAGCGAAACGATTTCATGGACCAAGGCAAATAAGTCTAAGCTTCTCATTTATAAGGTCGATTTCGAAAAGACGTACGATTCATTACATTGAAAATTCTTATTCAAGATGATGGGTTTGATGGAGTTCCCGAACAAATGGATTAGTTGGATAAAGGGGTGTCTTGAGTCGAGAAGGGGTTTGGTTCTAGTAAATGGGGCTCCAACTAATGAATTTCGCTTTAAAAGAGGGTTGCGCCAAGGAAATCCACTCTCCCCGTTTTTGTTTATAATTGCTATGGAGATAGTCAACATGTTTTATGAGAAAGGCGGTGGATACGAGGCTGTTTTGTGGGGTAAAATTGGCAGCCAATGGTCCTATGATTTCTCATATTTGCTATGCGGATGACGCGATTTTCGTTGGTGAGTGGTCCGATCATAGTGCGGTGAGTATCAACCGTTTTCTTAGATGGTTAAACCTTGTTACCGGGCTAAGAGTCAATCTTAAAAAATGCAAATTATTCGGAGTGGGGGTTGATGATGAGGAAGTAGAACGGGTGGCGGGGATTCTTAAGTGCGGCGTTGGCTCCTTCCCGTTTCCATACCTTGGGGTGCCTATAGGTGCGAATATGAAACGTGTGAAATATTGGAAACCGGTGATAGACAAATTCAAGAAGAAACTTTCGAGTTGGAAGGCTAGATACCTTTCATTTGCCGGTAGGATGACCCTTGCTAAAGCGGTGTTGGGTAGTTTGCCTTCATACTTTTTATCTTTATTCCCAGCCCCGAAGTCGATTATAAAGAAATTGGAGAGTTTAAGGCGAGACTTTATATGGGGAAAAAAGGGTACGAGACAAAAGATTCGGTGGGTTCATTTGTCACACCCTCAAATTTCCACGTGCGGGGTTCTACCGCGAGGCGCGTGACACACCAGGATCCAAGTCAACGGTCACAATAAACAACACTATATGATACGTAAAAATGACATAATCAAACCATTAAGTTTTCATAAATGATCCAACGCTGCGGAAGCGTAAAACTTTATTACAACGTGAAATCAAAAGTACGAAAATCTGAAAATACTAAATGAGATGCACATGAATCCTAGACGCCGTGAGACTCCGTGCGCCTATCGTCAGCTGCTACCTTAGCGACCTGAGACAAACATGCTAAAAACGTCAGCAAATAATGCCGGTGAGTTCACAGGTTTTTAAGTAAAACGTTTCACGAACTTTTGAAAGACCATCATGATACTACCGACCGATGAAAACACTCGTTAAATGTTTGAACTTCATAACGAACCTCCCAAACGAACTATCGCCCACCAAAGATAACGAACTACCATCCCATGGTCAACGAACTGCTTTACCATAGCTAACGAACTACCATCCCATGGCCAACGAACTACTATAACATAGCTAACGAACTACCACATAGAGGCTAACGAACTACCGCACCACGGCTAGCGAACTGCCACAACATAGGCCATATAATACGGAACATAAATGAATACCTTGAACCCAAATGAACATTCCCAAAACGTAGTGAATACATGAGTACCCAAAACATAGTTGTCACGCCTTTTAGGAAAAACACATTTGACACACGTTTAAAGAACACAGCATGTTTTCTCCCCCGAAATTGTAAAACCAGTAAAAGAGTGGGGCCGTGAAACTCACCTTAGAGTGCGTCTTCTGGTAACTAGAATTCCAACACGTGTATGATAATCCCAACTAATGACAACCTATCAATGAGTTTACATAAGTGTGATGACTATTAACCCGAAGGCTAACTAGTCCCCGATTGTCCAGATCTTGACTACGTATGTTAAAAAGTGTGTTTAAACGTTAACCGGACATTCCAGACCGTCCCGACATCCCGTTGGTGACCCATTACCCTAACTAATCAAGTACACATAGATTATACACAAAGTTCAAGCATAAAACACTTAGTTCGTATCAAAAATCTCATTTTTGTTATCGTAGGGCCGAACGTGGCTTTGAGTGGTCGAAGGTGGCTTTAAACTTCCACCTTCGCCCCCTTTTTCCACCTTCGCCCCTTTTTATGGTTCATTCGCCCCTTGGTTTCCAGGTTCGACCCCTGGGAGTCCACCTTCGACCGTTCGGCTGGTCGAAGGTATTCCAGGTTCGCCCCTGCTGTTAGATTTTCCCAAAAACGCGTCGAAAACATCCGAAAAACATCACGAAACATCATGAGTTACAGCAGTCAAGCATCATTAACATATTCCTACGAAACCCTACCGATTTTACCCCAAAATCTATCCGTTTTTACAAGTTTCCTAAAATAGTAAATTATGGAGATGTCACATCATCATGCATGAAATCATTACCCAATTAGGAAACTTTCTAAATTTAATCAATCATCAGCTCATCATACTTAAATCATCATGAACAAGAAACCCCTATCATAACTCTATCATTATCATCCAAAAACAAGCCCTAAATCTAACTAAAAACCCCTTTAATCGACAAAACACCATCAACAATCAATTGTAACATGTTTCAATCATAACTCTCTATTAATAACAGCCCTAGGTTGTAGTCATGTCATCTACATAGCAAGTAATCATCAAACAATGCTTAATACCACATAAATACATGTTAAATTGTATGAAAACTCATTGTTTATGAATAGGTTTTATTTAGAAAGATATTAGGAAGGTTTTTACCCATAAAACATGTTGATATCAGATCTGGACCCTTGGGGTTTAGATGAAAACAAGTTAAAATTGTTTAAAAAGGATTTGAAATGAAGAACACACCTTAGATTTTCACTTGTAATGATTTAGAGAGTTAGGTTATGAAAAACAAGCTCAAAAACTCCTTCCCCAATGATAATAGCTGATAGAGAGTGTTTGGAGGCGTTTAGGGTTTGTGAAATGGTGAAAAATGGCTAAGGATGGTATTTATACCCAGTCCAGGTTCGCCCCTTTTATGTGGTCGAATGTGGAACTTTTCCACATTCGCCCATTTGTAATGGTCGAATGTGGAACTTTTCCACATTCGCCCACTTTGTTTCTACGTTCGCCCATTTTTCAAGTTCCATTTCCACGTTCGCCCACTTTTTCCACATTCAGGTCATCAGCACCTTTTTAACACATGTCAACAGCACTTTTTAACACATGTTAACCTTTTCCCAGTTTGTCGTGTTTAACGCATTCTAACACATCTTAACACATAAGCATGCACCATAGTCTATGTTTAGCATATTTAGGCACGTATAATCATTTGTACATCGTTTAAGCAAGTATAAGTATACAATCCACCACACGACCTATAATCTACACATATACTTAATTAGTTCATGTAATGTCACCAACAACGGAACCCGGTACTAGTGTATTCCCAAAATGACTCCCAATGATCCTCCGGATCATTGAACCCTGACAATCCTAATCTGACCCGACTCAACTAACCCAGTTAAGCTTGTTTATAAACGTTTCTCGCTAAGGTAGACTTATGTGTTCATA
This sequence comes from Ambrosia x helenae, assembly GCA_030844895.1. NCBI lineage: Eukaryota > Viridiplantae > Streptophyta > Magnoliopsida > Asterales > Asteraceae > Ambrosia > Ambrosia x helenae. Next base: position 14,424,302 of record CM061226.1, read on the forward strand.
AAGTGTTGACTCAAACATGTCGGGTGTCACATCATTGGACTATGATGATCAAACCTAAGAAAGTTGGAGGGCTAGGGATTGGAGGTATAGAAGACTTTGGCTATGTTGTCGAAATGGTGATGGCGTTTCAAAGAAGATCCGCAACAACTTTGGGCTAAAGTGATTTGCGCTATTCATACCACCAAAAAAATTTGACAAAATGATCCCTATCAAGAAGAGTGTCTCAGGGATTTGGAAAGATATTGCGGGGATGGACGAGGTCCTCGAACGCATAGGGATTAATATAAAGGATAAGCTCAAGGTCAAGATTGGCGATGGCAGGAGGAAAACGAGCTTTTGGAACGATAGGTGGGTTGGAGAATCTACGCTACGAGAAAGTTTCCCTATGCTTTTTAATCAAGCGGCAAACAAGATGGCTTTAGTCAAAGACTGTTACCACAGGGGGGCGACGGGTATTTTATGGGGTTGGGACTGGAAAGGAGGAAGCCTCCGGTCGAATTTGATGCAGGTTTTTGAAGCTTTCAGTTCGGTAATACAACAGCAAAATATAGTGCAGAAACCGGATTTGTGGACATGGGAAAACAATGAAGGAAGCTCTTTTTCAACTAAAAGTATGCTTAGGATATTGTTGTGGCTGCTGTTGACATTGAGATGCAGCAACCTTTTATGTGGGTAGCATGGGCTCCTTTGAAGACTAACTTATTCCTGTGGAGAGCGTTGATAAGTCGGGTCGTGGCGAAGGTGGAGCTACAGTCTAGGGGTCTACAGGTAGGGATGGCAAAAAGACCCGAGCCCAACAGGTATACCCGAAACCCGAAGCATTTGGGAGGGGTATACCCGATACCCGGTGGGTATGGGATGGGTTTGGTATTGGAAAAAATATATTTTGCGGGTATGGGACGGATATGGTATTAGGTGATACCCGACCCGATTACTCGAAACTAAATACCCGTCTACCCGACATATATACCCGAAGACATTTTTTAAGTTTTACATATATCTTTTCTTAACTATTTTTTAGTAATGTTTCATTATAATATATTCATTAATTGAATAATAAACTTTTCGTCTAAAATATATATTCTAATAACATTATTATTTATATTTATATGCTATGAAATATATAAATAGTTTTCAAAAATTCATACTATAATATAGATTTACATATTCAATGTTTCAAAGATTATTATGGTGATGATAATATATATGTTACTTATTACAATTTCATATATTCTAGATTTTTTAAAACATAAGACTATAAAAGAAAATAAAAATATTTATATATACATGAAAATACCAATGGGTATACCCGATACCCGTGGGTATGCTCTATACCCGGCGGGTAATACTCGACAAAAACCCGACGGGAAATGAGACGGGTATGGTATGAGATTTTATAACGAGTATGGGTATGGTATTAGCCAAACCCGACCCGTTGCCATCCCTATCTACAGGCGCTACATAATATGTGCTTTTTGTGCCTAAAATGTCGACCACTTGTTTGTCGGGTGTATCTTCTCCAAAAGCATATGGTGGCAAATATTCGTTTGGTTCCTTACGGTGTCAACCAAGTAAGAAGATATCCAACTAAGGAATACGTATTAAAGATTCATAAAATTAATCCCAAGACCAATGGTGATCTGATATATGTTTAGATGCAACTAAAACTTCAGTAAACATGTCTTATTTGTAAGTGAATGATGAAATAACTTTGAGCATGCTTTAAGGTATGGTGAGAATTACATATTAAACACTTCACATTTGATTTTACTCTATTAATACATGTAAAATCATGTGCATATTAGATGAGAAATGGTAAGTTTGTCCAATCAACTTCGAGCCTTTGAGTATAAATTTCAGAATGACTATTTCAAAAGCCCAACATTTATACAATTAAATCAACAATTTCAAGTTTTGTACAATATCATGATGTTCTATTGCAATCCATTTTTAAATCATGTTGTAACACGCAGGTAAACCCACTAGTAATATATTAATAACTATATAATTTCTCTACATCGTTTTATTCATGAATAACTTAATAGAATCATTGTATTATAGGAAACGATTGTAAATATTATTGTGTATATCTCCACCGAATTTGGCAAGGAATGGTATCAAGCCTCCTATAACTCTAACCTCTTCCCTTAATTTTCTTTCTTCCTTATGTTCGAAGCCTGCTGCCGTCACTATCTGTTCGAACATTCTACCACTTAAACCTTCGAAATAATACCTTCATTCCTTTTATTTTAATTTTTCGGATAAAGGGATTCTTGCAACAACTACCAATTCCTTTTCTGTTCGAAATGTCTATTTGTTTTCTTCGTCTATCATCTCCTAAACCTATTTTCTTCTCCTTCTGTCAGTTGCCGCAACTCCCCTTACCTTTCTTATTCTTACCCTGCTTCATCTATATCTTCCTATACCTCCCAATACATCTATATTCTTCATATTTTTTTTCTTCTTGCCCTGTCTCCGCATACCACTATATTCTTCATACCTTTTTATTTTTTTCCCTTACCTGTTTCATACCTTCTTCTCCCGAATCCCCTCTTTTATATACCTCCTTCATCCTCATACCCTCATGGACTCCAAAATTCACCCGCCGTTAACTGTTTCAAACATCAACACCCATGTCCCGATTGTTCTTGAGAAGGACTCGACCCATTATACTACATGGTCAACCCTCTTCAAGGCACACTGTCAAGCTTTTGAAGTCCTAGACCATCTTTCTCCTCACACTCCTGTTGCTACACCATCCTCTGCGCCGAGGAGATCGATGTTGCGGCTGCCGCTAAAGTATTATAGACACGCCTTGAAGCCATAGTACTGCAGTGGATATACACCATGATCTCTCCGACCCTTCTCCATATCGTACTGAAACCTAGACATACCGCTCACAGTGCATGGATTGTTGTCCAACATGAGTTTAATGATAACAAAGGCACTCTGGCTATCTTTCTAAGTCAAGAGTTCATGAATCATTCTCTTGATATTTTTTCTTCTTTGGGTGAATATTGTCAACATGCCTAAGGATTTGGCAGATCAACTAGACAGTGTAGGTGCACCGGTTGATAATCGTATGATGGTTATCAAGGATCTTACGGGTCTTACCGAACAATATGACGGTATCTCAACGGTCCTCCAAAACCGTGACCCTCACCCTGATTTTAATGAAGTCCGTTCTCGCCTCAATATGGAGGAAAGCAAGAAGAAAAGGCAGGCGACTCCTCAGAATTATTTTCAGCCGTCTGAACGTGGCCGGGGAAGACAAAGAGCCGCGGACGTGGTCGGGGACGCAACTCCAATGGTCGTGGACGTAGTTGCAACACATCTTCTTCGCCTACTCACTCCTAAATCGTGTTCCAGCGTAACTGGACAACCACATAATGGGCCAGTCTCCTAAACGGGTTTCAACAGAAGTGGTCCACACGTCAGCTCAACCTCCCTGCCCTTATCCTTCGAGGCCAACCAACTAGAACTCACAGGGAATTCTCGGACCCAGACCCAATCAGACTGCCAACACCAGTTACACTCCCACCTCCCTCTTATACATTTGCACCCCTAAATACGAACATCTTCGTGTTTTCGATTGCCTTGTTATCCCATCACCCCACCCACTAAAATAAACAAAACTCCACAACGGTCCCAGCTTTGCGTCTTTCTTGGGTATCCACCAAATCACCGAGGCTACAAATGCCTTGACTTGTCCACACACCAAATAATCATCTCACGCCATGTTCAACTCCAAGAGTCCATTTTCCCATACACCATTCAATCACCTACAAAGACCCCATCCTATGAATTCCTTAATCACACAATTCACCCTTCTTTGTGGGATCATGTCGCTAATAGTCAGTCCCACCACACATACTGCCCAAAATCAAATTCAACAGACCACTTCTTCAAATCAAAATACTCGGCCCAAACCAACCCCACTAGCCCAACCGTACCCCACTACAAATCTGCCCCCTCATTACCCACCAGGCCCACACCCTCAGCCAAGCCCAAATTACCGCATCCGCCTCACCATCCCATTCACCACCACAGACCCAAACTATCAGCCCAATCCCTCAACTGCCCACTTCCTTAAGCCCATTACCACACTCACCTATCTCCTAGGTCCAAACCACCTTTCCCGAGCCCACTGCTACAGTGCAGTCTCCTATTCCCGCACCACCATCTCCCCCTCCTCCTCCACCTCGTACCATCCATACACGCTCCATGAGCGGCATTGTCAAACCCAAACAACATTTCAACCTAAACACCACCACCATTGTACCTCTACCAAAAAACCTAAGGTCGCCTTAGCCACTCCCGAGTGGTACGATGCCATATCCAACGCATTTAGTACCCTTATTAAAAACAAGACTTGGGAGCTTGTACCTAGGCATCCTAATATGAGCATAATACGTAGCATGTGGCTATTTAAACATAAAATTTATATTTGTTGGCAGTTTGGAGAGATATAAAGTTCGACTGGTGTGTGATGGTCAAAAACAGCAAAACATGTATTGATTGTGGAGAGACCTTCGGTCCAGTTGTTAAACCGGCCACTATTCGTCTGGTTTTATCCCTTGCTTTAGCCAAATCTTGCCAATTTCATCAGCGTCTTATGCTTGCCTTGTTTGGGGAATTTGCTATGAAAGATTGGGGACCACTTTCTTATTTCCTGGGCATCCAAGTTACACGCATCGGTAATAATATGTTTTTTTCTCAATAGGCTTATGTTAAAGACATTATCTGCCGAGCATCTATGGATTCATGTAAACCTGTAGCAATTCCAGTTGACACTCAGGCTAAACTTTCAGCAGATTCAGGTCCCTTTTATGACGACCCCACCACATACCATAGTCTGGCAGGAGCACTGCAGTATCTTACATTCACCAGACCCGATATATCATATGTTGTCCAACATATTTGTATACACATGCATTCTCCACGGGTCGATATATACAGGGTACCTCTGACTATGGCCTTCATCTTGGACCGACACAGGATTTTTCTCTTCTTACGTATACCGATGCAGATTGGGCCGGCTACCCAGACACTCGTAGCTCTATATCAGGTTGATGTGTCTATCTATGTGACAACCTCATCTCTTGATCGTCCAAATGCCAGTCCACCATACCCCACTCCAGTGTTGAAGCTGAGTACCGCGACGTTGCTAATGTTGTTGCGGAAATCTGCTAGCTTCGCAACCTTCTTCTAGAGTTACATCACCTGCTTTCTCGCGCGACTCTTGTGTACGGTGACAATGTCAGCGCCATCTACCTCTCGGGCAATCCAGTGCAACATCAACGCACTAAACATATCGAGCTTGACATTCATTTTGTTCGGGGGCATGTTTAGCGTGGCCGTGTTCGTATTCTTCACGTTCTCTCACGTCATCAGATAGCAAATATCTTCACAAAAGGCCTTCCACGTGTCTTGTCTGACGACTTCAGATCCAGTCTCAGCATATGGCCACCCTACGCTTCGACTGCGGGGGTGTAATAGAATCATTGAATTATTAAAATGATTGTAAATATTATTGTGTATATCTCCACCGAATTTGGAGATTCGGTTAGTCCTCTATCTATTGATATTGTATCCATTGTGAAAAGGCAAGGAAAATAATATCCCTCCATAAGATTATCTTTCTTTGTAAAAAAAATTTATTCACCAATGGATTACGGATCGATATGCTTAGGCGTGCCTTTATTTTCTTTATGCACACTAGGTTCTAAGGACAACATGACGTGAAGAGCAATATAAAGCTTTAGAGAATTCATGCACATTATATTATATACTATTAATGTTCAAACTGATTGAACAGTGATTCAAAATGAGCAGTATATTAATGGCATATTTGTAATTCCTTTTCTCTTTCTCTGGCTTCCATATCCACCCCCATACCCATTCCTCTGTTCATATCCACCACCATACTCATTCCTCTGTTCCTATGTATAATGGGTCTTGCAAAGTGGTGGACGATGACGAGAACGTCGTCATCTCATGGTGATGATGACTGGGTTACGGTGTCGAGGATGGATGGTGGTGACCCGCTACCTCCGAAACCCTAAAAGGTTATGCATGGCAGCGATCACCATATTTTTGGTTACATTCATCCAACTTAGGGTTAGATCCGGCCGTATCTTGGCATGGCAGGCCGGATGGTATGCGGGAGGTTTATTTTCCCAGCGTGCAACCGGTGTTGCATTCATGGCGGTGTCCGGCCCCTCTGTCCGGTACTAAGTGGTTATTAAAGTGTGATGGTGATTTCTTCTGGCTTTGGTTGTTTTTTAGGGGTTTTTTGGCCGCCGGATTTCAGTGTGGCCGACGAGAACAGATCTGAATCATGTTGTTCTCTGTTGTATCCTGTTTTGGACCTTCTTGCTTTTGTGACAACCTCCTGATTTTAAATATGGTTGTGCATGTCGGCGATGAACACCAATTTGTGGATGGTGGTAGCCGTAATTGTGTTTTATGGGTTCTAGCACAAAATCATATTAATCTATGTTAGTGGGTTTTTGATAAAGATTTGCCGGTATTTATTTTGTATTTTCATTTTGTTAATATCGGCTATAGATACTTGCGAGACGATTCTGAACCGTGATTGGTACTTTGTGTGTTTGTAGGGTATTAAACATTTGAAATGATAGGTGGCTATGATGTCCGCGTATACGATGTGGCTGTCGGTTGTGATGGCGCTACCGCAGCGCAACCGATTGACTCCCCGTTGTGCGCCTGAGCCACCTGAATGTGTTAACTGTGGCGTCTATTGGCTATGTTGTCAGCTTATGCGACGTAGATGTCGACTATGATGCTGCTACTACTGTGCAGCCGGTTGCTTGGCTATGATGTCCGCGTATACGATGTGGCTGTTGGTTGTGATGGCGCTACTGCAGCGCAACCGATTGACTCCCCGTTGTGCGCCTGGGCCACCTGAATGTGTTAACTGTGGCGTCTATTGGCTATGTTGTCAGCTTATGCGACGTAGATGTCGACTATGATGCTGCTACTACTGTGCAGCCGGTTGCTTGGCTATGATGTCCGCGTATACGATGTGGCTGTCGGTTGTGATGGCGCTACTGCAGCGCAACCGATTGACTCCCCGTTGTGCGCCTGAGCCACCTGAATGTGTTAACTGTGGCGTCTATTGGCTATGTTGTCAGCTTATGCGACGTAGATGTCGACTATGATGCTGCTACTACTGTGCAGCCGGTTGCTTTACCATTGTGCATCTGCATCTCTTCATAGTGTTTACTGCATCATGTAATCTAAGACCTACATTTAGTCAGTCAAGTTGCTAATTTACTAAGGACTTTAAATAACATGTTCAAATGTTGCTAAAACCTGTCCGCGCATTGGTTGGCTATGATGAGTTCCGAATGTGGTCAGATTATTGCTGAAGATGGCATGGCAAGGGCAGTTGATGGTAGGTTTTGAACCTGCGACCTCCCTTGCAACCAATTCATTTCTTTTAGCTCTGAGCCACATAACGACGCAATGTCAGCGGACCAGATTACGCTTCAGTTTAGGGTAATTTGTTTGTTTTGTTAAGTTTTAGATTAGCTAATTGCTTCAATTTAGGGTTCATTGTTTGTGTTTGATAATTTTCAGATTAAGGTTCGAGAATCATTTGCCTTTTCACGCTGATGATGTGGATCTCAAGGAGCTAATGGGTCAGATTATTATTGTTATTTATTTCTTATTTTTGTTTTAGTTCGTTGACTTTTTTTTGACATGAAATTGTTGGATAACTTTAAGAAAAGTAGCTGAAAACATGAAATTATAATGGTTAATAGGAAGTGTTGAATAATTTGGTGTTATTTGGGCTTGATCATTATGATTTCATGGTGACTGTGATGTGAAAATCTTTGTTTAACAAACAGAAATTTGAATTGTAAGTTTGGCTTATAGTGTAGAAACTGAATGACAAAAATTTTAGTTTAACAAAAAGAAAGTAATTTTTGTTTAACAAAAAGAATTTAAAACAGCTTGAGCTCTTGTAAGTATAACCTTCATAAATACTAGCTAACTAAACATTGACCACATTTGATGACACTGTTTCTATTGGTATCTCAGAATCTTGAAAGATAATCAACTGTCCGCTTCGATCCCTACAACTTTATCATAGATTCCTAATTCAAAGGTTATGAGGTGGTAGTGCTGGTTTTCGAAGAGTCTAGGCTTCCGCCTTGAATCTTAACGACAGCGGTGACGGCCCTTATCTTGAGAGAAGAAATAGTTGAGGTATAACTTAAGTTAATGCATTTTGTTCTCTTAATTGATTGGTATTTAGGGCATGATAAATGAACACCCATAAAGGGATTTTACACCATTGGTTCTCATAAATTTAGTTTTCTTTGGTAGTCTGATGGAGCCGTTTTGTTCATTTCCCACTCAAAAAATTGATTCTCAAGGGTATCTAGCACAATGGCTGATTACTGAGGGTGTTAAGGTAATCTACTAAATGTATTTGGGATAAATTTGAATTCTGAAGCGTATACAAAGTCAGCAGAATTGGTCTTTCCATAGGCGGTCTGGGTCGGAAGGCAAATATGATGGCAAAAAATCTGGGTTATACTGCAACACGGATGGATTTGCTATCAAAAAACTGAAGGTATTGTTTGATGATGGTACCTTCTGCTGATACGCATGTGCACTTGTGTGTAGGTTGGTGTCAACAAGCTTGCAGCCCTTGTAGGAGTTACTCTTGGTCCAAAAGGTCGCAATTTGGTATTTGAAAGCAAATATGGTTCTCCGAAAATCGCCGATGATGGTGGCCACAGCTAATGAGGTAAACTAATCTAAGATTGAATATATGGTGCATTTAATTTTTCTTATCCAAAGAGGTTGAATTGGAATATCCTGTTGTGAACGTTGGTGCCAACTTGGCTGATCATGAGACGATGACGTCTGTTATTCTTTACTCAAAAACCGATTCCAACGAGGACCAGTTTTTCTCCATGCTTGACCCAAAAGAAACTGGTTCCAAGCTGCACTGGTTTGGGAAAACAACCCAGCTTGTGCGCCTCTATGATTCACGTGTGAATTTGTTTGATTGGCTTTGGTGGCGTTTTGTTTGCTTCTAGATTCATCATATTGCTTTATTGGTGGTGCTAATTAAGGGATCCTTCAGCTTTAGAATAAGCTCCATATGATGTATTTGTACGTGCCCTTTCTTTTCGACTATGTAAATTGTAAATTTTGATGTGGTTAGAATATCTAAAATATGAGGGTTTTATTCGAACACTGGAATTTTTAATGAACATATTTCTTCTAAACGCAGACACAGGATCTGTTGGTCATGGCTTAACACATAGGTTGGTTTAAAAAATGGTAATTTGGAGAGTCAATTCTGCTCGGGTTGCATTTCTGAGGTTTGTGTGTAATGTTTCTTACTTTATATTATGGGTTTATTCACTTGAATTAACAGGTTCATTTGTGTGGTAATGATTCAGGAGTTATCAGCCATGCAAGAGATGCATGGGTTGACATTGAACAAGTCCCGACTCACTTGATAAACGAGGTCATCGAGTGTTTCAGTCGGATAAACGGTTGTGCAAACTTGCGCTCCAAAGTATACCTCAGTAATCCTCTACTTGTATGTTTTAGTAATTAGCAAATTATGAAGGTTTAGATATGTGGCTTTATACCCCATACTGTTGATTTTTATGATTTGATACATGTGTTACTATATTTGTAATTTAGTTATTGTCATTTAGAATTTGTAAATTTAGTAGTGATGTAATGATGTATGTTTCAGATCTTTGATTGATACGGAAGTTCTATCATGTTTACAAGACTTTGGTTCTTGACCCGAACTGTTTTCTCACCCGGGTTGCTAGAAAATACCTGCATTCGCAGTTGGCCGTTAGAGCAGCCTCTACACATCCTTACCAGGTATCTTTATTTATTTGTGTCTTTCATATTTCAAGTGTGTTATTTATTTTGTTTAGTTGCTTCATTCTTCCTTTTACTGTGTTCACCAGGTGTTTGGGTTTTGCGTTGATAAATGATAGACTGCTTTATGGTTGGCAAGCTGCATCTGTTCTGCTCAATTCCATTGTTCCCAAGTTTCAAGTACTTTTTACTGTATCTGTTTCTTGAGTTGGCTCTATATCATGGAAATTCATTAATTTGATAATTGTAAGAAAAACGTCACGCGCGACAATGAAACCCTTTTCCTGTGATCACAAATGTTCATTTCTGGCTAATCCGACTTTGATATCTCATGTTTCTACACATTACAAAACGCGCAACGCGCGGGCTTTAAAAAAACCTAGTTAGTTTTAAGAATAACACGACGTGAAGAGAGATTTTAAACTTTAGAGAATTTAAAGTGACTTGAATTAACAAATCAAGTCTAAATCAAGTCTATTAGATTTCCTTTGCAAACCTGACATAAAATTTTAGTAAGTAATCATGAAATTTTTAAGTTAACTTTGGGGGAACGTTTTAATGGGCCCAAGAGTTGCGAAATCAGGCCAGCTTATAACTAACGGGCCTGATATGAGAAGCCTAGCTTGCTTCGTATAATTTGTTGAAACATTCAAATTTCAAACTCACTGAAATTCTTGGATTTGAGGGATTCTTGATCTATGTTTCAATGTTTGCTCATGTGATGCTGGGGAGGGGGGATTAACCTGTTATAAAAAAGGTCCATTATGCATGCATCACTTTCTCATCTAATCATATAAATGGCTCATCTACCTGAGATAGTCTTCCACTCTTCCCTTCCCTTGCTGTAGCCTGCAAGCCTTCAACTTTTTTAGTAGCAGCCTGTTGACTTGCTCTCTCTTCCTATACGTAATTAGCAACACACTCTTTACATAAATCAAAAATTATCAAACATAAGCCTTTTGAAAGATAGCAAAGGTATTCATTTCCAAATCCTATCATCATTTGCAAGTCTCTTCTTGTTCTTGTTAATTAAATCAAAAGAAGTAATGAAATGAGACATGAATAAACCCAATTGTTGTCTTTGTACTTCCCTGCCCCACTCTTTGGCCATGAGTATGCAATCAAAGATATTGTATGAAGAAAGAAAATCCTTATTACAATATATGTCTATGTTACCTAAAGTCAGTGCCTTGAAGATGAACAGATCACCTCTAATAAACCCCTTGCATTTTAACAACACAACAATTTTAATTTTAATTTTGATTTGGCGAGAGAAATTGAAAAAAGGAAAATACAGACTGGATAGTTTATGTATAAAAACAAAAAGAGTTGGGGCACACACCATGAACATCACACTTCATAGCCTAAAGTGAAGAACTTATAGAAAATAATATCAATATGAGAAAATATGTAATAATATAGAAATTATTCACAATGACTATTAGCGCAAACCTGCGACTATATAATTCACAGAACCATCAACAGGACATTTCATAACTTCAAGTGCAAAATTTATTGAACATGGTATTAATATAAGAGAATATGTAATCGTATAGTAATTATTCACAATGGCTATAAGCTCAAACACATGACAAGAATTCACAAAATTAACTTTGTAAAAGAAGCAAAACAGCGTTATCAATGAAGCTCAAACCTGCAATGATAAAGAGATGTTGAATTTACAGATTATTTCATTAGCTTATTCATGATCAAGCGATGTGGATCAAGTTGATGGTGCGATTGAGCCTGTCAAGTATACCATTGGCAGACAAAGATTACAATAACAAAAAGAAAAAATAGTTTTGTTGTATGGTTGTTGTATAATTGGTATAAGTAGAAAGCAATAACAATAACTCAAAATCAATTGTAGCAACTTTAAATCAAAAAGTAATTTAAAACTAGCAAAAAGCCCGCGCGCGTTGCGGCGCGATACATCGTAAATATGGGATGAATAACATGGCGTATTAGGTGTATGTTATACTACAGTCATAGCCTAGACTAAACAATATGACTTCTATGGAAGTGCAAGATGTTTCATGACAGTGGATTTAATCCTTGTTCAATGTAAGTATAGTAAACAGACTAAATTCAACATTACGACAAACCTACTGCTCCTCTAACCATTAGTATAAGTATATAACCATTGTTGTTGTAATACCATGCAATTCTATTACAAGTAACCAGAAGATAAAAATTCCTTTTTTATCTTTATTCTTTTTCAAAATAGTATATGCATTTTATTACTTGAAATGTATCCAAAATATTCCAAAACATATGGATTAATGCTTACATGCTGGTAGTAAAACCTAGTCGCCTTGTTGGCGTTGTGGCGGGTACCAATAGAACTTCAAATGGGGCCGACGTTCAGGATCCTTGTAAATATCAAATGGATGGATTATCGCTTACTTTCTATATGACGGTAAACAGCAATCAAAGACAGTGAAAAAAGTTATAACTATACGAAAACGATTTTTTTATACCAAAAAGACCTAGTCATCGCCAACCAAGAGGGGCATGAATTCTGCCAGCTCCACTTGAATGAATGAACTAAGCAAAGTAATTAATGAATATAAAGGTATACCTCAGCGAAAATATGCGTTGCTTGAATATAGTATAAGCATTAACATCAACATTTTTTGGTAAATGAAATGGAGGAACTCTATAAGGTTGAAAAGGCACCAAATTGTATAGTGTCTCCAGTCCTTATCCATGCATGAGAGTATATCAACCCCTGTTAAAGAACAATAAAGTGCATAGTCATGTTAAGGAACAATAAAGTGCAGAGCTATGTAACAAACCAAGATAACACCCAAACCAGAAAACAAAATGAAACTAAATCTCAACATAGGCTCGGGTTAAGGAACAATAAAGTGCAGAGTTGTATAGTAATCATGCAGACTATATGATTCAGCATATCAATATGTAACAAACCAAGTTATACAAAAAATTTGCGGCGTGTCCGAAGTGTAGATACATTAAGTTCAAGCAGTTTCACTCCTTTGTACATCAATGTGCTGAGTCAATTGGTGTTCAGACACTTCTAACAAAATACCTGAAATGAAGAGAGAGGCAATCCATTAATCAAACCAACATCATGACTTTCCAGTAGATGCAAAAAAAACTCATTTACTAACAAAAAGTTGTTCAAAATTCAGTGTTTGTGCTACAATCGTGAAAAATATGAAGCACTTAGAGCAGTATTTTGACTCCAAAAAGTGTATCATAATAATGTTTCGAACATGATCAGTGTTAGCATCTCCTTATGATTCACATCATATGGTCATTGCCAACAATAAGGATTGTAGCTACCATCTCCAATCTAAGTTAACCAACAACGATCAAGTTTACTAAACTACTAAAGAACCTAAATACTGAATCAAAGTTGTGTACACAATTACAATTGCCCCTCAATTTGACAACATCTATTCTCCTTAACTTTTCCATTTATAAAATTCAAATCGATAAATTTGATCAAACAGGATAGCTTTTACTCTTTTAGAGTTGGATTGCAATTTGCACCATCAAATTCAACCTATACGCCTTAATTTATTTGCTTTGTTTACATTCTTATCTATGAAAATAATAAGTAAAAACCCCAACATCATGACCGACCAGTTCATATTATAAAACCCTAAAAGCAAAGGGGTGAAATCGATTTAGAGATCTCGATTACACTGACCTGAAAGCGAAAGAAGATAAAGAGTACACCGAACTAACCTCCCACCTGACTTCTGAACCTCTCGGTCTCTGTTCCGGTACAAACATCACCACCACTAACTCCGACCGGCCGCAACTACCAGCGTCTGCCACCACCGCATGTCAGCCACTCCCCTCATCGACAACGGATGAGTTCACAGCCTCGGCGGCTTGGACAATGCTTTTATGGTTCGCCGGTTGCTCTGGTTACATCCTCCCGATTAACGGCTCGTTTAATCGACGTAAACCCATTCAAGCTAAAGGTTTTCATCCATGGTTCTTCTGATTGTGACAAAGGGTTATTTTTATGAAAGAGTTCAGCAGAGACTGAAGAGAGAGATGAGTAGAACTGTGAATATACAGTATTGATTGAACCAGATGTAAGATGTGATCATGATGATGTTTTGTGAGTCTCTCTGTGTGTGTGTGTGAGAGAGAGATAGGGGAAGCAGCCAAGCAGGTGTGCGAGAGAGATAAAAATTAAAAAAGATGGATGAATAAAATAATAAGGGATTGAGAAGTATTAATTGTTGGATCAAAAACCAACGTTCGAGATGTATGTACTGTTCATAAGATCGGACAGATTTTAATTATATATAGAATTAGTGTGAAAGCATGAATGCTACCTGCACTGAAATAACGAATCCTTGCATTGTTGAAGATGTAAACTTTGAAGTTGTGAATTGATGAATACGTACCTAAATCATTTACGCCAAGAAAGTCAACAGTTAAAGTCAATAACAATAACTTTTTTTTTTGCAAAGATAACATTTCATTAAAACAAAATACGGAAGTTACATCATAATAGCTGGTAGACGGGCAACAAGCTGCGCCGCCACCCCTTTTTGAATTGCAAACCCTAGTCTACTAAAGACAAAACCTTGCCCCCCTGGGGATGAAACATTGCTGTGGACAACCCGTTGGACCCTGGTCAAGAAACGAATAGCTTCTGGCGCCAGGGAGCCAAATGTGTCGAAAGCCAGAGGGATAAAGACATGTTGGTTATCTGCACAAGCTTTAGCATGTTTATCTACTTTCTTTGATTCCGCCTTTCTTGATGCTTGCCCAGCTACGAACCCTGTTTCCCGTAACCCAACCAGCGGAGATACCCCGGTGAGGTCCACACAGGCATGTTTCCCTCTCTCCCAACCAAAGACAAGCAGGTCTGCTGGTCGCAGGGTGGATCTCCCTTCCGTGGGGTTTGTGAGGAAGTTTACAGGAGCCTCCTTTTTGGCAGAGATCCCAGCTCTTCTCAAGATATCCCACAAAACATCTCTCACCCAGTCATGCCGATATTTGAAACCAGGGAGCTCCTTGCAATGAATTGCATGCTCCCCGTATTTATCCATGCAGGTTTTACGGCAGATGGGGCATGTTTCATCTTCCGGGTACATAGGGATCATCAATCGGTACTTGAGTATAGCCCTGTACTCTACTGCAGACATGCATTGACCCAAACCCTCAATCGGGATAACGGTCAAAAAATCCTGAGCATGAGGGCCTTTTAGGCATTCAATCACTATAAATCAGTAAAAATAATTCCAAATCAACAACATTTCAATGGCGAAGACAATAAAATCGGCAAGCAAAGACAAAAAACAAAGGAATGTGTTTGTGACAATATTCAATGAATAGCTAAAACTGAAACACAAACTAATAAGTAGAAAGCGTTAGTAAACGGAGTTAAAGCCACTTATCAACTTTTTGACAGTATGGACGAGCTAGATTCTCCTTGAGAACGTATCATAAGCCTTATCTGTACATGGCACACAAAACAACAATTAATGCCCACGCGTTGCCATGCGTTAAGTTTAAGGTTACACGAGTTGATTGTTATATATTTATTAGATCCATTCTGCGATACAGGTAATGTATAAACAATATGATAGTTCTATTTCAATTATATTTATGTGTAGCTGGAATTTAGTGTAAACCAAATATCTGAAACAAAAGGCAACGATGTAATGTATGGTAGACGCCATGATGCCTTTATAAGTTAATACGGAATTGAAGAAATTGTTTGTTTGTGTAAAATAAATATGCAGTATTTATAGATATGATTTGTTTATTAAAATGATCTTTTAGTTCTTAAAACAATAATAAGCTGAATCACTTCGTAAACATATTTTGCTATGATCATATATTTAACAACACTAAATAGATAAAAATACTTGAAAATGTATTCATGTCATGGAGTCTCAGACCACTAATATTATGAAAGTGACAAATTATAGCTGGAAAAAAAAACCTTGTCTTCTAACATATATGCTTGTTGCTATGTTCATATCAAGAGGCGTCACAATAATGATGCAAGCAAATACATGCACAATTTGGTGCAATTTGTTGACTGATGTTTGTTAAACTTGGAAACGAGCAAAGAGAATCACGATTCTGATTAAAACTTTTGATCGACTCTTTTTATTAACTTGAATTAATAAAATATTACAACCAAGGGGTTTATAGAGACTAGCTATTCTAATCCTATTAGAACTCTAATATTATCTAAACATAAGGAATCATAATTCAAACCTAATACTAACACTAATAGATAATTCAAATAATAATTAAACAAACTTAATTATTATTTTACTCGTTTAGTCCTTCGACTTTAGTCTTCAAGTTGATATCGCCACAACTTTAACACTCCCTCTCGATATCAACTATAAACCTCTTTCAACTAAAATCTTCATACCGGGTTGGTGTTGGATCTTTCACACTCCCTCTCAACACCGACTTCACTTAATCCAATACTTGAACACAACTCAAGCATCTTTACTCCGGTAATACACTTAGCTCGATTCTTTTCTCCCTCTTGAACTCAAGTACATAGTTTGCACTCTTTTGAACTTGACCAATAACTAGGGGTGCAAACGAGCCGAGCCGAGCTCGAGCTCCACCAGGCTCAAGCTCGAGCTCGATTAACTTATAACAGCTCGGGCTCGAGCTCGGCTCGATTCGAGCTTTGTTTTCAAAGCTCAAGCTCGGCTTGTTAGTAATTTCTCAAGCTCGAGCTCGGCTCGGGCTCGGCTCATTTGTTATCTATTAGTTAATTTATTAAATAAAAATAATATAAATAATAATTCGTTTAGGCTCGTGAGCTCGATAAGTGAAGCTCGAGTTCGGACTCGTTAACTTAACAACTTTAAACGAGGGGTAAATATGATTAAATGTTAAAAAAAACTAATATTATACATAGGCTCGATAAGGCTCGACGAGTCTAACGAGTTTCATACGCCAGGCTCGAGCTCGGGCTCGATAAATAAACGAGCTTTGTTTTAGGCTCAAGCTCGGCTCGAGCTCGATAAGGCTCGGCTCGTTTCGAGCTTTTTACCGAGCCGAGTTCGAGTAGCTCACGAGCGATTCGGCTCGTTTGCACCCCTACCAATAACATAACTCCATCCATTGGAAGAAGGGGTAACTTATCAACTACCTTCAACCATATTACATCAAATGGTTCACCAAGATCTCATCTAGATCTTTTACCATTGCCTTTGAACGATTCTTCTTCCTTTTGGTCACTCGACTAAACTACCCCGACACACGGATTTTAGACCATCCCGACACACGGTGATGACACATGATATTGAAACCTTCAACGATAAACACTAGCCGATCTTGATAACCAAGAGAGCCTTAACTAAGGGAACTTTTAATCGAGAAAAGGGTAACCAACTCCAACATCCTTCTACTCGTGAACAACGAAACTAAGTTGACACACAACCTAGATGCAACCCTTTATCAACCACCAACAAAGACAACAAACACACACCAATGCGTCTTTCAGTCGCCAAACAAATTCCTTAACTCTCCGCTCTTTCGTTCTTCCGCGACACACCCGTTGGTTATTCCGATTGACAACTACTCAGTTTTATCAAGCCACTATTGATCTTCTCTGGTTCATTTAAAACTCAACCCCGAACTGAACTTGTAACTTAGTCTGAAACACTCGAACATACTGCCAAGTTCACGGTTCGATTATGGTAGCCACTATCGCCACCATTCGATGTTATTTTGCCATCGTTTCCAGTCCCGTAATACTACCGATGCAACTTACAAACATCCTGATTTGCTGCTGTCCAGTACGCCACTAATTTGAACTAAGAACTGATCCCAAAGTGCCCAACATGCGTTCCACTTTTCTGGCAGCTCAATACCATCGCATATGGTTGTTCGAACAATCAACCGTCAACCAATGTCTACCACTTGTAAAACAACACAAGTTGTAGATCAAGAACAAACCAAACGAACAAACACGATTCTGTTCATAACTTCTTGACGGCACTTGATCCCAATTTTTGCGAGCAAGTCCACTGACCACAAACAAATACCTACCAAATAATCAAAAAATAAACTTGGGTTTCTCTTCCACAATTCCACCAACTCTAAGACCCGCTTTTATTTTAATGAAATTCCCACCAACTCTGCGATAGCCTAATCGGATTCTTTTGACCTGCAATAGACTTATCGGATTCTGGACAATTCTATCTTGCGATTCCACGGTCTTTAAAAACAGTCGTTTAAACTTTTAGTCGACAATTCTATTGTACTCAATCGGATTCTATGGTCTTCGATCACAGCGGCTTCAATCGATCAGTCTTCAAGTCGACTCAATTCTTCGATCGGTTCTTGCCTTCAAGATCTGATCGTTTTCTTTAATTCTTGCGACAACTGCCTTCCCGGATTTTTCGAACCTCCAGCGACATCTGATTGAAAATCTTGGCAGCTTTTGAACAGCTTCTTTGACACCTTCTTGACTGACTCTCTTTTACTAGTCGTCTACCTTGGGTCGGTTGCAGCCTCTGATCGGAATCGTCAACATTGCGATCGAGCTTTCTTCTTCGTCCCCATGGCTCTTCCTTGGATCGACTACTTTACAATCTAGACTCTGAAGTCGCTGAAACTTTTATCGTCGGTGATCAGGTTTCTATTAACCTTCTGATCGGTTCTTCTTTTCAGACGTGAGCTAGATCTACCGAGCCAATATCGGATTCTTTTCGCGATCAGGTTTCTTATCTTTAATCAAGGTTTCTAAGTTTCCCGGCTTGATCGCTTTCTCCTTCTTCTGATCTCTAATTGAAAATCGACTCTCACCGCCGCCGGTTTCACCACCGTTGCAGCCCCGTGAGGGGCTGCTCCCTCGACTCGGTACGCGACTCTCAAAACCGTGGCTCTAATACCACTTTTTAAACTTGGAAACGAGCAAAGAGACTCACGATTCCGATCAAAACTTTTGATCGACTCTTTTTATTAACTTGAATTAATAAAACATTACAACCAAGGGGTTTATATAGACTAGCTATTCTAATCCTATTAGAACTCTAATATTATCTAAACATAAGGAATCATAATTCAAACCTAATACTAACACTAATAGATAATTCAAATAATAATTAAACAAACTTAATTATTATTTTACTCGTTTAGTCCTTCGACTTTAGTCTTCAAGTTGATATCGCCACAACTTTAACAATGTTTTAGTATTATTTAGCATCAACGCCAATGCTTTTCATTCTATATGAAATTATGAATAAAAAATGAAACATATGATTCACTAACTGTGAGCAAATAATAAAGTGATCATTGGGTTTGAGGCTTTTAGGTTTTTACCCAACCAAGTCTTCAAAGCTCCTTTACTGACTTTTCATCTCCGAGTGATTCCACCAGAAGAGATGTGGTCATCATAGCTTGAACTTCTCTCTAAAACCGCATCAAATCGCTAAGATAGACGAGCCTACAAACAAACTGCCCATTGTAGAATGTTAATCTTTTAAATCATTAGTAAATGTTAATCTTTTAAATCATTAGTAAATGTGTTTTGAAATGTATATAAAAACATACTTGGAGCCAGCCTTAGCCAGATCTAAGAAAATGTTGTGTGCAGCCTGTCTGGCTTTAACCGCGCTCCTATTTTTACGTCGTTACTCATCGTCTTGTGATTCATGTATGTAACTAATCATCTAATTCTCACCATCCTTTCATGTGCCAAGCAGATACACTTTTTAGTTTAGGCCTATGCAAGTGAACAATGTTTATGGCAGGAGGTGGCTTTTGTAACCTTCCATTCCCGATCACCCTCCTACTTTGTCGCCTTATATTCCAACCTAGAAGTATTAATTGATCAAAACATAACGTCATCTACTCAAACAAAATCAACATACAAGTCAAATAGAATCAAGATACCTGGGGCAACAAATATTTGATGAAAATTGATTTTGACAACAATTTCGGAAGTCCTTTTTTGCTGCAAACAAATATGAAGTTGCATGTAACATGGTCGAAATACAACCTTAGGCTAGTTAAAGATTTCTAGTTCCAAAAATGTGACACCTCAGGAAAATCCCACATCGGCCGTGGTCAGGAGAGATCGTTGGTTCATAAATAATGTCTTGCCTCTTAAATCACCAACGTGTTTTGGGGCTTAATGTTAGTGGATGAGAGGAGAACTCCACAGTTAAGCGTGCTCAGGTGGGAGTAGTATCAGGATGGGTGACCTCCTGGGAAGTCTCCACCAAGGCACCCAAAAACAAATCCGTGAGCTCTGGATGGGCAACCCATCGGGGCAAAGCGGACAATATTGGTGATGAGAGGAGCGGGGTGTTACAAAAAATATCCATGAAATACCCTCGTACTTAAGGGTTAATTTTTGTCTTTAATGTTTGGCCTCTTCAATAGCCATTCAATCAGTTACTAATCGACATTCAAAGAAGGTGAGCAAAGAGTATGTGGATCAGGATTTGATGATCAGAAGGGCATTAATGGAAAAGTTTTTTGATATTGTAAAGGAGGAGGTGGGTGAAATGTATACATGATTACCCTCCAAAGTGTCTTAATTGTCAAAACTATCCCCATAATACTCTTAAATTTCTTGCTTAAATATGTTGTACATGTTGCTTGTTAAATGGTACGAAAATGGAAATGACTATGTTGGTCATCACTCTTCCTTAATAATATAATATAGATATAGATTTTTTAGATTAGTTATACGATTGGTCCTTGTGATTTGCAGATATTGCATAGTTGATTCTCATAGTTCTAAAACATATACAATTGGTTCTAGTGGCTTGAAAAATGTTCATGAGTGGCACGATGGTTTTATTTTCATAACATAGATGATCCTTATCAGCTAACGTCATAAATATCTTAGTTAAGTCAATAAAAAATCGCCAACCCACATGTAGAATTATAAATAAAATAAAATAAATTTACTCAAAACAAACAAAAAATTTTATACCCAACGAAATGTCCAAGTTTCCCACACTCCATCCCCCTTTCTTCTTCTGCAACAACCCCTACACCACCACCAAATTTATCGACGGTGGTGGTCTACGATTATTGTTGTGTAATTACCGGGTGTTGAACCTAAACCAAATCGATTAACAACCATTCTTGTGAAAGTTTTTGACAACTAAATATTTTGTAATGTTAAATGAGGTGGCGGATTAGGAACTTTTGACTAGGTTGGGCTGAAAGTCACATGACCTAAATTTTTCTCTTACCGCTAAGTTTTGGGTCAGCGATCCAATTTGAGCCCGGTCAAACAATAGGAACTCAAATTATCTATTTATCTTCAATAATTTAAATTGCCGTTTTTACACACAAAAAGAAACCAAATTTTTAACAAACAAAGACAAAAAAAAAATATAAATGAAAATGTGGTAGAAAGGATAAGTACCTGGATAAGGTATCACAACTGAGACTGGCAATATTTAAGTTTTTTAAACTCGTCAATTACATATGTCAAATCAAAATTTGTAGCAATTTCTTTTTTATGTAAATCACCAAGTCAAAAACCCCAAATCATATACCAAATCAAAGACCCCAAATCATATACCAAATCAATATCCTCATATCATATACCAAATCATACACCAAATAAAAAACCCAAATCATAAAGCCCAAATCAAACAATCCTAAATGGATATATCCAAATTCAAATGAACAACCCTATACGGCTATTTCCGAATTCAATCGAGCTCCGCCAGTTGAACAACCTTATCCCCAACTCTCCCTGGGAAGTCGCGAACAATCCACAACCACAGCTCACCGGTGTAGGGTGTTCTGTTTAGAGGCTAGGGTGTGTTTTGGGGGTGGAGGTGGAGGCTCTTCAGTGTTCATGGCACAAGTGGTTTTTTTTTTCTTATGGGCTTTAGTAATTGTTTGTTAGTAATAGATTAGGACTAGGACTTAGGATTGAGCTCTATTGGGCTTTATAGACTAGGGGCAATGGGTTATTTAGACTAAATGTTAAAAAAAAATAAGGTTACATCAGATTAAAAAAATAGGGTGGGCTAAATAACCCATTGCTCCTAATCTATTGGGCTTTATAGATTAGGAGCAATGGGTTATTTAGACTAAGAGCATGTTTGGCTCTCCTTATTTCCACCTCCTTATGACTTATAACTTTTTCAAAAAGTTAATAAGTTACAAAAAGTGTTTGGCAAAAGGAAAAGGACTTTTTGTTTTAACTTTTTGTAAGCCTATAATAAGTTGTTTTGGAAAAGTAAGGGAGGAGTGACTTTTTAAACCTCCTTATAACTTATTGATGGTTATTTACCTACATGCCCTTATTATATCCTTACACCTTCCCTCCTTATACCCTTTTTGGTCATTTTATCTAAATAAGTTAAACCAAACATTTTTTTACAAACTAACTTATCAACTTATTGTTTTTCCCCACCACATAAGCTAATCCAAACACTTTTTTAAAAACTCCTTTTTAAAAAGTCATAAGTTAATAAGTCCTTTTAACAAAAAGTCCTTTTTGCTTCAAATAAGTTTATCCAAACATGCCCTAAATGTTAAAAAAAATAAGGTTACGTCATATTAAAACAAAATAGGGCGGGCTAGACTTCAAACATATAAAAATTTAGGAAAATATCTGTAAAATAACACTTTTGGACGTAAAATTTAAGTGTTCTAGGGCCCAGCCTGGGCCAAGCCAAGTTGAGCCTATGTTACACGAAGTCATGTTTGCTAATGAAGTTGCCATTTGCTTCAACATGCAAGATCTCAATTCGATGTGCATCAAGCAGCAAGTTACCGATGGTGGTGGCGTAATATTCTTGTCGGACCCGATAGAGCTAATCATAAAACAATTTAGGGTATGTTGGGCAAGAATCTTTTAAAAGCTTTAAGCTTTAAGCTTTTAAGAAAAAACTCCTATTCAATTAAAAGTCTTGTTTGGTTGAAGGAGTTTGAAGCTTTTAGGTTAGAAGAAAAAACTCTATATTGAAAAGCTAATAGTAGTAGCGTTTAAGAAAAAACTACTACTAGTTATAAGTTTCTAATGAGTAAATGACACAAATACTCATTCTACCATTAAAAAAAATTAAAAAACATGCATATAAGCTTTTAGTTAATGCTCATTTTGGTCATTTTATACATTTTATTAAAAGCTATAGCTACTCTGCCGAACACCATATATACTTAAAAAGTTACAACTACCAGCCACCAATTAGTTTTGCAAACATACCCTTTGTTTAATACCACTAATACTTGAAAATATTTAATTAACAGCATGTCTATTGCAATTGCTGACATAGAATTAACATATGCTTATTCATACGTATACCGTCATTTGGGCATAATGATGTATAATCTCTTTTTGTAATAAAACAAATTATATAACTAAATGTTGATTCA
Organism: Ambrosia x helenae; assembly: GCA_030844895.1. Classification (NCBI taxonomy): domain Eukaryota; kingdom Viridiplantae; phylum Streptophyta; class Magnoliopsida; order Asterales; family Asteraceae; genus Ambrosia; species Ambrosia x helenae. The sequence goes on from CM061226.1 coordinate 14,447,531, forward strand.
AATTTCAAAATATGATTTAGCATGTCTACCAAAACGTAATATCTAATTAGATTCGTACTACAAAAGTTATGCAACTTAGATAATCTTCATTTATGCCATTGGGGTTGGTGGCCCAATGGTAGAAGCAAAGCTTCTAGGAACACCTAAGGGGGAGGTCATGGGTTCAAGTCCCACAAGGAGTGAAATTTGCCGTTCAAAAAAAAAAAAAAAAAAAAAAAAAGATAATCTTCATTTATGGCAATTCATTGTGCAATTTTGAATTTTTTTGGGAACAATTTTCAAATTAATCTTCTAAGTGATGAGCATGGTTGTCTCTAAGAATTTCTTAAATGTTTTGGGTCTTGAGCTACTAAAAAAATCAAACCCTTACACAATTCAAGTTTCCATTTTCAATTTTTAAGTATCAATAATTCAAATTTCAACTTTTTTAGAATAAATATATTATAGTAAAATCCAAAGAAAAGATTGGTCTCATTGGATGCATTGTTATATAAAAATTAAATGCAAGAAGTGGGATTTAAACTCAAGTTCTCCATCATGAAATATAATTCACTAGCCAATTGTCCCCACATTTTGGCGGAGTGACATTGAAAAATGAAGATAAGAGTTTGAGACCATTTGGTCTAAAATTTGAATCCGATTCAAAGAGGTTTTACCGCAGTGGGCATTCGAACGACGGGTTCTCCCCAGAATTGGTAGTTTGGTGGACTTGGGCTACCCAGTGGACAGTTATTTGTCCAGTACTAACCCACTAGCAGTTCAGGTGATATTTAGTTGGTCATTAAAAAAAATTACTAGCCAATTCATCTAGCTAGGATTCGTTATTATTTTCCACACCAAAATAATTTAAATACAAATTATACATAAAATATATTTAAATTTTTTAAAATTTTGGGCCTCCGGGAAGTTTGGGCCTTAGGCCATCGCCACCCTGCCCATGTCCAAAACCGGGGTTGATGATGAGCATGCAAACATATACGTTTGTCACTCTCAAAACTTAACCTGTAGATATTGATATTTTCATGTTATTACTGATTCAGTTGAAACAAAAGCATTCTACTATAGGGAAATCTTTGAAATGTTGTTGCTAGTAATTCAATTGGCATTCAAGCTGAAATTGTATACTTCAATTTGTGTCCTTAATATGGAATCAAACCTCCTAATTTGTTTATTAGATTGTTATTTTATTTTTATAGTTATGAGAATCATATCTAGTGTTCTAGGGGTCCAATTGTGGCATGCAGCACTACTAAAGTGAATGGACTGTATATTTGCTTAATTTGTTTGGTGATGGAATGATGGGAATGAGAATAAAATAATATGATACAAATATGAAATGAATTAAAATTACCTGGCGATTGATACTATTGGTTCCCTGGTATCGGAAGCTAATCGTTTACTGACCAGGGTCTAACGGGTTAGTGTCTCAATCCCAGGGGGCAAGGTTTAGTGTTCAGTAGGTTAGGGTTCGCCATTCAGAAAGGGGTGGCGGCGCAGCTTGTTGCCTATCTGCCCGCTATCTTGATATAAATTTCGCAGTCATTGAATAAGAAATTAATGTTTGATAAAAAAAAAAAGAAGAAGAAGATATTCACAATATTATAGATACTAGTGGGTAACCCGCGCGTTGCAGCGGGACTAAAAATTGCATCAAACTATATCTATTCATTAGGATGTAAAATTCATCTAAATTTTACTACATAAACGATATATCAAATAAAGAATAAATGCAAAAAATTATATGTATTCATTATGATCCCTTATGTATTCTCATTTTTTTAAAAACAATTAGTTAGATTAGTAAGTATTTTTGTTTTTACAACATGAAGTAAACAATCAAATTAACATAAATAAAAAAAAATTAACAGAAAAAAAACTATTAACATTGCTAAAGAAAAATAAGGGCTAAAACATTTAACAATTACACATACAAACACACATCCTTTATCATGTACTTTAATTAAGAAAAATTAAGAAGACACATATAAACCTTAATGAAGCTGGATGAAACGGAAGTTAAAAGAAAAGATAGGAGAAGACGGTGGGTTTTTCGGCTCCTCTTCTTTACAGGAATGATGGGGCTCGAATTACAGAGCTTGAATGACGAAGTCACCGCATAGTCTTGAATATATAACCAAGCAGGCCATATGAAGAGCCACAAGATTACTTCAAGTTTGAATTGAATACATAATTCAATTGAAATGAATTGCAAGACTTTGTGTATACTAAGCGGTTTTTACCTCTTCATATTCTCCAATTTAACACCCTTTAACTCCCTATTTATGACTATTACATCTCTTCATATTCTTTAATTTAACACTCTTTAACATCACTATTTATGACTAAAAGTCCATTTTACCCCCCATCAAATGCATCAACTATTTGTACTTTAAGCAATCACACTTGTAATTACTTAAATTTGTCAGGTATCCTCCCCTCATGTTTTATAATATAGTATAGATAACTTACAAATCAAACAAGAATTTTAGAGCAATCATATTTAACTATTAGTTTTGAAATTATTTACTGTTATTAAGAGTACATTTTAGGAAGTTGTTTAGTTGTGAAATGTTTGAAACATAAGAGGTGATTAGTTGTGATGTAATGTAATTTTTAGGATTGTTCTGATTTTCGGCTTGCTATTTCCGACTTGGTGATAGCTTGTCTTTATTGATGGTTTAATAAAAGTTAATTTTCAATAAAAAAAAATGGATGTGCGTTCTCAGGTAATAATGTGAATTAAAGTAACCAGAATAAGCAAAGTAGATATTACTGTTTCGTAAAGAGTCCAATTTTATAATTTATGTAAAAGAAAATAAAAGAGTAAATTGCCAAAATGGCCCCTCAGGTTTGGCCCAAAATGCTTGTTTGGTCAGTTATCTTTTTTTTGTGCCAAAAGCATCGACACCATTATTGTTGAGAAATGACTGCAGCCAGTTGAGCATCGACACCATTATTGTTGTTGTTGTTGTTGTGGTTAGTGTCATGGTTATGATTGTGATTGCTACTCCCTTCATCATGATTGTCACCACTGTTAAGACGAGCACTGCGACGTGGAGGCATGATCTGTAAGAGACACAATGAAATGAATAAGGTTATATAAGGAATGTAATCATTTATTCATTAAAACGAATAAACAAAAACATTGACTTATCAAAGATTCTAGATTCTAATAACATATGAAGACATGCTTTAGCCTATAAGTGAACACTCATCCCGAGAATTACCAGGTAGGCATCCGGGTCCCTCGTCTGATTGGGATATATGCGCAATGCCAGCCTAGACAGAAGACTCAGAATACAGGCGTTCACCCTTCCAGATTGCACGTGTTCGTTATTAAAATCTAGAACTTCGACGAGATCTCAAGGTGGTTCAGGTTAAACCTGAGGATTTTGCCTTATTAGTCTAAGAGTGGATCCAGTGATGGAGAGCAACCTTCTCGTAGGGATGAAAGTAGGGATAAGAAGTAGGAGGGAGATAGAGTATAGCAAGTAAAAGAAGCAAGTACTGATTAAATCCTATGGTTATAGACTAGATTATTTTTCTAATAACCTAATTCCCTATAACCATGGCTCTGATACCAATCTGTAACACCCCAACCGATGGCGGAAACATCGGGATGTCACGTATTGATGATTGTTCAGTAGCTCATGGTGAATAATAAGTTTCATTAAATAATTTAAATAAGTTACATACAATTGTTCTAAGAATTTGTACATCAATTTGAATAAAACTATGCAAACATCTTCAAGCATCAATTCAAATCTTCAAGCAAGTAGAACCTGAAACATGTTAAGTTGAAAATGTTTTGGGTCAACAAAAGTTGGTGAGAATTACATAGGTTTTGATAATCGAATAAAATTGTTGTGCAATTCATGTGTCATGGCAATCTAGTCCATATGCGAAAACATACTAGAAGTAAATCGAGTGCATAATCAACCTTGTGACTGTTGTGTTGTGGTACATCCCATACGCTCATGGTTCACTCGTTTAAATTGCAGTAACAAACATCCCATACGCTCATGGTGTTGCCCAAATGTATCAAGTATCACCCTATAATAAGGCAATAAATATGTCTAAGTCTATCAAGTCTACAAATGTATAAGTTTCTAGCGCTTCGAATTGGGGATTAATACTTGTTTGATTAATATCAAAAATGTTTGATAAATGAGAGAATATTAGTAAATAAATAACCAAAAATCTTTTACAAGAATTTTAATTTAAGATGGTCACAATAATGTGTTTAAAGCATAAAAAGAATTTTTACAAAATTATTTTCTTTAAAATAGAATATAAAATCTATTTATAACAAATTGTCAAAATTTAACTTTAATATCTAAAAATATTAAAATTAAAGAATTTATTAGTTTAAAATTTATATTTCTGTTCTAAATAAACAGAAATACTTTGTATAAAATTTTGGTGCAAAAATATTAAAAATTGAATTTATTATGATTTAATTATGATTAAAACTAACAAAAATTGATTAAAAATGTTAAATAAATGATTTTTCAGAAATAAAAATCATTTCTGAAAAGCTTAATGTTATAAAAACTCAGAATAAATTTTGTGGAAATTAATAAGATCGTTTTGATATTTTTATAGATTTTTATAAATAAAATAGAATAAACATGATTTATTTATTATATATATTAAATAAATAAATTTTTGAAAACTAAAAATTGTAGGTTAAACTTTTTCACTAGTTTAACATAATGTAATTTTTGTAGAATTTTTAAAAGTGTTTTAGTATTTTAAAATGAATTTTTTTAAATACAAGCAATATATATTGAAACTTGATAAAACAAAACAAAAGAGAAAAAAAAAAGATGTTGTTGCCACGGATTGAACTCTCGTGGCCGGTCCAGAAGCCACCAAGCACAACCACTTGGTCTAGACCTGTGGTTGTGTTTGGTTTTGGTGCGATTAACATTTATAGTTACATTCAATTACATGTTCTTCCCCAATTCATGCTTGCGAGACCTTGAATCAGCAATTGAACGATTTAACAAGCAATAACCCGATTCATCATAGGGTTATTGCTTGTTGATAGCCGATGAACAAAACCCACTAAAAATTTTATACTTACAAGCACGATTCGTATCAGAATTGATGGTCAAAGCTACGAAATCAACTCGAACAAAGGGCTCAAGAACAGACGATTCAGAGGGAAATTAAAGATTGAGAAGAGAAGATTGGCGAGTTGTGAAGGTTTAGGAGCGTTCAATTTATAGTGCTAAGCACTGGATCGCTGAATTGGTAAGTGTTGACCACGACATGAATGTCAAACGCGTAATTGGTCAATTGATTATCAATTGATTGATAATTAACGTGTAGATTAGTCATGATAGGCCAGAAATCAAGTAAGGATGCCAAGAATATGCAAATCACGAGTTGATGTGGTTGATTAAGGCAAGTCGTGTACCTCAGTTGACTTTCCAAGTCAACTGAGGTGAATTCTAGTCGTGATATAATTATAACGAACCGGGTTTGAAGCAATGATGTTTGCTAGGTCAGATGGTTTGTGTGTTGGTGTTGAGAGGTTGAACCGGCTGAGGACTCGGGTTCGAACCCCGGCCTCAGCTTGTTTTTTTTTTTTTTAAACAACGAATGGGGGGGGGGAAGAGACTAATGGGCCTGGTGGTTTGGGCCATACCTGGGTTGGGCTGGATATTTGTCTGGGTTTGGGCAGCTGGATTGGGTAAGACCAAATCACCAAATCAGTTTATTTTTTTCTAAACTAGTATATAATTATTATTATTATAAATCTTTATATATATATATATATATATATATATATAAAATGCTACAAAATAGTTAAATGTAAATTATAATAATAGAACTTGTCGTTTTAATCGTAACGTACATTTATTTAAATGCGAAATGTTACAGTCTCCCCTACTTTTAGGAACTTCGTCCCGAAGTTAAAGAAAGACACCAGGTTTACAATTGGTCGACTACCGAAAACCTTGATAAAATTCCTCACTACCTTAATGTACCTGTAAATTCATGATTACGTTCCGGACCGTAATTACCAATTTACCTTACATTAGGGTTTTGCGTCCTTTTATGACTCTACCGATTGTTGAGCAGGTTCGATAGTCTCCACCAGTCGTTGAGCAGGTGGTAGGGCCTCTCCCGACTGTTGAAAAGACATGATGACCTCTACCAATCGTTGAGTAGATTGTTTGGTAGTCCACTAATTGTTGTACAAGTAAGCAAGTATGATTATAATTATAGCAATCAATTCACATTCACACAAGCATGCACTCAGATATTATGATAATACTTGATTTATTATTTGAATAAAAAAGTGTCAATACATAGATTTAAAGAGAAAGCAGACATTATTCAAAATGGTAGAGTTTGCTAGCTGGAGGGTTTCAAGCGGGGTTATTTGGAGCATCAAGAGCATTTGTAGCAGGGATTCGACAAGCATCTGCAAGATGCCCATACCTTTGACAATTGGTGCACTGTCGGCAGGGTACTTGAGTTGGATGGTGATACTGGCAGGTGTCACACTTAGGTAGTTTCCCGTGGTATTGTTTCTTGTTGGGTGGGGCAGTGGTGTCTATTGCAAAATTCCTGACCTTGCACTTCCCGTTGGTTGAGGCCTCGGTTTTGATTTCAACGGCAGGTTGGGGAGTATCCTTTTTCTTTTCCCCTTTACGAGTCAGGGTTCCTGCCTTCACATGGTTATCTGTTAGGGTGGCAGCCAAACGCTTTGCTTCCTCCAAAGTAGCAGGGTTCCTTCCCCACACCGTGTCTTGAATCTGCATCGGTAGACCACCAATGTATTTTTCGATCGCAATGGGCAAAGGGGTGACTTTGTGGGGGTAGCAGTAAGCTAAGTTCGTGAAAACGTGTGTTGTAAGCAAGGTTTTCCCCACTGTCTTGAGCAAGATCATGAAATTCATCTTCCAGCTTCTTAATTTCATTACGAGGACAGAACTCTGCCTTCATAATGTCTTTAGCTTGATCCCAAGTTAAGGCTAGTGCAGCTTCAGCTCCGCGAGTGTGTTTTTCTTCATTCCACCAAGTGAGTGCTCGTTTGTGAAGAACACTCATGGCATAACGGACTTTAAAGTTGTCGGGGCATTCACTGTTGATGAAGGTATTCTCAATACCCTCAAAACCATTGCAGGAGTCCTGTAGCTCCTTCTTCTCCACTGAACTTTGGGGGATTGCAAGAATTAAAGTGCTTAAGGGTACAGGCTGGAAGGCCATTCCCATTCCCGTTGTGATTTCCATTTCCATTCCCGTTGCCGTTGCCGTTCCCGTTGCCGTTTAACTGGATGACTTGAGCTAGTAAGTTGGGAACCAGAGTTGCGATTTGCTGCGTCATTTGTTGAGAAATGACTGCAGCCAGTTGAGCATCGACACCATTATTGTTGTTGTTGTTGTTGTGGTTAGTGTCATGGTTATGATTGTGATTGCTACTCCCTTCATCATGATTGTCACCACTGTTAAGACGAGCACTGCGACGTGGAGGCATGATCTGTAAGAGACACAATGAAATGAATAAGGTTATATAAGGAATGTAATCATTTATTCATTAAAACGAATAAACAAAAACGTTGACTTATCAAAGATTCTAGATTCTAATAACATATGAAGACATGCTTTAGCCTATAAGTGAACACTCATCCCGAGAATTACCAGGTAGGCATCCGGGTCCCTCGTCTGATTGGGATATATGCGCAATGCCAGCCTAGACAGAAGACTCAGAATACAGGCGTTCACCCTTCCAGATTGCACGTGTTCGTTATTAAAATCTAGAACTTCGACGAGATCTCAAGGTGGTTCAGGTTAAACCTGAGGATTTTGCCTTATTAGTCTAAGAGTGGATCCAGTGATGGAGAGCAACCTTCTCGTAGGGATGAAAGTAGGGATAAGAAGTAGGAGGGAGATAGAGTATAGCAAGTAAAAGAAGCAAGTACTGATTAAATCCTATGGTTATAGACTAGATTATTTTTCTAATAACCTAATTCCCTATAACCATGGCTCTGATACCAATCTGTAACACCCCAACCGATGGCGGAAACATCGGGATGTCACGTATTGATGATTGTTCAGTAGCTCATGGTGAATAATAAGTTTCATTAAATAATTTAAATAAGTTACATACAATTGTTCTAAGAATTTGTACATCAATTTGAATAAAACTATGCAAACATCTTCAAGCATCAATTCAAATCTTCAAGCAAGTAGAACCTGAAACATGTTAAGTTGAAAATGTTTTGGGTCAACAAAAGTTGGTGAGAATTACATAGGTTTTGATAATCGAATAAAATTGTTGTGCAATTCATGTGTCATGGCAATCTAGTCCATATGCGAAAACATACTAGAAGTAAATCGAGTGCATAATCAACCTTGTGACTGTTGTGTTGTGGTACATCCCATACGCTCATGGTTCACTCGTTTAAATTGCAGTAACAAACACCCACGTAACCTTTGTAGGAGGCACGTATCCGGGTGGGATTGTCAGTCCAATAGATCTATCAATGTATACCGTTTGGCTGATGAATGTTTATGCTAGAATTGTGCTTACCCTAGTCATGTTCAAGACATAATGCAACATAGAAATACACATAGACACATTGATGTTTGAATTGCATGAATAATGTTGTAACATGTTTCACCCCAAAAATGGTGATAAATAGAAAAGGGGCTATGTAAAACTCACCTTAGCAAAATGTTATATCTGTTGAAAAATTGAAATATGGTGTTGCCCAAATGTATCAAGTATCACCCTATAATAAGGCAATAAATATGTCTAAGTCTATCAAGTCTACAAATGTATAAGTTTCTAGGGCTTCGAATTGGGGATAAATACTTGTTTGATTAATATAAAAAATGTTTGATAAATGAGAGAATATTAGTAAATAAATAACCAAAAATCTTTTACAAGAATTTTAATTTAAGATGGTCACAATAATGTGTTTTAAAGCATAAAAAGAATTTTTACAAAATTATTTTCTTTAAAATAGAATATAAAATCTATTTATAACAAATTGTCAAAATTTAACTTTAATATCTAAAAATATTAAAATTAAAGAATTTATTAGTTTAAAGTTTATATTTCTGTTCTAAATAAACAGAAATAATTTGTATAAAATTTTGGTGCAAAAATATTAAAAATTGAATTTATTATGATTTAATTATGATTAAAACTAACAAAAATTGATTAAAAATGTTAAATAAATAAATGATTTTTCAGAAATAAAAATCATTTCTGAAAAGCTTAATGTTATAAAAACTCAGAATAAATTTTGTGGAAATTAATAAGATCGTTTTGATATATTTATAGATTTTTATAAATAAAATAGAATAAACTTGATTTATTTATTATATATATTAAATAAATAAATTTTTGAAAACTAAAAATTGTAGGTTAAACTTTTTCACTTGTTTAACATAATGTAATTTTTGTAGAATTTTTAAAAGTGTTTTAGTATTTTAAAATGAATTTTTTTAAAATACAAGCAATATATATTGAAACTTGATAAAACAAAACAAAAGAGAAAAAAAAAAGATGTTGTTGCCACGGATCGAACTCTCGTGGCCGGTCCAGAAGCCACCAAGCACAACCACTTGGTCTAGACCTGTGGTTGTGTTTGGTTTTGGTGCGATTAACATTTATAGTTACATTCAATTACATGTTCTTCCCCAATTCATGCTTGCGAGACCTTGAATCAGCAATTGAACGATTTAACAAGCAATAACCCGATTCATCATAGGGTTATTGCTTGTTGATAGCCGATGAACAAAACCCACTAAAAATTTTATACTTACAAGCACGATTCGTATCAGAATTGATGGTCAAAGCTACGAAATCAACTCGAACAAAGGGCTCAAGAACAGACGATTCAGAGGGAAATTAAAGATTGAGAAGAGAAGATTGGCGAGTTGTGAAGGTTTAGGAGCGTTCAATTTATAGTGCTAAGCACTGGATCGCTGAATTGGTAAGTGTTGACCACGACATGAATGTCAAACGCGTAATTGGTCAATTGATTATCAATTGATTGATAATTAACGTGTAGATTAGTCATGATAGGCCGGAAATCAAGTAAGGATGCCAAGAATATGCAAATCACGAGTTGATGTGGTTGATTAAGGCAAGTCGTGTACCTCAGTTGACTTTCCAAGTCAACTGAGGTGAATTCTAGTCGTGATATAATTATAACGAACCGGGTTTGAAGCAATGATGTTTGCTAGGTCAGATGGTTTGTGTGTTGGTGTTGAGAGGTTGAACCGGCTGAGGACTCGGGTTCGAACCCCGGCCTCAGCTTGTTTTTTTTTTTTTAAACAACGAATGGGGGGGGGGGGGGAAGAGACTAATGGGCCTGGTGGTTTGGGCCATACCTGGGTTGGGCTGGATATTTGTCTGGGTTTGGGCAGCTGGATTGGGTAAGACCAAATCACCAAATCAGTTTATTTTTTTCTAATCTAGTATATAATTATAATTATTATAAATCTTTATATATATATATATATATAATGCTACAAAATAGTTAAAGGTAAATTATAATAATAGAACTTGTCGTTTTAATCGTAACGTACATTTATTTAAATGCGAAATGTTACAGTTAAGATGATGGAGTCGGGTTTTAAACGGTTTTTGAAAGGGAGGTTAACGGAGTCGTCGTCGGAGTCTGCTCGCCGGCGTTTTCGTTTGTCGGACATTTTTTTAGGAGGCGGGAGAGTGGTCCACACCAAACCACCCTTAAACCAGCACCCTACAACCTCTGACCAAATCCTTTACCTACCACCAGCTTCATTCACCATCCAACATCTCCACCACCCCTACCTCGAACCACAACCACCCTAACCTCTGTTCTCCACCTAACGCTAACCACCACGACAGTACAAATCTACATCCACATAACCATCCCCACACTGTTGCAACTACCATGTAACTCTTCTCTTTGATCCATCAATTGTAGAAAAAAAAATGCAAGAAGATATTATTAGTGCAGTGGTACCATTATTAAAGCTTTGTTGTTAAGGTTTACTCAGTGACTTTGGCTATTGTGTCCCTGAGTTGTGGAAGGAGGGTAGAGAGAGAAAGGAGAGGATGGTGGAGTTGTGGAAGGAGGGGTGGGTGCAGGTAGGTTGAAGAAAATGATGAGGAAGAAGGAGTGAGTTGAAAGGACGAAATTGCCCCTGAGACTTAACTGACTTTCAATACTCAGTTAGAAACTCTGTTAAATATGGGCCAAAATGGCAATTTTCGATCTGTGAGGGGTGCTTTTGGCACAAAAAAAAAGATAACTGACCAAACAAGCATTTTGGGCCAAACCTGAGGAGCCATTTTGGCAATTTACTCAAAATAAAAATATGAGAAAAGCATAGAAGGGAAAGAATGATCCTCAACTAAAAAGGAAATAAGAATTGCCATATGCAAAACTCATAAAAAGTTCCTTATAACACGCAAACCCCCACAAAGTTGCTCTTTGATTTTTTTTTTTTTATTTAAGGGCCAACGAAATTAATGGGTGACTACCCAAGACGCCTGCCCTTGAGTGAAAGCTATCCATACGCTCGGGTTTATCAATAGCACTGTTTAGCCTAAGCCCGCAAGTTTCTAAACCAGAGAAAACCTGTCCGTCTGAAGGCCCGTTATGGTAAAACCTGAGTGATATCAGATTCGAACTTGAGACTTTTAGACCCAAATGAAAAAAAAAATTCATTTGAACTTATCAATGAAATTTCTCCTTTTTGTTAGTTTCTCTAGAATAAAATAACAAAAATAAAAATCTAATATTCAATTTTAATTAAGAGTTTGTGTGTGATGAAAATAACATACCTTAAATAAATTTAGATAAAAACAAAACTTACGTTTTGAAAAAAAAAAAAAAAAAAAGTATTGGAAGGAAATTGTGCAAGGGTTTCCCATCAACAAAGGTGAACTTAAAAGAAAATTTTAAAGGAAAATATATCGTACTTTTTGGTATAGAATAATAGATGGACAGAAAATGTTCTGCATTTTCTTATGCCCTTAAACACATATATACGGTGTTAGGCAATATATGGTGAAAAAAAGGATAGGAACGCACAAGTATACTAAAAAATATATAAATAAGAGAATGACCGTGATATACAAATGAGATGGAAAACCGGATGCCAATAAGCTCTTGGTCCAGTGGTCCGAGGGGAGGTGGGAAGGTAAAGGTTGACTCAATTTGAGGTTCCTACACAGGCACGTGTTCGATTCCTGGCTCATGTACACACTTTGAAAATATGGGTAGCACCATAGTAAGGGGGTTTCGAACATGGGATGTTTGCTGGATCGCTCGAGTAGGGACAACGCGCTATACGGAGCCATGACAGTTGATCTAGCCGTTCAATAAAAGAAGGAAAACTGGATCACCATTAAAATGTAACATATGCTATTTTATTAAAGCTCTAACTATAATAGTTTTTATATTTTTACCCCCCATATATAGAGAAAAATGTGAGATATAGAAGGGAAGTTGCAAGTAGCAAGAGACACTGGCGTATCCGGAACGGATTTTCAGGAGGTTTCTTTCGTAGATTTTCACTGATTTCCACTAATGTTTCAAAAGTTTCCACTAAATTTTTTAATTTTTTTTCAAACCGAAAGGGTTCCTCGAAACCCCCTAAAACCCCCTGTATCCGCCACTGGCAAGAGATTCATTATTCATTTCTCTGTCTCAGGGGCAGACCTAGCTTGCAGTTAGGTGCCGCGTCCGTTGCTACTCAACTTCGCGTGCGTAGTGGAATTTTTTTTTACCGATATTTGGAAAACGTTACTACTAAAATGAAAAAAATGAAAAACGTTACTACTGAAATTAATATCTAGATCCGCCATTGCTCTGTCTCTTATCACAAGTCTTAACTATCCAGATATGATAGCAAGTTTTAGAAAAAATAAAAAAAAGTAAGCTACTTGTTAAAGTTGAAATAGAATAAAAGGCAACTAGAGTTGATTGAATTAACCATTAATTTGAAAATGAAGATTTTAAAGGCCTTCGAAATTGATGTAACATGATGGTTAGATTAAAATTGATAAAAAAAAAAAAAAAAAGACCATTGGCATCTTGATTTGAAGCGCATGTGCTATGTGTTTAATTTACTTTTATCAGTTAAATTATATTCTTTTTTTTTTTAACGGCCAACAAATTGGAATCACTCACGAAACATTGGAGTATTATCGTGCCACCAATGTTGCCACGCGATCATATTCCACCACCAAGTTACCAATTCAGGAGGAAACTCATAATTATGAGAAAACCCCCTTTGTGAGATTCGAACCCAGGACCTAATGACCCCTAAGTCTTATCTCACTACCAAGATGCCACTAGACTACTAAGATCTAGATTTGGTGTTGTTTGTTAACCGAAAAATACATGAAACTAGCATGGATCACATAAACAATTATAATACTTTAAACTATGGCTGATTGAGCTCATAGCAGATGAATGATTTGGATGTTGATATCTAGGATTTAAAAGAGTCTAGATCATGGTCTTAGATATAGCCAGAAAAGGTATTCTATTGCGAATTTTGTTTATGAATTAAGAAAAATAGTTTGATGTTGTAAACTATACGATGTCCGTCGCTAACACAAAAACTTGTCACACCCACATTCTGAGGTTGTAATTGACTAACTGGTATCTTAAACTCACATATAAGGTCTTGAAATATGAGATCTTATCTATAATCTATATTTCTATATTATCTTATTAAGGAAGAGTGACGGCTAGGATAGTAATTTTCAATTCCGTACAACTTAAGAAGCAACATGCACAAGTGATTTATGCTTACATAATAAGGGTATAACTGGAACTTTGTGATCTTATTAAGGAAGAGTGACGGCTAGGATAGTAATTTTCAATTCCGTACAACTTAAGAAGCAACATGCACAAGTGATTTATGCTTACATAATAAGGGTATAACTGGAACTTTGTGGAACATTAAGACACTTACAAGGGTATAGTAGTAAATTTGTAATGACATTTTAGTTAAAAGTTAAAAATTGTTCCCTTAATACCCCTATAATACACTCTCCTCCTAAATCATACAGCCCTATTCAACTTCCTAACCCCCAACCAAGTTTTAATGTCAACTTCATTGCTTTAACCCCATCATACCCGTCACCCATCGGTGCTTCATTACTCCATCGGTGCGTTGCGTCGCTTCAGATTACCGGCATCCCCTATCTATTTCGATTGAAGCCTATTTAAGCCCTACGCTATGGACTCTGCTTCTATAGAATTTTCTTATTTCTTATTTATCATACACACCATTGATTTCTCCTCAATTGCCATCTATTTTCTTCGATTGTCATATGATCTTTCTTCAATTGAAGTCTGTCACGATTTGAGGTTAGTTCGTTTAAAGTTTAAATTAAATATAAATAGATCTTTCAATTACTTGTTTTTATAACTTACATAATTTCACTTTCATTGTTTCACATGTGTGCTTGATTTGTTCATTTAATTTTGTAAACTTTTGGTGAATCAGGTACTGAAGCAACTGTTGCGAATCACAAAACGTAATTGAATAGGAAGCTGCTTATCGGGCTTGTTACATCTTTGTTGGTGACGGTAACCCCCTGAATCATTTTATTAAATACTGTTCTGCGTTTGTGTAACTGTGTCGGTTTTGTTTTCAGTTGTTTGTGAAGTGAATATTTTATGGATTTTTCCCTTTTTGACCGGCGGATTTTTATGTTAACTCAAGCTATAATAAGGACCAGAAGCCATTTAAGAGCTTTAAAGCTTATTTCCCAGACGGATCTTTAGCCAAGGAGGCTCTTCAGGTCTGTATAGAGCCTTAATCACTTTACTGTTATTGTTTTGCAATATTGATTAAGATGTTAGTTATCTATCTTTTCGTAAATGCACAACTAAATGTTTGTGGGTCAAACCAATTTCGCACAACCTGTTTACTCGTTTGCTGAAATGACCCGTTTCAACCCGTCACTTGAACCCACCGTGTGGATTTTTTCAGTGTTATTATTTTCTCGCCGTTTTTGTTGTCTACATGTACAAAATTGACTTTACCGAGTTGTCTCCAAATGAAGAGCAATTAGAAAAGGAACCAAAGGTTTGGCGTACTGCATCTCTTAGATCAACGTTACAATTGACGAAAAGGAATTGGCCTTCGTGTGTCGTTTACCCCTTTTTATGTTTCTGTGAATTTTCTGTATGCTCTAATTCCAATTATTGGTTACCTGTTGTGTTTGAAGTTTTTTTAATTTTAAACCTTATACGAATGGTTTGCATTTATATTGTAGTTTTTTTTTTGCTGGTTCACTATGTTTTTTGCACGTTTTGATATTTCCTGATGAACAAACCATAACAATCTGTTAAGCTTATTAGAGTACCATTTGTAGTTGTTGTACTTCCGCCTATGCGCAGTTATCATTGTACTTCGCTCTTTAAGACTTTTGGGATGAGCTTGTAAATGTCGTTATTGGATTTCATACGATCACGGAAGAGGTTACCCAATGGCAAACTGCAAGTTCTAGAAATGTTGCTGCCAGAGCTTAAACAATGTGGTTTAAGAGCGTTTTTTTCTGTTTCAGGTAACCCAATTCTTTAATTTACGTTAGTTCTATATGCGCCTTACATCACATACAAGCACCAACATCTTTTTACTCTGCAAGCATACATGGAAGCGTTATGACCATGAAAGCTTCCATCTTTCATTTTTTTATTAATCATATGTTACTTATATTAAACTTTGGTGTAACCATTTATGGAACTATAGATTGTTTGTTAATAGATTTAGGAAACAAGTTCTTGTCAGTTGTGGTCTATATATATATTTTATTGTTTGTCGATGTTACCTTCTGGATGGAGCGGTTGAGGGAGGTCTCTCACTTAGGCTCCGGGAGTTAACCACAGATTTCATATTTCAGGTTTAGACTCTGTTTAGAATAATAATCCCTGACTAAATCTGATAGATTCGGAAATGTCGAAACCGATGACTGGGAAGGAGAAAGATCTGGTAGCAAGAATAAGCCATCCATGGCCACCCCAGGTAACATGCACTTTCAATACCTCTAAAGTTTATAAATGCGTTATTTGGTAATTTTTGATCTGATAATTATTTGTTTTGGTCTTGTCATGTTTAATGAGACCGACGATGTTCGTGTGAAATTGCTACGAACCTCCAGGTTCATTTAGTTGGTTATATTGGTAACTTTTATTTAAAATTGGAGTTTACTAAAGGCGAAAATGGGGTCACAATAATGGAGTAAAACTCAAAATCCTTTGCTCTTCTTACAGAAGTGGAATTTTACATCTGTGGAGGAAATAGCTAGGTATTTGTTTTAAAAAGTAATATTACTTCTTTGTGAGCAGGTCACAGGTAGAGGTGTTCAAGTTGGATTTGCATTCACTGGTATACACTGTTTTGGTGCAGGTATAATTAGTCATGTTCTATAAGATTGGTTGAAGTTTCATGTATACAAATTTGAGAAAATCATTATCAGGTCAGAACCTTTTGTTATTTTATGATGAAGTTAACTGTTGATGCTTATTGGAGTATTTAGAGACACATAAACATACATACAGGGGTTGACTATTGGGCTTGGGCTGCGCTTGACTCGGCTATGCTTGTTTTAAACAAGTTACAAGCTGATTTCAAGCGAGCTTTTAAAACGGTACAGAACAAAGTAGCCAAGACTGAATCATTTTATCATGTTCTTTGATTTTTAGGGGTTTTTGATCTCAGATTGGCAAGGAATCAATAGACTAACCGACCTGCCTCATGCTAACTACACTTTGTCCATTTTACAAAGTATCGAGGCTGGTCTAGACATGTTTAGTTCTTGACCCGTGACCTGCATAACCCGGATAGATTATATACTTCTGAGACTAAATTACTATATTTGGACTGCTGATCATGGTACTGTATAACTATACATAGTTCATCGACGGGTTGAGTTATTTAGTCACAAATAAGTTTATCCCTATGAGCCACATTGATGAAGAAATTGTATACATGGTTAGCAAGGTTTACATCAAAATATGCAGACAGAATAATTAAGTGTTCGTCTCCACGTGATTTTTGTTTCACATGGTGAATAGGTGTAGTGCACGGGGACAATTGGCGCAGGGAGCAAAGCGATGTGAACATAAACAAACGCCAAGGGTAGGTTTACATAAAGGTTGTTTTTTAAAGTTTCGAGCAATTTGGTGTTTATTGTGCTTAACTTCCGCTACAAGTTTGCAGAATTGTGGTGCTAAAAAGCGGCGACCGGGTTTGATTTCCAGTAGGGTGTATACAAAGTCATTCTTGTATAGAATGATATACTTGCTTAATAGTGATATATAGATTACAAAACGATGGATTGGAGATGGTGACAGCAAGTAAATGGATGAGAAATAAACAAAAATATTAGTTTGTTTATTAGATAAATTTCATATTGACTATTATGTAACTATGATATTTTGCTGCTATAATGAAGTAGTAGATTGCAAAAAAAAAAAAAAAAAAAAAGTTAAAAATAAATAAATTTGGCAAACGGGTCAGACTTTAACATAAGCGACGCCAAGTGTAGCCTACGCTGATTGCAGCTCATATACGCTGCATACTTTCTATCACACATTGACCAGCTGGGCTGTTTATCAAACACACTAATGATTACATATGTGCAAAGGACTGAACCTCACATAATCAAGAGTAGGCCAATTTTTACAACTTAGTAGTTATTATATGGTTTCATGTCAACTTAGTATTTATTAGTCGATTATGAAAATGATGAAAGAAATTATTAGCTAAAAGGCAGTGTGGGTCAAGGTGTGGCTAATGTTCTGTATGGTGATTATGGTTTTACGGGTAAGCTTGCGTGTGCGTTCAAGACAGTTGAGCCCCATACTCATGAGGATTCGTTTAATGACAAATATATGAATCTTGATTCCAAAAAGACCAAGAAAAATTGGACATAAATGATTGATAATAATTTGAAAGAAAACTGTAGTGATGCTTTGCGAAATAAATTATGTGACATCCGCCACACTACGTACCCTAGCAAAACATAGGTACCCGCGGCAACGCGCGGGCATTCACACTAGTACATTATAAAGGAAGAGTGATGTACCCTTTAGTAATTTTCATAGCCGTCCAACTTAACAAGCAACATGTACAACATATTTAAGCTTAATTTACAAGGGTATAATAGGTATAAATGTGACAATTAAGACACTTAGGAGGGTATTGTAGACATTTCACCCACCCCATCCTTTACAATATCAATACACTTTTACCATACTACCCTCCTTCTTCCCTCTCTGCCCTCACAAATTTGCGTTTTCCTTCTTCATCATTCAAGAACTCTTTATATCCCTGTCAACTTGTAACCATCCATTCATTAGCACATTCAATTTCAATAAACCCCAATAAATTGACTAAGTCGTTTGTCTTCTACACATCAGAAAATCAAACGGAGATATAACCCACAATTGCTCAAACACAAAATCACCCTAGAAAGAAAAGGAAGGAAAATCATTCTGTATGGTGATCCGTTGATGAGAGTGGTCGATCTGGAATCTGAATAGTCATTGAGGTAATTTTATTATAAAATTTTTGCTTCAATCTTGATCGTCTTGGGAGATCGACTGAAACAACCATTGATTTTATGTTTCTTTACCGGTTTAACTCTTTCATTCAAACTTTTTAGCTTAAAAGGCGCGTCATCTTCTTTTCCATCTATCCCTACCTAAAACCCTATCTTTCACACCCATCAAGATTCTTTATTGAATTTTGATTCACTCATTGGACTGATTAAAAATTAAACCTTTTGGGTTTTGTTGGATTTATTAAAACAAATGGTATGCAGGCTAATCAGACAATGTTGAGTTTGAAACCGGGTGGCGGAAATCGAGGAAGAACATTTGCCCCTTGTTTGGAGTCCTTGCCTTTTGCTTCATCCGATCTTCGAGCCTTTCATCCCAATAGTAGTGCCTTCAAGGTTGTTAATTTGTTATAACACTAAATGGATCTGTGTCTTGTTATAAACTTTATCTGTTTCTGTATTTGGTTGAATTTTATCTCATATAGTTGGTATTTGTGTTTATTGTTATAATCATGTCTTTAATTTTTTCATGTTTTACTTTGTAGATTTTTTAGATGATAAGTTAATATTTTGTATAAATTCTTTTATATAAAGGGGATCTGGTTGTTAGTGAACTGCATTGGGTTCTTGGGGGATTTTGGGAATTGTTAGTGGCAATGGTTAAGTCATAAGCTTTTTATGATATTGTTTAAATTTTGATGTTACATTGTTCTATGTATTTTGATATTAAACAATGTTGAAGGTTACTTGTCTTAAAAGTTCTTAAATGTGTAAATAATAAAGACGTTCTTCAATTACTAATGAGAGTTTCACATATTCCTCTAAATTAAAGTAAGTGTGATTCTATACATATCACGCATATAAAGAGTAACATAGCAAGTTGGTGTTATAAAAAGGACACTTATGTTTCTTAGCATTTGTATTTCTACTACATTGTTTGCTTTTTTAATAATCTTTTTGTTGCTGGTATTATATATGAATCTTTGGTTTCCTCCCCTGAGTGCCTTATTATTTATTTCATTTTATCATTTTTTAGAATAATGATTCTTCAGATGAGCCTGGTGAGCGTATCCATTACACCTGAGACCAGTTGTTACAGCATAGGGAGGTAATGCTTTAACACATGCATTTGAGCTTTCTTATTTCACCTTATCGTATCTCAAAACCAAATATTAGATAATGTCCAACTTAGTTCAATGCCTTTTCTTTTAGTAATAAGTTTTTCGAGCAAATATTATTTTTATAATTTTGCTAGAAGTTTAATTCGTTGGTGATATTTGATAGCAGTAAGTTTGTTTTTTCTTATGTGGTAGGTTGTAGATATCCCAGATGTGATACTTAAAGTCAAACAAGAAGTTGAAACTGAAATTTTTGGTGAGTCACAAAGCTGGGGTTTCTTACCTTTTTCTAGCCGTTGTTTGATTTAGTTCACAAATTATGATGGTGGAGCCTTTATACTTCCGAGCTACAAAAACACTCTTCATGCTCTCTTCAACGCTGGTCGACCCGAGTTTGGCTGTTTGTTTTCTTATTGTTATAGTCTTCTCTTATTTTTTTTATTAATATTAGGAAGGGATGCCTCATCTGGGAAAATCAGGGTTTTTTCATATGTTAGATTTTGGTTTGATATGTCCAGTAAATTGATTTTGGTTTGATATGTCAGTAAATTCATATGTTCTTCGTTTCATCATGGCAACATGGTGTGGTGGGTTAAATCATAGCAGCCAAGGAGCGGCGCGGTTGATGGTGTTGTTCGAATCCGTCTTTGTCGAAGGTTCGTTTCTTCCTATAAATCTGTGTTTTTAGTAATATATATATATATATATATATATATATTCGGAATAGGTGAAACTCCTTTTTGTGTGTTTCCAGTTTTCATGAGTTTCGACAAGGAAAGAAAGGCGGTGTAGAGTAAACTCATGGTGTTCCAACTTTCACCAACATCTTATATACGGCGTCCGTTTACCTTCCTACCAACCAGGTTTTTTGTTATTTCCGAGTTCTCCTTTGCTTCTTCTATGTTTATGTAATAATCCAGTTGTTGGGATGTTTTTCCAACAGCTGCTTGCGTGTTCTTTATATCATTGTCTTTTTTAGCTGTGATGATCGTAGAATATGACATTGTATTTTTTGTGCATGCTTTCTTAAAGATATCATCATTTTAGTCTAGGTAGTTCGACTCTTCCTGATTGAACCAATCGACCAAAGGAAAAAAGCAATTCTAATGGTTGGTGTTACTTAGGTTTGACAAAAAGAACAGAGTTACAAGTCTGGAAACTTTTTTTTTACAACTAGATTTTTTAGTGAATTATTGGGTTCATTATATAAAGTGTTATATTTAACATTATTAGTGTTATTCTCAAGGTTTTTAGGCCAATAGCTATAACGGTAGTTATGAAATAGAAAATCAAGTACATGGTTTCGTACTAAAAAGTTCATATACATAATCAATGTAGCCTATTAGTGGTAATAAACAACCAAGTTTTCCTTTAGATTTCTGCAAGCAAAATGGTTTTGTTCTAAAAAGTTCATATACATAATCCACACTCTAAATTTGGACTTGTTTGTTAATTATATATTTTTCTGACGCTTGCTTTTATCTACCTGAAATGCTAAACTTGTGGTTTTTTAGGCACATTACTTCACAACTGCTAATGCAAGGACAGTTTAGTTGTTTGTGCTTCTTGGGACCTGGAAGAGGTTAGTTACAAGTATTGTTGGCCTTTTTTATTTTTCTTTATCTTTTCCTCCAATTTCTTCTTTAAATAGCCTTGTTTTCTATCCAACATAAAGATTACAATAACCTATTTATTTTTGGATTTAGTACAGTACTTTAAGAAAATTCAATAACATAAAATAAGTTTCCTATTTAGTTTCATCCTATTATATAAAGTGTGAAACATTTAGCTGATCTTATTTTGACCCGTTTACTTGTGGGTGTGTTGTTATGTTTTACCTCTAACAGGTGAAGCTGATAAAATTAATTGTATTAGCAAAAAATGTAAATGGGTCAAACTAGATAAATATCACCGAAAGTGTATTTTAAATTCACCTAAATCATTTTTAAATTCACCTAAATCCATTTGTGTGATCAAGGATTTCTTTATTTAAGTATTAAACACAAGTTCATTAACTTGAAGTTTTTCTTGGTTAAACTTTTTAAGTCTGCTCAAGTATGTTTATTTATGTGTATGTAGAAGGGTAAAACTTTGTTGTTTGCCCTTAATCACCTGAAAGAATGATCATACATGATTCTTTTAATCTCCATTTGGAGAGAAACAATTAGAGAGATTGAAGACATTCTTTAATAAAATAAAGTTTTAACTTCTTTTTTCATCTTTAGTTGTTCATTAAGTACAGTGACAAATGGAATGAACTGGTTGGTGAGCTTATTTGGAATGCACTATACACCTATCATGATGAGAATTGAAAAGTATTTAACTAATGCTACACCTTATACACATTTATCTATAATCTATAATACATTATAAAGGAGGAGTGATGTATCATATTGGAATTTGCATTTTAGTACAACTTAACAAACAACTTGTACAACATGTTTAAGCAAGAAATTTAAGGGTATTATAGGCATAATTGTGACAATTAAGACACTTAGAGGGGTAATATAGACATTTCACACACCTCCTCCTTTACAATATCAAAACAAATTTACAATATTACCCTTCATTTCCCATCCTTGCCCCCCAATGGTTTTCATTAAGACTCTCTGATTGTAACCGATGCACCTCATCACCTCCATTCATGACCACCTTAAAACCTCCATGAAGGCAACTATTCTCCTACCATCTGCTTCATTTCTGAACTCCCACACACATCTCTTCAAGAACCCATCGATTTGAGACAAATAACTATTTCAACCCATGATGGTAGAGGTGGAGCAGCCGGTAATCGGGTTTTCCTCTGCTTATTCCTTTCGGTGATCCTTCAGTCAACCATTACGTCCACCGTTATCAGGTATTGTAGTCAATCGGGTTTGGTTAGTTTATTCCTCTTATTGAATTTTGGATCTGGAAATTTTTATTATTTCCTGTTAGTTTTGTGCATCAATAAAAAGAGCATGTGCTTATTTTAATAGTTTCCAAATCGTTTACCATTTCAGATTGATATTGATTACTATTGTATGAGTTCCTTTGGTTGTAAGAAAGTTTATTTTCGGAGACAGTGATCACTTGTTTTGGACAAGGAAGTTTACAAAGAACCAGAAGATAATGCTCTACTTGTGTAAGACTTAGTATTCAAATTTGCATAATATATCAATTAATATCTATTTGTCTGTTAACTATTTTTTTTTTTTTGGTTTCAAGTGGTTATAAGTTTTTAATGATCTTGATTACTTTTGGCCTTGGCAGCCGTGCAGGTATGATCTCTTTTAAATTGTGTTGATAGGTGTTTTTGCATACTATAACAATTGGGTTTGAGCTTAGCTTCCGTAAGTTACAAAATGAAATTTAATCTCGATTCGTTTTGTGTTTCTTATTATAAAATCCTTGATTAATGAAGTCATAAGTTGAAAGAAAAGTCATTTTTTTGGGATTAACCATTATGTAGTTGCTACTTAGATCTGTGAAGTCCGACCCCAATTGAACAAAACGTTGTTAGTGGTAACTCTCATGGAATTATCTTTATAGTTGTAATTGTTTTCTCAAGCCCATTACTTGTTTTGTTATATTAGACAAGGATTTATGTTATTTTAGATTAATTTTTATCAAGCTCTTAAGATAATCAGAAATCAGAGGGTAAACGACGCGTGCTGTTTTCAGATGCTGGTGAGTCAACCACTCAAAGGAAAGACACCATTGAAGAAAATGGTTCAAGAAATGTTGTTGGCCATGGTAATTTATTCAGCTCAATTAATGGAAATGTTACGATATCAGTAACTGCTAATGCACCAATTGAAACAAAAGTTGGTTTCAAGGGGAAACGAGCTTTTCTATATGAGTGCTCATGAGGTATGTTATCCTTGTGATCCTTCCATGAAATTCGGTTATAGTTGGTGTTTATCTTTATAACTTTAAGGTTAGATAAACAATTTTGTATGTCTTGTGAAGGATTTTCTGGAACTGATAACAACCATTCTAATGTGCATGCATCTATCTCAGTGGTTGTAAATAAGAAGTTGGGGGCGCCTGGGTTAGTAAACAATGACATTTCTACTAATTCTAAACTACCTGAAGTTGACGCAGTTCCATGACTACATGAGTCTAAAAAATGTGCCATGGCTCCTGGTAGTTTTGTTGCTAACAACCAAAAGATGGATTTTCACTTCTATGCCTCAATTTTGTCGAGTAGTGGTACTTAGTGATCGGTGCTTTCGCAGCCAACCTCTATAGTTGATATACTTACCCCTCATAATAGATGAAGTTAGTTTTTTCTTATAAGGTGAATCTTACTTACTCTTTTTTCCTGGTGTTATGCAGCTTGATTAATTTAACCATAAATAATGATCAAGTACATATTATCCAATAAGGATGATAATGGCAACACTTAGAAGCCGATAAATTTGTTACGTATCCAGGTTCATCATCCTCGGCTAACCTGACAACTGCATCAAGAAATGGTATATTTTCATTTGGTGCCTTAACAAATAATTCTGGTGTTACTAATGGGACTTCTACTTTAAATCCATCATTTTTTGCCTCCTGGTCTGCTTTTCAATTTTACGGGTCCACCACAAACAAGGTTTCAGTAGAATTCAGATTTGATTGTTTTGGTTTGGGAAGGGAAGTATTCGGATGGACCAAATCCGGCTGATGAATGGTTTAAGCAAGGGAAATATGTAAGTTTGTATTTTTTTTTTTTGAAACCCTAATTTAAGTTCAGTAGTTGTTCATGTTAAGAGTCTGCATGTTTTATTTATTTATTTACAAATAAGTGATATAATGTTGTGCTTGTGAAAAGGAGAAATGATCATGGTGTTGAACATGTCTTGAGTTCAAGTCACTTGGAACCTAACCAAAATCGATTTTGTGTTGTGACATTTTAGTACCTTTTCTCAAGTCTAACATTTGTATCTATATACATTTGCTATAGGGTTTCAGTCACATTATGTTTGATCATTGATCTTGGCACTAAAAGGCGCGCCTCTGAGCTGTGAGGCGCTCAAGGCAGTTGGGAAAACACCTCACCCGTGGTGTACGATTCTACGAAGCTTTTTTTATTACATATATAGCTTGATTCGTTGTACATTGAATGTGCATTGTTGAAAGGAAATGTTTCATTTTTATTACTGAGAGGGATTAGTAGTTCAAAGATGTGAGGATATATTTATTCTTTGATTTTATTTTTGTTGGTTAAATATTTGTTAAGCCCTTAATGTTATTGAGCTAGAACAAAAAGTCAAGCTTGTTTGTGAATTTGACGGGCATGTTTTGAGATGTATTCATGATCTGAATGGAAATCATATGATACAATAGTGTATAGTAAGTATTTAAAATAAGAATGGAAATCATGTGATACAATAGTGTATAGTAAGTATTCCAAACAAATAGATCCGGCGAACATAATAGCATTAAGAGCAAGATCGTCGTTAAAGCAAGACCAAATTGGCGACGAAGATGACCACAATTTCCGCCCCTGGCGTCGCCGCTTATTATCCGCCATTAAAATGAAAATCTTCTCATGGTCGTCTGCTGTTCGCGTCTCTATGTTTCTTCTTCTCTTTACCTTTGCTTTTGCCTGTTTCTCTCTCCCTATAGAGAAGGTAACAATAATATTCTTTGTTTCTATTTTTTTAAATTTTTTTACCTGTTTTTACTGTTGAGGTTAAGTTGCTCAGGTTGCTGTAAGCCTTGTTTGCAATGTTTATGTTTATTGATTGTGAATATATGCTTGGGGGACAAGTTAGGTGAAATATACATTGAATCATATATGACAGATGCAAATGAGTATACATTTCCAATTGAATCCCTAGAATTGAGAATTTTGTATAACGAGGGCATTTTTAAATAAGGCGCATAGTATAAATACATTTTAGATATCATCTAATTAGTATCAAAAGTGATAAAATATTAGTGTATAAGTGTATAAAAGTAGTTTTCCTTGGATAAAAGTATTGTTCTTATGCATCATCCAATCAAATGAAGGCTTTTATTATCTTATGCTATTGAGTTTGTAGTGCTCTTGCTTATATCCCTCTTACGGTGTTTGCGGTTCCAGCTTCAGTGCTTACGGTGAGAACTAATCATATATATGTCCTTGATTCTTTTTGTACGAAGCAACGTCTTCTTACTCTTATTAAACTAAGGAGTATATAGCATGCCCATTGTTTAAGGGAAATGTAGCTGAGAGGATAATTAGTTTATATGCATAGTGGCAGCCAAGGGCTTGACTACAAGTTGATTTTATTTTTGCAATTGGCACTAGAAATATTATTCCTACATTTATGGATTATACTTTGTAGGTTAACCAATGTTTAGGTTCTATTTTTTTATGTGTACCTCTCTGCCTTTTCCGTTAAACCTGTAAATGTTTCCTAATTGCTTGTTTATATCCTTTGTTTCAGCTTGGAGGGAGTATCTCTTTGGACTGCCAGTAGGATTTGTTGCTGATTCAATTGGTGCGACCCTTGGTGCAACGGCTACTTTCCTTGTTGGCAAAACGGTATTTTTTTAATATAGTTGAAACAAACATTTAAAAAAGGCATACATAAAATGATATAATTTGCGTTTTCATCCAAACACTTTGCAAAAAAGGTTTCCACAAACGCCAAACACGAACACACCATAAACCCGAAAAACAGCTACGAAGCAACAAAACATATACACCCGCAGCAACGCGCGGGCATTACTACTAGTGTTACATGACAAATGACGTGTTTAAAAAAGTTTTAGAACCATCTTATTACAATTTTTATTTAAAATACATGAAAGCAATTAGAATTTGCACTACAATTAACTTTTTTCAAGCAGTGGTAGAACCAGAACTTTTTGACTGGAGGGTCACAATAGAAATGTTTTACAAAATTTATAGTTGGTACATTTATAGGGAAAATATGACCTTTTAGTTGACAAAGGCCTTTGGTTATTTACGTCTACTTAATTCCATTGTATTAGTTAGATAGCTAACTATTAACTAGTTTTCGCATTGGGAGATCATCCATCAGTTCATTTCTAAATAATATAATTCCCTTTCCACTTCTTTACTTTATTTTTATTGGATTTTAATGCACTTGATGAAATTTGTTACTTGGTTCAACTTTTTTTTTAATCAAAATTTCTTTCTAAACATGCATTTCTACACATAAAAATGATAGCAATTAGCAAATAATGATAAAAAAAAACTTATACAGTATCATATAATAATCTAATTAATTAATGTAATATATTTAAAGTTAAAATTCAGTAATAATACATAAATAAATCATTAGTACACATCCGTTAGGAATTAAATAATACTAGAAAATATAACAAAAAAAGAAAAGAAAAAGAACTTACTTCATGATGGCTTTAATTTGGTAGATGATTTAACAATTCAATAGAGAAAACTCTTGAGTGAGATCGGAGAGAAATTTTTCTCAAAACGGCAATAAAGAGAGGGAAACATATTACTTTTAAATAAGTAAAGGGAAAAAAAATTAGGTTATTAATTTTGAAATTGGGCCAAACTCGTTTTTCAAAGCCCATAATGATACTAGTATTTAACCCAATAATATTATTGTCTTTATCTTCTTTCTTTTCTTTCTTCTCTACAAGCAAATATCAAAGAAACCTTAATAGCCGCTTGCTGCTGAAACACCGTCGCTTACTCGCTTGCTGCCTACTACGACGCTGTCGCAGCCGGAAAACTTTCAAACATCTCCTTTTCTTTTAGTTTTAGCCATTTACAGAAGAAAATTAAGGGGGTCAACCATAAGAAACTGTTTTGGGCTGAGTACTCCGGTAAGCATAGATTTGGCCGGCCGGAGGGTCAATTGACCCCCCTGACCCTCCTGTAGTTCCGCCGATGTTTTCAAGTGTAGTCTTCTTAAAATTTTATTGAAACTATTGGATTTTTATGTGTAACCATCGTTCAGAACCCTTGTTTGAACCCTCTTTGATCCTAGTGAAGTCACCATCCGAACCCATGTGTCATCTCGGTCGCATTATATCTTGTGTTAAAAGAAAAAAAAACAGGATCTGTGAACAGGGACGAAGGATAAGAAGGGCCAGGGGTGGCCCTGACCCCCCCTGTTTTCTGGCGCAGTGGTATAAATTTGTGATTTTCATAGGTAAATTGAGTCCGGGTTGAGTTCGGCCCCCACCGATTTGCCACTACCGATCGAAAAAAATTGAGTCCGGCCCCACCGATTCCGAAACCAAGCTTCGCCACTGTCTGTGAAGCCCTTGATTCATTAAACTAGTAACCCCCATCTACTTAAGTTAGTTACCAACTTACCATATGAAGCAATAAACAGGAACTAGGGTGGTACACAACCCGGTTGCAAGTGTTCGCCAGCATTACCATAGGGGCTGTGAACATCATATATATAGTCATAGGATGTGACCCACCTAGCATAGCTCGACGGGGTCCCGTGACAACCAAAACAAAATTATTTATCATCTATTCTATGCGATCAAATTCAAAACCCAAGTAGCCTCATATGTCTTCTTGAATCTTGATAGTGACACCTATAAAAGAATTAAAACAGAATAAATTAAAATTGATATATTCGAGTGTTATCTTTTTGCTTTTATTGATCAGATAATATTTTGATATTAATTTCCGGCTATTGGTGCCATTTCACCTTTGTGCAAAGCTTAATTCATCCATTTGACACTCGTATACAAATTCACACCTAAACAATATGTTAGGGGCTTTTTGGTTGATTAAGTGCTGAATCATTAAGATGCCTGAATGAATAAGAGGTCTGAATGGTTATGTGCTGAATCATATCTTAATGGTTAATTTTCTTGTCCCATATTGGTAGAAAAGTCTTATTAAGGTTCAGCTTAGTTCAGTGTTTAATAGTTTAGTGCTTAATGGTTCAGCAACATCCCAAATCTTAATGGTTCAACTTTAACCATTTCGTTCAGAAAAAACGTGTTGAATGCTGAATCATTCAGCACTGAATGGTTCAGAGCCCTATTAAAAGGCTTACCAAACAACCCCTTGATCTCTTTGTTGTTCTAACGGGTTCTAGGTTCTCAAACCTCGACTGCCAAACAATCATCTTTTGCTTTCCTTAATTATCATTATATCTAATGCCTAAATCAACTAATGTATTTTAAACCATGTGTGGTGGGGTGAAATTTCAAGCCCCTCACTTGGTGTTTTTTGACAAGTGACATGTGAGTCCCACTAAGGGTTTAAAAGGCCTTAAAAAAAAAAAAGGGGGTGTAATTGTTTCAAGCCATTTCAAGCCCCTAGTGAGACCCAATTATTATTATTATTATTATTATTATTATTATTATTATTATTATTATTATTATTGAAATTTAAAACAAATAATATTTCATTAAAATATTTCATTCAACAAAAATAAAAAAATTAAGTTAACATAAATAAAAAAACGAACATACTAAAAAAACACGAACTATTTAAAAAAATATTTCACTTAAATAATACTAAAAAAACAAACATAATACTAAAAAAAACTAAAAATACTAAAATTCATGGGTTTTGTCGAACTCGTCTTCGTCGTCATCCTCGTCTTCCTCTTCTTATTCACCCTCATGCGGAATACACCGAACCGACCATGCAAGTTGGACCAAATCCATCGCTAAAGCATTATGTGTATCCTCATTACGCAACTCATGCGAGTTGATTCTTTCAAACATTGTTGGGGAACTCATTTTTTTATAAAAATAAGTTGGTGTGGTGTGTTTGTTTTATAAAATGAAGTGGTGTGTTGTGTGTTTTTATAAAAGTTGTGGTGGTGTGAGTATTTAAATAGTTGATTTTTTTATTTAAAAATGTTTTTTTAAACGGTCAAATTCATTTAACAGTAACAATACCGTTGGAGAGGGGAGAAGGACAAGTGGCATGATCAGATTGGAGAGGTAAAAAATTTAACCCTGTGAAATATTTAGCGCCTGGCCCTTTAACGCTCCTTTCTTGCCGAGGAGGCGGTGTTTGGGACGCGAATGCGGCTTGAAATCTCCCTTTAACACCCTTTCACCATACCACTACATGTGATCTTATGTTGGTTAAATCTTGATTTAAATATTAGTTTTTCATTAATGTTTATCAAGTTGTTAGGATTAGATAATTATAGGTATTATGTTATTATCTATTTAAGTGTCATGGTCTAATTTGGTTAGGATTTGATAACTTGATGATTAAGTTGTGTCTAGTATAAATAGGGTTTAATTTTTTGTTATTTTGTGGTGGTTTGATATTAATAAAATATAAAAGAGTCATGAGTGTGTTTTTCACAAATCAATTTGTGTTTATGATCAGATTGCTCCAACATTTTATGCATGATTTTCATCAATGCATTACGAGTTTTTTTTTTTTTTTGAACGACCAACTAAAGTATTGTCGGATACTCCGTACCCGGCTCTCATAGGCTAAAGGTAGCCCACAAGAGACGTATCTTGTAGCGGCCCAATCCGCACGCACGGAGCCCTCTAGCCTACCCGTCTTCTGTTCCAAGGAAAACCCGACCCGCATACCCGCCCGAAGGCACGATGGCAGCGAAACGGTAAAACCTGGAGGGATCAGGAGTCGAACCCATGACCACAAGGATCAAGTGTCTTTCCCTCACTTCCCGGTACCACTCCACCACAAGGTGGGTGGTGCATTACGAGTTATTTTGATTGTTTAGTTTATGGATTACACGTGGTACCTAATAATGGGTGCTTCATTCGTGGCTTGAAAAGGAAGTACCTACCACGTAATTATCCCTGTCCTCTTCTTCTGGCTTGATTCTCTTCACTTTGGAAGATACGAATTCTTCACCAAATTGTAGAGTCATTGGTGTTGTGATGGTTTGTGTGTCTATTTATGGATTCTTTTCTGACTAGATTGCAAGAAACAGTTGTTATGGTTAATACAAATATTACACAAGTTCCAAGTTTTCGAAATAGTCTTAACTCAACCTGCACTAAGTTATTTGTAATCAAATCAAATTAATAGATATTAGAACGGTTGGAGTTTATATGTGTGAATATTAAGGGTGTAAATGACACATAGCGGCTCGAGAGCTATCCGGGATTGGCTCGGTAAAAAGCCCGAACGAGCCGAGCCTTAACGAGTCCGAGCTCGAGCCCGAGCCTGAAATATGGCTCGTTTAGTTATCGAGCCCGAGCTCGAGCCCTAGATACAAAGCTCGATTGGGCTCGTGAGCCTAAACGAGCCCAAACATAATTATAAGTTATTTATATATATCTTATAATTTATAGCCCACATCTCCAAAGCCCAAGTCCTTATTTCATAGGCTCATTTAATGACACTCGCGAGCTGAGCTTTTGCGATCTCGAGCCGAGCTTTGAGCTCGTTTGAGTTTGTTCTCAAATCACCTCGAGCCGAGCCGAGCCGAGCTTGAGCTTTTAATTTTGCTAGCGAGCCGAGCTCGAGCTCAAGATTGTAGGCTCGAACCGAGCCGAGCTCGAGCTCGAGCTTCATAAAACCATAACGAGCCGAGCTCGAGCCCAGTCAGGCTCGGGCTCGGCTCGGCTCGTTTACACCCCTATGTGAATATGAGTTGTTCCACATTGGTTGTGGGGTGGAAAGTGAATGAGTTTATAAGATGAAACCAAATTAGAAAGAATAAAATGTTAAATCATATTATACTTGGGTACCTATTCGCGCGCGTAGGGGGTACAAAAATAATGGGTTCTGGTTTGAGGAAATTCTCGAACCAATGTGACGCCCGCACGATTTACGGACACGGATGCCACCAAGTTGGATTGACTTCAAGAATTACTTAAGCATAAGGGAAAGGAAATGACAATTGAAGATTTGGTTGTTTGGTTGTGCTTCTTTGTATTGAAGAAGGCAATAAAGTTGCTCAAAAGAGGAATGTCATTCCTGAAGTTGCTAAGGCTAATGTTGTTGAACATGGTCAAACATCTAAGGGTAACAATGGCAACAAACGGGCTGGGTTTAAGTAAACCAATGGGAAAGGCTCTCACCTTGGAGCTAAGAAAGATGACTTCGGGAAAGGAACTTACTTTGTCAAATTTGTTGTATGTTCCTGATATTCGTAAGAATCTTGTGTCTGGTTGGCAGTTGAACAAGTATAGTTAAAATGGTGTTTGAGTCTGATAAGGTCGTGCTAAGCAAAAGCGGTATGTATGTTGGTAAGGGTTATGCCCTAAATGGTATGTTCAAGTTTGTGCAGAACACACTGAACAACACTCACAAACACAACTGCAGCAGCTCGATTTCTTTTCAGGCAAGTGGGATAGTCCGGCAGTGCACCATCACTGTTTGTACCCTGGGAACAGACGACGAATCTGTTTAAAGGAATTGTATCAAACACAAGCCCGGTTTTGTTTGTTTAATCTGTTTTCTTCCTGGTTGTTTATTTCAGAAACATTTCCATTTTCACTGTAAGATATTTAGCAAGAACATCTCGAATACTAATGACACATCAAAGACTGGGAAGCACCGAAGACGCCATTGAGATGCGGCAATTCCTAGGTCTTGCGGGTTACTATCGTTGCTTTACTAAGGGATTTTTGAAGATTGCTCAATCCCTCACATCTTTTACCCAGAAGGACCGAAAGTTCGACTACGGTGATCCTCATGAGTCAGTGTTTCAAACGCTGAAGCATAAACACTGTTATGCGCCCATACTATCCTTGCCTGAGGGTACGGATGATTTTGTTGTCTATTGTGATGCTTCTATCCGGGGTCTCGGTTGTGTGTTGATGTAACGCAAGAAAGTTATCTCTTATGCTTCTCGTCAGCTTAAGGTTCATAAGAATAGCTATACTGCCCATAATCTGGAACTGAGTGCAGTTGTTTTTTCTTTGTAGATCTGGAGACACTACTTGTACGGTATCAAGTACACCATTAACACCAATCACAAGAGTCTTCAGCATATCTTTGATCAGAAGGATTTGAACATGCGATAGCGTCGATGGGTCGAACTTTCTGAACGATTATTATTGTGCTATTAAATACCATCATGGTAAGGCGAATGTTGTGGCAGACGCCTTAAGTGTATCACCCCAACCGATGGCGGAAACATCGAGGTGTCACGTATGAATGATTGTTCAGTAGCACATGGTAATAAAGTTTTAAATAAGTATTTATTCAAAATAAAATATCCAAATTTGAAATACATAACAAAGCCTTGAATGAAATCTAGTACATCCAATGATCAAACAAAGCTTAAAACTTCAAATGTCTCCTTATGCTATCTCTAGACTTCAAGCATCAGTATTTCCTGTTGAGTTTGGAAAAGATGGGGGGGTCAACTAGAAGTTTGTGAGAATACATAAGCCAAGTTAAGCAATAAGTTTTTAAAAGAATATAAGTTTACAACAACAGCTACCATTCTAGTATTAAGGCAGCTCCGTTCGAGGCTCTTTTCGGGCGAAAATGTCAGTCGCCTCATTGTTGGGCTGAGGTGGGCGAGAGTCAGCTCACTGGTCCAGAAATTGTATATGAAACTTCTGAGAAGATTGTACAGATTCGTAATCGTATGGCAGCAGCTCGGGATCGTCAAAAGAGTTATGCCGATCGTCGTCGCAAACCATTGGAATTCCAGGTTAGCGACAAGGTTCTTTTGAAAGTCTCTCCATGGAAGGGCGTTATACATTTTGGGAAGCGTGGTAAACTGAATCTTCATTATGTCGGGGGCATACAAACTTGAATTACCAGCTGAGCTTAGTAACGTGCATAATTTCTTCCATGTCTTGAATCTTAAGAAGTGTCTGGCTGACGAAACACTCATTGTTCCTCTCGAAGAGATCAACGTTGACGATCATCTGCGTATCGTTGAGGAAACGGTTGAGATCTTGGATTATAAGATTTGTAGCCTTCTTCAGAGTAAAATCCGTATCGTTAAAGTTCGAACTCCAACGTAGACCGGAGTTCACGTGGGAACGAGAGGATCAAATGAAGCTTAAGTATGTTCATTTGTTTCCGAAGCGAACACCGAAACCAACACCTGTTAGTGTTGAAGCCGAAGGAATTTTCGGGACGAAAATTCCTTTCAACAGGGAAATGATGTAGCAACCGGAAAAATTTTTCTTTCTTTTCGTTCCTTTCTCTCGGCTTCGAGCATTTTTCGGGACGAAAATTCTTTCAACAGGGGGATGATATGACACCCGACAAACTCAGGTTAATACTTTTTACAAACATATAAGTCCTTAGCAAAAACATTTATTTAACATACTTAACTGGGTTATTTGAGTCGGTTCGATGATTCGGGGAATCATCAGGAGTCGGTTTACATTCACGAAATGTCCATGGTTTAATGATTCAGGGAATCATATACACGCACATGAGTTATTAACAACTTGTGAACGCATGTTTATGTGATTAGGTGTGATAGCATATGTTAAAATGACAAGATTGTGAGTCGAAGGATCAAATAGGAATTCTGGGTTTCCATTCGTGCCATCGAAGGCAAGAATGAAAAACAAGAACTCCCATTCGTGCCATGAAAGGCACGAATGAAAGAAAATGGTTTTCATTCGTACATAAGAGGGTACGAATGAGAACATGGTATATATAATATATATATATATATATCACTTTGCCTCATTTTCATCATTTCACAACCCTAACTCGCCTCCAAGTGCTCTCTCTCTGACCCAAACCTATATAAACGAGCTTTTGCTTTTATTTCTTAGATTCTAAAGCTAAACTAGTCCTATACCTAAATCAAGTGAAGATTCAAGGTTTATTCATCATCTAAACCCGTTTAACCCATTTTATAATGCTTTTTGATAAGCACTAAGTGTCCAGATCTGAAAGTAATATGTTTTCACAAATAAAAACTCATCTAATATCTTTCCACACTAAACCTATACTTGAACACGTGATTTTCTTATGAAAACTTATGTGTCGATGATGTCGGTGATTGTCCTATGTGTTATGTTTTAATGAAATGATGT
The DNA here is from genome assembly GCA_030844895.1 of Ambrosia x helenae. Lineage (NCBI taxonomy): Eukaryota > Viridiplantae > Streptophyta > Magnoliopsida > Asterales > Asteraceae > Ambrosia > Ambrosia x helenae. Next base: position 14,482,097 of record CM061226.1, read on the forward strand.
GTAGATGTTGTATAAATGATTTAGGACTGATTTGGGGCATGATATAAGGATGTGCAATTGATTTATTTGGAATTTGGCGGATTTATACCCATTTTGTGGGGTTTTATGTTAGATCTAGGGTTTGTTCATAAACATGATGATGATAACATGATTGGGAATTGATTAGTATATATGAATCTGTGTCTATTGATTTAAGTATGATAATATTTTAATAGTTTCCATTCTTGAAAAGTTTTCATGCAATTGATGTGACATCTCCATAATTTGCTATTTTGGGTAAGATTGTGATTTGGAATGTAAAATGGATAAAATTAATGTATGAAATAGGTGTAGCTATAAGTGGATAGGATGGATAAGGTTGACTGCTGTGATTTGTAGCTTTTCGTGGAGTTTTTGATCAGATTTGATGGGTTTTTGCTCGTCAAAATAGTTCAACAGACTAATAGGTCGAATGAGAAGAAATGTTTCTCATTGGAACCAATAAAAGGTACGAACGAGAGAAGAAATTTTCCTTTCGTACCCACATGAAAAAATATGAAACTTTGATGTAAACTAAGTGTTTTAAGTGGAATACTTGTATGTGAACTATATATGCTTGACCAACTGATGTAACGGGTCACCAACGGGATGTCAAGCCAGTCTTGTGTGGTCGGGTCAACATTCAAACATGTTTACAAACGTACATGGTCATGATTTGGAAAAGCAGGGACTAGTTAACCAATTGGTTAGTAGTCTAGACACTTATACACATTTCATGATAGGTCGTCGTTATTTGGGACTATCATTGCATTGTCAGATCATCTATTTAAGAAGAATGCAACCTAAGGTGAGTTTCGCGGCCCCACTTTCACACACTTTCTCATGGGGGAGAAACATGCTACACATTGTTGGATATGTAAAGATCATGTTTATACTATGGTTATCTCTTGTTTACTATATGACTCATCCAAGTCCCAGGAAAACCACTAATTAGGGGAAAATATGGATAGATCTATTGGGCCTAACAAACCCCACCCGGGTCGACTGGAGGTCGGAAGGGTGCATATTGTGTCTAACTTCAGGGCCTACCGGGGATGACGGTAGCCCACTCGGGCAGCAACACACGGAAAATCTTGTCAGTAATAGTTTCTATTTGTAGTAGTAACATACATAACGTCTAGCTAACGCTCGCATAAGATAGTAGTAACAGGTGTAACATTTTACATTAAATAGTTGTACGTTATGTATAATTTGGATAAATACGACAAGTTTTATTATTATTATTTTTGGTGATATTTTGAACCCTAATACAATGATAATTATTCATACATATATATATATATATAAATTTATAATAATAATAATAACAAATAATTCTAGAATAATAAAAATCAGATTTTATTTATTTAGAATTATTTTCTTTAAACCATAAGTTATCTCCAAACCAAACCCAAAGCCCACCCCTCATTTCCTTTATTTCGGAGCCCAGATACATCCAGCCCAAACAGAAAGCGGCCCATCAATGGCCAGGCCCAAAAGCTGAGCCCACACCCCCTTATCTGCTTTGTTTTTTTTTTAAAAAAAAAGGGGAATGTTTCCGCCGGGTATCGAACCGGAGCCAAGCCTGATTCACAACACCCACACAACCAGCTAAGCCATGACTATCTGTTGTTTTAAACCCAACCCGTAATATATATAAGGCCACCCACCCACCTTCTCCTTTGGCTGCTTCAACGTGCAGCAGCAGAAAGAAGGGAGGACCAAGAAATTTCCACATTTTTTTGGCTTAATTCACGCGAGTTTTATCTATTTTAGTATGAATACGAAATCTCTGGTCCATTACACGTGGAACCTTCGTCAAATAACAATCAATTAGTGCCAATTGATCGACAAACGCGTCCCACATTCAATCGTGGTCAATACTTGCCAAATCGAACACCTAGGCTTAAACACTATAAATTGAACCTCTGTGAACCTTCTCAACTCGCCAATCCTCTCTCCTACATCTTTAATTTCCCTCAAAAACCTCTGTTCTTGGATTGACGCTCGAAGCTTTGACTTCCATGTTGACTTACCATTCGTATACGATTAAGCACTGTAAGCACGATTACTGTTATGGGTTCTTTTAATCGGCAACTACACAGTGTTTGCCCTATGATTAATTAGATTAACATTGTGTAATTTGCTCGATTTCAATTCTAGGGCACGAATGGGGAAGAACATGATTTGCGTTAATGTATTTATTTTAAATAAACTAGAACCAAACACAACCACTGGTCTGGACCAAGTGGTTGTGTCTGGTGCATTCCACCTAAGCCACGCGGGTTCGAGTCCCGGCAGTGGCATTCCTTTTGTTCTTTTTTTTCATTAATTCTTTTAACAATAAAAAATGTATATATAATATATATACTTTTATAAATTCGTTTTTAATTATTAAAACTCTTTTATAAATTCTAAAAAAATTACTTTTAGTTAATCTGATATAAATGTTCCACCTACAATTTTTAGTTTTCGAAAATTAATTTATTTAATATATATAATAATTAAATCAATTTTATTCTATTATATTTATAAAATTCCATTAAAATATCAAAACAATTTTATAAATTTCCACAAAAATTATTCTGAGTTTATTTAATGATAAACTTTTCTGAAATGATTTTTAATTCTGAAAAATCATTTATTTAATATTTTTAATCAATTTTTGTTAGTTTTAATCATAATTAAATCATAATAAATCCAATTTTTAATATTTTTGCACCAAAATTTTATACAAATTATTTCTGAATATTTAGAACAGAAATATGAATTTTAAACTAATAATTCTTTAATTTTAATATTTTTAAATATTAAAGTTAAATTTTGACAATTTGTTATAAATAGAATTAATATTCTATTTTAAAGAAAATAACTTTGCAAAAATGATTTTTACACTTTAAATACATTATTGTGACCATCTTAACTTTATTAATATTCCCTCAATTATCAAACATTTTTGAAATTAATCAAACAAGCATTTATCCCCAATTCAAAGCCCTAGAACATATACATTTGTAGACTAGATAGACTTAGACATATTTATTACCTTATTATAGGGTGATACTTGACACGTTTGGGCAAACACCATTATTCAATCTTTTCAACAGATATAACATTTTGCTAAGGTGAGTTTTGCATAGCCCCTTTTCTATTTATCACCATTTTTGGGGTGAAACATGTTACAACATTATTTATGCAATTCAATCATCAATGTGTCTATGTGTATTTCTATGTTGCATTATGTCTTGAACATGACTAGGGTAAGCACAATTCTAGCATAAACATTCATCAGCCAAACGGTATACATTGATAGATCTATTGGACTGACAATCCCACCCGGATACGTACCTCCTACAAAGGTAGCGTGGGTGTTTGTTACTGCAATATAAACGAGTGAACCATTAGCGTATGGGATGTACCACAATACAACAGTCACAAGGTTGATTATGCACTCGATTTATTTCTAGTATGTTTTCGCATATGGACTAGATTGCCATGACACATGAATTGCACAACAATTTTATTCGATTATCAAAACCTATGAAATTCTCACCAACTTTTGTTGACCCAAAATATTTTCAACTTAACATGTTTCAGGTTCTACTTGCTTGAAGAATTGCTTGAAGATATGTGCATAGTTTTATTCAATTAGATGTACGAATTCTTGTAGAACAATTGTATGTAAATTATTTATATCATTTAATGAAATTTATTATTCACCATGAGCTACTGAACAATCATCACTACGTGACATCCCGATGTTTCCGCCATCGGTTGGGGTGTTACAGATTGGTATCAGAGCCATGGTTATAGGGAATTAGGTTATTAGAGAAATAATCTAGTCTATAACCATAGGATTTAACCAGTACTTGCTTCTCTTACTTGCTATTCTCTATCTCCTACTGCTCATCCCTACTTTCATCCTTACAAGAAGGCTGCTCTACATCACTGGATCTACTCTTAGACTAATAGGACAAATTCCTCAGGCTTAGCCTGAACCACCTTGAGATCTCGTCGAAGTTCTAGATTTTAAATAACGAGCACGTGCAATCTGGAAGGGTGAACGCCTGTATTCTGAGTCTTCTGTCTAGGCTGGCATTGCGCATATATCCCTATCAGACGAGGGACCCGGATGCCTACCTGGGAATTCTCGGGATGAGTGTTCACTTATAGGCTAAAGCATGTCTTCATATGTTATTAGAATCTAGAGTCTTTGATAAGTCAACGTTTTCGTTTATTCGTTTTAATTAATGAATAAATGATTACACTCCTTATATAATCTCATTCATTTCACTGTGTCTCTTACAGATCATGCCTCCACGTCGCAGTGCTCGTCTTAACAGTGGTGACAATCATGATGAAGGAAGTAGCAATCACAATCATAACCATGACACTAACCACAACAACAACAACAATAATGGTGTCGATGCTCAACTGGCTGCAATCATTTCGCAACAAATGGCGCAGCAAATCGCAACTCTGGTTCCCAACTTACTAGCTCAAGTCATCCAGTTGAACGGCAACGGGAACGGGAACGGCAACGGGAATGGAAATGGAAACCACAACGGGAATGGGAATGGACTTCCAGCCTGTACTCTTAAACACTTTAATTCTTGTAATCCCCCAAAGTTTAGTGGTGAAGAAGGAGCTACGGGACTCCTACAATGGTTTGAGGGTATTGAGAATACCTTCATCAACAGTGAATGCCCCGACAACTTTAAAGTCCGTTATGCCATGAGTGTTCTTCACAAACGAGCACTCACTTGGTGGAATGAAGAAAAACGCACTCGCGGAGCTGAAGCTGCACTAGCCTTAACTTGGGATCAAGCTAAAGACATTATGAAGGCAGAGTTCTGTCCTCGTAATGAAATTAAGAAGCTGGAAGATGAATTTCATGATCTTGCTCAAGATAGTGGGGAAAACCTTGCTTACAACGCTCGTTTTCACGAGCTTAGCTTACTGCTACCCCACAAAGTCACCCCTTTGCCCATTGCGATCGAAAAATACATTGGTGGTTTACCGATGCAGATTCAAGACACGGTGTGGGGAAGGAACCCTGCTACTTTGGAGGAAGCAAAGCGTTTGGCTGCCACCCTAACAGATAACCATGTGAAGGCAGGAACCCTGACTCGTAAAGGGGAAAAGAAAAAGGATACTCCCCAACCTGCCGTTGAAATCAAAACCGAGGCCTCAACCAACGGGAAGTGTAAGGTCAGGAATTTTGCAATAGACACCACTGCCCCACCCAACAAGAAACAATACAACGGGAAGCTACCTAAGTGTGACACCTGCCAATATCACCATCCAACTCAAGTACCCTGCCGACAGTGCACCAATTGTCAAAGGTATGGGCATCTTGCAGATGCTTGTCGAATCCCTGCTACAAACGCTCTTGATGCTCCAAATAACCCCGCTTGAGACCCTCCAGCTACTTAACAGCAAACACCACCATTTGAATAATGTCTACCTATTTAATTCTATGTATTGACACTTTTTAATTCAAATAATAAATTCGAGTATTATCATCTGAGTGCATGCTTGTTTGAATGTGAATTAATTGCTATATCTATAATCATACTTGCTTACTTGTACAACAATTAGTTGACTACCAAACAACCTACTTAACGATTGGTAGAGGTCATCATGTCTTTCCAACAGTCGGGAGAGGCCCTACCACCTGCTCAACGACTGGTGGAGACTATCGAACCTGCTCAACAATCGGTAAAGTCATAAAAGGACACAAAACCCTAATGTAAGGTAAATTGGTAATTACGGTCCGGAACGTAATCATGAATTTACAGGTACATTAAGGTAGTGTGGAATTTTATCAAGGTTTCTGGTGGATTGACTGATTGTTAACCTGGTATTTTCTCTTTTAACTTCGGGACGAAGTTCCTAAAAGTAGGGGAGACTGTAACATTTTACATTAAATAGTTGTACGTTACGTATAATTTGGATAAATACGACAAGTTTTATTATTATTATTATTATTTTTGGTGATATTTTGAACCCTAATACAATGATAATTATTCATACATATATATATATATATATATAAAAATTTATAATAATAATAATAATAATAATAACAAATAATTCTAGAATAATAAAAATCAGATTTTATTTATTTAGAATTATTTTCTTTAAACCATAAGTTATCTCCAAACCAAACCCAAAGCCCACCCCTCATTTCCTTTATTTCGGAGCCCAGATACATCCAGCCCAAACAGAACGCGGCCCATCAATGGCCAGGCCCAAAAGCTGAGCCCACACCCACTTATCTGCTTTGTTTTTAAAAAAAAAAGGGAATGTTTCCGCCGGGTATCGAACCGGAGCCAAGCCTGATGCACAACACCCACACAACCAGCTAAGCCATGACTATCTGTTGTTTTAAACCCAACCCGTAATATATATAAGGCCACCCACCCACCTTCTCCTTTGGCTGCTTCAACGTGCAGCAGCAGAAAGAAGGGAGGACCAAGAAATTTCCACATTTTTTTGGCTTAATTCACGCGAGTTTTATCTATTTTAGTATGAATACGAAATCCCCGGTCCATTACACGTGGAACCTTCGTCAAATAACAATCAATTAGTGCCAATTGATCGACAAACGCGTCCCACATTCAATCGTGGTCAATACTTGCCAAATCGAACACCTAGGCTTAAACACTATAAATTGAACCTCTGTGAACCTTCTCAACTCGCCAATCCTCTCTCCTACATCTTTAATTTCCCTCAAAAACCTCTGTTCTTGGATTGACGCTCGAAGCTTTGACTTCCACGTTGACTTACCATTCGTATACGATTAAGCACTGTAAGCACGATTACTGTTATGGGTTCTTTTAATCGGCATCTACACAGTGTTTGCCCTATGATTAATTAGATTAACATTGTGTAATTTGCTCGATTTCAATTCTAGGGCACGAATGGGGAAGAACATGATTTGCGATAATGTATTTATTTTAAATAAACTAGAACCAAACACAACCACTGGTCTGGACCAAGTGGTTGTGTCTGGTGCATTCCACCCAAGCCACGCGGGTCTGAGTCCCGGCAGTGGCATTCTTTTTGTTCTTTTTTTTTTCATTAATTCTTTTAACAATCAAAAAATTATATATAATATATATACTTTTATAAATTCGTTTTTAATTATTAAAACTCTTTTATAAATTCTAAAAAAATTACATTTAGTTAATCTGATATAAATGTTCCACTTACAATTTTTAGTTTTCGAAAATTAATTTATTTAATATATATAATAATTAAATCAATTTTATTCTATTATATTTATAAAATTCCATTAAAATATCAAAACAATTTTATAAATTTCCACAAAAATTATTCTGAGTTTATTTAATTATAAACTTTTCTGAAATGATTTTTAATTCTGAAAAATCATTTATTTAATATTTTTAATCAATTTTTGTTAGTTTTAATCATAATTAAATCATAATAAATCCAATTTTTAATATTTTTGCACCAAAATTTTATACAAATTATTTCGGAATATTTAGAACAGAAATATGAATTTTAAACTAATAATTCTTTAATTTTTATATTTTTAAATATTAAAGTTAAATTTTGACAATTTGTTATAAATAGAATTAATATTCTATTTTAAAGAAAATAACTTTGTAAAAATTATTTTTACACTTTAAATACATTATTATGACCATCTTAACTTTAAATTTCCTAAAAAGATTTTTGGTTATTTATTTATTTATATTCCCTCAATTATCAAACATTTTTATATTAATCAAACAAGCATTTATCACCAATTCAAAGCCCTAGAACATATACATTTGTAGACTAGATAGACTTAGACATATTTATTACCTTATTATAGGGTGATACTTGACACGTTTGGGCAAACACCATTATTCAATCTTTTCAACAGATATAACATTTTGCTAAGGTGAGTTTTGCATAGCCCCTTTTCTATTTATCACCATTTTTGGGGTGAAACATGTTACAAACATTATTTATGCAATTCAATCATCAATGTGTCTATGTGTATTTCTATGTTGCATTATGTCTTGAACATGACTAGGGTAAGCACAATTCTAGCATAAACATTCATCAGCCAAACGGTATACATTGATAGATCTATTGAACTGACAATCCCACCCGGATACGTACCTCCTACAAAGGTAGCGTGGGTGTTTGTTACTGCAATATAAACGAGTGAACCATGAGCGTATGGGATGTACCACAATACAACAGTCACAAGGTTGATTATGCACTCGATTTATTTCTAGTATGTTTTCGCATATGGACTAGATTGCCATGACACATGAATTGCACAACAATTTTATTCGATTATCAAAACCTATGAAATTCTCACCAACTTTTGTTGACCCAAAATATTTTCAACTTAACATGTTTCAGGTTCTACTTGCTTGAAGAATTGCTTGAAGATATGTGCATAGTTTTATTCAATTAGATGTACGAATTCTTGTAGAACAATTGTATGTAAATTATTTAAATCATTTAATGAAATTTATTATTCACCATGAGCTACTGAACAATCATCACTACGTGACATCCCGATGTTTCCGCCATCGGTTGGGGTGTTACAACAGGATTGATCTTTCAAAGCTTATGAAACATTTTTATAAACTCTGTGAACTTACCAGCATAGTATGTTGACATTTTTAGCATGTTTTCTCAGGTTGCTAAGGTAGTGGATTTTGGATAGGCGCACGGAGTCGCACGACGTCTAGGTTTCATGCATGATGTTGAAGTTTTAAACGTTACCTTTACTTACTTTTGAGGACTTGTAAACTATTTTGCTTCCGCTGTATTTGGGTTGATACTTTTAAAACTGCATGGTTTGGTCTACCTTATTTTTACTCATGTAGTTGTCTTTTATTGTAACCGTTGACTTGGATCCTGGTGTGTCACGCGCCTCGCGGTAAAACCCCGCAAGTGGAATTTGAGGGTGTGACAACTAAAACAATAAAAAAATATAAATGTAAGAGAACACGTATAATAGATAAGATAAATGGATAATTTTGTATGAACAGAGATTCTAATGTACCTTGAGCGCCATTAGAGAAGAAGAATTAGATATGAGTGTTGTACTTATAGGAGGCCATATGGAGATTTGTAAGGCTAATGTGAATTGCATTCACTGGAGATGATTAATGAGTAAAATTTAATTCGACCAGCATGGGGACCGATTGGCATGTCAAGAGAAGGTTATTTGTCAATTAGATGATTGGAAGAAGATGAATAATGGGTATTGATGAACATAATGAGGAATATGTGAAGTAAATGGTACAGTTTCAATACCATAATTGCTTGGGAAAATGTTCTTGGGCTGCATTAGTAGGTTATACAATTGTCATCCAAGCTTGTACAATAGGGACATAAAAGGAAGAAATTTGGTAAAAAAAATAGGGAATTACACTATGACTCTTGGTATGTCATCTTAAACTTGATGTAAAATTACCTATCAATCCATCGAGTTTCTTTAATAAGTTCAAACATCGGTTGATGGAAGCATTCGATTAATGATGACATTTAATCAATCATTGATGATTGATGGAAGCACTCGGTTAAGGAAACATTTGACTTGGAATGAGTTATCTTCCTGAATGAATGCTTTGTTAATGAATGCTTTTTGTTATTGATTCTTGAACAGTTACAAAAACAATTGCCATCAATTGAGTTACATTACTTATTTGTATAATTGTCATCAAAAGTTGTACAATAAGGCCATAAAATGAAGAAAATGGGTAAAATATAGAGATGTATACTTGTGCCTCTCGATATGCCATCATAAAAGTGTGACAAAATTACAATTCTATCCATCAAGTTTCTTTAATAAGGTATATAGATACACGACAATAGTCATCTATGTATGTATATATATAAAAGAAAAGGGGTGGGACATATGACACTTGGTGAGGCCATCCCACCCTTTAATTTCCCTACAAAACTATTAAATTATTTTTTTCTCTCTCATGTGCATGGCACATGCATTTCTCTTCACGATTTTAAACGTTAATAATTTTTTTATACGACAATTTTTTTTGAAAAAATAAATTACACCAAATTAACGAACGTTTTATTATCTTCCAACGAGTACATAGTGCTATACAAAAAACAAAAAAAAATAAGTTTTTTGTGTTGTTATTATTAAAACAGATAATTAAATTATGTATGAGTAGAGAAAATAGTCGGGAGACATTAAAAATTTACCATCCTACAATCTTTTTAGTTGATAACAGTTAGATCGTTTTCATTTATCTTCAAAATGGATCTTCACTCCTAACCTATTGATTGTTTTATTCGGTGTCACCTAAGATGATCGATTGTGTATCCATAATAAAAATTGAACATGTATGTTATTCTTTAACATATGCTCACTTTACACATCAGAATCGCCTATCATCATCAGTACATATCATTTGATATTAATTTGTTTTTTTTTTTCAGGTTCATATTACAGCTTCAGAGTGTCTTGAGGAAGTGACAAAGTTGTACAGAGACTTCACTCGAGCAAGAGATGCACACGTAGAATTAGAAGTAGGTTTTATTAGTTATCGAGTGTTGATCTTTTACAATTTATTTTTAAAACGGCCTACTCCTTTCATGATACACATTTTGTCACTTAATATTAGATTTGTCTATCTCGGGACGGTTCCAAAGAATAATCTAATATATCTATATCTATCTATATCTATACTACATTATAAAGGGGGAGACATGGGCAAATATGTCCAATTTATCAAAGTTAAGATGGCATTTGAAAAGACACATGCTTTAAACCTATAATGTCATATAATTTTTCCCATATTACCCCTTAATGTATTGTTACTTGTACATTCATTGCATTCATTCTACATACATGAATTTTAAGATGGGGAAAAGTCTCATGCTTAAAACTCAAATGTCATGTATTTTTTTTCTCTTTCTACCCTTCATGCAAAACCTACTTGTACACATTCTTTTATCATAACCTTTAATTACCATTAATCTATAATCTATATTATATTATAAAGCATTTGAGAAGGGTATAAAAAATTAAGTAATTACTACATTTTATTAAAAAAAAAAAAACTTGCAATTTTATGTAAAACATTTATATATAACAAAATTATAAAAAAAAGGTTTCTACACATACAAATATACACCTTAAAAAGATGGTAAGAATCAATAAAAGGCGAACTTTATGTAAAAAATAATAATTTTGTGATGCTTTTTTCTTAAAAAATAAGTGTGCACATGAATTAGTTTACGAACCCAAACCGAACTGAACCGAACCGAAACTGGTCTTTTAAATTGGTGAAACCGGGGCTGAACCGAAATCGGTTCAAACACGAACCAGCACAAAACACGAACCGGTTCAGTTCCAAGTGAAAAAAACCGATATGTGCATGTCTATAAAGTTCTCAGGTTGGGATGTCTTATGTGGAATATTTTCAACTAACCTAACTTCCAGTTTTCACTTTTCGATGCCACTAATAGAAATTTGTGGTGCACTTGATAAGCAGTTGTATTGCATTGCTTTTATCATGTGGAAAAGTTTAACTTGTGTTGACCAAGTTGACTTTCTTTGATCGAGTTTGACTTTCACTCACCAAGTTTGAATTTTGTTCACCAAGTTTGACTTTTGTTGACCAAGTTTGACTAGCGTTGACCGAGTTGACTTTCTTTGATCGAGTTTGACTTTAAAGCTTGACTTTATCATTTCTCATTCCCGATCTCAGTTCGATTATCAGTTATTCATCTAATAAGTCATGGGTTGGAATCATCACCTACAACCTCTATCGGCCCCACCTCCACAAGCAGTTCCATGAAACTCTTGGGCTATGGTTACTGCAACTCACCAAGTTCAAAGCGTGCATCAAATGTTAAAGAGTGACAATGAAACGGGTAGTAGCAACAAGACTCCCAAAACATAACAACTCAGGAAGGATGTCGAGGCATTCAGCTACACTGAGACTGAAACACTCAGAGACATGTAGTCCCGACACAACTATCTCATGAGTGAAATCACTAAGTTTGACCTTAAATATACTCACTGTGAGCTAATTGAACGGTTTGCAGATGCACTTCTTCAAAAATGGATGAACTACGTGGATGTCATGAAGGTAATGGGTCAGTATAAGACGCTTTCCATCAGTGGATATCTGGTGATGTTGGAAAATAGAGAAATAGAGGAGACAAGAAACGCTGAAAGAACTCAATGCCATTATAATCATTTCCAACTTCCACCTCAACAAACACTCAACATGATATATCCTTGGGCACTTGCTACATCAGCAAATCTGTCACAAAGCATCCAAAGGAATCATGTGAGCGAGAAGGAAACACAAAGCTGTAACACGGATTCGGCAAATATTGTGTTAGTTAAAGATCCGGTTGAACATGCAGATAAAGGGTGTGAAGATATGACAAGAGTTCAAGATGATGAAGAGTCCTTAGACACTGCTTAGAGTTCAGAGGAACAAAGTAGTGGAGCAGATGAAAGCTCAAGTGAGGAAAGTCAGAGCTCCGATTCAAGATCAATGACTTATGAAGACGGGTCGGGTGAAGAGAGAGAATCGTATGCTGATGATCGAAGTTGCGAGTCAACAAGCAACACAGATGTAGGGTGTTCAACATCTAGAAATGATGATTCAAAGGAAGAAAAGGTAGAGGAGAGAGATGCTGACAATCCAATTCAGTTAACTGAAAATCAGACTGAGCAGCATACTCAGGTAAGTTCTAGCACCTCTAAGCTTGTATGTGTTAAGTGTTGTGAGTTAGAAGCCCGAATCGAATCGATCAAAGAACACAATACCAGTTTGGTATGTGATCTTCGATCGTGCACTGATGCAAACACTGCCATACAAGCAAATGAAAAAGAATTAAAGAAACTATAATTTTGTTAAAGAAAGATGTTAGTGAACTAAAACGTACTGGTTTTAAACAAGCAAGACATTATTAACAACTACATCTCAGATTTACAACAAACCAAGAAGGCATTGGCAGTAGCACAGTGTGATTACGAGGCAATTAAGAAGATGCTTGAAAGTTACTCCAACTCCCAATATGTGTTAGATCACATAATTGAGAATCAAATAACTAATAAAAGTGTTAGTGGTGTGGCTTACAAAGTTGTTCTTCCTCCCATGCGTGCAAATTATTCCAAAGCACCAGATGAGCCCGAAATCATTCAATTTCAGGTCACAACACCTCTTGTTGTTGACCCGGCTGAAATCAAGAAAATGGAAGTTGTTAAAGATGACAACTACTATTTAGTTGAAACTGATGATGAGGTAAGTGATGAGGAGGACAACAAACCAGGGCTTGGTCATAGGAATAGGATTCCGCTTGAGAATCACATCGAGTCTGATCCTAATTCTAATGAAGAATCTGAGAGACCGAGTTTAGGATTAAAATCATTTAATTCACATGAAAATCACATCGAATGTGATCCGAAACCCAAAGTCAAAAAGCAGCATGGCAACCTCAACAGATAAAACCACTAGCCGCTTCTTAGAAAACTGATAATCAAAATCAACAGAACCGGTCTAAGAAAATCAATTGGGTTCAAAGAAAAAGTATAGGAAGAACAAGTCTGTTCCCAAGATTAAAGAAGTTAAGTTTGTCAAATCTAGGGGTACGGATCAGGTGCAGCATTATGACAACCAATCAACTTTTGAGTATTTTAAACAAAAAGATCAAAGATATGGTGCACCTTGATCTCATGACCATAAAGCATCCTCAAGTACCACTAGATTTGGAAGCTCTAGCCCGAGATCATCTCAGTATAGCTCGGGGTATTCTCAATATGATCCTCACTACTATGAAGAGTTGAGGACATGCTTTGAATGCAACGAGGTAGGACACATTAGATATCATTGTCCCTATTTGAGAGAGATGAAGGCTAGTAGTTATTGACCCCCAAGAAACAATAACAACAATCAGTTTGGCTCTCCAAAACAAACTTTTTATGATAATTATTATAAAAATGAGAGACCAAACCCATTTAAAAGAAAACAAAGAATTGTTGTGGAAACTCCAAAGCCTAAAATTGAGAAGGTTGTAAAACCTAAGGTCTCAAAGCCTAAAACAGACCCTAAGGTAAGTCCAAAGGGCAAACCAAAAACACAGTCTAAGGCCAAACCCGAACCTGCAAAACCAAAATCTTTCAAAGATAAAATTAAACAGGTTTTGGAGACCTAAATCAGTAAATTCATCTGAGGGTTCATCATCAGGTGATCCTACTCCAACTCCTCACGGCAGGTGGATGGATCTACCAGTGATCGATGACCTAGGCCGACCAAAGACAATCAAGGCCCGGGTCCCCCTCCAGAACTAATATTTAAACGAGTGTGTAGGGTGTTCAAGGAGGAACTATCAGTAGTCATTTGATTGTTGACAGTGGGGCATGTTAGCACAAAATAGGTGTCATATCACTCCGGTAAAATTTGTTAAGAATATCTTTGGAGGATATGTAACCTTAGCCAATCAAAGGAGGGGATTTGTTGTGAAAGAAGGAGAAAAGAAAGCAGAGAAAACTTTTGATGAGATTAATTTAAGACCCAGTGTTTTGACTTATCAACAGGCGTCAGTAATGAATAAGAGTGAACTGGGTGAATGCTGTCGAACGGTTCCTACATTATCTAAAGGGTTACCGATCGAAGGTCTATGGTACCCTAATGGCGATAGGCTGGATCTCGTTGACTTTGGTGATTTTGTCAATGGTGGTTATAATGTTGAAGCTGGATCTGCAACGGGTGGATATCAGTTCATGGGAGGTCGTCACATGTGACATCCGTCACTTTTGTCATTATTATTATAAATATATATATATATATATATATATATATATTATTTATTTCGTACCTCCTATCTTGTACGTTGCATTTTATCCTTATCTATAATAATAATAATAATAATAATAATAATAATAATAATAATAATAATAATAATAATAGTAATAGTAATAATAATAATAATGTAGACTTGATACAAATCAAACCCAACCAACCATTCCCTTCATCTTTCGTAAGCCCAGCAACCAGAGCCCAAGAAGCCGGCCCAAGATCAGGCCCAAGCCCCCCTTCAGTTTACAAAAAAAAAAATGTTGCATCCCACCAGACTCGAACCCAGACCCGGAGCCGGGTCAGACACAAGACACCCAACAACCAACTGGGTTACACCTCATGATGTGTTTATTATTCAAACCATATATATATATATATATACACACATAACTCGTACATCTTTTTCCCCTTGCTGCTACTGTTACGCGCACCCCACATTAACAATTTTCAACACTATCGTGGACCACTTAATTGCAGCATGATTAGGAAACTTTAATCAAATTGACAACCAATCATCGAATTAATAACTGATTTATAGCTTCCAAACCTTCCATTCATGCTTGATTGACCGCGTTTTTGACCAAGATTGGTCAAACAAATCCTAACCTTCCATATACGAAATCATAGTACAAATTGGGATGTTCCGAACCATCTCCATATGCCGAAAATTATATCCCTACCTTCAAATCTCCTTCTCGATCAGTCTGGATACGAATCCATAAGTGTTGACTTTTTGTTGACTCACGAATTAGAAGAAATCCGATCGGTATGTTATAATCCTTTATTCCATTGTGTTAATCGGCCATTGTGCTCCATTAACCCCATGGTTAATCAACCATTGAATCCGTTATTAAACGGATTGAAAAATTAGGGTTCTTATTGTCATGATTTGGGGAAGAACACACTAGCAGAAACTGGTTATTTATTTTAAACATACACGAATCCAACACAACCACTGATCTAGATCAAGTGGTTGTGTCTGTTGTTGTTAAACAGAATCACACGGGTTCGATTCCCACAAGCATTCATTATTTTTCTTTCATTTTAAACCATTTATCAATTAACCCAATTAACCTATATAATTAATTTAGATCCAAAATAATTCGTTCTCAGGGTGTGGCTCAGTTGGTGGCCACGCTTATGATAAAACCCGAACCGGCCAGAGGCCCGGGTTCGACTCCCATAACCAACAAACATTTTTTTACCCCTTTTTATATATATACTTAATATATTAAATCTTTTAAAATAGTTTTTAAATACTAAAAGTGGTTTATAAATTCTACAAAAATTACTGTATGATCTTCTAATGGTAAAGTTCATTTTACAATTTTTAGTTTTTCAAAAATAATTTATTTAATATATATTATTAATAATTTAAGTTTATTCATTTATAATTATAAAATTCAATAAAAATAGCTAAACGATTTTATTAAATCCCACAAAAATTATTCTAAACTTGTATAGCCTTAAGCAATTCAGAATTTATTTTTATTTCAGAAAAACCGTTCATTTTATATTTTTAATTAATCTTTTTTAGTTTTAACCATAAATAAATCATAATAAATTCATTTTTCAATATTTTTACACCAAAATTTTATATAAATTATTTCTATTTATTTAGAACTGAAATACAATTTTTAATTCAAAAATTCTTTAATTTTAATATTTTTTTAGATATTAAAGTTATATTTTGACAATTTGAAATAAATAGATTAAATATTCTATTTTCAAGAAAATAATTTTTATAAAAATTATTTTCACACTTAAAACTTTATATTGCGACCATCTTCAATTTGAAATTTACAAAAAGACTTTTGTTTATTTATTTATCAAATTTCTCTTATTTATTAAAACGTTTAATTTATTAATCAAACGAATACTTATCCCCAATTCGAGACCCTAGAATATACTTATAGACTAGATAGACTTAGACTTATTTGTTACCTTATACTTAGGGTGATACTTGGCAACGTTGGATTACACTTATTCAATTCCACAAGACTTACCACCTTGCTAAGGTGAGTATTACTTATCCCCTTTTTTCGCTTTTACAACTTTTGGGGTGATTCATGCACAAGTATACGAAACTTTCATATTCATTTATACATACATTTTTATTCATTTACAATTCATATACGTGTCTTGTTTATCTTTGTGCTTATGTTTGAACATGAACGTAGCTCACATACAAAATCATACATCTAGACATAACTTATGTTATGGTGCTCTTTACATATAGACGTAACTTATGTTACGGTGCTCATTTAGACATAACTTATGTTATGGTGCTCATTTAGACTTGACACGTGTTAGGGTGCTCATTATCAATTTCAACTTATCAACTTTACATTTGATCTTTGTCTTGTTTGGTTACTTGCGTGTTTACATAATGCCTTGGTGATGCTAGACACATGAATTATACTACTTTTTCAAACTTATACTATATGTACAAAGCTAAGTAGTACTCACCAACATCATATGTTGACAAAATTATTTTCGTGCATGTTTCAGGATAAGCTGCTTGACGCTTCACATAGGACCTTGGACTTAGATTAAATCAATCAATTATCTCAATTTTGTTATGTATTCATTTTCACATGTTGTAAAACAATATTCAATAATCAAATATTTACATTTTAGTACCATGAGCTTTTGAACAATCGTCACTACGTGGCACCTCGATGATTCCACCATCGGTTGGGGTGTTACAGATTGGTATCAGAGCCATGGTTATATGGAACTAGGTTATTAGATAAAATGGCCTAGACTATATCCGAACTTCAACTTTCATGCATAATATTTCCTAAATTACCTTACCCCTCATTTCCTTATACTTTCCTTCCTCTATCTTTTCCTTCTTCTCTCTCTCTCCATTTTTCTCATCTTTCATCATGGTGCATAGAGATGGTGTCCTACAGGGAGTGGAAAGCCTACATCATCATGGAACGGGAGCAGTACCATTCATGAAGACACTCTTAGGCATAATGCCTACTCTTATTTTGCTCCTTCAAAGTTGTTGAGCTTTAATGAGTGTGATAGAACACGTGCAATCTGGAAGGGTGGATGCCTGTACACTGGGTTTTCTGGCATAGGCAAGCATAGCGCATAAATCCAATAACGGACCTGTTATGCTTACCTGGGGATTCCTAGAGTGAGTGTCCATTTATAGGCTAAAGCATGTCTTCTTTGATCACCATTGGGTTCAATTCCTTTGAAAAGTCAACGTTCTAGTTGGGCTTTACAGCTAGACAAGGGCACTCCAAGCATTTTATGCAAGTTTTTCAATAATACTCTCTCGTTTCATATACAATATTTTTTCATGCATTACTTGAAAGTTCATACTTTCATAATCATCTGTACGGTTATACACTTACAACTTCTAAATCTCATGATTATTCATTGCCTCATAGATGTCTGCTCGCCGCATGCTCCGTGATGCCAGCCAACGCACTGTTCGTGCTCCTGGACAACGTTCTGATCGTCGCCTCGCATCTTTAGTCGCTGAGCAAATTGCTGCAGTGATCCCAAACCTTGTCAGTGAGATAACCCAGAATAGTAGCAGTGCCAACACAGGGAGTACGACTCAACTTCGGTGCACTTTCAAACACTTTAACTCCTGCAACCCCACAAAATTTACTGGAGTGGAGGGTGCTACTGGCCTTCTCCAGTGGTTCGAAAGCATGGAGAATACCTTTGTGAACAGCGAGTGTCCTAACGAACTCCGCGTTCGCTATGCCACCAGTGTCCTTCAAAAAGAGGCATTAACTTGGTGGAACGGCGAAAAACGCAAACGGGGCACTGAAGTTGCTTTAGCACTGACTTGGGAGGAAGTTAAAGAGTTGATGATTGCAAAGTTTTGCCCTAGAAATGAAATCAAAAAGTTAGAGGATGAATTTTATGAGCTGAAACAAGACAGTGGAGAAAACCTAGCGTA
Source organism: Ambrosia x helenae (assembly GCA_030844895.1). NCBI lineage: Eukaryota > Viridiplantae > Streptophyta > Magnoliopsida > Asterales > Asteraceae > Ambrosia > Ambrosia x helenae. Next base: position 14,500,874 of record CM061226.1, read on the forward strand.
TACTACCAGATATCATGAACTCAGCCTACTTGTTCCTCATATGGTCACCCCGCTATCCCGAGCAATTGAGAAGTATATCGAGGGTTTACCTGATCTAATTCAAGATACTATCACTGGTAGCAAACCTGTTACGGTAGAAGAAGCAATTCAGCTCGCAACCACTTTAACAGACAAACACGTAAGGAAAGGAAACTTGGTTAGGAAGGGCACCAAGACGTCTACTGAGAAAACCACCCATGTTGTTGAACCATCTAAGACTGTTTTAGCAAAAGCCGCCACTACTATTTCAAACTCTAAGAAACGAATGGGCGATAATCAGAACCATACTGTTGTGGATCCTGTGACTCAACCCCCTATCAAGAAAGCCTACACGGAATCCATCCTCAATGCAACACTTGCAAGTATCATCACCCTGCAAATCTTCCATGCCGTCAATGCACTAGATGTGGAAGGTTTGGACACTTTGTCACCACTTGTCGAGTAATGGTTAGGACACGGGGTAATCATCAAACAGCTACCCAGGAACCACTACCGATTACTAACGTCGGGGCATGTTATCATTGTGGAGACCCCAACCACATGCGACCTCGATGCCCTAAATTGAATAATGTAAACCTGGTGGCACATGGACGAGCTTTCAATATCAATATCAACGAAGCAAACGGGCAGGATGACGTTAATTCCACTGGCTAAGCCATGGATGGAACCTTCTTAAGACTCGAGAATCCAATACTTGTGTCTTGATTTTCTTGATCCTATTATCATTTTGTACCCAATTTTGTCGCACTCATTAGCATATAACATCTAGAAATTTCCTTGCATACTATTGTGTACGAACACGGATTGGAAATTTATCATATTTGGTTATGATTATTTTAATCGTAGAAGTTTAAAGACTCCACCTTACACTTATTTGAAACATTTGGACTTGATTTCCATGAAAATCAAACTACTAAAAACTTGATACTTGATCCTACAAAGCTTTTCTAAAAACATCATTGTTTGTTATATGAAACTTGATTTTTCCCTTAAATTGACTATCCATTGAACATTTAATTATTCATGATACTCGTAAACTATTCCTATAGGCCACTAAGATAACACTTATACTTAATGGTTGTCGTACTTATAAACTTGCTTGCATGTGTGTATTATCAATCTCTATGTTGAAAGACAATTACTACATTACCCACTCAACTCAGACAAACATTTCACTTAAAAGGCTCCTCGGGTGAGTGGTAGCCCATACGTAAATTTTGTTATGCTTGCAAGTCGTTGCAAACCAATGCAATTGACCTCATTATTACATAGCCTCATTTCATTGATAACGTCTCATTGTAACCCAACGTGTTTGTTGTGTCATCTTCTTGTGGAACTTATTTGCTTTAATGTGTGTTAGATTAGGATCATAGAAGGACATAAAACCCTAATGTAAGGTAAATTGATGATTCCGGTCCGGAACGTAATCATGAATTTACAGGTACATTAAGGTGGTATGAAATTCTATTAGAGTTTTTGGTAGGCGTCCAGTACGTTTTCAAGGTATCAAAGGTGTGGTGGGTTAGCTGCGGTACACCCTATATATAAACACTAATGATGCATTGAAAGTGAGACTGGAAGTCGGACCAGGAACAAACTTTAGTTACTTGGTAGTTCATTTGGTCTTTCTATAATCAATCAACTCATACATTTACTTTAGGATTCCCAAAACTTGAAGTTTAGTGTTTTTCTAGGTTCTTATTCTCCTTAATATTCGAGACGAACCTAATCCAATCCTTAACTCACACCTATCAAACCTCTTATCCAAATCATTCGAATTTTCCAAACCACGGTTACCTTAATTTCTACCCAAACATCCATAACCCTATGTTTTTAATAACTTCGGGACGAAGTTTCTAAAAGTAGGGGATGCTGTGACATCCGTCACTTTTGTCATTATTATTATAAATATATATATATATAGTATTTATTTCGTACCTCCTATCTTGTACGTTGCATTTTATCCTTATCTATAATAATAATAATAATAATAATAATAATAATAATAATAATAATAATAATAATAATAGTAATAATAATAATAATAATGTAGACTTGATACAAATCAAACCCAACCAACCATTCCCTTCATCTTTCGTAAGCCCAGCAACCAGAGCCCAAGAAGCCGGCCCAAGATCAGGCCCAAGCCCCCCTTCAGTTTACAAAAAAAAAAATGTTGCATCCCACCAGACTCGAACCCAGACCTGGAGCCGGGTCAGACACAAGACACCCAACAACCAACTGGGCTACACCTCATGATGTGTTTATTATTCAAACCATATATATATATATATATATACACACACACATAACCCGTACATCTTTTTCCCCTTGTTGCTACTGTTACGCGCACCCCACATTAACAATTTTCAACACTATCGTGGACCACTTAATTGCTGATTTATAGCTTCCAAACCTTAATCAAATTGACAACCAATCATCGAATTAATAACTGATTTATAGCTTCCAAACCTTCCATTCATGCTTGATTGACCGCGTTTTTGACCAAGATTGGTCAAACAAATCCTAACCTTCCATATACGAAATCATAGTATAAATTGGGATGTTCCGAACCATCTCCATATGCCGAAAATTATATCCCTACCTTCAAATCTCCTTCTCGATCAGTCTGGGTACGAATCCATAAGTGTTGACTTTTTGTTGACTCACGAATTAGAAGAAATCCGATCGATATGTTATAATCCTTTATTCCATTGTGTTAATCGGCCATTGTGCTCCATTAACCCCATGGTTAATCAACCATTAAATCCGTTATTAAACGGATTGAAAAATTAGGGTTCTTATTGTCATGATTTGGGAAGAACACACTAGCAGAAACTGGTTGTTTATTTTAAACATACACGAATCCAACACAACCACTGATCTAGATCAAGTGGTTGTGTCTGTTGTTGTTAAACAGAATCACACGGGTTCGATTCCCACAAGCATTCATTATTTTTCTTTCATTTTAAACCATTTATCAATTAACCCAATTAACCTATATAATTAATTTAGATCCAAAATAATTCGTTCTCAGGGTGTGGCTCAGTTGGTGGCCATGCTTATGATAAAACCCGAACCGGCCAGAGGCCCGGGTTCGACTCCCATAACCAACAAACATTTTTTTACCCCTTTTTATATATATACTTAATATATTAAATCTTTTAAAATTGTTTTTAAATACTAAAAGTGGTTTATAAATTCTACAAAAATTACTGTATGATCTTCTAATGGTAAAGTTCATTTTACAATTTTTAGTTTTTCAAAAATAATTTATTTAATATATATTATTAATAATTTAAGTTTATTCATTTATAATTATAAAATTCAATAAAAATAGCTAAACGATTTTATTAAATCCCACAAAAATTATTCTAAACTTGTATAGCCTTAAGCAATTCAGAATTTATTTTTATTTCAGAAAAACCGTTCATTTTATATTTTTAATTAATCTTTTTTAGTTTTAAACCATAAATAAATCATAATAAATTCATTTTTCAATATTTTTACACCAAAATTTTATATAAATTATTTCTATTTATTTAGAACTGAAATACAATTTTTAATTCAAAAATTCTTTAATTTTAATATTTTTTTAGATATTAAAGTTATATTTTGACAATTTGAAATAAATAGATTAAATATTCTATTTTCAAGAAAATAATTTTATAAAAATTATTTTCACACTTAAAACTTTATATTGCGACCATCTTCAATTTGAAATTTACAAAAAGACTTTTGTTTATTTATTTATCAAATTTCTCTTATTTATTAAAACGTTTAATTTATTAATCAAACGAATACTTATCCCCAATTCGAGACCCTAGAATATACTTATAGACTAGATAGACTAGATAGACTTATTTGTTACCTTATACTTAGGGTGATACTTGGCAACGTTGGATTACACTTATTCAATTCCACAAGACTTACCACCTTGCTAAGGTGAGTATTACTTATCCCCTTTTTTCGCTTTTACAACTTTTGGGGTGATTCATGCACAAGTATACGAAACTTTCATATTCATTTATACATACATTTTTATTCATTTACAATTCATATACGTGTCTTGTTTATCTTTGTGCTTATGTTTGAACATGAACGTAGCTCACATACAAAATCATACGTCTAGACATAACTTATGTTATGGTGCTCTTTACATATAGACGTAACTTATGTTACGGTGCTCATTTAGACATAACTTATGTTATGGTGCTCATTTAGACTTGACACGTGTTAGGGTGCTCATTATCAATTTCAACTTATCAACTTTACATTTGATCTTTGTCTTGTTTGGTTACTTGCGTGTTTACATAATGCCTTGGTGATGCTAGACACATGAATTGTACTACTTTTTCAAACTTATACTATATGTACAAAGCTAAGTAGTACTCACCAACATCATATGTTGACAAAATTATTTTCGTGCAAGTTTCAGGATAAGCTGCTTGACGCTTCACATAGGACCTTGGACTTAGATTAAATCAATCAATTATCTCAATTTTGTTATGTATTCATTTTCACATGTTGTAAAACAATATTCAATAATCAAATATTTACATTTTAGTACCATGATAGTGTAACTTCCATAGCAATCACTAAGAAACCAGTGATTACTATAGTCCACACTGACTACCAAATTGCCAACAAGTATACCAAATCATTTGACAAATCTAAATTTGACTATTTTTGAAAGGTAAAAGGCATTTTGGGAAAATCTGAGTAAACCACATCGGAAGATATGTTTTCATTTAACTGTTTTGCTATCGGAAAATCCAAAAAGATTTTAATTTCTTTAAACTTTTTGAATTTTAGGGGGAGAAATTTCCAAAAAAAAACAAAAACATTAAAAAATCAGAAGAAACCCAAAATGATTTTTCTTGAAAAAAAAAAAGATGAGATGATAGTACATCAGTAGGAATCTATTACATGCTAAAGATTAATTGTAATGATAAAAATGACATGTGATGATATTGAGTGATCTGTTTATAGGCTTCGTGAACCTAGTAATGTGTGCCTTAGTGATACAAACATAACGAACTACTTGATATGTGGATGAACACCTCATGGGCATATGGTCTTGGTACCGTAATTTCGTTTGATAGGGTTGCCAAAATCAGAGGTTTCGGGTCATTATGTTGATAAGTTATATGGGGTAGCCTAACTGATCTTCTGTCGTATTGACTTACAAACCTAGATTTAGTCAGGGTATCTTAAAAGAGCTGACAATGCCAAATCCCAAGTTACCGAATGAGGAACTTATAATGTATGATGATGATCAAAGATTATCTAATGCATCGTATCAAATCTATGATGAAAATCATGATTGATATAAGCCTCACACTGGTTGAGTGCACATGTTGCTCTGTGGCATTGATTTGCTGACCTGCCACCTCTGTGCCTCGTACCTTGTAACATACGGATAACTACGGCATAATCACGCGTTACGATGAAGCTTTGTGCATATTCCTTGACACGGGAGTACGTCGTGTGCGTGGGAACCATAGGAAAGTTAGTTATCAATACACCAAATCAATATCATTTTTAAAGCATTGCACAACGGTTTGCATGTGAGCTTAAGTGGACAACAATATCAGCAATGGCCAAGTCTCACAGTCTATAGAGTTTAAAATTGAAAGAACAATAGTGTGAATAGATTTCTCAAAAACTGATATGATCCTCTTACCAAAAATTCACAAAAATTTGAATGCTTGTATATATTTACATACTACATTTCGTTTTTAATTTTTAGCATTTCTTAAAAACTCAAAAAGATTTTATTTTCGATTAACCGATGTTGGAATACTAAATTCTTCAATTGGAATCTCAGATCTGAATCCGAAACACAATAAAATAAAGTCTTTCAAAATTCAAGGGTCAAAATCCAACTTTAATAAATTAAAGGGTTTAATTTGACAAATTTCAAAGTTTAGAGTGAAATTTCAAAAGATTCAAATGTGATTCAAATGTTCATGGGGGAATGTTTTGTTTCTTCAAATGGTGGTCAAAATGGACAAATCTTGAGAATTAATCAAATGAAACTTCAAGAATTTGATTGAGTCTGGATTATTTGTCAATCCAGTACAAGTTGTAGTTTGTGTGCAATTTTTACTAATTTTTTTCTGCAGGATCAAACACAACCAATGTGCTCATCATGAATTAGACGACAAAGCTTGAAGCTGAACAAGACCCAAACCTGAACAATAAAACATCCTGAACAACAAGAACCCGGTTTTCCATCTTCAGAGACACCAGACCGTGGTATTGCTCCCGCAACCGAATCTGAAGAAGATGAGAATCGAGAAATGAAAGTGCAGATGATTTTGATCTACGTCTTTGTCAAAGAATCGTCAATCAAAACAGCAGAGATTTCTTGATTCCTCCCAAGTCATCGAAGCTGATCGAAGACCAAGACGAGATCTCATGAAGCTACAACCAAAGCTCAAATAAGTAAGTATTCAAGTGTTCAAGGGGAGATTGTTAGTTCACTACGGTATATGTTGAAGTCTTAAAGACTGAAGATCATTAGCTAGACCTTAGGGGGAGTCTGTGAATGTCCTTCAAGACATTCCCAGCTCAGTGACTGTTAAGTGTGCAGATCACTCGCTAGGTCCAAGGGGAAGACTGTTAGTGCACTTCGTGTATGTCCCCAGCTAGTGATCCGTCCGTAATAGTCGTAGGCATGATTGTATAACGTTTAAGATATTATCGAGTTGCATTTGTGTGTTTATATAGGCTTAGGGGTATTTTAACGATTTAATATGTTACATACACTTCCTTAGTTATCTCATACATGTGCCCCCTTATGTATGAAATTCATACATGTACCCCCTACATGTATGAGTGATAAGCGTGCAAGATATAGAGGTGTATGAGTTCTACTATAAATACCCAACGCCTTAGTCATTTTATAACTTTTACCAAACTTTTGCCCATTCCAATACAAGTGCAATCCTTTGTGTGTGTGCGCTCTCCAAATATTATTATTATCTTATCCTTAAACACCCACCTATAACAACTAACTGGATCGTTGATTCAGCCCTCGATCCGATACATGCGCGATATTCAATTCTTGTGTCGATCCTACAAGTATGCTTATTTGCAGGTTGATTACATATGAGCCGTTCCAACCTCCTCTTAATGTGGATCTTATAAATGTCCCTATGCTTTCTTCTTCTCGGCAATCTCTCCAGATTTGGCACTTTCAACACATTGAGTACGACTATTAGTATAATAATAGTTGCTAATGAGTCAAACTGCTACTTCCATTTTTTTATCGACATGTATGTCAAATTGCATATGGTATATAAAATGTAGCATGCTATCACGTCTCCTATAACCTTTAAAAAATTACCCCAGTGCGAAGCACATGTGCTTACACACACATAAACAACACCTTACATATTGATTCTTTTAATCGTTTTAAAGTTTGAATTATATATTATCGACTCCGTCATAACGCGCAGCTTCCCTGCTAGTATGTGTGTCTATATATATATATATATATATATTGCTTTGAACCTTTCTTGACCATTGATCTAGATTAATTAGATGAGTGGCAATGTTGTAAATAAGAATATATATATTTTTTTTTAATCTAATTATTGACTGTAGGGACAATTTAGTAAAAACAAATGTGTGATCTACTTAAAATCATTCTCGTCTAAATTTATAATCCCAATAATCATGCTCTTCCAGTTAGGGGTGTTCAAATTCGGATAATCCGAATTTCGGATATCCGAATTTCGGATAATCCGAAATTTCGGATAGTCAATATTGGGATCCGAATCCGGATCCGAAGTTTCGGATATCCGAAATTCGGATAATCCGAATTTCGGATTCGGATCCGGATCATCCAACGGATAATCCGAAACTTAAAAAAAAATATAAAAAATAAATAAAAAATAATAAAAAAACGTTCTCCTTTATGTCTAAGATGTGAACCTATTAAAAAAAACAAAAATCGAACTTAGATAAACGAAACTGGAACAAAAAAATGTAAAAGAATCTTACCGTTTGGTGGACGGGGGCTGTGGAGGTCGGAGATGAGGTGGACGGGGGCTGTTATAGAGAAGGGAAGAGGGAGCGACTGCTATGGATTGGAGTAGTATGGACTTAGGTTAGGAGGATTAGGGATTTAGGATTGTGTATTGTGTTATGTAGTGTATATAATATTATATATTTATATATATATTTTTTAAAATTCGGATTCGGATAATCCGATTATCCGAAAATCTTCAAAATCAGGATCCGAATCCGAATCCGAAATTTCGGATTATCCGATTTTCGGATATCCGAAAATCGGATTATCCAAAATTTCGGATAATTCGGATTCGGATTATCGGATTTTTCGGATTCGAATTCGGATTCGGATTTTTTTGAACACCCCTACTTCCAGTCTATTTGTTGGTGCTGTCCTAAAAATGTTGGTGCAGTTCTGGGAACCATTTGTTGGTGCTGTTCTGAGATTTTTTGGGATGGTTCAGGTCAGCCGCATCATCATCATACCATTTTGTTGATGCCATATGTGTTAATGCAGTTCAAACACTGCATCTTCAAATTATTTACACTGCATCAAATAACCATTTATGTACTAGTGTGCTATGCTTTCATAAAATACATATATGCATATACAAGTTATTACCCGGTTTAATGATGTCGATGTATGTATATACATGTTTTAAGTTATTTATAATTTAAAAATTCATATATGTACATGAGCTATTGTTTGAAAAGATTTGTATACGCATTCTTGTGAATAATAATACATTTACATAGGTGAATATATAAACATCTCTTTGGATGGTGAGTATAAACAAAAAGCTGGACTATTGAAGTTTCGTAGGGATCTTTACATATATAAATAAACAATGAGGCGTTGCATTATGATTGCAATTGTTTATTTTGGAAAATAACATAAAGTATTCTAATAATAATTATTTGAATAGGAAAATAATAAATTGAGAAGGTGAGATCATGTCTAACTAGGCTTTTCTACTATTATATGAATGAAGCACATGGAGGACGGGCCGGTTTTATATTAGCCTATGATGCAATCGTTACTTCATTAGTTACACTTATATTTTAGTAGGAAATATTAATTTCTTCTTTTATCACACACTGATGACGACGTAACAGTCCAACATCAACATTACCTAAGTCGAAATACAATAAAACGTCTTCTTTAACATGAAAGGAGGTTATATATATAAAACTCTAATTCACAGTGTCAACTGGCAATATTGGCCGGTTTATATTGAGCAGTTATAAAATTATCCATACACTATTCATTTCTCAGTTTTATTACCAGCAACGTTACTAGACGATGGCTTTAACGATATGTACCCCGAGTCCCATTGTAGAAAATAAGTGAAAAGAAAAGGAATTGAGGGAGACTTTAGAGGTTGTTTGAAAGTTTTTCTTTTGAAAAGACAAGAAATGAAATGAAGGGAAATTGAGATAAAAGAAGAGAGAGTAGAAAAGAAAAGAATGGATGATCGATCTTTCCTTTCTTTTCTCTTCTTAAATAAACTCAGGAAATAGTGTAAGCAAAGGGCGGTTCGTTAGTGACGAAACCAGAAATTTTTAATTGGTGTTGTGTTGAGTATTTTTTTATTTTATTTTATAAATATCATTATAATTTTTGTAAAGCGATATAGAAATCCTTGACAACGGTTGATTTGAGCTTTTCTTTTATGCAAAATGTATTTATGATAATACATCCCTAATTAATTAAAAATATTGAAATTGCACATATTTTTAAAGAAAGAACAGAACTTAAATTAAAAGATATTGATAAAAGTAATAAAGCCATTGTATGTTTGGCAATAAGATTTTAAAAAGTTTTATAAGCTTTAAGCTTCAAGTTTTTTTTAAAAAAAAACTCATACTCAATAAAAAAACCTTGTTTGGTTGAATGAGCTTGAAGCTTTTATGTTAGGAGAAAAAGCTTTATACTAAAAAAAGAAAAAAAACTACTATTACTAGCGTTTAAAAAAAAAACTCTTACTAGTTACAAGCTTTTAATAAGTAAATGACACAAATACACATTCTATCATAAAAAAAATAATAAAAAAAATGCATATAAGCTTTTAGTTAATGCCCATTTTGGTCATTTTACACATTTTATTAATAGATCCAACTAATCTGTCAAATACCAAAATATATTTAAAAAGCTATAGCTATCAGCTTTCAGCCACCAGCTACCAGTTAGTTTTGCCAAATATACCTTAAGTATGTAACAAAATTAAAAGAAAAGAATAAAATAACTTATTAAAGTTTTGTTTTTTTATATATCTATATAACTAGTTTTTATCCCGGGAGCGTCCCGGGTTGAAATATCTAATATGATGTAAGACCCACCCCGTTTAAAGAGGTATTATGAGAAGATTTACGAGTTAATAAACTTAATTTGAAAGTTTGAGATTTCGTCATTAAGAGCTCAACGAGTTTTTGACAAAATATTTGCACATGTATCTTATGGTTTAAACATACGTACGATGATTTTAATAGCGAAAACGTTTTCAATGGCACCTTCCAAAACTAAGTTTATAACCCTTTTAGCTCAAAAGTTGCGGAAGCGGACGAGTCTTGTGCGTTCGGATATTTGTTCAATTCTTGATCATCATCCATTCAGTATAATAGAGTACCTGAGGGTTAAACGCGAGGAAATAACCCATTAATACGTTATTATGAATGTCTAGTATTGAAAGAATAATAAAATGAAGTTTTTATTTTTACATAACCTTTACCCGGGCGGGTAAGTGTTTTACCCGGGCGGGTAAACCTGCTGTTAGAAACTACCCTTTTTCTTGCACCAAGCTACACTTTTAGTGCAGCTTCAAGGCCATTTACGGGGATTCTTGGGACTTGTTAATGGGTCATAATACGTACCTCTTACATGATTAAAGATATGTTTAGATTCCTTGTTCGGTTTCTAACCCAAGAACCCTGAATTATATGTCCATCAATATGTTGACCCGTTAACTTTTGCATACATCCAAGTTTTTAAGATTTTATGATTTCCAAGGCCTAGTAATGATTTTTCTATGCTTATCAAGCCTCAACTCGACTAGGTGACCTCCGCCCAAGTCATTTATACCGGGTTTGCGATGCCTCGTGTCCATGGCCACATGTGCCATTTCTCTCGGTCTTGTTCGCTCGGTCTCTATGACTTGCAACGTGATCTAAACACGATGTTTTCTTATGACCCTTGGAAATCACAATCTCATCTCATTTAAAGATATGCCCATGATTTATACACCCAACATGAGCATATATGTATATATATATCCTACAAAGTCATAGATATGACTTACCTTGGCTCGCGCCCTTTTTGCTTCTAGACTAGCTTGAGGTAGATAACATTGAGCCTATGAATACACTCAAGCAACTAGCACGATTTCGTTACCGGCTTAAGGTTAACTCATGGCCTAAGCTATTGTCTATCTAGCATTTTTACCCAATTGACCCGATAGTCTAAATGGGATATTAACATCCTTCTTCTAAGGCAATCTTCTATGAATCGTGTATCGTATTTATGCTTCTTTTTGTGACATTACAATGTCTAATTCCCAAATGCATATACAAAGGTATAATTAAGCATAGAAACATACTAGAGACATATTAAGAATTAAGTCATCGAGTGACTTACCTTATGCGTGCTTCCTCTTTACCTCAACCCGAGATTCCTTTGATTCTAGGCCTCCCGAAGCCCCTCTTTTTACTACCTAGTAGATTGTAATCCACCTAGGTGGTTAGGATCATAATTAACAACATGGTTACACATGATCAATCAACTTTTTTTTTTACGTATCATGTTCAACACATTTATCGAGTTTTAGTCCAAATTCATTCATTTGGACATTTTAACAAACACTTGGTGGGCATGAATTACCAAGACTATAATTTTGGGTGGTTTATGAGCCATTTGCCTATCAATCATGTATTTAGCCTTGATTCATCATACGATGACAATTTGACAACCCAAGTTCACCTTCTTAGTTCTAAAACACTCATTTTAGCTTATGAGCACACATGTTGCTCATACCCATCATTACCCACCAAGTTATCTTAGGGATTTCACTCCATTTGATAAACTAGCATGAATTCAACAAAGATTTGTTGGGAATAAGGTTTCCTTGCACTAGAGACACCTTCCCCAACACCCAATTCGACTTTTATATAAACCCTAGATTATCAACATTTCCATGAAAGCTATAATACATCAAATATGATGAAACAAGAGTTACCTACTTATTACACGAGGTTAGTAGGTCCAATTTCCTGCTATCCCAAGCAAAAGCCCCTTGAATTGAACTTGATTCAAGCTTGTTTATGAGTTTTTAGGGTTTGGTTTGCAAGAGGGTGTTTGGATCGTGAGTTATGAGCAGGCAAAACATATTCCCTGCATTTTGTCCATGCCTACAAGTCAAGTTTAAGGCTTTGGCAGGTTTAGTCCCTCCACTTTTGCCAAGTTTTTTATAGTTAAAAGCCACGTGTGCTTATATTATCATAAAATACGATTTATAAATTTTGGGGTGTTACATATGACATAATAAAATATCTAATATGACAACATAATTAATGATTTGCCAATATATAATTAATGAGTATTATTATTATTATTATTATTATTATTATTATTATTATTATTATTATTATTATTTATTTTAAACAAATCTCTATCATAAGTTATCATATTATTATTTTAAAAAATTCATGGGTATCACCTAATCCCAAGCCCGACCCAAACCCCCCAATTTTTTTTAAAACTAATTCTAAACCTGACACAATACATGTCGGGTTACAAAAAATAGTCGTTTTTTCTCCGTTTTTTATATAGCACTATGGTACTCGTTGGAAAGATAATAAAACGCTTGTTAATTTGGTGTAATTTTTTTCTTTAAAAAATCTCGTATATAAAAGATATTAACGTTTAAAAGTTATGGGAGAAAACATGAGAGAGAAAATAATAAATGTTTAATATTTACATTTAGTAGATTAGATATTTAATAGATTAGGTTAAACCATATTTATTTCATTTTTTTAATTGGTTTAGAGTTGTCACATCACATCCTATATGACATCTCTCAAAGGAGAGATTGCATAAGAGTATGACATGTAGGATTAATCCCTTTGCAATATATATATATATATATATAGAAGTTTAAAAGTTATGTTTTTTTGGATGTTGCTCTTGTTAAATATTCTCTTTTGTATATTACTAGAACTGACCCCGTGCTATGCAGCAGGACAAACCAATTTTAAAAGAAAGTTAAATGGAAATGTAGATAAAATAGTAATAATAATAACACTAATAAAAAAACCTAAAACTTGAATATTGTAAACATAAAAGAAAAAGCGTTAGTTTTCCCCAACGCGAGTCGGTTATAGGAGGTTTGGTTTATTTTTTGCCCATTTTAGTTTCTAGCCCGTGCCGATTTGGCGAAAACTGGTTCTATTCCTTCTTAAAATAACCCAAACTTGTTTTCAACCCAAATTGGTTTGAGAAAAAAGAAAGGGTTATCTCTAGGCTAAATTAATGTAATGGACACTTTTCCGGCCTTTATTTTCTATTTTGTTGTCAAAGAAATTGAAATATAAGTTTCTTAAAACATCACTTCAATATACATTTAGTCTCAACATTTTCATGTATTCGAAAACATGAATATAAAACTTTAACCTACATGAATATCCACTAATAAATGCAACGAGCCCATCTTCTCACATACCTTCAAATAAGCAATACAATGCTTTTTAGGATCATCAGTATAAAAAGAAGTATAATCCATAGTTGGATTTAGTCGACAAGTTTTATATTTTAAACATTTGATAAACAGATATATGTTAATATTATTACATATCATGTTGAATATTGTTATTTTAATTTAAAGAATATAATTTATTTGATAAACTGTTAAATAACTTACTCTTATTACATATGGTTAATAATGTTATCTTAATTTAAATAATATTTTTTTTAATTTTATGTGTCATGTCAACGATATAATATTTAGAAATAGATAACTTTAAGTCTATTTATTTAGTCCTTAGTTATATATAATAACATAATACTATTATTTATTTTGTTTTTATAAATTTCTTTAATTTTTTTTTTTGTAATTATATATGTATTTCTACCTAGTTTTTGTATTTATATTAGTATAAAAATTATTGTTGAGAAAATGCATTTAGTTTATTTAATTAGAATTAGAAGTTTATTAAATAAAGATTGATTAATTAGAAGTTTATATTAAATAATGTATTAATGTGTATTAAGATTTGAGGTAAATTACAATGATGATCTCCTCCAATTAAGTTAAATTATATTGTTGCCCATCTAAAATGTATTATATAGTAAAATATAGATAATCACTCTACCCGTCAGTCCTACACAAGCATAAAGAGTTTTAGAATTGAGTACGACCATTTTGAGTTCACTTGCAAAGTCGTTCGATCGGTTTCACCCACTAGTTCGTTGAAGTCTTTGAGAATGGCTTTCGACAAACTATCTCTTCTTTATTTTTTTCATTTTCCCGATCTGTATACACATGAACATACACTTTAGCTAAAGCAACTTCTTAATCGGTAGTCCAGTCCAATCAATCGGCTCGATTACTAAATTTTTCTTTTTTCTTTCCTTTAAATTCAACTTCATCATCTTCTTCATGCTCCTCATTTTGCACGTTCATGTCTTCATATTGCGTTTATAGTACGCGGTCGACAACGTTAACGTCTTCATTTCCTAGGGGTGTTATCCTATATGTACTAAACAGATCTAATGAGGATAAAACTTCTTGAGAGAAATCGAGGTGACCGGGTACAACAACATTTGGAGCATTAGGTTGCGAAATAAAGTTTTTAAGGTTTTGGTAGACATAATAATTTGGTGGTTCTTGTGTCTGATAATTTTGTGGTTGGTTTGGTAGGTGTTTTCTATAAACATCACCACCAAAGATGCCTCCTCGTGTGTTCTAACCGCCCCCGGGTATTTAGTGGTTTTTTGCTTGAACCACCAACAATTGTTTTGGCTTTATTTATCGATGAAAAGTATAAGTGGATTTGATTTGTGAGTGTGAATTGTTGTAGAGAGAAAATGGTTTAAATTGAATATGTGCGTGTGTATATATACTAGTAGGAAAGCTTGCGCGTTGCCGCGGGTGTCACGATTGATATCAGATTCACTTATGATGTCTATTGTGGAACCACAACCCATTCCGTATTCCCAGGTAAATATGTGGCTTCGTTTATAGACTTCTAGAAGTCTGATGATACTCTTGCTACAAAAATCATTTTCACTTATTCATCATTGAGTAATATTAGTTAAGAAAACATCATGTGACAAAAGTAAGGTTAGATTTTTTTAGGAGCGTACATAATTTTAGTTCTCTTCGAATTCAGTTCTTCTTATTCTAAAGAGCCCATGCTACAAACTAATCACACATGATATAAAGGTGACAATTACATGGGTCCTCAGCGTACTCCCATTTAAACTATTTTCACGAACTAAAGTGAGAAACAATTCTTTTACTTGCAAATGACTTGTTTATGCAAAATGGCACACACATGATACAACTAAGCCTGGAAAAACGGTGGAATGTAGGGGTCAACAAGGATTATTCAAAATAATACCGCATTAGTTTGGGTCAAAATCGATTCAGGTTCAAACATGTCGTCTTAGATTTTATTTTTATCAAAATTGGTTCATCGGTTCTGTTGGTTGTGGTGACATATTGGCGACAATGGGTGGGGTTGGCTCATTTAGAACCTTTGTAAATCAGAAACTTTCTTAACGGTGACTTCGTTTTAAGTATTGTATATATTTTTTAGATCCATATGAAAAGCAAGTCCCAAAAACCTATTTCTTGAATAATGGGTCATGGTTAAAAACATCAGAGTAAAACCAGACTCAAGAATAATGGGTCAATGAAAATCAAGTCCCAAAAATCTATTTGAACTTGCAATGGTAACAATATCCAGACTAAAAAATAAAGGACAATAAATAAACAAAGTGTAGATCTTCTTCTTACCATAAAAATAAATAGGAATGGACATATATTTCTACTACTATACATCCACAAGTACATCAATATACTACATTAATTAATTCAGATTTATGAGTAACTAATCATTCACTTTTTTTTCTTTTTTGCTAATTTGTTATTATATATAGTTATGAAATACCAACTTCATGATTCTTCATTTAACTGTTGGTTTCTTGATGAAAATGACAAGCTTTTTTTCTCATCTTTGTTCTAATTCTACAATGAATACCAAAGCTTTTTCTGGCAAACCATAACATTTTCCTTATCATCACCATTTTCAACGTCTTTTACATGGCAATCCTATCTCAATCCAAGTTTGTAGAAGCAAATTCACAAGCTTCCATACAAACCAAGTTGCACCCACTTAACATCAATATTAGATAGAATTTGCTTAATTTATGAAGTGTTGGACGTACTTTGGTTGTGTAGACAAACGTAAGAAGAAATTTTAAAAATATCATAACTTGTTGGCTGAGAGCAGAACTTATATGAACTGAGAAAATGAATAGGAATTATTATAAGATAGATTATCCTTGCAATATTCCGATGTGTACTAAGTTTTAAATAATTCAAGAAAAAGTTTCAAATATACTTACATGGTATGAGAGATCAACATCTATGATTACAACAAAACTTCCTGAACCATGCTTTAGACCATAAATGTAAGCAATCCCTGTTCAAAGATATAATTGGCTTAATTTATTAATATAACTTAAAAATTCAAATAGAGAACCAAAGACGTACCTAATCCAAGCTTCCGTGGTGTAGCCCTCAGTTGTTGCACTGAAAAAATAATGATATGAAAGAACTCTACACATGCAGACACAACAGTTATGCACTATGAGGTACAGATATAACTATTTCCATATATAAAGTGCTATTAAGTTAAAATTTTCATATATATATATATATATATATATACACACACACACACTTCTAATTTCTTAATATCATATATATCCTTCCACAACAACACTAAATGTATCTCATAGGAAGAAAAAAGTGAGTTACACAGAAAAATACGATAACTGCTTCTTGTTGTGCTCATCGACTGTCCAATCAAAAGTCTAATTAGCACGTGACACAATGTTCAAACTACTAAAACAATAAAAAAAAATCTAAATGTAAGAGAACACGTATAATAGATAAGATTAATGGCTAATTTTGTATGAACAGAGATTCAAACGTACCTTGAGCGCCATTATAGAAGAAGAATTAGATATGAGGGTTGTACTTATAGGAGGTCGGATGGAGATTTGTAAGGCTAATGTGAATTGCATTCAATGAAGATGATTAACGCATGAAATTTAATTCGACCAGCATGGGACCGTTTACCATGTTAGGGGAAGGTTTTCGGTCAATTAGATGATTGGAAGAAGATGAATAATCGTTGGATGAATGAATATGATTAATGATGAATAATGGCTTACAATTATTATACCATTGAAGAGGGGTATTGATGAACATAACGAGGAATATGTGAAGTAAATGGTACGGTTTCAATACTAAAATGGCTTAGGTTAATGTTGTTGGGCTGCATTAGTAGTGTTAATATGAAGACTCAATCTCTTGCTATTGTATTGATTTGAGAAATATCATATAGAGTACATGAATGCCTCAAGTAAATATATACAATTGATTACATTGATAATACACAATCAAATGCTTAATATATGTAAATCAGTTTCATTATTTACGATATGTTATTACCCCCTTCAATCGAATAGGTGGGGGACGAACACGGAGCAAGCTGCAAAACTTCTCAAACAGAGGCTTGGAGAGACTCTTGGTAAAAAATGTCTGCAACCTGGGAGTGGATGGTACAAATTTGGTGTAGAGCTTTCCAGACGAAATCAATTCACGAACAAAATGGTAATAAATATCAATGTGTTTGGCATGTTTGTGAGCCACAGGGTTTTTACTGAGAAAATGGCACTCTTATTGTCACAAAGAAGAGTTGGGCGATTAGCAGGAAGAGGATGTAACTCATGTAGAAGATGAGTGATCCAGATAATTTCAGCTGCTGTGTTGGCCATTGCACGTTATTCAGATTCACAACTAGAGCGAGAAACAGTAGGCTGCTTCTTGGCACTCCAAGAAACAAGATTCCCACCTATATAAATCAAGTAACCATAAGTGGAATGACATGTTTCAATGTATCAAGCCCAGTCAGCATTAGAGTATCCAACTAATGTGGTCACATAGGATTTCGAAAAGGTTAACCCAAAATAGATAGTGCCTTTGACATACTGCAGAATACATTTTACAGATTGAAAGTGAGAAGTAGTGTGTGACTGTAAGTGCTGACTGGCTTGATTGACAGCATAAGAGAGATCAGGACGTGTAATAGTAAGGTACTGAAGAGCTCCAACCAAGGACCTATAGAGAGTAGGATCATGAAAGGTATCACCTTTGCTGAGAAAACTGTATGTGGAAGCAAAGCTGAGTGTCAACTGGCTTAGCATCTAATAGGCCTGCACGAGTCAATATTTCATGAGCATATTTAGCTTGGCTGAGAAAAGTGACATTGTTAGAATAAGTGACCTGAAGACCCAAAAATAACCAAGAGCACCCAAATCTTTAACGGAAAATTCCTTGTGCGACTAGTAATAAAAGACTGAATGAGAGCAGAATCGCTACCGGTGATAATGATATCATCAACATAGACAAGAAGATAAACAACGGCAGTCACCCTTTTGGAAAATAAAGAGTGAAGTATCAACTTTACTGCATTCAAAACCTTTGGCAAGTAAGAAATTGCTGAGACGTTGAAACCAAGCACGAGGTGCTTGTTTGAGACCATAGAGAGCCTTTTTAAGCCGACAGACATGATGAGGAAAAGTTTTATCAACAAAACCTACAGATTGTTCCATGTATACAGGTTTAGTAAGATTGTCGTTTAGAAAGGCATTCCAAACATCCAACTAACGAATAGACTAACCATAGATAGTGGCAAGAGCAATTACCACACGAACAGTAGACGCCTTGACAACCAAATTGATAGTATAAGAGAAATCTAAACCATGGACTTGAGTGAAGCCCTGAACAACCAAACGAGCCTTGTACCTGTCGATGGAGCCATCCGCCTTTTACTTTGTTTTGAAAATCCATTTAGAGCCGACTATGTTTGAGTGTGAGGTCCAAGAGATGAGAACCCAAATGTTGTTGGTGTGAAGAGCCTGAAGTTTCTCTTCCATAGCTTTTACCCATTTAGTGTGTTTCGCTACAAATTTATAACAACGAGGATCCTGTGCTGCAAGTAAAGCATAGTGTAAAGGACCTGAAAACAAAGAAAGGTTAGCATAAAGTTTTGGTTTGTAGATTCCGTTCTTTGATCGAGTCCGCATGGGATATGATGGTACGACACAGAAGAGGATCCAGAGGTGGAAGGTTGGGCGGAAACAGTTGGTTGAGTGGTTTAAACAGGCGGTGAGTTGGGCTGGGTAAAAGAAATCAAGTTGGATTGGGAGGAAAATGGTTGATGGATAAAAGGTGAGTGGGCTAGAAATGTTGGGCCAGGCGAGTGGGAGTTGGATGGAATTTGGATTTGGGCCGGAGATGTTGGCCAGGTATGTGATGGGTTGGCGGATCATGGGCAGAATGAGAGGAGATATGGTGTGGGTCATTGGTGTGGGCCGGTGAGGTATGCAAACACAATGGGCAAGGAACCGGGTATGTCACATGTGGTGTAGGGTCGATAGTGGTAGTTGGTATAGTATGTGGATTTTGTATGGTCGGGGCAGGTAAGGTTTCACCAAAATTTGAGAAGATCAAGGTGGTTTCATCAACATAAGAGATATGGTTGCAGAAGAGAAAATGTTCTTCATCAAATTGAGCATGGCGCGTGACATATATGTGATTAGTGAGAAGATCTAAGCATTTATAACCTTTATATTTCGCATCATACCCAATAAATATGCATTCTGTACTACACGGGGATAATTTATGTTTTGCATAATCTCTCAAATACGGGAACACACGACAACTGAAAACACGAAGGTTTGAGTAAGTTGGAGTGCGACGTATAGAATTTCATATGGAGCTTTGTAATCAAGTACAGAGGAGAGTAAGCAACTGATAATAAACGTGGCATGGGCATGAGAATTGAAAATCATTACAAGGATGGTTTCAGTGATGTGTCTGTGTTTACGTTCAGCATGACCATTTTGCTCAAAAGTGTGGGGACACGAAAGCCGATTATGATTTCTTTATTGTTGAAAGAATTTTTGTACTCGGTTATTTGTAAATTCAGTTTCCCATCACTCTAAAATGTTTTAATGGTGCATGATAACTTATTTTGAACAAACGGTGAAAACATTAATAAAGCTTCATAGAAATCAAATTTATGTTTAAGCGAATATAACCACGTAAAACAAGAATAATCATCAATGAACATAGCATAAAAATGATAACCATTCATCGAAGTAACTGGTGTAGTGCCCCACAAGTCACAATGTATTAAATCTAGAGCATTTATGTCACACCCTCAAATTTCCACTGTAGGGTTTATACCGCGAGGCGCGTAGCATACCAGGATCCCATAGCCATAAGTCATGAGAACGAATCTAAATGCCCAAACCATTTAGTTTGTTTTCAAAAATTAAGTTTAGCGTTTCCCCAAAAAGTTTAATTAAGTTGCGGAAGCGTAAACCAAACATAGACATTTTAAAACCATGCGCAAAACAACGCGCCCAAGATAAAACCATAGGAAAGAAAAAGTAAAAGCATAAATTTAAGTTTAGACGTATGCCTAGACCCAAATGCAGTGAAGTGTGTTGTGCTTTCTAATCGTGGCACCGGAAGCTAACTACCTGCAAAAGCATGTATCGTGTGTCAACATAAAGTTGGTGAGTTCACAAAGTAGAGTAAACGAGTAAATAAAAGAGTAGGTTCCGAAAACCGTGTAACCACTAGTTCATCGCATGCCAAGGGTAGCTAACCCATTCATGATAACTAAACACAAATATACCGAACTGTTAATGTACGTGTTGTCACAAATGTGAGCAGATTGCCTTATATCATTGCCTATCAACAATGATAATATGTTAAGTTACAGTTCACGCCCGCACTCCCCTGAGCCGGTTTGAGGTTTGTCATACCTAATAGCGCCATCAACTAGTAACCCGCTTGCCATAACTCGGCAACTCATTCGGTATATGAAGGACTTACAGTGATAGAGTTGGTTTAGTTCATCAAGGACAAAGTTTGCGAACTAGAAAAACCCGACCCACACAAGGAGTCATAGCACCCCAAAACCCGGGATGTGTAAAAGTATGTGACAACCTGCACCCTTCACTTTTCATAAATGTGCATAATTGGTTCCTCAACTATTTCAAAATTTTCATTTTTAACCCTCGTATTTTAATAGGACCAAAATTCACAATTTAATAAAACTTATAATTTTTATAAGTAAAAGTATGCACGTTTTATACTCACATCTACACCCGAGCACGTATGTTTCAGACCTTGATACTCAAAGCCCTTAATTTTCGGTCCTAAAACAACTTAGAAACAGAAGGAAACAAGTCTATAACTTAAAATTGATTAAATTAGAAAAATTATTTTTTTTAGCCCTCACGGTCCGGTAAGACAGTCTCAGTCAAAGTCCCAGTCAAAGTCAAAGTCTCAGTCAATGTCCTAGTCAAAGTCTTAGTCAAACAGTCAAAGTCCTAGTCAAATATTCAATTCATCATAAAACCTTACTTTATGGTGTTGACCAATTTTAATGGCTAATTGAATCCAAAACTAGTATAAAAACCCACCTATGACCCATTACACTTTGCACCTCTAATTCATTTGTTTCAATTCGATTAAACGCTCCCTCATACCTTTCTTCTATAGTATATTACTTCTACATTTGAAGCTTTGATTATAAGCTCTCGTAATTGGCGAATTGGAAGCTTGATATTTTTCCTATTCGGTTTCTTTTCCTCTAAATTTGACTAGTTTCGTTGTTGAATCTTTGGATTGCTCGCATTTTCACGCTCGCTTAGTCATCTAGTCATTTGGCGAAAGTGAGTATTTCCTATCCCCTTTTTGCTTTTATTCATTTTTGGGGTGTTACATGTACACTTATACAAATTACAAATACAAGTTCACATTTTTTACAATACAATTCTAGTACTATGTGCATTTGCTTACAAACATGCTTTATGCTTAGACATTACATGTAGAATACATTTGTACTTAGTGAAATCATTAACATTGTACAAGCCGACCTTAACATTGGATAGCGCTATTGGATTGACAACCCGCCTAGGTTGATTCTCCCCCTTTTTCATCGGAGAATCCGTGGTCATTGTTAAGTTATTATCCATTTATTGGATAAGTACACCGCCGTTCATTTTAGTACATTTATACAGTCACAGGATTGATTTCGCTCATTTGTATGATACATAGTTTACATAATTGCACTGTAGCTTTGCACTTGAATTGTATAACATTTTCCAACTTACTATATGTATTAAAACTAGGAATAATCACCAACATTTCTTATGTTGACAAAACCTATTTTGTACATGTTTCAGGTGCAGTTTGATCTTAGTTCTATAGCATTGGATTTTAGTGCTTGCTTTTAATAAGTTATTTCAATTTTCATGTTTCGTTCAGACTTTTGTACTTTTCCCATTTCATCTATGTAAGACAATTTAAAATTATTCAATAAGATATTTACATTTTAGTACCATGTGCTTTTGAACAATCGTCACTACGTGACACCTCGATGATTCCGCCATCGGTTGGGGTGTTACAAAGTAGTCCCAAACCGGACTAAAAAAACGTTTTGTAAGTTGTCTCAAATCAGAGACGCGTGCTTTTGAGAAAAGAGTAATGAAACTCACCTTAGATTGCAAGCAAGTATTCCAAACTTCACAAATAGGACATACTACCAACTCCCTATTACATGTTTCACTAAGTGAGTATATGTGTATAATCAATACACCATATAACTCGTTTGTCCAAGACGTTTAAAATACAAAACCGTGTGAGTGACAGCTAGTGTTTCTATATGCACAAGTAAACCCTACGAACCCGTTGGTGAACGTTATAATTAACATCAGTCATACACTTCATATACATCACATATAAGTGCTCACACAAGTTCATGTTAATACCAAGTCATACAAGACTCCAAATAGACATATAAGCGTACACAACATAATCTGCGTTTTTTAGGACAGATTATGCGCTGTGAAAACCATTTTATTAAACATACTTATTCAATGAATTAAACTCCTAAAATTTTACTAAATACTCCAGGGAGTCTACCAGTCAAGTCCATATTTTTATTTCGTGATAAAACCATACACGAAAATTATGAAAAATTATACAATACAGTTAGGTCCAGAAAATACTCACAACATATCAGAATAGTAGAAAACTTTCCAAAACTTGTGTATTCATCCAAACGAGATGAATCCACTTGGAAAAGACAAGTTTTACCAATTTCGATATACTGTCCAAATTTCATAACCTAAATCTTTGTAAAACTCAAGTTATGGCCGTTTAAAGTTGACCCAAATTACTAATCCGAAAATCTGATATGACCTTTAATCAAAGAAAATTCCAAAAACATATCAACCGATGTCCAAATCAGATGATTTTGCCCATTCTAAAAAGCTAAGACCTTGTAAAACATTTTCTTGCAAAGAATCGATCAAAACAGATTTATTAAAGTCGTGATACAGGACCTAAGAGTCGACATTCAGATTCTGTCCAGATTTTAATTATGCAATATTATCAACTATATCAAACCCTAGTTGCATATCATCAATCAAGAACATCAAATAAACATCATACACGATTCATAACACATCAATCTAATCAAAACATGCAAGTTTCTTGGTAAATATTATCATCTATAAACCCTAGATGTTCAATAATCCTTAATCATACAACAACATAACATCTAACACATAATAACACACAAGACCTTGTTTAATCCCATTAAACCTTTATAAAAACCATGTTTTAATCTTTGTGAGTTTATTTCAGATCTTTGAAAATTTTGTTTATGGTGCTTTATAACATAACAAAGAAGATAAAACACAAAAGGTTTGATGATATACCTAAAGCTCTTCGTTCGGGTGACAGAAACACAATTAGAGCTCCAAATCTTGATCGATTATGGTTATGGCAGAGGTTATGGAGTGTATTTTTCGTATGGTGGCTGCTAGGGACAATTAGGGTTAAGGTTATGAGGTACTTGGGGCCTAAGATTTCATAAATAATAGTTTAAACTCGGTTTAGTCAACCTGGGCACGCCGAACGGCCGCTCGGTCCAAGTGAGCGGCCGCTCACTTGGCCTCGGTCCGTTTCGGGTGGCCCAGTCCAGTGTATTGCGTGTTTTCTTCAATGTTTTAGCTATTTTGGACCATATCAAGCGTAACCCCATGTGTTTGGACCCCATCCATCCTAACGGTTCATCGATTACAGTTTTTAATAACGCGTTCGATTTATGTTCACGTAATCACATACAGTTTGCACATAGTTTCACAGAAACACGTAATTGCAATCAATATCAATCAATTAATCTACAATTATCTAATTTCACAATTCACCAATGTCCGGGGTTCAATACTCATGTATATAGTTTGGTAATTCCCCGAATTACCACTTCATGCAGTTTTTAACTTATAACTGTGCAACATGTGACTCATCTAGCTAACCCTAGTTAAGTAGAATGCAAGGAATGTAAGTACAAGTAACTAGAGTTTAGTTAAAGTAGGAACCTGAAATTGCGGGGTATCACAATTTAAATAACGTTTAGTGTTTAAGGCAAAAGGCAATCGATGAGATTTAGATAATTGACATGAAGAACAAACACTAGGTTTAGGTAAAAGAGAAGTAACAAACAAGGAACAATGTTATGGATGTGACACCCGCCACTTAGCCTGGTCAAAATCCATACACTTTCTAGTCAACGTTTAATTTTCCATGCATTATTCATATCATTTTATATGCATAAGTCCCCCGGGAAAGTCTAGCAGTGTCCGAACGAGTATAATTTCACACATATCAACGAATCTTGGTGACACAAACTTAAACGATTACGAACTATTTTTCCAAAAAC
Organism: Ambrosia x helenae; assembly: GCA_030844895.1. Lineage (NCBI taxonomy): Eukaryota > Viridiplantae > Streptophyta > Magnoliopsida > Asterales > Asteraceae > Ambrosia > Ambrosia x helenae. The sequence goes on from CM061226.1 coordinate 14,526,029, forward strand.
ATGTATAAATGCCCATTTATTTAATAATACAATGGGAAGTGCTATAGAATTTATGTATGAAAACTAGTATTTTCTGACATAAAAATCCAATGTATATGTATATATGTACACGACACACATGCATATGGGCATGAATATCACATGTGCTAAGAACATAAGACACAATTAATACAAGTCTTTACATCCATTTTGTTCCATTATAAATGAAGTGTCATATCTTAATATTCTTAAAGATTTGATGACTTAACTATAATTAGCAAGATTCCTTAAACTACTAGGATCAAGGATGTTGAGTTACCACTTATATTAAAGCTTCTCTTCCTTCCCTTTTTCTCCCTTTTTCGGCCACAACCCACCCTCCTATCTATATTATTATTATTTTTTTTAAGTCAACCATGTTTAAGCACATGTTAATTAAGATTTAGAATGATCTTATGAGTGGTCAAGGTTTGGAAGATTATGTTCCAACATAATCTATGAATGATCACTTTACTTGACTAGTTAACTTGACTAACTATGGAGATCTTAAGCCATGATTATGTTCCTTGATTCCATACACTCTTAGTCAACTCTAAGACTTTATCCATATATAGGAAGATCCCTTAATCACATGGAAACATAGAAGATCATTAACCCAAAGTAGCTAACTCTTGATTTCTTGGAACCCCCCCCCCCCCTAGCCGTCGCCTCCCATATGCACCCACAGCAAATCTTTTTTTTTTTAAACATCACAACACATCTTATCACCTACAAACATTTGAGTTGTCACATTATGGAAAGGTGTAGAACCTTAAGCTCTTGGATTAGTCCCATTATGAGATTGATCCAACATAATCTAATGTAATGTCACCATCATGTATCTTGGTTAAGCTAAGACATCCTTTGATTAGAAAGCCTTAGGTGATGGAGCCACCCACTAGAATAAATAGATCTTCCAATGCACCATAAACCCATGTTAAGATTCTTGCCTAAAACAAAACATGGTGATCTTTTCCTTGATGCAACTAAACCGTCCCCCCCCCCCCCTATACCCTTACTAATTCTTTTTTTAATCAAAGTCAACCTCTAATTAGGAATGTGTTGATTTGATCCAAGGTTGACCTTCATGTAAAGTCACTTGTGCTTAGTATCTACACAACATAATCATGAGGTTTCTCCCATCTAAGACATGATTTGGACCTTGGATATGTTGGTAAGATTTGAGACAAAGTATATTATTAACCAAACAAGGTAAGATCTCTTAATCTCCAAGATCCATAGAAGTTGACTTACCCAAAATGTTAAGCACCTTACTAATCCCTTCCCATCTCCACCACTATATAAGGAGCCCTTGTGTTAGAGTTTCACCACACCACAAACTCTTCCTTCCCCTCTCCTAGTTTGTGACACACACACACACACCCATCAAGGTTCTAGTAGCAACTAAGGAGTTCTAGCATCTTCCATTCTATCTTGGATCCACTAGGAGGTATAAACCTTAACACATTTACTTATTTACTTTGTTTAATTATCACATGGTTCATCCTTTATAATAAAACATCACCATAAGTGGATATGTATGTATGCATGTGTGGATATGTATGTATGTGTGCGTGAATATACATACATATGTGTGTGTATACGCGTGACACATATATACATGTGTACGTGTGTATGTGTATGTGTTTAGACATGTAAGAACCTAAGATATAATGTTACTTTACTCTAGTAATGAAAACAAAGTCCATGTGTGTACATACATTGTATGCGTGCAGTATATACATAATATATATGTATGTGTAAACAAACTCAAAAGCATAGATATTAATGTGTATGGACTACAAAGATGCATATGTATATGGGTATGTATGTACAAGTGTAGATCCCATAGACATCCCTACCTATGGTTATGTGTGGAATACACATATGTAGATATAAGTATAGAGGTACGCATATGTAGGTGTGAATACATGTGTATATGATACTTGTGTATAGTAAAGACTAAGTGTATTTGTGAACTAAATAACTCTTTTTCAAAAGGAACATATGCTTTATGAAAAGTAACATGTGTTGGGAAATAAGATCTATTTTTCCTATCCAAACTATTATTTTCAAGCAATATATAGTTGTCACCAAGGAAAGCTAAACCAACATACCACTAAGGATTGGGTGAACCACGAGTACCATGGATTACCATATTTGTACAAATCTAAGGTACCCATGTATGTATATAGAACGAGATACCTAGTTGTCGGACATACACTTTTGCTAGACTACACGCGGACTTGAGGTGAGTTCTCACGGCCCCTTTTGACTGTTTTCTATTTTGGGGAAAAACATGCATTGTTTACTAGTTTTAGAATGAATTCCTAGCCGACCGGTGTACATGAGACGATATGTTTAGAGTACACATCAAAGCCCTCGTTTATTAGTTTATCATAACCATTAGCTATGGATTTAGCCTAGAAACGCTTGAATAGATCTATTGGGTTGACACCTCCACTCTTGGTTAGTCACTCTAAACGGATATATACGATATGAGAGTGCTTGCATTTCTTTTACGATGATACATTGCCTTTATTGTTCGATATGCGAGGCACCACTCGTCGAGGTTCGGTTATGGACTCATGATGGTTTATCATCATTGTTCTTGGCTAGACAATGATGGGTCATTCAAGGATTTCATTAAACTTTACATTTGGTTTACAAAACCCGTGAACTCGCCAACATTTTGTTGACAAGTTTTTATGCACGTTTTTCAGGTAACTAAATCATGGATGGAACTTGGGGTATCATTGGGCAATCATTCACGACCACCACATACTGTGTCATCAAAACTTTTGACCCCGCGGAGGTTTTAAAATGTATCTTGTGAAATTGGTTGTTGCCGAACACGTTTGTTACTTTATAAATAAATAAATATGAATGTTTGCTCATATCTTGTGCTTGAAAACCTTTCGTGGTTACATCCCATGTTTCCGCCTAGGCAGGGTGTGACAGATTGTATCAGAGCTCAAGGTTATAGCGAACTAGTTTTCTCTAAAAACTAAACTATAACAACAACGATTTTCAAACGAAAAGTTTTCCTTGCATGAAAAATGTTTTCATCACGATGCACTGCCCAAGTTCAATGCCCTTTTTCTACATTGCATTCACGCGAGTATAGCACATGAGTTCTTAACGATTATCGATGTGTATATGTGTACTTTGGATTTTGACAGGATCATGGCTACCCCTACTTATGTGATTGTTATTTCGGATTCGGAGGATGATTCCTTCACTGTCCCCGAGATATCTAGTGACGATGATGTCGACGGTTACTTCGCCGATTCAGAGCCCGAGGAGGATGAGGATGTGGACATTGTAGGGGATAGTATGCAGTTAGATCCCGTCGTGTCGGATGATGAGCCTGAGGTTCCTGTCGATGAGGCTCAGGGCGATGCTGCGAATGCCGCTGTCCCAGCCCCTGTGGCTGCGGAGCCGCCAACTGAGGTCCCACGTGTGGTGGAGCCGCCCGCCAATGTGCCGAAGTCTTCCCGCTCTCGTCGTCCGATTCTTGGAGGTATGCGCACTGTATGAACCGCCAGGAAGCGTGTGCCCAGGCCCCAGCCCGTGGAGCCTGTGGCACCAGCCCAGCCTAGCCGTGTTGCTGAGTCTTCCGAGCCCCCTCGGAAGAAGTTGCTTAGGAGGTCCCAAGCCCGCAAGCGGGCCTTCCTACCTACTGTAGCACGCTACATGGCCCATAGCGACGAGAATTTCGACGACGACATCTTTATTTATGCTCATGGTGTCGAATCCTCCCAGCCCCCTGCTGACCCTCCTACCCCCGGTCCTCTTGGTACCTTACCAATGCGTCGCACCCTCCACTCGGTGCGTGGCATGATAGGTACCCATGATGATTTGATCTGTGATCGTATGGATGAGTTTGAGGCCGATACGCAGGCTGAGTGTTCTATGAGGGCCGCTATCATCGAGCACCTTACCACTCTTCGAGCTTGATTGGAGGAGGCTGAGCGTGGGCGTGTCGAGGCGTGGAGACATTTGGACATCCTCGACCAGAGGATGGGCGAGCTGGACCATGGGATGCGAGCTGCTATTACTGCCCTAGTTGCTACCTTTCCTCCACCTCCTCAGTAGTTAGGTTGTAGTTGTGGTAGTTGTAGCTTTTGTTATCTAACCTAACCGATGGTAGTATCTTTTGGTCATTTCATCGTATGGGTTGGCTTGTAGTGTTCTACTTATCTTGTATCATTATCACAAACCGATGTATTAAAAACAAAATGAATTAATGAAATGACGATGTTATGATTTATTTATGTCTCTCTATTATTATCTGTTTATGCCATGGTTTAGTTAGTTATTCTTGTTATATGTTTATATGTGTATGCATTATTGTCATTGTATCCGATGGTTATGTGAAAACGCTTGTCACGGGTATTGTGAAGTTCATGGTTGTTTATTCGAGCGCACATGATTGACAATATTTTCAATAAATATGTGTCTCATTCTTTTTTATTTCTGATGTAATAGAAAGAAGTCATGTCTCCCCGAAAGAACACCCACAATACCGAGGACAGCACATTCCCAACCACGTCCGAAGAGCTAGCCCGCGTGATTACGCAAGCCATTGCGCAGCACGACGCTAACCGCACAGACTCCAGTGGTGGATCTAGCGGAAATGGCAGGCGAAGGAGGAATGACAACGACGTTGTTAAAATATCGATTCGCTATGCTCTCTATGGCCTTGTAATCACTACTGTTATTGATGATGTCTCATTATCTATGACACAGAAGGTGAGAACACGGTTCATGGCTGTACCTACAAGACTTTCATGGCTTGTAAAACATGGAGTTTCCGTGGGTTCGGAAGGAGCGATCGGTATTTGTCGTTGGATCGAGAAAATGAATCAGTTATGGATATCAGCAGTTGTGCTGAGGATCAGAAAGTCAAGTACGCTACCTTGATTAGGCAACTTATCACATTTCTAGACATGATATTATCCAAAACAAGAAGATCTCCGTTGTCTTGATCATCGGCCGATTCCCAAGAGCTCAACAATCATCCATCATTATCACAGAATGTCAAAAACTTGCACTACGATGGAGTGTACTACCAAAACCTCAAAGACCAAGGTGAAGAACTTGCCAATCAATGGAGTATAAAAGGAGGCTCATAGTTGAAAATTGAACTCACACTTTTCATTTACCAAACAAACTCTTTTGTCTCTCTCCCTTTACCCTTCGGCCGAGTACCCCCAAGCCCGAACCCAACACCAATTCGAGCTATAATCATCCATCAATAAACTTTCTTGGAGGATACAAGTAGTGGGAAGGATCACAAGGCCACTCAAATCCGGTTCATCATCATTCACACCTAGGTAAGTCGACTAACACATCGATTCTTACAAGATTCATATGTTTCAGCCTTACCATTTTCACCCGAACAATACCACTTTTCTTGTCTTGTATAACATTGTAATCGGCCCAAAAGTTAAGCACAAACACGTATTAGTTTTGTTGATTAAACATACACATGAATAGATCACGATTACGTATACACATACACTAGTCCCATACGTGTATATATATATATATGTGTGTGTGTGTGTGTGTGTAGACTACACTTATCCATGGATTACAAGAAAAGATGTATACACTCGACACACACTCACGGATGCACAAGCATGTATACAAACCCAGTTGAACAACTCTAGAAACAAATTTGGAACCATTTTATTAATAATGAATACGCTTTTACAATAAAACGCCCATAATTCACAAAACCATACACTTTGCGAAGTACATATAAAATACGTAATAATTTTCACGTGCATAAACAATGGCCCACATATAACTAACACAAGGGTCCACAAGTCGGGTGAACAACTTGTATGGTAAACAACAAGTACACGCAACTTAAGATATCTTTGACGTTATAGGGCACTTTTTGTTGGGACAATAGTTACTTCAATCTTTCTGCTGTACTAGACTACATAATCAGACATCAGGTGAGTTTCGTGGCCCCTTTTACTGTTTTACAACTTTAGGGGAGAAACATGCTTGAGACCTACATTTGTACATGACAAATGATTGCATATTATCCATGTTTTTCAATGTTCTGTGATAAGGCATTGGTTGGGGCGTACAAGGAAGTCGGGGTTTGGTTATGGGGCTCATGGTAACTATATTCTGCATGGACACAGACAACAAACTTTGCTGAAAACAAACTGTTAGCCATTGAAACCTACTGACTCGCCAACTTTTTAGTTGACACATTTAAGCATGTTTTCCAGGAAATCAAGTAATGATAATAAGAATGCGAGCTTAGGAATTCCTGAAGAAGTCTTTTGTTTCTTTTATGTGATGTAGTCGTTGAACTCATTTGCTATGGCATGTAACTCTATTTGACATCAAGACCTTGTTTGTTATGTGAAATAAATGACATTTAGTATTTCTCATGTAATCAATGTTTGTGATCACCATACCCGTTTCACCTCGCGTTTCCGCCTTAGGCGGGGTGTGACATGAACGGTTATATGTCAGCCGGTTCATATAAGTTGGTTAAAGGTAGTTATGATCGGTTGTGATGTTTCACTCCCACCGATTCATTATGTATATATAGGACCGAATACTTACATTCATAAGTGTCTTAAGTTTGTGTTTGTGAACCAACTTATAAGTTTCCCTCTCTTTTTCCCTCCAAGTCTTACAACCAAAAAACCAATCCAAACGCTATCGAAACCATTCCATCACAAGTACAGAAATCAAATCAACTTCAACTTAAAAGGAAAGTTCGGTATAATAAAAAGAAAATAAGAAACATTTTTGTATTATAACCTATCTAATGATTTTATCTGAATCATTGGTCAACAAAAAGAAAAACACAGAAATGATAGGGAAATGCATTTTCGATAATTATTGTGCAGTTTTGCGAGGTACAAAATGATTGTAATCAAACTGACCTTGGATCCTGTATAGCCACCACAATATCTGAATGATTTTGTTTCCCGTCATGATGTTTGTGTTAACAGTATTAACACCTAAAAGAGTAAAATTTGAGAAGAATGTTTAATGCTAATCATAATTAATTAGCTTTAGTTAAAAAGATAATTACAAAATACTTCTTTTTACCTAGTTACAAGTTACAACCTGCTATATGGTTTCTCTAAACCATTAGCCAAAGTCTACTTGATCTAATTCAGATCGAGATCATGAAGTTTCAAACTTTAAGTATTCAGAAAAGCAAGAAATGACTTGAGAACGAAGATGATGATGATTGAATCACATGGACAATGATCGAACCATAAATTAATGATATGGATATAATAAGACTCATCATCATCATCATACTCAGTTAATTTCACCTATAGCAAAGCTAAGGTAGGGTCTGAGAAGGGTAAGATGTAGACAGCCTTACCTCTACCCCTAAGAATAGAGAGGTTGCTTCCAGTGAAACCCCCGACTCAATGTGGTTTGGTATCAAGCCTTGGACATAAGGCACAAAACACTTAGCAATCGGGACAAACCCGATCAGTACATGTACCCTTTTGTCTTTTGGCTATCCACGTCACCACATGATGCATGATTAACCGTCGGTCGTTTTTAACGTTATTTTCACGAAATTAGTAAAATAACGTTAAAAGTAGTGCAACTTTGCTTTTGCCCTCCAAGGGCCACACATATATACATTATATGCGCACACCGTAAATGGGGCGTAATGGATATAATAAGACTAAATCAATCAATAAGCCAAACAAAAATAGAAAATTGTATTGTCTTTCATTTCATGAAAAAATAGAATGACTAGTGTTCTATATATATATATATATATGAAGTGTTGGAAGATATCATGATCACAGGTACATCCACACTACTAACAGGTGATTATATCGACTGCGTTTGTAATATGTGAAATTTAGCTGAGATCGTAAAATATACAAATTCAAAATAAATAAACCACCTGATTAATTCAAGATGCGCGACAACCGTATTTTCATATATCTCCATAATAATTGACGTATTCGTTAATAGCAAAACTTCTATACTTTTTGATGTATTGGGCGTATATTATAAAGCTTAAATACATAGGTATAATATAGGTTGTGTGTTGGTAATTAGGGTGGATGTAGTGTAGTTCTTTAACGAAGATACCAACGCATGAAATGAAGAAAAATGGTGATCAACAATAGGTGGAAAAAAAAAAGATAATAAAAGTATTCACAAGGTTAAGTATTTATTTACACATCCTCTTAAAAATATCACACATGCCAAACATGGCGATGGAGACCCCCACGACCTGTAAAGGGTTAAAAGCAAAAATCCACGGGCCGTGAGGGGTCTTCAAGACCCGTGAATAGGGCTGGCAATTTAGACACAAACATGATAACCTGATACGAACATACACGATTTTAACAGGTTTCGTGTTTGACCTTAACAGGTTTCGTGTCTATAACAGGTCGACACGTTAAGCCCTATTTATTTTCGTGTCGTGTTCGTGTGCACCTGTTTCGTGTTCGTGTCTTATCGTTTACGTGTCTTAACAGGTCTTATCGTGTCTTATCATGTTTTGTCGTGTCTTGTCGTGGCTTGTCGTGTTTAATTATTTTACTAGGTCTTATTGTGTTTCTTATCATGTCTTGTCGTGTCTTATCGTGTTAACCTATTATACACAGGTTCGTGTTCGTGTTTGAAAAAATGACACGATTAGATTTCATGTCGTGTTCGTATTTACAAGTTTCGTGTTCGTGTCTTAACAGGTTCGTGTTTTAAAAGGTTCGTGTAACATGTTATGCCAGCTCTACCCATAAATATATTCAATATTCAGGAGATGTGTAGATAACCTGACGCGTCATAGGGTTTTCTTGATCTTCTTGATATATATATATATATTACAATGCCATTATCTCTTTTTGTTGATTTTGGCGATTTATACTTGTTACTTCTTGTTTAGTAGAGTTCATTTTGTAACATTCATATCTACTTTAAGCAAAACTTATTTTGTTGTTAAAGATTTTAATATAAAGAAAACAGAATTTTAATATGCTCCACCTAAAAGGATCATATTCGATTAAATAGTATCTGTGTATATGATTATAATATGCTCTACCGCCTCTACCTAAAACAAATAATGTAAAACTCAATTATATCTTCTGCATATGATATGCATGATTTACAATTATACAAATTTGCACATTACTTGGCCTAACCAAGAAAATGGACCTGAACGACATTGCCACCGGAACTATATATCAACATAATTCTAAGGATAAAAACAAACTTAGTTTTTAAAAAGAAAAATATATATATATAATGGGAAAATGGCAAGCATCATTGTAACTAGCCTACTTGTAGGTGCCAGGTTTGATTCTGATGGTCCCCCGATTTTCTAGTACCGTGCATTTACTCCAGAGAGGCTTGCCTCTTGTGGAGGATGCAATATCTGTCAGGTGGCGGGAAATTTTCTGGGTGGTAGCCCTAGCGCCCTTTGCACAGAGGGGCACTGCCTCTCTAGGCCGGCCACTCCCGCGACACCAGGCTTTGGCCTGATGATGCCGTTGAGTGTGTGGCTAGGGACCCCCAGATACTTCTGGGGATGTGATGGACTCTCCTACGATATAGAAAGTCACCTACTACAAACAAAAAAAAAAAATCATTGTATCGCACATATCTATTTTCTATGTCATATCCTCATATTCTACTTGTGGGGTTTTACCGCAAGACGCGTGACACACCAGGATCCAAGTTAACGGTCACAATAAACGACAACTATATGTAAAAATATGTAAATCAAAACCATGAAGTTTTGTAACGTAAAATCCAACACAGTGGAAGCTTCATCAAGTTTACATCCCAAAAACAGTAAATAAACGTAAGTCTGAAAATGTTTAACATATGTAAATGAACTCTAGATGTCGTGCAAAACCCCGTGCGCCTAATCCATGTACTGCTACCTTAGCGACCTGAGAAAACATGCCAAAAATGTCAACATCTAATGTTGGTAAGTTCACAGGTTTTTATAAAACGTTTCCATAAGTTTTGAAAGATCAATCCCGTTACTACTATGTTATATGAACGTTAGCTAAACGTTAGGTACTGTTCTACTACTATGGTTGGCAAACCATTACTTAACACGAACGATATGTATGCCCGAATGTACTACCGTCATCCACGGTATATGTATTGAGACAATATGCACCCGCCCGGCTCCCAGCCGACGGGTGAGGCTTGTCACACCCAATAGATCTACCCACATTTCCCTCGTTGTGTTACCCCGCACATTCATGGTTCCCACGGGACTTAGGATGAAATGTCGTATAGTAAACAAAAGATAACAATAGTATAACATGATCTTTATGAGTTAAAAATGTGTAGCATGTTTCTCCCCCATGAGAAAGTGTGTGAAAGCGGAGCCATGAAACTCACCTTAGGTTGTGTTCTTGGAAAACAGTTAAACTGACAATGCTGTGATAGTCCTTAATATTGGAGACCTATCATAAGATGTTATGAGTATTCAGACTAATAACTCGTAGGTTAACTAGTCCCCGATTGTCCATATCTTGACTATGTATGTTTGAAAATGTGTTTGAACGCTGACCTGACACACAAGACAGACCCGACATCCCGTTGGTGACCCGTTACACTAGTTGATCAAGTACATATAGTTTACATACAAGGATTAAACATAAAACACTTAGCTTGTATCAAATTTCAATTTCTGCAGTCGAGAGGTCAAATGAAAGTTTGTAAATTTGGTTTGTGTTAATTAGTTGGGTCGAATGGCTATCAGGATTTTGGTTAGACTCTTTTGATAGGTCGAATGAGTTTCCCAAAAGCTGGTTCGACCCCACGATGGGTCGAATGAGTTTTTGGTATGACCCAACTGCTGCAGAATCCATTAAACGAACAAAATCTAATCAAAACAGTCCGAAAACATCACGAAAAGTCACAAATAACAGCAGTTGACTATGCCTATCCTAACCACATGCAATCATACCATTTTCACATACAAATCCGTCCGTTTCTCATAGCAATCACAACCTTTCCCAAAATAGCAAATTATGGAAATGTCACATCAATTGCATGTTAACTTTACCTAAAATGGAAATTATCCAATTATCACCATGTACAGATTTATTAAGAACGAATTAACGCATACAAATGAATCCCCAATCATATCATAATCAATATCAACAAGAACGAACCCTAGATCTAGCATAAAATCCCCAAAATGGGTGAAAATCCAAAAAACATCAATTAGACATCAAAACATCCATATATCATTATCCAAATCAGTCCCACATCACGTGTATAACATCTATTCTTCATTTCATATCACATAACACATAAACAAATCATACAACACCATTAACATTGGGGTTTTTGTAAGAAAACTCATTATTTATGTATAGATTTAGTTTAGAAAGATGTTAGGAAGTTTTTATCCATGAAAACTCATTTGAATAAAATCTGGACACTTAGGGTTTGATAAAAACATATGAAATTGTATAAAAATGGTTTAGCTGATGAACACACCTTAAATCTTCACTTGTTTTGATTATAGAACGTGCTTAGGCTTTCAAATCTGAAAAACAAGGGCAAAAACTACTTCCTACAGGTTTGGGGTTGAGAGAGAGCACTTAGAGACGAGTTAGGGTTGTGAAATGATGAAAAGTTGGCAAAGTATTGTATTTATACTCTGAACTAGTTCAACCTATCTTGAGGGTGAATCAAATTATGAAAGTTTCGTTCGACCCAATTTAAACTCATTCAACCTCCCTAGTGGTCGAATGAAATCTCTGGGTTTCCATTTTGATCATTTGATTCACAATCTTGCATTCTAACATATGTTAATCATAGTTAATCATATAAACACGTATGCACAAGTGGTACATCATTTATAGAACAATCAATATTTGATACTCAATCCAACTATATAACTTCACCAACAATGGGACTCGAGACTCGCGTGAGCGTTAAATCCAGTGATCCTACGAATCACCAATCCTTGTACACATGGTTATGGACCGACCCCCGATGATTCTCCGAACCATCAAAACGATTCTCGTTGGTTCCCCGAACCATTGTAATGACTCAACTGACCCAGTTAAGTGTAATGCATGCATGATTTTCTAAGGTAGACTTACTAGTTTGACAAAAGTTACTAACCTGAGTTTGTCAGGTGTCACATCCTGTCACCATCATCATTACGGCCATTATTGCCATGGCCACCATCAGTTACGGCCAGGGACTCAATAGATTATGGTAATATGTTATTTTTTATAAAGAAATTATAAAGAGCATAAAGTATCGAAAAAAAAAAATTTAATCCATAAAATTTAAATAGTAAGAAAGTTCCAATTAGCCATTGGAAAAAAGAAAAGAAAGTTCCATGTCAGCAGATAGCTGCGAGAGATCAAAGTGATAATGACGGCAATGCAATGGTGCTTGGAGCTACATTTAAGAAAGGAACTACAACTATGGCGGCATGACAATATCAATGATTCGGTCTTAAGTTTTTAGGAATTACGCCATTTATCCATACTGTTTACTAAGAGGTTGTTTGTTTTTTGCTTAGAAGCACTTCTGACCTCTTTTATCTGCGTCGCACAGACGCGCGCAGACGTTTAGGGTTTGCAGATTGTTTGTTTATCTTCTTGGTGCAGACTTGTTCCAAGGTCTTCTAAGGTTTTCAAAGGTCTTCTCTTCTCTTCTCATCACCCACCACCAGCATGGTCCACCACCACCACCGTCTACCACCACGACGGTCCACCACCACCGTCCAGCACCACCATCGTCCACCACCACCACCACCGTCCACCACCGTCCACCACCACCACCACCGTCCACCACCCCCTATATTTCTCTTTGTCTTTCACACTCCCCCCCCCCCTATTAACACATTCAAAAACATTAGTACCAATAGGATCCATACAATCTTTATCCTTAACTGCTTCTATGGTTCCTTTGGGACTCACCATTGTCCCAATCATCTCGCCTTTTGCAATGAACTCAGTCATGGCCTCCTCGTCACCAGGGTACGGGTAATTGATTCGTTGATAAAGATGAGCCAGTTTTTTGGGTTTCGGTTTTAATGTCCACCAACCAAGCGGGGATGTTTCGTTGTACAACCACATGGCACCAAACACTGTATATGTGCATAGAAGGGCTTTGTCTATTTGTTTCCAGATGTAGTAGTCTTCTTTTCCAAGGCCTATTTTCTTTAGGTACTTCTCAGCAGTGAAAGATTTAGCCACTATAATCAATGATACAACTAAATTAATGATAATTAGGGTTTCATTTAAAGGGGAAGAAAATGTGTGATGATTTTTTTTAATTAAAATAATCATAGGATGAAATGTGTAAACTCTCCCTCATTAAAGTGGCCAAATGACAACCGTACCCCTGATATTAACGTCAGTTTTTAACTGAGTTAGTGAAAAGGACGGAAATAGCAAAAAAAAAATCCAAACTCAGGTGTCGAATTGCAAAAAAAAAAAAAAAAAAAAAAAAAAAAAAAAAACTTATTTATACTGAAGTGACAAACTGAACCAAACCTCAAAGACGAAATTAGCATTTAACTCTCCAATATAATTAACTAGTTTATTGGTCCAACAAACGAAGGAAATGACTACATTATAGACGCTTCCTCTTTTTTCTGTTCTAAATTTTGTAATTCGTGAAACCCCTAAAATTTAGACGTCACTAATATTTATTTTGGTAAAAAAAAAAAAACCATTCAGTAAATTTTTTATAGTTTTTAGACTTTCCGTTATGGGTAGAGGTGAGTTGGGATGTATCGAATAATATTTTGCACTTCAACATCTATATGGCACTGGGTAGCGACTGGCGGTTGCGCGCGATAAGGTGTTGCGGTCAAGGTGAGTGGGTTTTTTTTATCAAATATATTTAAATATTTACCCCATTTTTGTATAAAAAAAAAACATTAAACTAAAACTAAAAGAAAAATTACACTAAAATAAAAAATAAACATTACACTAAAAAAAGAAAATTACACTAAAAAAACCTTACACTAAAAAAAGAAAAGAAAAATAAACCAAACGATTACATAAAAAAAACCTAACGTAAGTGGGAACCCGAGCGTAACATTTTCCACGCCGAAACATGGTGAAAGGAGTGGCCAACCTTGCAACAGTACTCCACGTGGGTAAAGGTGAGGAGCACGTCTTCTTTTTCCCTAAGGAGATCTCTCTTCACCTCCCTGTACGCAGTTTCGAAGTTTTTACATTTCGATTTCAAGTCCCCGAATTTGTGGAGATGGAGTCATTGGTACGGTTGGTACCCCTGACAAGGGGTACCAAACTCAGCTAGAACCCGATGTCACTGTGGTCCGCGAGCACCTGGTGATCCCCGGGTTGTCGAAGCACCGTCACCATGCACATGTTGGTACGCGATGACGAGTGCTAACTCTTCCTCCTCGGTCCACTTCAGCATGATGAAATTGGGTTTCAAAACTGATGGTTTAGGGTTTGAGAATTTTGAAGAAGAAGAAGAAGGTAAATAAATATAGAGAGTAATAAATTTGGTTGGTGAAAAATTGAATTTTTGAATTTCAAAAAACCAGCCAGCCCGCTAACGAACACAAGCTGGCTCACCGTACGGTCACTCGCTGACCACTTCACGTGGATCTGTTGTCGTTGGCGCTATCTACGTGGATAAAGTTGTGGCTCGCGGCAGACTGCTCGCGGGCCACAACGGAGAGTCTTATATTGGTGATTTTCCCTTCTAATAAATACATAAATACGTGTTTATGCGTTTTACATAGTTTGACATAGTCTTTAGACTGTCCCAGAGTGGGCGGGGAAGGGGCGGGAAGGGGGGAACACCGGTGCCGGTGGGCGTGGAGAGGGGGCGGGGAAGAAGCAATTGGCGTGGCGGGGTTTGTGGTGGACACGTGGCTGGATTGGTTGGGGAGCATCTTTTGACCGTTGAAAAAAAAATTAATTTTTTATACCGTTGGGTTTAAGCGGTCAAAAAAAATTTAAAATTACCCCCTCTTCACTACAAAACACCCACTTTATCTCATTT
Source organism: Ambrosia x helenae (assembly GCA_030844895.1). Classification (NCBI taxonomy): domain Eukaryota; kingdom Viridiplantae; phylum Streptophyta; class Magnoliopsida; order Asterales; family Asteraceae; genus Ambrosia; species Ambrosia x helenae. Next base: position 14,541,053 of record CM061226.1, read on the forward strand.
CTTCACCTTTTTTATACACTTCTTCATATATTTTCATACTACTCATCCTACTTTGTTAAAAAAAATAAACCCATACAACCGAGGCTTTGACCCGAACAACCCATACAACTATGTCCCAAACCCGAATACACCACCGTTCGTCCGATCCCAAACCGTCCACCCAATCCATCACCTTGTCCCAACTACGCAGGTTATGCGGGTTACATTAGTGGGCAAATTTATCCTAATTTTCCATTTAATGATTCACTCGTTCCTTCACAACTGTCACTTCCTTTAACGCAACCAGAAACCGCACCCGGAACACAACAACAAAATGTTGAGGGATCATCTTCCGGTAAAAACCCCGCTTTAAAAAGAAGTCACAAGAAGAAGACGCCGCGGAGAAAGCAGTAACCGCCGCTAACCGCCAAGCGCTTAAGTGAACACCCGCTAAAGAGCTTGCGTTAACAAAAGCCTGGATAAGCGAGTCGGAAAAAGAGCAAGGTATTTCTAATACTTTTTTAAACATGATAAATGTTGTTAAAAATATATATTTCTAATACTTTTTTTTCTAATATTTCTAATACTTTTTTTCTAATATTTCTTACTTTTTTTGTAGGAACTAGTCGCCACAAAAACGACTTTTGGATCGACATAAACAATGCCTTCCATATGGTGATGGAACGAGAGTTCTATCGAGCAAACGATAGTATCTCGTCCAAGTGGACCGAGATAAACAGGGCAATGAATGCGTTTCAGCCGCATTATTATTACGCAAGAAACAATCCAAGAAGCGGTGAAACAGACGGCGACTACCTAGCTATCGTAACGAAACCGGGGTCGAGTTCAAGTTTCTTCATTGTTGGGAAGTCGCGAAATACCATTCAAAATTGGCACACGTCCCCAATGTAACCAACTCCTCAAAAAGAACGAAAACAAATTCGTCTCATAACCGTTCAATTGATCCTGAAAACGTGGACGCCATTAACTTGGATGATGACGACTTCGACGAGGAATTGAAGTCGCCCCACCCGTCGAGAGAAGTCAAAAAAGAGGTCGCAAAAATCCCCTGCTTCGGGTTCGGGTTCTGGATCAAGCAAAGGTGCTTACAGCGGTGACTTGGCCTATTTAAATGCGAACATCGTTCAATTCAATACGATTCAACAACAAATGCTCAAGGAAAAAAAACATTCGCGACGCCTTTGAAAAAAAATTAACTATGAAAGAACAGCGAGAAAAACGCGAAGATATGAAATTTATCGCCATGAACACCGATCATCTAAGCGGACAGGAGTTAGAGATGACCCTCAAATGAAGCGCGAACTTATGGCAAAATATAATATGTAGTTTTTTTTGTTTTTTTATGTTTATATTTTTAATGGTTTTTATTTTTTAGATTTTTTAATTATTTTATGATTTTTAATATTAATTATTAGGATTTTTAATTATGTTTTTGTATTAAAATTGTGTTTTTTTAGTTTATCAAAAATATAAAAAAGATAAATAGATATTCCACATGTCACTCCCCCCCCCCCCATTGTGCTTCATCCCCTCTTTCCCCCCACCACTCCTTATAGTCTTAGAGGATGTTTGGGATTGAGTTTCAAAACAACTTATTGACTTATTGGCTTTTTCAAAAAGCCAACAAGTCAATAAGCTGTTTGTGTAACCTAAAAGCACTTTCTGTTTTGACTTTTGGCTTTTAAGGGTGGAAAATCTGTTTTTGAAAAGTTAGAAATCCTAGCTTTTGGCTCTTGAAAAAAAAATTACAAATTTACCACCCATACAACCAATATTCACAATAAGTTAACGAAACACTTAAAAATCAGACAATCTATTGACTTTTTTACGTTTCTCATCCCAAAAGCTAATCCAAACACTTTTTTTAGACTGCCCGGAGTGGGGCGGGAAGGGGGTAACACCGCCGCCAAGGTGGCGTGGAGGGTCGGGAGTCAAGGGGGAGGGAAGCATTTGGCTGGCGTGGGGCTTAGGGTGGGGACACTTGGCATCTTCTGATTGGTGGGTTCAAAGAAGTGACCGTTGAAAAAAAAAAGGTAACCGTCGACATAAAACGGTCAAAAAAAATTATAAATTACCCCCATTTCACTACAAAACACCCACTTTAACTTATTTATTCACAATTTTTATACACTTCTTCAACCATTTTTTATACAATTCTTCATATATTTTTCATACTACTCATCATACTTCAACAAAAAATGAACCCATACAACCGAGGCTTTGACCCGAACAACCCATACGCGTACGTCCCAAACCCGAATACACCACCGGTTCGCCCGATCCCAAACCGTCCACCCATTCCTTCACCTTGTCCCGACTACGCGGGTTGTGCGGGTTCATTAGTGGGCAAATTTATCCTAATTTCTCCCATTCAATGATTCTCCCGTTCCTTCACAACTTCCTTTAACGCAAACCGTACCCGAAACACAACCCCAAAATGTTGCGGGATCATCTTCGGGTAAAAAACCCCCCTCCAAAAAGAAGTCACAGGAGGAAGACGCCGGAGGAGAAAGCATTAGCCGCCGCTAACCGCCAATTCCTTACGTGAACACCCGAAGAAGAGCTTGCGATAACGAAAGCGTGGATAAGCGAGTCGGAAAAAGAGCAAGGTATTTCTAATAAATTTTTTAACATGATTTTTTTTTTCTAATATTGCTAATATTAATTTTTTGTAGGAACTAGTCGCCACAAAAACGACTTTTGGGTCGACATAAACGCCGTGTTCCATGGGATGATGGGAAGAGAGTTCTATCGAGCAAACGATAGTCTCTCGTCCAAGTGGACAGAGATAAACAGGGCAATGAATGTGTTTCAGCCGCATATTATTACGCAAGAAACAATCCAAAAAGCGGTGAAATAGATGCCGACAGCCTCAGCCGGTCGCTATTAGCGTATCGTAACGAAACCGGGGTCGACTTCAAGTTTTTTTCATTGTTGGGAAGTCGCGAAGCACCATTCAAAATGGGCGTATGTCCCCACTGCAACCAACTCCGCAAAAAGGTCGAAAACAAATTCGTCAAGAACCGTTCAATTGATCCTAAAAACGTAGAAGCCGTTAATTTGGATGAAGACGAGTTCGAAGAGGAATTGAGTCGCCCAGACCGGTCGAGATAAGTAAAAAAAAGAGGTCGCAAAAATCTACTGCTTCGGGTTCGGGTTCTGGATCAACCGACGCCTACATCGCTGACTTGCAAGATTTAAAATTCCACCATAATTCAGTTCAATACGATTCAAGAAAAAATGCTCGAGGAGAAAAAAAACATTCACGAATCGTTTGAAAAAAAGTTGAGTATGAAAGAGAGAAAGTTGAGTATCAAGAAACAGTGCGAAAAACGCGAAGATATGAAATTTATCGCCATGAATACCGATCATCTTCACGGGCCAGAGTTAGAGATGACGCCACAAATGAAGCGTGACCTTAAGGAAAAATATAAGATTAACTAATTTGTTAGTTTTTACTTTTTTCGGTTTTTTATTATTTTTTTACGTTTTTTAATTTTCTAGGTTTTTAATTTTTGTATTTTTCTAGGTTTTTATTAATTAAAAATGTTATTTTAGTTACTTAAAAAAAATGTCACATGTCACTTCCCCCCTTCCCCCTCTTCCACTCCCCACCATTTTTCCACCCCCCACAAGTGTCACATGGCGCTTCACCCCCCCCCCCCCACACCACTCCGAGTAGTCTTAAAATTATTTTTCAAAAAGTAATAAGCCAATAAATACTTTTACCTAAAAACACTTTTACATTTCCAAACTCAATCCCAAACACCCTCTTAGATATGGATTTTCACATAAACAAAGTTACAAATAAATAATAATGAAAAGTGATAAGTGTTTCGATCAAGAATTCAAGACGCGTATCTGGTTTTCCTTTTCAAAAAAATTATTAAATAAATAAAAAGAATCAATTCATGGTGGCCGTTTGCTGTAGCGCCGTTTGGGGAATAACGAGCTCATGCAATCTTACTTTGGTATGCCTGGGTCCCACAAGCAAGATGGGTCCCACCTTCATATTAACGGTAACCCACATCATTTACCTTGTTATTATTCCTCTAAGCACATCTTGTCTCCTAATAAAAAAAAATAACAAAAAGACATAAGAAACTGTCAAGCTTAGAACAATAAAGTTTTAGTTTTTTTTTTTTTTTTTTTTTTTAACGACCAACAAATTGGAATCACTCACGAAACACTGGAGTATCATCGTGCCACCAATGTTGTCACGCGATCATATTCCACCACCAAGTCACCAATTTAGGAGGAAACTCATAATTATGAGAAAACTCTCTTTGTGAGATTCGAACCCAGGACCTTATAGTCCCTAAGTTTTATCTCACCACCAAGATACCACTAGGCTATAATGCCTTGGGCAATAAAGTTTTAGTTTGCTATTATATCTTGATTACCATTAAAATAATTTATCTAAAAAAAACAGTTACAAAGAAATTGTTTTAAGGTTTGATATTTTGTCTAAGACTATGGGGGTATGGATCGGAAAAGAGGTAGGGAAAGATGATGTGAAGCTCTTCCACAAGGGGAACACCCCCCCCCCCTTCCCCTTCGTGTAAACGGGAAAATCTTCCCCTTCTCCCCGATCTATATAATATTTTTTTTTGTCTTTTCTTCTATTAATATTATATATACATATATTTTGTCTTTTTCCCTATAAAAAATATTAAAATAAAGGAATCGGAAGGGGAAAGAAGGGAGAACCATTTCCCTGGTTTGGAAAGGGGAATGAGGAAGATGACGTGGCGCTGATGTGGAGAAGGGGGAGGAAAGGGGGAAGGGGATCATACCCCATAGTCTAATGTCGTTCATCCTCCCTGACCTTAAAAAGAGAAGGCTATATGATGAGCTGGTCATTAGTACTAGACTGCTAGAAACGCAACCCAAAGTAATAAGAGATAACCACCTCATTGTTAACCAAACCCATAGAAAAGTATCCAAATTGGTAAGGGCGTCCATGGAGCCAAAATGGCACAAATCAATGACGGACAATCACCTCATCTCCATGCCCACATTCAATCTGTTATCCCACATACCCAAATCGTCATACAATACCCGTATCCGCAAGTGGCGGTGTTGTTGCGTGATGCCTGAGCAAACCAATTGAGTCACCCATGTGCCCTAGGTACCCTTATCTTTACGTTCATTCTTTTTGCATTACCCCTCAAAAAACACAAGACAAAATTACACAGATGGTGCCTATGGTTTAGTTTTTGTAACGAAAATGGGTATTAAGGTTTGTTTTTGTAACAATGTTGGGTACTAATACTAACTATTGTTAAATTTTCTGTTAACTTTAGTTAAAGTGATAAAAAATGTCTTTTTATAAACTAGAGGGGCCATTATGTAATAAACTTCATTTACAAAACCCTTAGTACCTAAACATAAAACTTTAGAGAAACCACATGGACTAACCATGTAATTAACTCATTATTTTATTAAATGTATTTATTTTTAAGATTTATATAAGCGTTGGCCAGTTCTTTTCGCTGCAGACAGGTTAAAAAATATCACGGTAGCTGATCGATTGAAGACAGAAGAACAGCAGACTTTGATTAAAGATTCATGGCAGTTGGCTGGGCATTCAGTTGAAGGGATATCTGAGGCTCAAGACATGATGCACATGCTTTCGGTGGTTAGGAATTACTGAGGAGGCGGATTGCTGGATGTGGGATAATAATGTTAGCAACGGTTTTTTCAGTGGCAGCGGTAAAATCGGATATGTAAAAAAATCTATTTGGTCAGTCTTCGCATATTATGATATGGGAGAGTTGGTTGCCGATCAAAGTTAATATGTTGGCTTGGAGGCTGGAAAAAGACAGACTGCCCACTCGCGTGGAATTGGTGAAAAGAAGGTTGACGTTGCCGAGCATTGAATGTTCGATGTGCAGTGTTGATGAGGAGACTGTTAATCATGTATTTGTTTCGTGTGGTTTCACGTTCGGGGTTTGGAGCAAGGTTTGGAGTTGGTGTCGTTTTTTTCCCAGCCATGTTAAATACTATTGATGATTCGAAGTACTGGCATAACTTCTCTAACGGTGGCGGGTAAAGGGAAAAGGATCGTTCGTTGTATCATTATGGTGACGTTTTGGGCTATTTGGAAAGAACGGAACAAGAAAGTTTTTAACAATTCGGAACCGAAGGTTATTGAGGTTGTGGCAGTTGTTAAAGCCATGTCATTCTTATGGTTAAAGGCTAGATCGAATGTAGATAAGATTGAATGGATTGATTGGGTCAAGTACCCTCTGTATATGTTGTAGTTGGTTTTTGAGTGGTCCTTTGTTTGAGGACTTTCTCGTTTTTTGAATGAAGTTTAATATTCAAAAAAAAAATATTTAATTAAAACATATTGTTTTATTAAATATATTTATCCCATTATTTATAAAAATAAATACACTTTTAAGATAGATAAAACGTTCTAAATGTTATTAATTTACTTATGGATTTTAATAAATTCAAAAATGATTTTTACCTTGTAGGTCCAAACCTACCAAGCCCACCAGAAAAGAAATCTTTCTTCTTTTTTTTTATTTATAAAAATTCAACTTCTGTTTGTTTCTTTCTTTTTTAATTTCCTTGAATTGGGTTTGCATCTTTTTGGCCAAAAATAACACTTAATTCAATCACATAAAGAAAACATTTTTATAAGTTAAATCCAAGTTATTAGATTAATAGTTGTAACCATAACACAAGTCCATCCAACATTAAGTTAAATGTTTTCTTTATGGTTACAACTATTAATCTAATAACTTGAATTTATTTTTATAAATAATGGGATAAATATATTTAATAAAACAATATGTTTTTAATTAAATATTCCTTATTTAATTATAAATCTTAAAAATAAATACATTTAATAAAATAATTAGTTAATTACATGGTTAGTCCCTATGGTTTATCTAAAGTTTATGTTTGGGTACTAAAGGTTTTGTAAATGAAGTTTAATACATAATAGCCCCTCTAGTTTATAAAAAAGGCATTTTAATCACTTTAACTAAAGTTAACAGAAAATTTAACGATAGTTAGTATTAGTACCCAACATTGTTACAAAAACAAACCTTAATACCCATTTTCGTTACAAAAACTAAACCATGGGCCCTAAAGAAGTTAAAAAAGTTGTTTAGTACCTTAAGGCGTTATTATATGAAACCACAGGCACCATCTGTGTAATTTTGTCAAAACACAACTTGTTCATATCTCCTCTCCAACATTATCATTTTTTTTTCTCATTTAGTTTTTAGAATTAAGATGTAATCACTCTATCTTCACCAAATATTACAAAAAAAAAAACTAAAAACATTGTGAGCCATCTTATAAGAAACTATATACTTATAAAAAAATAAATATAAATTGTCCAATTTGTAACAAAAAGATATAAATTGTCGATTTCCCTGGTTTGGAAACGGGAATGGGGAAGATGACGTGACGCTGATGTGGAGAAGGGGAGGAAAGGGGGAAGGGGATCATACCCCATAGTCTAATGTCGTTCATCCTCTCTGACCTTAAAGAGAGAAGGCTATATGATGAGCTGGTCATTAGTACTAGACTGCTAGAAACGCAACCCAAAGTAATGAGAGATAACCACCTCATTGTTAACCAAACCCATAGAAAAGTATCCAAATTGGTAAGGGCATCCATGGAGCCAAAATCATCATACCCACAAATCAATGAGGGACAATCACCTCATCGCCATGCCCACATTCAATCCGTTATCCCACATACCCAAATTGTCATACAATACCCGTATCCGCAAGTGGCGGTGTTGTTGCGTGATGCCTGAGCAAACCAATTGAGTCACCCAATGTGCCCTAGGTACCCTTATCTCTACGTTCATTCTTTTGCATTACCCCTCAAAAAACACAACTTGTTCATATCTCCTCTCCAACATTATCATTTTTTTTTTCTCATTTAGTTTTTAGAATTAAGATGTAATCACTCTATCTTCACCAGATATTTAAAAAAAAAAAAAAAAACAACAACTAAAAACATTGTGAGCCATCTTATAAGAAACTATATACTTATCAAAAAATAAATATAAATTGTCCAATTTGTAACAAAAAGATATAAAATTAGGAAGGTAAAGAAAAAGAAAACTTGCTTTGGTGGTGAAAAAATAAACATAAGTGGAAAACTCAATGACAAGTAACAAGATCTAATCACAAAAAGGACCCCCACCATATATGCAGCTACAAATACCCACCCCCTTCTTTCCAACAAACCCATCATCCCCTCTCTTTCCCCCATCTTCACTTCACCATCATACTCTTTCCATCTCTCTTCACAGAAAACAACCTCACAGCTAACTATTACTACTTCCTTTTCCAATCTTTCAACCCAAGTTTTGTTTTTTCCAACTAAAATCCCTCCCTTGTAACCACCTATATATTATTATTATCATCATTATTCATATTTACTCATTCAACTAAAACAATATTAATACAAAAAAACTAATACAAAAATGGTGGACGTTGATCGGAGAATGAGCGGCCTAAACCCGGCCCACCTCGCCGGCCTCCGCCGTCTCTCCGCCAGAGCCGCCGCATCACAACCGTCAACCCCTCTACCAGCTCGCAACAGCCTCATCTCCTTCACATCCTTAGCCAACAAAGTCTTAACCCACCTCAAATCCTCTAATATACAAGTCCAACCCGGTCTATCAGAAAAAGAATTCGCCCGAGCCGAAGCCGAGTTCGGGTTCGCATTCCCACCCGACCTTAAAGCCGTCCTTTCAGCCGGACTGCCCATCGGACCCGGTTTTCCAGACTGGCGGTCCACCGGTTCAGCCCGGCAACAGTTACGCGCCACTCTAGACCTCCCCATCGCTTCTATTTCGTTTCATATTGCTAGAAACTCATTATGGTCGAAATCATGGGGCGTACGGCCTACAGAACCGGATAAAGCGATGAAGATAGCAAGAAATGCTTTAAAACGTGCACCGCTTTTAGTACCGGTTTTTAACCACTGCTATATTCCCTGTAACCCTTCTTTAGCTGGTAACCCGGTTTTTTACGTGGACGAGAATCAAATCTTTTGTTGTGGATTTGATCTGTCTGATTTTTTCGATAGAGAAAAATCGACCCTCTTTGTTAAACCCGATCCTAAAGATGATCCGAAACACATTATGAAAAAATGTTCATCAAATATTGCTCGAAGGAGTCTTGACGCGGTCTCAGGAGGAAGAACGCCTCGATGGGTTGAGTTTTGGAGTGACGCCGCCGTAGACCGTCGGAAAAGAAACTCAAACTCGTCTTACTCTTCATCCACGTCAGCATCACCTGACCGGTTGTTTGAGATACCAAGATCCGGAACACAAAATGGGTCGACTCGTACGTGAAGCAAATCGGGTCGGTTTTGAAAGAAGGCGGGTGGGCGGAATCCGACGTGTCGGATATTGTTGACGTGTCGTCGTCCGGTTTTTTTGATGGGGAGATGGTGTTGTTGGATAATCAGGCGGTTTTGGATGCTTTGTTAGTGAAAGCTAATCGGTTGTCGGAGTCGTTACAGAAAGCTGGGTGGAGCTCCGAAGAGGTGTCGGATGCATTCGGGTTCGATTTTCGGCAGGTGAAGGAAAAGAAGCCGGTGAAAATAATATCGCCGGAGTTAGTGGAGAAGATTGGAAGACTTGTTGAGTCTGTCGAGAAATCATGACGAATTTATCGCCGGAGTTTTCGGTAGCCGACAGACAGCTAAAATTTTTTTTTGTATTTTTTGGTTTGGAAATATAAAATACGAATATACCGAAATGTATAATAAATTCCGTATAAAGAAAATCGAAATCATTACTTTGATTATCCTTTCTATTTGCTAGATCCTTACACGGCGTGCTTACTTTGCTTACATTTTCTATTAATAGAGCAACCGTAACGAATCAATCGCAGCCCACCAACTGGACACGAGTCCTTTCGACCGGCCGCATCATACCCGTAAAACATTCATGGAGCACTTGGTTTCCCTTTCTCCTCTGCATATCCCTCTCTCTCTCTCTCTCTCCTTTGCACATGTGAGATAGACCACAAAAACTCTCTACGGGATTACCAGAATCTTAATACTCGGGACCACGGTGGCAGTAAACCCGTGCTGGTAATGAGGTATTATTGTCATTCACTGGTTGCTCCCCGTCTCACCTAGTCCCAAAGGTCGTCTAAAAAGGATATAGTGAGTCGTGTATAGGAATTAAGTGAGCTCTTAAATTCATAGCTTTGTGTTCATGAAATTAGTTTTTGCTATTTAAAAGGGGCTTTTGTAGTGCAGTTTCTTTGTCGTTTACCTAGCATTGTTTTGCAATTGTTGATGTATATCTGAACTTACTATTTGACGTGTTTAAAGGCTTTTAAAAATGTGTTTAAATTATTTTGTCTGATTTGTAGGTGTACAACTTTGTTCAAGAGAAATGTAACATTATACATAATAATGGTTGTATAAATAATGTCGAATTTATGTACAAGTTAAAAGATGTAGGTTAAGGACCTAACTTTATTAAATGTTTGTGTATAATAAGTGGGTGTGTGAACGGGAATAAAAAAGTGGCACAGGTTGGGTTACTAATGAAGGAATGCACGTGTGGGGACTTTTTTTTAACAAAAATACGTTAATGGGTTTCTTGCAACTCATGGAAATCGAAAAAGCAAACGGTGGGAACAACCACAACGACGTGGCTTTGTTTTTGTTTTTTCTTTTTTTTAACGGATAGGAGAATTTTATTTAACTTGAAAATGATTACAAGGTGTTTTCAAGCAAGTAATTAGAAAACACGAACAAAAAAATAAACAATATTGTGCATCACCGTTACATTTAGAAATTGAAAATACTATTGCTGAACCAGTCTTGGATTGACGGCGTCTCCTCTTTCGTTTTATACTTCATTCATAAGTATGTGACATCCTTTATCTCCTCCACGATTTTTGAGTATGATAGCGGTTTGCCTCTAAACACACGATCATTTCTATGCATCCAAATTTTCCACAAAGTTGCCATAATAATTGCAAGTGTAGCCTTCTTTTGTTTCTTTGTCGCCTTCAGCTTGTTTGTTTGGTATAACAGTTCGCCAACAGAAGATGAATTAACAAGGGACTTGATCTTTAGCCAAGCGCCAATGGACCACCAAGTGGATTTAGCCATTATACAAGAGACTAGTAAATGCTCGACAGACTCATCAAAGTTCCCACAGCACGAACACAAGGTACTCCCAATATTTACTCCACGTTTAACAAGCTCGAGCTTTGTCGGTATTTTCCCGGCAAGTGATTTCCATACCATCATATTCACCTTAGGCAAGGTCTAGTTACACCACTTCATTTTGAAGCCATTAGGTGCAGTAGCTTTGGCTTCCACCAGATCGTTTGTAACCTGTTTGACCGTAAAAAATCACCATCATTTGCAGTCCAAACCCAAGCGTTGTTGCCGGCCTTCATAGTCGTAGACCTTAACAGCTGGATCATATTTATACACTGCTGCCAAGCTTCGCAATTCGCTGGACGATTCTTCCACTGCCAATACCATACAATTTCTGAAACAAGCGAGCTTTTATTTCCAGCCATCTTGTACACCAGTGGATAGACTTCCTTGAAACTTTGATTAAGTAGCCAACTGTCCTACCAAAACCTGCATTTGCTCCCATTCCCCACTTTACAAATCAATTTCTTTGAGATATCGATGTTCTTTTTGCTGAAATCCAAGTCCAATCCCCTATGTTTTTCCAAACTTTGGTTACTTGTTTGTTAACCGAAATTAAACCACTAGACCACCATTTACCATGAATGGCCTGAACCACTTTTGCCCACAATTGATCGCCATCTTCTCTGAATCGCCACCACCATTTGATAAGAAGAGCCAAGTTTGCTTCCTTAGACCCCCCCCCCCAATCCCAAACCACCCAACTTCTTGGATACGATAAGTTTTAACCAACCCACAACCAAATTTTCTTCCCATTAGACCCAACCCCCATGTAAATTTCCTACGAATCCTTTCCAATGTTTTGAGGACCTTAATCGGAGCTTTGTATAATGACAAAAAGTATGTTGGGAGATTCCCCAATACCGCTTTAGCTAATAAAACTCTACCGGCAAAAGACAAACACTTAACTTTCCATCTAGAGAACCTTGAGTTAAATTTATCGATGATTGGTTTCCAATTGACCTCTCTATTCATGTTTGCGACCACCATCATACCAAGGTATTTAAAAGGAAAGTGTAAGACCCTAACCCATAAACACGCATTTAACTTTAAAACTTACGGGCTTTGGTCTTACTGAATAACATTCCCGATTTAAAACTTTGATATTTGTGAAATCCAACCCATTATGATTTCTACATTATAGGTCCCAACGAAATTTTTGTAATTAGGTTTACTAAAAACATGTACTAAATCCTGCGTTTAATCGGGAACTTCAAATGCGGAAGCTTGATGAGTGCTCGAGTGTGTTCGGTTCTTCTAACAAGTCTTGATCATCATCCATCCAGTGCAACCGAGTACCTGTGGGTTAAACACGATTAATTAACCCATTAAACGTTACTAGAATCGAGTAGGATGGAAAGTATAAGAAAAAGAGTTTTGTTACTATAATTTCCAGCATTAGTCCCCTTTTAGGTTTCGGATCCTCTTGAGGTTGTGGATCCCCTTTTAGGTCCTGGATCCCCTTTTTAGGTTCTGGATCCCGTTTTAGGTCCTGGATCCCCTTTCTAGGTTCTGGATCCTCTTGAGGTTCTGGATCCCCTTTAGGTCCTGGATCCCCTTTTTAGGTTTTGGATCCTCTTGAGGTTCTGGATCATATCCAAAAGGGGAACTACGACTCGTTAAGGCCATAGGTTTTACAAAACCTCATTAGACCATTCAAAAAGCATAATAATCATTTGTGAACTTATTGGACTCTTGTTTAACTAAAAACATCATCCGGTTTATGTCATTAAGACCCGGTTCCGAGTTTTAAATGTTTATGTCGATTTTTACCCAAATCGACCTGTTAAGGCCTTGGACTCTACAAGACACTTTTTAATCACACCAAAGTCATTGAAATCATATTGTCAACTCATTGGACACATGTTCAACTAAAAGCATTTCCGTTTTGTGTCATTATGACTTGGTTATTAGATTTAACCTTCAGTAAATCTATAAATTCCCAAAATGCCCCTTTATAGCCAAATCCATAAGTTTAGCCATCCATGGTGACACTTTTGATTCAACCCATTGCTTTTAACTCATTGACTTGTTTAAAAACCTCTAAGTCCTTCCGGACTTAGATTTTCACCTTTTCTCAAGTTTTCTCTTATTTAGTAAATTCTAAGCGTATTAGCGCGCATTAGACATGGTGATGGAAATAACTTACTTGGTTGACACCCACACTTTATGTGAGTAGCTTTAGTACCCACATTGCTTCGCCCAAAGGCGTTTATTTAGCTATGGACTTACCGGGTGGCCTTGACCCATACCTTGCACCCATATGGATTACTTAGGCAACGAGTGCCCAATTTTCCAAGTGTTCTCCTGCATACACTCTAGATTAACCACATTAGTCTCTTGGGACTCAATGGTATTGCATTTACCATTTGACCCGTTATCCACAAGTTTCTTAAAGCTTAGATAACTGGATTTTAATGTCGGGTTTGAATGGTGAGGGAATCACCCCTTCGACCCATTAAGACTCATGATTACTTAACTTCCTTATTCATGTGATTTTTTCATCCAAAATCTGAGTTTAAACTCTTGTTTACCATATGGCTTTATTAGTTGACCCAATTGATGATTTCCATCATTTCATCAACACCGTATGACTCATTTATGACTGTGAATTTTGTTTTGACATGAAATCGCATCAATCACTCGATTAGTAGGTTTCACCCCTTGAGGTCATACCTTTTTTCCCACTTCAAAGTTTAAACACTTATATCAATACAAGAGTTGTATTTGTAGACTAGTAGTGTAAGTATTACTTACCTCATATCTGTTTCGCTTCCGTACGCATTGAGCTTGCATTCGTTTGACCCGTTTGCTCCCTAGTCCTTGTACCTAACTTAGGGACATGTCAAACCATTTTTTTTTGTTAGAACACATAATATGGATTTCTTTCATAATCTATGGCATCATGTATTCAATTTTCCTCAAGCTCAACATTTACATTTCTAGTTTTCATGTTCATACATGTTCTACACATTTATTTTCTCATTCAAGCATTTCATCAAACACCTTATATGCACTAATTTCATCATGTTAGTTCTAGGTGTTCAAGACTTTCTAGATTTCACCATGGCTTAGCTAACCATTTGCACATGATCAATTCACCAATTAGCATACATACATGATACAAATCACATATAGTTGCAAGATTTACCACATAGTAGGGTAATTCATGTTTAGGGTAAAAACCCACTACTTATACATAATGAGAATTCACAAATTCATATGAATCAATACCGTATAACAATTCATCACGTTTTATAGCTTCCTTGATGTCTACTAACACATAGAAATCCATAGAAGCTAGGAATTCACGTTTTTAATGTGAACCCTAATTTACCATCTTCCACATACAAGTGTTTTAGGTGAAATCAAATTGGTCTAAAGATACCTTGTGATGTGTAGAACACTAGATAAAACAAAATTTCATCATGCATAAAGAAACCCCCTTGATTTGAGCAGATTTGTGCTTGGTAGATGAGTTAGGGTTGGAGCCCTTCTTGGGGTCTCCTGAAGATCATACGAACACACACACACACACACACACATTGTGTATGTTTTATTTGTTTTATTTTTATTAATAAACCCCACTTTATCATATTGGCAACTATGGCCCCCAAGTTTTTCCAAAGTCTTTTGTTGTTAAAACTCATTTAGCAAAACTAGTGTTAATACCATAATAGGACATAACCCAAGTTCTCATTATTCGAGTATCACTTTATTATTTTGCTAATCACGCCTAATGGCGTAATTAGGCGAAAGGATGATTTTGGGGTGTTACAAGTCTACCCCCCTTAAAGAGGTTTCGTCCCCGAAACCTTTCTTGTGTTGTTGCTTTGGTCACACCAAAGAACCTTAGTGTCTATAATCAAATTTGAGCGCCGCTCAATCCCATGACATTCTATTGTCTAACAGTTAGTATTATATACTTGGGGTTGTTACCCCTTTACTCGACCTTCTAACTTTTTGATTTTTTTTTGTGTGAAGGCCTCGACTTTATGTTACTACTTTCTAGTCACACTACTCTTTTGTTTAACTATACGTTACTTCATTGCATAACATCTATATGCATAACCTTACATGGTATTCTAGCTACTCATTTATTTCTCCTAGACCCGTCTTAGAAACGCAGACAATCCCCGTCTACTATTATCCCGAAGGATGTAATGATTTAAGGGTCCATTCTATCATACACCTATGCATATGCATACATGTTTATGCATCATTTACTAACAAGTAATTTGTCTTAATTTCCAAGACTAGCACGGCTTTTCAACATAGCCGTTTTCTAACCCCCTTGGATTCATCCCGGAATCCAACTACTGTCCATTTTGGTTTGCTAGTATGTTATAACATACTTTGCTTACACTAGCGTTTTCCATTCTTTGGCTAATCCTATTTTAAGAATTCACCATTTATTGGGTTTCCCTTACTCTTCGTGTTTGTTGTGGGAATCTTTACTGATTTCCCACCTTATACCCAGCCGGTTTACTAGGCTTCTATGTTTCAAAGATCTTATTCTAAGGTATCACCCTAAGGCTTACCCTTCTTTTCTATCCTCACACCAATTGAGTTATCCTGGTTCTTTATGCTTGGGCTCTTCCCACAACATATCTATTTCGTATCCCACCAATTGGAATTTGGGTTTATTCATTGTTCGATCTACGACTGAGGTTTAATTCGTTTTATGATGTGGGCCTCTGTTACATTGTAGTTTGACTCACAGTTTAACCTCAGCTAAGGTTCAAAAGGTTTACAGATCAACTCTTCAATTCAGTTCTAGAATATTACAGTGTAACCTCTAAGTTTAAGGTTCAGAATTATCACAGTTTCCATTAGTTTGTACCGAATCCACAGTTTGCACTAGATTGCACAAAATATACAATCGTAGTGTTATGTCTCATATTTCACTAGATTGTACCGGATCCACGGTTTGTACTAGTTTGTACCGAATCCACGGTTTGCACTAGATTGTCCCGAATCCACGGTTTGTACTAGGTTGTACTAAATCCACGGCTTGCACTTTTTTTTTTAACTCGAGAGTTAAATGATTTACTGATTTATCACGGCCCAAGTCCGTTGTTCATGTCATTTATCTGAAGATTTATGACTTATCCGAATATGATTATGACTCAACCTTTGATTATGGTTCAAGTCCCTTTTTTACGAATTTATCCTTCTATAAAAATTCGAGTTTAATTATGGCTTAACCTTGATAAAAGTTCAAGTCTATTTCCAAACCGAATTTACTCATGACTCAACCTTGATTAAGGTTTGAGTCTATCTCTGTAACAGCCAAAGGTAACTCGCATAGTATATTGCCCTCTTTGCTATCCCAGCATATAAGCTAGTGCCTTGCTCAAGGTCTTGCATGGATTGCATCCCTGCCGTGTTAGACGGTGGACTACGTCTAAAATCCCACGACACCTCACACTTAGTAAGCCTTTGCTACATAGATTGCATATGTATTAATTATAAGAAACCCATAGTATCATATGTTTAACACTTACCTGGCCAGGGTAAGAAATTCGCATATGGTACACACGGACTTTTTATAATTAAGGCATCACATCCTATGCAAGAAAATTTTTAGCTTGTGCTTGTGTCCCCTATTTTATTTGGTAAACCTTTTTCTGGATATTTATTTGATATTTGGTCTTACCTTTATTCATTTAAAACCAACGATGTGTTTTTCGTTTCGTAATACTTTGTGTGATCACACCCATTGGCATGACCACAATGCTTCTCTAGCATTCTTTATTTTCAAGCGTTAGTTTGGGAAGATTACCCACATCCCGATTTCGGTGTTCAAGTTACCTTTGTGTATTGATTGTTCACTATCGCGAACAATGCACATTTCTCATTTTGCTTCTTGCTTGTGTATGCAATTACCACACTTCATGTGATAATTGTATACTAATGCACCTACTATGATTTAGAGCATGTACCTGATTGATACTTGCCCTTGTGTTTCCCTTTCGTCATCGATCCATTAGCCTGAATCGTTACTTGGCGTGGTTCCTGGGTAAGCATGCTACCAGTCGTGCTCCCGAACCCTCAACCACCGTGTTGTGTGATTCATTCGATCCTATCTTGATCGAATACCGTGTTCTTTTCCCTGTCCATTTTCAATTACAATTGATTAGCCACAAGACATCTCATTGTTAGTATGCATCATTGAAATAATAATTCTAGAATACTTGTTACACAAGAATTTCGTTGCCCGAATTAGTCCTTGGTTAGGCCCCATGCCACCTAACTATTTCTTTACCAAGCTTTTGAGACAACCTAAAGTCTTATGACATTCCAATTACTTATCAATAACAATCTCTGATTGAACCGGATTGTTATTTCGGATCATACTCACCGGATTCTTTGATCAAGCCCCGAACCGAAAACCCTTCAACACTTTGAGCGCACACTTTTGAGTCCAAGTATCTTTCTCAACACTTGGCTCCCTCAAACCTATGGCTCTGATACCACTTGTAAGACCCTAACCCATAAACACGCGATTAACTTTAAAACTTACGGGCTTTGGTCTTATTGAATAACATTCCCGATTTAAAACTTTGATATTTGTGAAATCCAACCCATTATTATGATTTCTACATTATAGGTCCCAACGAAATTTTTGTAATTAGGTTTACTAAAAACATGTACTAAATCCTGCGTTTAATCGGGAACTTCAAATGCGGAAGCTTGATGAGTGCTCGAGTGTGTTCGGTTCTTCTAACAAGTCTTGATCATCATCCATCCAGTGCAACCGAGTACCTGTGGGTTAAACACGATTAATTAACCCATTAAACGTTACTAGAATCGAGTAGGATGGAAAGTATAAGAAAAAGAGTTTTGTTACTATAATTTCCAGCATTAATCCCCTTTTAGGTTCTGGATCCTCTTGAGGTTCTGGATCCCCTTTTAGGTCCTGGATCCCCTTTTTAGGTTCTGGATCTCGTTTTAGGTCCTGGATCCCCTTTTTAGGTTTTGGATCCTCTTGAGGTTCTGGATCCCCTTTTTAGGTTCTGGATCCTCTTGAGGTTCTGGATCCCCTTTTAGGTCCTGGATCCCCTTTTTAGGTTCTGGATCCTCTTGAGGTTCTGGATCATATCCAAAAAGGGGAACTACGACTCGTTAAGGCCATAGGTTTTACAAAACCTCATTAGACCATTCAAAAAGCATAATAATCATTTTGTGAACTTATTGGACTCTTGTTTAACTAAAAACATCATCCGGTTTATGTCATTAAGACCCGGTTCCCAGTTTTAAATGTTTATCTCGATTTTTACCCAAATCGACCTGTTAAGGCCTTGGACTCTACAAGACACTTTTTAATCACACCAAAGTCATTGAAATCATATTGTCAACTCATTGGACACATGTTCAACTAAAAGCATTTCCGTTTTGTGTCATTATGACTTGGTTATTAGATTTAACCTTCAGTAAATCTATAAATTCCCAAAATGCCCCTTTATAGCCAAATCCATAAGTTTAGCCATCCATGGTGACACTTTTGATTCAACCCATTGCTTTTAACCCATTGACTTGTTTAAAAACCTCTAAGTCCTTCCGGACTTAGATTTTCACCTTTTCTCAAGTTTTCTCTTATTTAGTAAATTCTAAGCGTATTAGCGTGCATTAGACATGGTGATGGAAATAACTTACTTGGTTGACACCCACACTTTATGTGAGTAGCTTTAGTACCCACATTGCTTCGCCCAAAGGCGTTTATTTAGCTATGGACTTACCGGGTGGCCTTGACCCATACCTTGCACCCATATGGATTACTTAGGCAACGAGTGCCCAATTTTCCAAGTGTTCTCCTGCATACACTCTAGATTAACCACATTAGTCTCTTGGGACTCAATGGTATTGCATTTACCATTTGACCCGTTATCCACAAGTTTCTTAAAGCTTAGATAACTGGATTTTAATGTCGGGTTTGAATGGTGAGGGAATCACCCCTTCGACCCATTAAGACTCGTGATTACTTAACTTCCTTATTCATGTGATTTTTTCATCCAAAATCTGAGTTTAGACTCTTGTTTACCATATGGCTTTATTGGTTGACCCAATTGATGATTTTCATCATTTGATCAACACCATATGACTCATTTATGACTATGAATTTTGTTTTGACATGAAATCGCATCAATCACTCGATTAGTAGGTTTCACCCCTTGAGGTCATACCTTTTTTTCACACTTCAAAGTTTAAACAATTATATCAATACATTAGTTGTATTTGTAGACTAGTAGTGTAAGTATTACTTACCTCATATCTGTTTCGCTTCCGTACGCATTGAGCTTGCATCCGTTTGACCCGTTTGCTCCCTAGTCCTTGTACCTAACTTAGGGACATGTCAAACCCTTTTTTTTGTTAGAACACATAATATGGATTTCTTTCATAATCTATGGCATCATGTATTCATTTTTCCTCAAGCTCAACATTTACATTTCTAGTTTTCATGTTCATACATGTTCTACACATTTATTTTCTCATTCAAGCATTTCATCAAACACCTTATATGCACTAATTTCATCATGTTAGTTCTAGGTGTTCAAGACTTTCTAGATTCCACCATGTCTTAGCTAACCATTTGCACATGATCAATTCACCAATTAGCATACATACATGATACAAATCACATATAGTTGCAAGATTTACCACATAGTAGGGTAATTCATGTTTAGGGTAAAAACCCACTACTTATACATAATGAGAATTCACAAATTTATATGAATCAACATCATATAACAATTCATCACGTTTTATAGCTTCCTTGATGTCTACTAACACATAGAAATCCATAGAAGCTAGGAATTCACGTTTTTAATGTGAACCCTAATTTACCATCTTCCACATATAAGTGTTTTAGGTGAAATCAAATTGGTCTAAAGATACCTTGTGATGTGTATAACACTAGATAAACAAGAATTTCATCATGCATCAAGAAACCCCCTTGATTTGAGTAGATTTGTGCTTGGTAGATGAGTTAGGGTTGGAGCCCTTCTTGGGGTCTCCTGAAGATCATACGAACACACACACACACACACATTGTGTATGTTTTATTTGTTTTATTTTTATTAATAAACCCCACTTTATCATATTGGCAACTATGGCACCTCAAGTTTTTTCCAAAGTCTTTTGTTGTTATAACTCATTTAGCAAAACTAGTGTTATTCCCATAATAGGAAATAACCCAAGTTCTCATTATTCAAGTATCACTTTATTATTTTGCTAATCATGCCTAATGGCGTAATTAGGCAAAAGGATGATTTTGGGGTGTTACAGAAAGTCTTGAATATCACATCCCAAACAATCCGCAACTAACCTTAGATGATTGCCCTCCAACCCTACTCCAAAAACCTTGCTTTTCGAGTTGTTTATATTCAGACCGGATATGAGGTTGAAGCACCGCAGAATCCTCCTTAAGTTTTTAACTTCTACAACATCCCCATCACTTATGAAAACAACATTGTTGGTGTAAAACAAGTGTGAAATACGTGGTCTTCCATTCGGTAATGATATCCCACTATATAACTCATTTGAAATTGAATTCTCCATAATAACGTTTAATGCTTCCATGGCGAGTATGAATAAGAAGGGAGATAGAGGATCTCCTTATCGAAGACCCATTTCTACCTTGAAGCTAGCTGTATTAGAACCATTAACTAAGACCATGGCCGTTTGTGAGTAAAGGATCCCCATAATCCAGCATTTCCATCAAGTCGGAAAATTTATGTGAGATAAAACTGAAATTAGGAACTTCCAGTTTAGCGTGTCATAGGCCTTCTTAAAGTCCACTTTGAAAAAAGAAACAGGTTTCTTGTACTTCTTAGCCCAAGCGAAAACCTCATTTATAATCAGTGGGCCGTCTATAATATTCCTACCCCCAAGGAAAGCCGACTCTGACGATGAAACCAAGTAGTCCATGACTGTCACCAACCGATTCACTAACAGCTTGGATATAACTTTCTGCACAGCCCCGATCAGTGAAATAGGTCTGAAATCATTGTGATTTTTTGGTCTTGCAGCCTTTGGAATGAGAGATATAAAAGACGACCCACTTGCATGACACACCAATCCATGAGTATGGAATTCATCAATCGCCTCGATGAACATTGTTTTGAGTTCAGCCCATAATTTTTAATAAAAGCAAAAGTAAACCCATCCAGACCGGGGGCGTTCTCGTTATCGCACTCCCAAACGACAACTTTTATTTCATCTTTGGTAAACTTTCTGATGAGTGTTTCGCATTGATAAGCCGATAATCTCTTGAAACCATTCGCTGAAATACGTGGCCTACTGCTATTTTCTCCTCAAATCTTGACTTGAAAAATTCGAAGAATGAATCCTTAACCTTGGATGGATCCAAAATCCATTCTTCATCAATCATAATACCGTTAACTCTGTTTTTAACCACATTATTATTCACCACTTTATGAAATAGACTCAAATTTTCATCGCCACTTCTAATCCAGACAGCTCTCGATTTCATCCGAAGGTCTTCAGCTTTATCACACTCCCACTTAGTAACCTCATACAGGGCTTCAAGTCTGTTCTTCTTCTCATCCGGGACAAGTGGCCTAGCTTCGGCCACAAGCTCTAACTTTTTAATCCTTTCTTTCACCTTATTAGCACACTCTTCCTCCTCTTTCTTTCTTTTAGCTCTCCATTCTTTGATCTTAACTTTAAGGCTCTGTAGACAAGCTGCAAGTGTTTTACCCTTCGTCATCTCTTCAACTTTGCTATCAATAGTATTACATACCACCTCTTTTAACTCCACATCTTGCAACCAAGTATTGAAAAATCTAAACGGCGTGGGGCCATAATTGCTAGAGACAACCGATAAAACCAAAGGACGGTGGTCGGATTTTTCACGAGGGAGAGCTAATGTTCGGGCATTCGGCCATTTATCGACAAATTTATCATAGACTATCGATCTTGCTACTTTTGGACCCGTCATCCGAAATATAGGTATGATTCGCACCACCCATATTAAATTCTACCATAGCTGCGGCTGCAAAGAAATTGTTAAAAGCAAGGGCGTTGTTAGGATTATACACCGAGTTTGTTCTGTCTTCCGCACACCTTACTTCATTACAATCTCCAATAAACACAAAAATACCATCATAGGAATATCTCAAAACCAATAACTCATCCCATAATTCTTTTCTTTTCGTATCATCATTTGTGGCGTGCACGTTCACAATGAAAAAATTACCAATAAGACCAGCAACATTACCACCAACACGCAAATAGTGATGTTTAGAGATGACAAGATTAGACCTGAAAATTACGAGTTAGGGTTCCCAAACGTTTGTTTTTTCTTAAATAACCAGTATTTGGCGTCGCGGACGCCAAATCTGACGCTGCGATTTTGGTTTTCTTCATAACTTCTTCGTTATAACTATGTTTTCGTCCGTTTTCGCGGCCACGTCTTCGTATTTTTGCCCTCTTTTACATTATCACTTAATATCTTCATTTAAAATCCATTTGTTTCCTCCAAAATTAAATCAATCCTCAACAGTTTCACCCGTGTGCATGATTCTTCAAGATTTAGCTTGTAACTTCGATATTTTAGCACATAAAGCTTGTCATTCCTTATTCTTAGATAAGTACCTGGTTCTGGATAAAATCACACACAAAATTTATTAATACAACAAAAATAAACTATCTAAATGTGATCCTTTCGGCCTCACATCACACCTAAACAAACTTCAATAAACTATAATAAAGTAAACTATCATTTTCGCCTCTTAAGTTTAGTCGTATTTAATACAATGACCCGTATACATGTGCACGAGTCATTTACTAGTAAGAAATGTCAGAGTTATATGTTCAATCGCGCTAAGTATACGGCCTGTATACATTTCTACACGTCGCATACTTACACAATCAAACACCCTCTAACATTCCTTACTAGTATACGTCTAATTTATACGTATACGAGTCATATACTGAGGTTGTGAAAATAGGCTTTTAAGTGTACCATTAGCGATACCCATATCTAAAATAAGTAAAAAATTTATGGACTTTTATTTACATTACAATTTTGACCAGCATATTTTTTATCGTTTTCTAATAATAAGTTACAGATTATTATACATATTATTCAGCAACTTGGTGACAGGAAGACGAGAGGAAAAGGGTGCGAGCATGTGAGGTTCCGTACGCGTGTGAGAAGCAGGCTGCAGATGCTTTGTTTCTTCGGTTGCAATCGGCTTTGTTTTCCCACCTTTTTTCAAATGCATTTGAAACTAACACGAAATTGTTTATTGGGTAAATATTACATATTTTTGTGAGTTTATAATATGTTTGAAATATGTTTAGTTAATGCATCTTTGAATACTGAACTGTCATTATTAAAAAAACAAGAGATGCCCTCTTAATACTTTTTAAAGCATAGGTACTTTCAACTATAAATTTTTATTAGACTATGTAGTGGGGCGTTATTAGGGCTTGAAATTGAAAAATAGCGCCTAAATATCGCTACGGGGGCTTTATGGGGCGCTATATTGCTTTAAAATTGAAAAAATGGCTGTCATGCGCTATATATATAACGCCAGTTTTGTTTGGGGGTGTGCCACTAAATTTCAACCAATAGAAAAAAGGAGGGGGGCGCTATATTCTTATTCCACCACAGAAGGTCTTAGATTTGTTTGATTTGTTGAAACCCTAAATCGTATAGCTTTGTAGTTTTGTAGACAAATTAAACGTTCAGTAAATTGTTCGTTAATTAATTGTTTGGCTAAAAGTTTCTTCATGTTAGTTTTTTTTGAAGACAAATTTCATTAACACCAAACAATGACGGAATCTCCAAGCTAGAGATAAGCCGCCAAATTACAAGTTACGTCATATGAAAACAAAAACTACACCAACCTTTCCAATCTACCATACACTACTAAAAAAGTGGCTCTTTTGCTACAAAATTTTCTTACGGAAAAAAATGTGTCACAAATTTTGACAACTTTGCTACTATTTTGTGACAAAAAAAAACACACTTATTTTTGTGACTAATTTGCTACACAATAGCAACCAATACTTTGAAAAATTATGTAAGAAATGCATAGAAATTGCGTCACAAATTTCCTACACCATATTTTCATAAAAAATGCGTTGAAAATTGCGTAGCAAATGTGTAGCAATTAGTTTGCGACGAGGGCTTTTCTAACATCAAGGTTTTGTTGAAAATGCGTCACAAACGGTTGTTTTGCAATTCCCAAGTAAAATTCGACCGTTAACCCAAAAAAAAGATCCGTTGTTTTGCAACGATTAGTTTATAAAAAAAAATACTTTTCTTTATTTAAACACTTTCAACCTTATTTTTAAACCACAATTCATCATCCAACCTCACATACACATTCAAATTTTATAGACTTTCAAGTTTTAAAACCATGGATCCTAGACGTCCGTTCTTCCCAAACACACCCGCTAACCCCTCAAACCAAGGCCCGTTCGGTTTTCTCTTGACACCCGGTACTCCCGCGTCACAACCACTCCCTTTGGTGTGTTTAACACCCCTCAAAATCCATGGCAAATGCAAATGCAACATCAATGGCAAATGCAAATGACACAAGTCCCGCCCTTCTCTCAAACACAAACAAAACACGAGCACGATTTCGTTTCTTTGGCCGCGCACGATGATCATGTACCCGAAACCCAACTCCCCACCCCCCCCACCCAAAGGTGCAAAGAAAGGGAAAACGGGGCCAAGATGAAGGCCCTAGTACGAAGGCGGATAACATTCATTGGACGCCCATTGAGTTAGCTAGGGTTAACGTTTCTGCCGATCCAATACTAGGTAAAATTTTAAATATTTTTTACATATTTTCGGTTTTAATAAACTGTTACCAACTTTTTTTAAATAATTGTAGCTACAAATCGGAAAAAGGGATGGTTTTTGGAACCAAGTTTTTGTTGATTTCTTCAAGTTATTACAACGTGAGCCATATTGAAAGGTTCACTCCGTTAGTACCAAGTGTCGGGAGATGATGGGAAATGCCAAACTTTTGCGGCTTTCTATCAATGTGCTTGGAGTAATCGTGCATCGGGCCAAAGTGATGACAACGTGTTAAACTTGGCTATTGAAAGATGCACCAAGAACAACGGGTCGGGGGCATACATGAAAGCGTATGAGATTTTTAGCAAGTGTGAAAAGTTTAAAGTGGTGCCTAATGAGGTGGAACAAGCGAAGAGAATAAAAACGAGCGCATTAGGCAGTTACAATGGTGGTGGGTCGGATGCGCGTTGTACTATCAACATAAATGACGACCTAGAGTTTGAAGATGAGGCGCCAACACCTGAAATCGAAAGGCCGATTGGAAGGGACCGTGTCAAGAAAGCGGCCTCGAACTCAAAAGGAAAGGCCACCGCTACCGGTTCCGCTTCAAAAGATAACGCTGTGGAGAAAATTGAAGAGTTTCTTAAAAACTTTAACGAATTTAAGCAAGAGCAAGCGAAGAGGTACATTGAAAGAAAGAAGGAAAATGAAGAAGTCGTAGCACGGGATATGGAGAGTTGCTTAAAAACTTTAACGAATTTATCTACTTTTGGTTTTTTTTTTTTTTTTCTATTTAGTTTCGGTTTTTTTTCTATGTATTTTGGTTTTTAATTTTAATGAAAAAACTATTATGAAATATAAAATCTATAAATAAATAAAAATGAAAAATAATAATAAAAACAAAAGGGGAGGGGAAACCATTTCGTTTAAAAAGAAGAGGGAAGGTTGATCACACCCCATAACCTTAAAACGTGTCAATACAAGTGTTAAATGTAAATAAAATAAAATTTACCTTCTTCTAGTGGTCGTGGGGATACATTTTTAATTAATTGTATATATAAAAAAAGAGGAAATATGAAAAACACAAATATTAATAAATGCTCCAAGTCTACAACGGTTCCTTCGAGTAGTTAGCTCACATGACTTCTGAACCGACCGTTGCCTCCCAGTCACGTGCCTCCCACGACCTCCAAGTTCCATACTCATTTAATCCTCTTCATGTGCTTCTTAATCTTCCACCATCCAATTTTGGATATACTCATAGTCTCATATACATCTAGATTATTTATGTTAAATTACCATATTTCAAAAATTAGAGAAAATAATATTTTTTAAAGGTATAATTCATTAACACAAGTCTACCTGAAGACCGGAAGGCAAAAACCGTGGAACAAATCTAAAAAAGAAGTTATACCAATTATCCGAATACAAAATTTTAAACTTTGACCTATGCATAATCTATAAGTAACTAACTGACTTTAACTCTCCAATTACATCCATTAAACGTGGTTTTTTGTTTGAGAAAAACTTAATTACATGATTTAGTGGTAGTCTGACACTTGTATTTCAGTTTATTGAGGGCCTAAAGTTTCCAATTGGAGGTTTGGGTTTAATTCCCACTAGCCACATTTGGAGGACATTGGTGGATGGGAAATGAGGGATGACCCGGCCATTGGCTTGGGTTCGAGTCCTGATCCCGACCGATTTTACCGATTATTTCACTGTCGTGCCTTCGGGCGGGTGAGTGGTCGGGTTTTCCCGGGAATTGGTGGCAATTGGTTGCCCGGTACTCTCGAGTACTTGATTCGCCAAAAGGGTGCCCGAGAGTGCTCGGAAATTGATTCGTTGGCCGTTAAAAAAAACATGATTTAGTGGTAATACAAAATTATATTCATATATGTGTGTGCGTGCGCGGATATACATATAGATGAAATTTTTCTAGAAAACACTAAATATCACGAGAACCGTGAGAACATCAAAATCAATTTTTCAACACAAACATTAATAAGAATTATAATACAACATAAAAAAAGAATTTATCTTCCAAATAATTCATCTCTTCTCCCAAAAACACTCTAAAATATTTTTTTACACATATGTAAATAAAAACGGTTTACTTATATATAAACGGTGAATTTACATGTGTGTAAAAGGAACACGAACGGTAATAAGGTGATGGAGTATAAATAAATGTTTGTTAAAAATTTGAGCATGTAACATGCTATAAAGAGAATTATGGAGTTTGGATCAAAAGTTGGAAATAATAAACGTATGTGAAATAATGTAACATTACCAAAATGAAGTATGAATATGAAATAACGCAAATGATCATGAAATTCTGGTTGCTGAGTGAATTAAATAAGCAAACAAATGAATTCTGGAATTGCAAAAAAAATATTAGATTCAAAGCTCAGGATAAAATGAAAGTGAATGGGACAAAATAAAACCTTGCGAAATAATATGAAACACATTGCATAAAATAAATAAATAAATAATTGGATTTCACCATTTCGTTATAAAAACCTAATGAAAACTTTCATTTAGTTATAAAAACTTAATGAAAACTTTTGACTTTACAAGTAATTAAATTCAATAGTGGTTTAGGAATACATGCTTTAGTCTATAAGTGGACACTCACTCCAACTCCAGTAGTTCTCATGAAAGCATAACTGGTCCGTCGGTTGATTCAGATTTATACGAAATGTTTTCCTAGCTAGAAAACCAT
Organism: Ambrosia x helenae; assembly: GCA_030844895.1. Classification (NCBI taxonomy): domain Eukaryota; kingdom Viridiplantae; phylum Streptophyta; class Magnoliopsida; order Asterales; family Asteraceae; genus Ambrosia; species Ambrosia x helenae. Next base: position 14,568,736 of record CM061226.1, read on the forward strand.
GTGTATAGGCATCCACCCTTCCAAATTGCACGTATCCCCTTGCACTATTAGGGCTTAACACTTTTAAAGAGTTTGAAATCATAGAAAGTAGGCGGAAACATCAAGGTGCCATGTGTATAACTGTTCAATAGCTAATGATACTAATAAAGCTGAAATATTATTAACTGTAAAATTAAATGTCATAAAATGGAAATGATAACAACATGAAATAAAATTGATTAAACTTATTCTTGGTCCAAAATTCCTATGTGAAGCATCATGTATTACCTTAAATATGTACAAAAATAATTTTATCAACACAAATAATGTTGGTGAGTATACCTAAGTTTTGTATATAAATAGTAAGTTTGAAAAGATACAATCCATGTGGCCAAGTATACGATTAACAATTATGTCAACATGTAATCATAAAAAGGGCAAAAATCAAACCTAAATGCAAAACCATATACAAACCTACATATGTAGGTCAGGAATATGCAATAACAATGACCAAGACCCTTCGGAAAGGTAAACAAACAAGGCGGGTAGTAAGTTCAATAACGCTATCCATTGTTATAGTCGGTTTGTATAGAGTTAATGATTTCGCTAACCAATGTAATCTACATTTAATGTCTTAGCATAATATGCATAAATGTAACAAGACATATATAAAAATTGTAATTGAAAATGTGTATTTGTATGTGTATCTATATTTAAATATGTGTACATGTATCATCCAAAAAGTGTAAAGAAAAGGACAAGTATACTCACATTTTGCCAAGTAGGCTAACTATCCAAACGTGGTGAGTTGTAAGCAAGAAGAATTCGGAGGAATTCAAACTAAATTGTAACTTCAAATAAGTATGATTGGACTTTAAAGTCTAGGGTTTCTGGGATTACGCACTTAGGGTCTGTTTGGTATGGGGTAATGGAATGAGAGAGGGAATGGAATGGAAGAGGTAATGGAATGGGAGAGGTAATGGAATGGATCATTACCATTCCATGTCTTGTTTGGTTATCATGTGGGAATGGAATTAAGTCTTACTTTGCGTCATTTGGTATGTAAGAAAAAACGAAAATATAAAATCGATGGTGAGTGGTGGGTGGCGGCAGTGACGGTGGTGGTGGGCGGCAGCGGCAACGGTGGTGGTGGCAGTGGGCGATGGCGGTGACGATTTGTTGGTGGGCGACGATGGTAGTGGTGGGTTGCAGCGGTGACGGTGGGTGGTGGTGGTGTGATGACAATGATGGAGGCAGTGGGTGGCAGTGACGCAGGTGGTGGTGGTGGTTGGACGGTAGTGACAATGGTAGGTTACGACGATGGTAGCAATGGTTGCGGGTGGTGGCAATAGGCGGTGGTGGTTGGATGATGACAACGATGGTGGGTTGTAATAATAATAATAATAATGACGTGTGCGAATATACACATAATTTTACAATGAAATAACACACGTTTTGCTTTAATATTTATAAAAATGGTTTAGACCTTAATATTAAAACACACACAATAGGGCAAGTGTACCCTGTCATATATGTAGTAATGTACAAATAAGAACCAGATATCGATCCATGGATGCGTGCGAAGCAATGGTACTAAAACTCTATCCCCGATTTACCAGTAAGAAAAGATAGTGAAAGTTTGTTGTTTTTAACTAAATTAATTCTAAAATATCTAAATAACATATGTAAGACTCCAAATACAAAATATAACTATATAAACTATAATATACCAATCCTAGCATGTCATCTACATATGATAGGTAATACAGGCGTGTGATCAACATTCCCATTTTCTGACAGTTAGTTTCCCTCTCGGGCATCCTAACATGACAACTATACAGAAAGCTAACACGAATACACACGTTAACCACTTCAAGTTGTTTATTAGTGTAACGCCCCAAATTCCGAAAACTATGTTTAACAATATTAATCCATTGGAAAATGGGTTAGGCTTTATTTTATATAAACATACATAAGCTAAGCACTAAGGCTTGTCTAGAACAAATGGTGATCAATTAGACAACTTAAAAAACTTAAGGATTAGAAGTGCCATATCTACAACATGGGGTGTAATATTATCAAAAACAAAAAGAGGGGTGGATGGTCAGACTTGTTAGTCGACCAAAACACCACAAACACACACACACAAAACACACACTCACCCTAAAAACATTGAAATCTTCAAGTTCAAGAGGGAAATCAAGGTGAAATTGCTGCATGATTGCCTAAAACGAATCACCATCAAAATCTGAACAAGAGGTATGTTAAATCTTTTGATTTGGTGATGATCTCCAAATATGGGGTTCTTGATGTTAATCTTAATTAGTGAGAAAATCTTCAATATATGAAGTATACTAGCTTGTATGGATATAGGGAGATCAATTTCCTAACCACAAGCTTCAATTGTTGATATTGGGGGTGAAATCACACCCTCTATAATGGTAAGGGAGGGGTTCGACCCCATGGTGAAAACCCCCAAGACTTACTTTAAAATTCTGTCCTAAATTGCTTGATTATTGACCTATGTAGCTAAATTATCACAATAACTTGATGTTTGGTTGTGGTGCTTAAAATAGGGTGATATGAGAACTAGGAATTGACTTATGAAATTACTAGTCAAAATGTGCCCGCCAAGTGTTCGTTAAAATGCTTGAATGAAATACTAGCTTTGCTATGAATATCTATAAGACACTATAATTTAGATGTTTATTTGGATGCTAGTAATGATGAAATTAGTGAATGATGGATCCATGAGGTCCTAATGTCCTAAAACTAAAATTAGGAAGCTAGAGCCTACATGATGTTTGATAAAATGCCTCGACGAAACGCGATTCGCATTTAGGCGTAGTTAAGGCATTAAAGCTTATAAAACTTGTGTGGTCAAATGAATAATGTCTAAGAACGAGTTTTGATCACCCATGTGGATTACACGTATTAGGTGTAAATAAGGATGTCTTTGGATAGGCATGGAACCACGGATACGAGGCAAAGGAAGCTTGCTCGAGGTAAGTCACTCGATGACTCTAATCTCCTTTATATATATTCAGGATATATATATATCGTTAGTAGGTTTATGGTTGTAGTCACTTGTTGTACAAAATTTGTGTTGAATACTTGCAATGTTATTGTGAACAAATGAGTTGAGAGATTTTGATATCATAACAAGTTAGACAAATATGGATTTACAAGAACGAGGTAGTCCGAAAGAACTCCCAGGAAAACGTTTGCTTAGGAAATGAAGCCATGTTCGCGACTTGTATGAATGCGAATGAGTCTAAGCGACTGTAATGATATGCTAACCTTTAGAGACTCAAGTGGGTCAAATAGGTAAGAAACGAGTCTAGAAAAGTGGGCCAGAGAATAGGACCAAGGCACAAGAGATCCCGTGCGAATTTGTAGAGCCCGAGGCATCCCTACATGTTTATAAACCAAGGCGAATACAATCCGAAGGGGTTGTAGGGGGTCCGAGGTAGGGAAATTTCGGCCTTAACTAAGAGTTAGGCTGTGAAAAAGCAAGAAAACAGCATCAGAGGCAATCGCGCGGCCGCGCGATCCTTTCGCACGGCCGGGCAAACCTTCTGTAAATTTTTGGTGACGCCCGCGTGAAATGGACCGGCCGCGCACAGGGCCCGCGCGAAATGGACCGGCCGCGCACAGGGCCCGCGCGAAACGCCCAGCTTGGGTTTTTTGACCGTTTTTCCGATTTTAACGCTTTTTAATTCTAATTAACCCTATTCGATGTGTGTGTGACAGGTTGGGGATATGATGGACATCCGGATGGAAGACCAAGAAATCAAAACAAACCGAACGCGTACTACGGATCTTCTTTTGTAGGAACTAGCCATAACATAGCTTAGTTCAACGAAATCACTTTGTTTCCGCTGTGTCTAACTAATATTAACTATTTGGTTGCTGTAAAACTTAACACCATCCGGTTTTTGGGCATGAAGCATGTTTTGTTCTTATTTGATAATTGGTAACTAGTGCTCAAATCATGTTTACACCCACTTAAATCCATTAATTAAATCAATTTAGGGGCGGGGTCTTACAAGTGGTATTCAGAGCCAAAGGTTGTCGTTCGGTTTGAAGCTTGGTCAAGAAATCCGGGAAGAAATACCTCAACTTAGTAAGCAATAGCATGGTGATATACTTGATCACCAATCCGGTAAGAAATCTATCTCCAAGGTTATCTTAGCCTAGTCGTAATGCTATGCATCATCTATGAATACAAAAACACCAATTTAAAACAAATCATGAGAAATGTGTTTTGAGTAATTCAAAAACTTGAAAACGCACCAATTACACGGTCATGGTGGGCGAGGGCTCATCCGACCAGGAAATTGGAAAACATGATTGCATTTGCAAAAAAAAAAATGCAATCCGAGAAAAAAAAAACGAAATCAGCATAATAAAGCAACTAACAAAAGAGATTTCATTAAATCAAATAGGCGACTGGGAATTGTCTACCTGGGAAGTATCATGACGAACGCGACAAGATCACCAGTGTCATGTGCGGATTGCTTACCATGGCCAGGTAAGTGTTAAACACATGATATGGTGGGCTTTTTGTGATCTTTATGCATACATCCCATGTAGCAAGGACTAGGTAGGGAGAAAAGGGCATGTGAAACTCCCGACTATATGACCTGCGGGGTCGTCAAAACGCGGGAGTAATGCCGAACCACTAAAGGTCCGGTAGACCGGGTATGTAAAACCGATGCATAAACGACCCGCGGGGTCGTAGAGCCAGAGGTATTACCACAACGGTTACACGGATTAGGAATTAGACTTGAACCTTAATCAAGGTTGAGTCATAAATGGATTCAGTTCGTAATTAGACTTGAACCTTAATCAAGGTTGAGTCATAAACAGATTCAGTTCGGAATTAGACTTGAACCTTAATCAAGGTTGAGTCATAAACATATTCAGTTCGGAACTAGACTTGAACCTTAATTCAAGGTTAAGTCATAAGTGCGTCAGAATCATAACCGAAGGTAAACCCCTAATGGATTTGAACCACAATCAAGGGTTGTATCGTAATCACCTATGATAATTAATCTAGAAATTACTCGTAGTTGGAATTGAACCTTAATCAAAGGATTTAATCATAAACGCATTTGAACCTCGAGCAGAGGATAAACCGTAAACGAACTTACACCTCAATTAAGGGTTAGGTCGTTATCAACTAGAACCTTAAGTGAATATTATCCCGTAATATGACTCAAACTTTAATCAGAAGTTAAGGTATAAGCAAGTTGAACCTAAACCAAAGGTAGACTTGTAACTAAACACAAGCCTCGGCTAGAGGTTAAATTCCAGAATTCAATTGGACCTAACCGAAGGTCAAACCATAACAATTCTAAGTCTTAAATGACAAGTTAAACCGTAAATCAAATTAGACCCAGTCGAGGGTTAATTAGACAGTAAAAGTCAAATCTAGAGGGAAGGTAAAAAAAAAAAAATCATAGACCAACCTAACCTTTATCTAAGAGTAAGCACTGAATATATATCTGAATCATACTCAGAAGGTTAACTTGTATACTACATGAACCTCCTAACGAGGTATAACAAGGGTAATATTCAAACCTTGTTTAAAAGGTCGAACTATAAGTAAACTTGAACTTTATTCAAAGGCTTCGTTATACTTAGACTCAGATTCTATTCGGAAGTTGAATCAGGCACCAACTAGAACCTCAGTCCGAATTAACGAGTAAAGATTATGAAAAACAATATTGGCTTACCGTAGGATAGCCATGAGAAATCCTAAACGAAAATCATAACAGAATCCGTGAAAGCCTTCGGGTGAATGTTAACTACATGTCACACTAAACGAAAGAACTAACGAAAATAGAAGCCGACAAGGCAAGCGTGAACTATGATTCATACTGACTAAACTAAGAATGTCGTTGTAAACCGCAAAACAAGGAATTAGATAAATAAAGAGAAGGAGAAAACGCTAAATCAAGAGCAGCTCGTGGGAGACCCCAGAAGTCGTAGGTGGACCCTCACCAAGTCGCGATCGTATAAAAACAATGATAAATAATAAGGCCTAATCGAGGCACGTTAAAGCAAATAGAGTGGAGTTAACCTCATGGGCCTTAGCACTTGATGGATAAACTGACAAGCAAAAGGCTAATATGTAGATGGTTGCGAATCGTAACAGTGGAGGCAGTGCTTTCATAAGAAACTAAACGAGGTCTACAGGACCAATATGCACATAAAATTCTAGGTAAAGAAAACATAAGTAAGTGAACTCGCTTGAGCAAACACAAGAGTGAAAAGCTAAGAAACAATTGGGTAAGGACCCTTTTGTAAGATGTGAAGGTGATCTGAGAATCAATAAGCTCTATATGATACAAGTATAGGGAAATTGGTCATAATACCATGAATAAACACTGAATGGGTCAGTACTTGACGAAAAAAGTCATTAAGATCAAGTGTTTTGAACAAATAAATAAAATAATAACCCATCGGGGAAGTGAAAATGGATGTCACCCGACCAAGTAAAGTCTAAGTAAGTAGATTAGCCGGAAGACTCGAATCAAGACGAATAGAAAAGATCTAAAAGGGAATCAAATATAAACTCGAAGGGCTCGATAAGAAAGGGGTCGCGAGCCCTAGTTTCAAAACAGTCCACACGGAGTGGTTAAGTTGAAACTCGCATCGAGCAGAATAATACTAATGCACTTCAAATACCCAAGGCATGGGCTAAATGCCATTTAGAAAACTTAAATGGAGGAATCCATGAATCATACTAACCACAAACGGGTAATTTATATATACAAGGTGATCCGCGAGCGCTTAAATCAAGGCGTTACCCTGGTTCATATAATATTATCGCAGCAAAACTACAGTGTGTGGTAAAATAACAGTATAAAATCGAAGTTAAAAACTTCATATTAGACAGTAACTCAGGAATGATAGTGGCATGAATCGGAGATGCCATGATCTTGGCCTTAGAAATGAGAATGCTAGGCTAGACACGCTCTACATTGAATTAGCGGCCTAAAAATTTATCAGTGAATCAATTGTGAACCTTAAACGACATGTATCATTAGAATGCGAAACATTAGCCCATGATAGGGCCATTATCTAACTTAGCACAAGAAGTAGCAAACCGAAACCCAAAATATTGGGGAATGGTGTGCAGTAACTCATCGGAAGTCATAATTGTTGGGTTAAATGATTAACCATAACATGTGGCTTAAGGAACTTAAGTTACTTTCAAAAAAAAAAAAAAAAACCTCTTATGAATGAGCTATTCACGAAATTAACAAATCGGATAGCGATAAAGCGAACGCAAACCCGTGACTAGTCTGGAGGCGACTAAGCAAACGATAAAAGTTCAGACGGGTCTAGTGGCGAAGTCACTGCCACATAGACCCAGGGAAACACGTAAATATAACTAAGCAACCCTGTAAAAGGTGACACGTGATGTCTACAATAAGGAAAAGTAGAGTGTGGAATAAACTCGATGCTTCCCGAGGAAACTTTAGAGTTAGGGAAGCTTTGGAACCGACATCAAGTATAAACTAAACTCACGTTAGGCGTAGGAGATAGCTTTCGGGAAGTCATTATAATAACCCAATCCATTAAGCACCATGGTGCATGAAATCGATTCTAAACAAAGGAAGCAATGAAAAGGTATACGTCAAGGTCATGGGACTTAAAGGTACCATCCACGCTAGGGAGTCAAATAGATGACCCTTGGTCAAACCTTAGCATTTGCTGATACCAAAGCTAGAACAATGGACTACGAGAGCATAATTAGAATGATTAGCCCAATGTTAAATAGATAATACCTCCTAACAGAAAGGGTAAACCACAAGACTCAATTTAGGGTCCTGATCCAGTTAAACTTTGATCGATAAAATTATGCCTTTAGAGCCGAGGGGCTGGAATAATTTACCTCCACGGTATATATATCCGGTTTCGAGGACGAAACCCTCTTTAAGGGGGTGGAGTTGTAATGCCCCAAATTCCGAAAACTATGTTTAACAATATTAATCCATTGGAAAATGGGTTAGGCTTTATTTTATATAAACATACATAAGCTAAGCACTAAGGCTTGTCTAGAACAAATGGTGATCAATTAGACAACTTAAAAAACTTAAGGATTAGAAGTGCCATATCTACAGCATGGGGTGTAATATTATCAAAAACAAAAAGAGGGGTGGATGGTCAGGCTTGTTAGTCGACCAAAACACCACAAACACACACAAAACACACACTCACCCTAAAAACATTGAAATCTTCAAGTTCAAGAGGGAAATCAAGGTGAAATTGCTGCATGATTGCCTAAAACGAATCACCATCAAAATCTGAACAAGAGGTATGTTAAATCTTTTGATTTGGTGATGATCTCCAAATATGGGGTTCTTGATGTTAATCTTAATTAGTGAGAAAATCTTCAATATATGAAGTATACTAGCTTGTATGGATATAGGGAGATCAATTTCCTAACCACAAGCTTCAATTGTTGATATTGGGGGTGAAATCACACCCTCTATAATGGTAAGGGAGGGTTCGACCCCATGGTGAAAACCCCCAAGACTTACTTTAAAAATCTGTCCTAAATTGCTTGATTATTGACATATGTAGCTAAATTATCACAATAACTTGATGTTTGGTTGTGGTGCTTAAAATAGGGTGATATGAGAACTAGGAATTGACTTATGAAATTACTAGTCAAAATGTGCCCGCCAAGTGTTCGTTAAAATGCTTGAATGAAATACTAGCTTTGCTATGAATATCTATAAGACACTATAATTTAGATGTTTATTTGGATGCTAGTAATGATGAAATAGTGAATGATGGATCCATGAGGTCCAATGTCCTAAAACTAAAATTAGGAAGCTAGCGCCTACATGATCTTTGATAAAATGCCTCGACGAAACGCAATTCACATTTAGGCGTAGTTAAGGCATTAAAGCTTATAAAACTTGTCTGGTCAAGTGAATAATGTCTAAGAACGAGTTTTGATCACCCATGTGGATTACACGTATTAGGTGTAAATAAGGATGTCTTTGGATAGGCATGGAACCACAGATACGAGGCAAAGGAAGCTTGCTCGAGGTAAGTCACTCGATGACTCTAATCTCCTTTATATATATTCAGGATATATATATCGTTAGTAGGTTTATGGTTGTAGTCACTTGTTGTACAAAATTTGTGTTGAATACTTGCAATGTTATTGTGAACAAATGAGTTGAGAGATTTTGATATCATAACAAGTTAGACAAATATGGATTTACAAGAACGAGGTAGTCCGAAAGAACTCCCAGGATAACGTTTGCTTAGGAAATGAAGCCATGTTCGCGACTTGTATGAATGCTAATGAGTCTAAGAGACTGTAATGATATGCTAACCTTTAGAGACTCAAGTGGGTCAAATAGGTAAGAAACGAGTCTAGAAAAGTGGGCCAGAGAATAGGACCAAGGCACAAGAGATCCCGTGCGAATTTGTAGAGCCTGAGGCATCCCTACATGTTTATAAACCAAGCGAATACAATCCGAAGGGGTTGTAGGGGGTCCGAGGTAGGGAAATTTCGGCCTTAACTAAGAGTTAGGCTGTGAAAAAGCAAGAAAACAACATCAAAAGCAATCGCGCGGCCGCCGCGCGATCCTTTCGTGCGGCCGGGCAAACCTTCTGTAAGTTTTTGGTGACGCCCGCGTGAAATGGACCGGCCACGCACAGGGCCCACGCGAAATGGACCGGCCGCGCACAGGGCCCACGCGAAGCGCCCAGCTTGGGTTTTTTTGACCGTTTTTCCGATTTTAACGCTTTTTAATTCTAATTAACCCTATTCGATGTTGTGTGACAGGTTGGGGATATGATGGACATCCGGATGGAAGACCAAGAAATCAAAACAAACCGAACGCGTACTACGGATCTTCTTTTGTAGGAACTAGCCATAACATAGCTTAGTTCAACGAAATCACTTTGTTTCCGCTGTGTCTAACTAATATTAACTATTTGGTTGCTGTAAAACTTAACACCATCCGGTTTTTGGGCATGAAGCATGTTTTGTTCTTATTTGATAATTGGTAACTAGTGCTCAAATCATGTTTACACCCACTTAAATCCATTAATTAAATCAATTTAGGGGCGGGGTCTTACAATTAGCGCGCAGCTGATATGATCTCATGAGAATCTTTTAAAGATAGGTTAGTCATCTTGTTGGGAGTTTTCTAACCGCACTAGTTAAGGAAAGCAATATCGAATACACAATACGACCACCTAGACTAGCATAAAGTAGAGCATTTCACAACCTATTCCATTTCACCAACTTTGAACACAAATCTACTAAGATCTCCATTTTCACCAAAATAACTAACAAAGATCATTAACCGTGTCAAAGATCAGTAACAACACCATTAAGCTTTTTAGACTCTTTTACGTGCCGGTAAACATTTATAATCATTATCCGAGTGACTTTAACCAAACCAATACCCGGTTACAGTTTCATGGTGTAAACTTTATTAACAAGTTAACTAGTCTACTATCGGACGATTAAACGGACGGTTTCTTCAACAAGTAATCCGCCTAACACATTCAACAATCATCAAAATCATCCAAACACAACTACATATCTAACAACAATGAAACAAGGTTGTGCTATGATCATCAAGATTCAAACATGAAAAACGCCAAATTCATACAAAATTCGATTTCATACAAACGATTGTTTTTACTACTAACTATTACTAGATATTATCCGTATACAATAATGCAATAGATAAACGACACAATCAAGTCAAAATATTCAGATTTGAACAAACTTAAAGTTTATAGATCAAACCATAAATCTTGAATGTGAAGGATTGGATGATGCTAGATGATTAGGATCGAATCCCGAGCTTGTTAAACGGCTTTCCAGCAGCTTGGTTCGTCAGAAAATCGCCCAAAATCGCCTCTCCAAAACCCAATTATCGAACAGTGGGCTGAATGGGCAATATATAGCTGAACAGGGGCCTGTGAGCGGCCGCTCGAAGCCTGTGAGCGGCCGCTCACTTTTCAAAAAGTTTGCAAGTTGCTCGTAAGCTGATGTAAGACTTCTAGAACGATCTGGAAATTTCTGGATGAGCGAGCGGCCGTTCACAGAGAGTGAGCGGCCGCTCACAGTACCTGAGGTCCTGTTTACGCGCCGAAACCTGCGTTTTTCCTTTAGTTATGCCTCCGGGACATCCTTTAAGACCTGAAACTGCAAAGATACCAAAATAAGTACCAATTCCTTTGTATAAGGTCAAAAACGTCTAAAAATGGGAGTTAAACGGGGACTTTTATATGTGTAAATTAACGTATATCAAACCTCCCCACACTTGAACTTTGCTTGTCCTCAAGCAAACACTTAAACAGAAAATAAACGAAAAATTCGCCAAGTAGCACCAAAGGCAAAATATAGCCTGTACAGATGATAATAGACAAGCTGACAAAGATATATAAACAGGTGATAAGATAACTAAAAAGCAACGACTCACTTCCGATCTACAAGCACGCAAACCCGTACACGACTCACAATGTTCACACACACTCGGTTTTATTTATGATACATACGTGTAATGTGTATGTGTAAATCGCTCCATTGCCAAGACAATGAATCGTGCAATATCATAAGCTTGTCAAAAGATCTAGTCTTCACCAACTAACGTGTGAAAAAGCACAAATCAAGAGGTCTTATAAGGGTTGTAATGTTAGGCAAAGGTAAGGGTGTGGAATGGATATTTAAAGTGACAAATCGGCTAAAACCCGGCGGTTATGTCTAACTAATAGCAACTACTACAACTGTACAACACAAATGCTAATATAGGCGATTTTTATTTTAAATCGAGCTAACTTATAATTTCTAACTTTAAAGTTCTAAAAACTGCTCGAATACTGCTAATTCACCCTATTTTAGGGTGTTCTATTTTTCTGGATTTTTTTTTTGAATATAACATATATATCTATGATATATATACTGGACTGAAACTGATATATAATCAACATATGGGTTCTAAATATATAAACCCAAAAACGAACTATTTACAACATAAAAACTAGTCAAATAATAACCTAAACCGAGCTTTAACACAAAAGGTTTAAAAGAAAAAGGCTATTTGGTTTAGTGGTGAAATGGTGTTGTAAATAAGAAAAACACGGGATTAGGTTCAACATGGTTAACTAGTGGAACATTTAGGTGCGGGGAAAACAGATAGAACGAAAAGAAAAGGCTAAATCAAAAGGGTATCCTAATTGCCTCAATCATGTTCGTACAATCTCACACGTATCTGATCTAAACAAGTATACTAATGACAAGTTCTAAATTGCACAAAACATCCGGCTCACTCGCAAGCATGTCAAAGAAATGTAATCTATTCTAAGGCTCAAACGCTCACGTAACCGGAAGGAAATGGGTGCAAGTGTACGAATCTAACACGCTCGTATCTCATCTGTTTGTCGCGCCTCAAGTTATCTTTATCAAAAATTAGTTAGGCTTGATGTTTGTATGAATATATATATATATATATACATATATGTACTTAAAAGGTTTTATATATATATATATATATGTACAAGAGGACAAACGAGATATAAGATATAATCCCTCCCCACACTTGAAATTCACATTGTCCCCAATGTGATAATAGAAAGCGTTTATGAATTAGCTATCTGTAGTGGGAAAAAGAGAGAATAATACTCCCCTCGTGTCGAAGAAACGCCCGGGTAAATGGACGGCATGAGCCCCGATAACGGTGCTCGCCAGTTACCTGCATAACCAACATTCTTGACACAACAAACTCGTCAAACCCATTTATCATCATCACAAAATAAGAAAAAATAAACTAAAGTACTGAAATTGAAGATGCAGAAAAGTAAACGGTACGAATACAGAAAGAAATAAAAAGATGTCTTGGGTGCTCACACCCGAATAACAATACAAAACAAAAAATAAAATAAGAGGATGAAGTACTATCACCACCGCTCACTGCTCAATCATCCTCCTCATGATGGGTCCCGGACGAACCCGCTCCATCGCCAACCTCTCCTGCGCTTTTCACCCGGCCCATCTTGGAAGTGATGTGGCTGGTAGCCAAAGTGGGATGGGTGAACCGCGCGCAAGTCCTGGAAAAGGTGGTGCATGCTCTCGAACATGTACCCAAAGTTTTCCCGCGTCTCATCCCTAAATGCAGTGAACTCTGAGTAGAAGTTTTGAGGAGGCGCATACTGCTGCTCGTGCTGCTGCTCGTGAGGCAGTAGTGGCTGCTGCACTGGTGACTGCTGCTGCTGTGGTGGAAGTGGGTTCCAGATCTCATTATTGTGCCCTTTTAACCGGCACGTCCCATTGTCGTACTCATGTAGGATCCCCATGTGTCTGAGCTTATCTAAGTCGACAAAAGATCCACCTGGAACCCGAGTAAGGGTGTTCTTTGCTGCCCTGAGGACACCCATAGATCTTGCTAGAGCAGTCACGTATTCTCCCCCATATATCATACTTCCTGGTTTTTTCCCTGCTGCTGTGCTAAGAAAAGAAGCTATTAATGCAGCTAGGTTAACCCTATTATCACTTACCAGGGCGTATAAAAATAATAAATCAGGTGTGGGGCAGTTGGTGGAACTTTCCTTCTTCGCAGCCGTCGTGCCACAGAGAACCTTCTGGAAATACCCGGAACAATGGGTCATGAATTTTTGGTCGCTTTTGAACCTTGGGGGTTGTATTCTAGAAGCCCCGTCAGTCGAGCCCAAAAAGCGTTCCGCAGTTCGTTGTCTTCTGGGAACTTATACATAGCTTCATTGAAGCTCTCAGCATAAATCTCTTCCTCGGAATATATTCCCAAGTGGTGACCCAGCTGTGTGACTGAGATGTCGCGCCAGATTCCACCTAGGCGAAACTGCAGCCGTGTATCGCATTTGCTTTAAAATCCGGATCATGATTCTTTCTTGGTCTTCTATAGGTCAAGGTGGAGAAGAATTCGATAGTTGTCTCCATAAAGACCGGTTCGTTTATAGAAAGCAGGCTCTCCATTGGTTGTTCCATCCATTCATTCCCGCAGCCTCTCCTCTTGATTTACCTCCGCTAGAGTGTCAAAACAAATCCTACGCGGAGTGGCAATCATTTCCCTCCGCGCATATAGCTCTTCAAACTTCTCTAGACACCCGCGGTCTCGTGGGTTTGCCGGGTCAAATCTTAGAAAGCGGTGCACCATCTGCATCAAAATGCTTAAATATGTCAGTTATAATCGAAGGAATAGGACCCGGACCCAAAACACACCAAACAAAAAATCAAAAAATGTTCACAGACTCTGTGAGCGGCCGCTCGAAGCCTTGGAGCGGCCGCTCACAGCTTCCTGCGCACCAATTTTCGTTTTGCAGCCCTGTTTTCGATCCTGTGCACTGGCTTTTGCCCGGTTTTCAGTGTTTTAGCCAAATGCACTCTAAAAGCGGCCATTCAAGCACTTGGTTTTTGAAAAATTTTGTACTTAGGCGATTGAATGGCCGAGATCCCATTCTTATGAAGTTTTCAAACAAGTTTGGATTTTTTTAACACCTACACGCTATGTTTGCAAAACCATCTTAAATTCAAGTCATTTAGCGCAAGGTGTTTTAGAAACCAAACACTTATGAAGTAATCTTAGAACTTGCGGCGCGTTTGTTTAGTTATGAAGAACGCCCAAAGTTCGTGATCAACACACTTCTAAACTATAATCTAAACACTAACAATCTTAAAATTGGGGATTAGTTAAACCATTATGAAGAATCCCCAAAAATTAAGATAACTAAACAATATCATACAACCTAAACATGATGAATTTGGGGATTTTTGAACAATTATGAAGGATCCCCAAAATTCAACAAGAAATCTAATCTACACTAAGATTAACACTAACATGCAAATCCTAACATGAAATTAAACTACATAAACACTAGATTACACTAAATAAAAGGCTACAAAATCACACAAATCTTTAGAAATTTTCGGACCTATGTTAAACATTATGAAGAAAACCCAAAAACTCTAAGATTTGAACAATAATCAACCACTTATCTACACTAACAACCCAAATAATCCATCCAACAACTCTAGGGTTTGTTAAACGTGTATGAAGAGACCCAAGAATCATGAAAAGATTACAATAAACTAAACTATATTACACTAGAACAGGAGAAAATGCAAGAAAACTAGAGATTTATACCTTTTTCTTGAAGATTTGAAGTGGAATTGAAGGGTTTGTATGTGGGTGTTCTTGAGAGCAAAAAAATTGTAAGAATTGGGTCAAAAAATGAAGGATCGGCCGCTTGTGAGTTATTTAGAGTTGGTTTGTGAGTTTTAAATGTGAAATGCCAATTTTACCCTTGAAAAACTTGTGCAGACACCTCCGAGCGGTCGCTCGCTCAATTTTTTTTTTAACCTGGCGTTTGGAGCGGACCGCTCGGAGCCTCCGGGCGGCCGCTCACTGTGTCTGCGCATGTATTTTTGTTGCAGTTTTTCACCAAAAAACGTCTGCACTTGTCCGTTTTGACCCAAACAACCAACATACCTGTTTTAAGACGCTTCTTAGTACACTACCTCTGTTGTGAAGCGACTTTCCACATCTTCATAAGGCGCGAATCGAACCTGCAAAGACTAAAAACAAACTACAAAAACAAGTTAAAATTAAAAACTATTCTAAGCTATGAACATTTATACAATTTGGCACGCCCATACACGCCATGCTATATTTATTAACGAGTCGCTAGCTAAACTCACTTCCCCACACTTATTAAGTGTGTGTGGTGTAGAGGTCGATTACCTCCACGGATTGGTCAACCGGTCCGTCGATGTAGACTTTAAGGCGATGACCGTTGACTCTGAAAGTCAAACCCTCTGAATTTGCAATCGAGACAGTTCCGTAAGGATATACTTCCTTAACGGTGTACGGTCCTGTCCATCGGGATTTCAACTTTCCCGGAAAGAGACGCAGACGCGAGTTGTTAAAGCAGGACTAAGTCGCCTACCTGAAAATCTTTCTGGCTTTTCAGGCGACTGTCATGCAGTCTCTTCGTGCGCTCTTTGTAAAACATCAAGCTTTCATAGGCCTGTTGCCTCAGCTCCTCCAGCTCGTGAATCTGCAAGAAACGGGTCTCACCGCCGGTCTTCAGATCCAGATTCGCTGTTTTCAGAGCCCAGAACGCCCTGTGCTCTAACTCGACTGGGAGATGACACGCTTTGCCATAGACAAGCCTAAAGGGAGTCGTCCCAATAGGCGTCTTGTATGTGGTCCTGAAGGCCCACAACGCATCATCCAGCTTGTCAGCCCAATCCTTGCGGCTTTGATTAACTGACCGCTCAAGGATTCGCTTCAATCCACGGTTAGTGACCTCCACCTGTCCACTTGTCTGTGAATGATACGGGGTGGATAACCTGTGGTGGACACCATAACGTGCTAACGCGCGATCTAGCTGTGCATTGCAGAAATGCGTACCACGGTCACTAATTAGAGCCTTCGGGGCACCAAACCGCGAGAACAAGCTTCTAACAAACCTCACTACTATTCGAGCATCATTTTTGGGTAAGGCTTGCGCCTCAGCCCACTTTGACACGTAGTCGATGGCCACGAGTATGTATCTATTACCCCGTGAGGAGGGGAACGGTCCCATGAAGTCTATGCCCCAAATGTCAAAGACCTCACAGACTTGAATCGGGTTTTGCGGCATTTGGTTGCGTGCTGATATGTTTGTCGCCCTCTGGCACGGATCACAAGCACTGACCAATATCTGGGTGTCACGAAAGAGTGTGGGCCAATAAAACCGGAGTCTAACACTTTTTTGGCAGTGTATTTCGCTCCGTGGTGACCTCCGGTAGGCCCCTTGTGACAATCCCGCAATATTTGCGCCGCCTCTACCCCAAATACACACCGGCGAATCAACTGATCTGCCCCGACCCGGAACAGAAATGGGTCATCCCAGAAGTAATGCTTGAGGTCCGCGAAGAACTTCCTCTTTTGCTGGTGCGACAATCCTTTGATAAGGATCCCGCACGCGAGGTAGTTCGCAAAATCCGCAAACCATGGCGATACATCTTCCACCGACTCGACGCTCATCAAGAACTCGTGGGGAAAATTGTCATTAATGGTATCCCACGCGGAGTCTCGGCATCATCATGCTCGGGTCTGGATAGATGATCAGCAGCAACATTCAGGGCACCCTTCTTGTCCTAAATCTCTATATCGAACTCCTGCAGCAACAGGATCCACCTAATCAGGCGCGGTTTCGCGTCCTGTTTGCTAAAAGGGTATCGGATCGCTACATGGTCCGTATAGACAATGGTCTTCGACAGCACTAAATAAGATCTAAACTTGTCGAATGCAAATACTACAGCTAGAAGCTCTTTTTCAGTCGTGGTATAATGCTCCTGCGCATCATGAAGAGTCTTGCTAGCGTAGTAGATCGGGTGGAAGTGCTTGTCCTTCCGCTGTCCCAAGACCGCCCCTATCGCGAAGTCACTCGCGTCGCACATAATCTCGAATGGCAGCTCCCAGTCGGGTGCTACCAATATATGGGCCTCCACAAGAAAACACTTTAAAAGCCCGAAGGCTTTCAAACATTCTGCACCAAACACAAACGGTGCATCCTTTTCCAACAGACGGGTAATCGGACGGGCGATTTTTGAAAAGTCTTTGATGAATCGCCTGTAAAAACCCGCATGACCCAAAAAGCTGCGGATCGCTTTGACAGATGAGGGTGGAGGAAGTCTAGAAATGATATCAACTTTGGCAGGATCAACCTTGAACCCATTTTGGGAGACCTTATGCCCTAGGACTATTCCTTCCTTCACCATGAAGTGGCATTTTTCCCAGTTTAGCACAAGACTGGTCTCTCACACCTCTGAAGCATCCGCTCCAGATTCCCTAGACACTGATCGAATGCACTCCCGAAAACGAAAAATCATCCATGAATACCTCCATGAGTCTGTGATACCCCGCATTTTCAGGTTAAATACTTTTACTGAACTCTAGTTAACTTACATGTTCATACATGGCTAGATACTTAACTAGGGTTAGTTAAGTAGGCTTAACATATGTTAGAAGATGCTAACATATGTTATACGTAGGAAAATCCTTGTTAAACACACACATGAGTCCTGTATCCCGAACGTTGGTGAATTATGTGACATACATAGCAATAATATATACAAGTGAATTTTGGTGAACATGAAGTACGTGCTTATGTGAATTACATGTTTTTGTGAATGATCGCCTAACTGAAAGGTAATGCGTAGATTATGCAAATTACGTGCACAACATGAATAATATGCCATGTAATAATAAAATAATGGTTTTTATATAATTTAGCATGGTTAATAATATTGGGTCGGTATTGGGCTAGAACATGGTTAACGGGTTAAGTTAATGGACTAGAAGGGCCCTAATACCAATTGCTTGGGGAACAAGCAAAGCCCTTTTACAATTAGGAGGCAAGGAAAAGATAAAAACCCTAACCCTTGCCCCCTTGGTGCCGTGCGAACCACCCCCCACCCTCTCTCTCTTTGTTTTCAAGCAATTAAGTAATCTTGCACTAATCAAGCTAGTTCGGGTTTGATTTCAAGGCTCTAGGGAGTTTAATCTTTCACAAGGTATACGTTTTTACGATTCTTGATAAATTATAATGATTGAAAAACTTTAAAAACCCTAAAAAGAATATATATAAAATCGCATACATGCATATGTAGGAGTTCTTGAATGTTCTTGATGATTGATGATGATGATTGTTATTAGCAGCCATGATTAGGGTTTTCACATGATCATATATGTGTTTTTATATGATTAATATGGTGTTTAATCAGTACTATAGGTGTTATACATGTATTAGGGATGTTTATGAGGAATTAGGGTTTGTAGATTACTTGGGATGCAAGTTTAAGATTCTGACAGATTTGTTTGAACATGTTGAAGGGGCTGTAACGGGTTGGTAAATCGATTGTTTTGATGATTTCTTTGAATGATTGTAATGTACAAGGTCTTAGATTTTCATAATAGGCAAAACCATCGATTTTGGACACCGTAAGAGTCGTTTTTGGAATTTTAATTGATTAGGGGTCATATCAGATTTTCGGATTTATAAATTGGGCTAACTTTAAATGGTCATAACTTGAGATTTACAAGGAGTTAGGTTATGAAATTTTTACAGTAGGTCAATACTGGAAAAATAGAGCTTTTCCAAGTGAATTCATCTCGTTTGGATGAATACACAATTTTTAAGAATTTTCCTACTAAACTGACCTGTTAAGGAAATTTTCTGGACACTGCTGTGTTGTACGAATATTTATAATTTTTGTGTTTGGAATTAAGACAAAACAAAAATTGGTATTGTCGAGTGAATCCCAAATATAATTCAGTAAAAATTTGGGACTTTAATTCATTCGTTAAGTATTTTAAATAAATTGTTTTTCACAGCACACAATCTGTCCTAAAAACACAGATTGTGTACGGGGTCTTTAAGTGACTATTTGGAGTTCTATGTGGTGTGGAATTGACATGTACTTGTGTGGAAACTTGTATGAGATGTATTTGATGCATTAAACTGATAATAATTGCTATGATCACCAACGGGATATGTAGGACATACTTGAGCATGTAGAGTCATTAGGTGTCACTACACGGTTTTGAACTCTTAAAAGTCTTGGATAAACGAGTTACATGGTGTGTTGGTTACGCACGTATACTCACCTAGTGACATTTGTAATAGGGAGTCGGTAGCACGTTACTATTCGTGGAATTTGGATTTTCACTTGCGACCTAAGGTGAGTTTCACTACTCTTTTTCTCAAAAGCATGCGTCTCAGGTATGAGACACTTTACTTAACATTTTCTAGTCCGGTTTGGGACTACTTACACATCCCGGGTTGGGATGCCATGGATCCTTATGAGGGTCGGTCACTTTGCTAATTCGCAATTGTGTCCTTGATAAACTGAACCATTTCTATCATTTTGTAAGTCCCCACGTACCGAATGAGTTGCCAGGGTTGGCAAGCGGGTTATTAGTTGATAGCGCTATTAGGTCTTACAAACCTCACACCGGCTCGGGGAGCGCGGGCGTGAACTATAACTACGAAACATTATCATTGCGGATAGACAATGATGTTAGGCATACGACACACTTATGTGGCTACACGTACATAGCAGTTCGGTATAATCGGTTAGTTATCATGAATGGGTTAGCTACCCTTGACATGCGATGAATTAGTGGTTACACGGTGCGGGGCACCAGCATAACTTACTTACTTACGTGTTTGAAAACCAACGCTTTTACATATCAAGTTACTTTACTTTGTGAACTCACCAACTTTATGTTGACACACGATAGCATGCTTTTGCAGGTCCCTAGGTACGGAGCACGATAGGACATGCATCACTGTGTCATGGGCTGTGAACATTATTTAAACTTATACTTTACTTTGCATTTAACGGTTTTATTTTGGGCGCGTTGTTTTGCGCATGAATTTAATTGGTTATGTTTGAATTACGCTTCCGCAACTTAACTGAACTTTTTGGTAAACACTAAACGTGAATTTTCATTAACGAACTAAATGGTTTGGGCATTTAGAGTCGTTCTTATGACTTATGGCTATGGGATCCTGGTATGTCACGCGCCTCGCGGTATAAACCCCGCAGTGGAAATTTGAGGGTGTGACAGATTGGTATCAGAGCCATTGGTTATAGTGAACTAGGACTGCATGTTGAGTCTAGTCTATAACCATTATAGCATAAGTACACTCACAACTTAAGTGCACAACTAGCTTTTAGCTACTCATACCTACCACATATGATTTCAGGAGGTATGTTATCTCCTAGTTCTAGACCTAATTCTAAACACGTCAATGGTGGGAACCCAGGGTTACACCAGGTGACGCACTACTGGGAGTAGTTTTCTAACAAACCTCATGGATGAGGAAACAACAAAAGTACAAGGGAGGGAGCCCTTGCGAGCGTTGTGGCGCACGTACACGGGAAGCTGCACGATGCGCATGACGTGGTACCATTAAATCAACTATGAAGGAGTTCGAATGCTGAGACTTATCTTTTGTCACCTAGCAAGGAGACAATTAGTTTTTGTTCCTTGTTACTTGACCCTTCTTACTTCCATTCGTAACACAGACGGGACTGGAATACACAAGTAGAACTTATTTCTTACCTTAGTACCTTACGCCTAGTATGAGGGGCGAACGTATGACTGCATATCCTTGTTTTCTCATAAGTATATGGTAGATTCATGGGAACACATTAGATCGGGACTTGTTACACTCACTCTTGGGGAGTTACGTAAAGCCTGCGATGTAATGCAACATCACAAGGGAGGATGAAACCTACTAATGGCTGATAGCCACGATTGGAGGAACGAGTGGTACAGCTTACCACTAAACTGGTTCACATAGGACTAGAGAAGGAGATTGTACGTGATGAGAACCATATAACACTGACATCACAAAAGAGGAAGGATAAGAGATGGAAGGGGAACCTGAGCAGGACGAGCACATGGAAGTGAGGATGAAGGCTCTACTATCTAGACAGAGCATGGAGACGATTGGCTCTTACCTTTTCTTACCTATCTTTTCTTTCATTTCCCTTTGCTAACTTAGATAAGACTGAGTTCTTATGATCAACGATAGGGTGGTTGAGGCCCTCGCATCTTTCCAAGCTAGTAAAGATCTATTTTGCTAAATCATTCTTTTCCCCTGACTTCCACATTTGAACTTTCTTATACCTTGAACGCACAACGTATTTTCAAGCCTTTTATTGGTTGTAAACCTCGATAACTCCAACGGAACTGAAGGAGACCGTCTGATTGCTTCGATAGTATAAGTCTTTGCCATGTGCATTTGTCCCAGGCAGGATGGAGTAATGTACGCTACATGCACACTCGATGAGTTACAGATACCTGGAAGGGGAACGTAACACCCTGTGGTGAAATCCAGAAATTTTGTTATATAAAGACGGATGGGTCTGAGATCGACGCCTACACTACCAGGCTATAGGAGATAGCCACTATAGGCTCAAATCTATTTAACCTACCTTACAAATGGATCGAACTTTATACCGAAAGGGTGGGCCCCTCGGATTCGTGGCTTGGCCACTGCAGCTCACCTACAAATCTTTCACTTGACTCGCAAACTCACAGATGAGACTGCCGATCATGGTACTTTTCTGAAGCATGGTGCTTCATTTTCTACTATTGGTGATAGCAAGAGAACGTAGGATAGTGTGAGGTATAAGTCCTGCAACAACAACAACCGTAACGGTAGCAACAACAACGGGGCTCGGGGAAAAGCATTTGTGATTGGCCTGGGGAAAGCTAGGACTGATAACAACGTCGTGACGGGTACGTGTTCCTTGAACGACACTCTTGCTTCTGATCGATGAATGGAAGCGGGAAGTGATCCTTGCTGGTGGCGTCATTGAGCTTGCGGTAGTCAATGCAAACTCTCCACCCCGTGACGGTTCTCGTAGGAATCAACTCATTCCTATCATTAGTGACCACCATCATGCCACCCTTCTTGGGCACGATGTGCACAGGACTCACCTAAACAGAATCCGAGATCGGATATATCAATCCAGCATCAAGCAATTTGATGACCTCGGACGAGGGATTAATCCCCTTGATGTCCATGATCTTCCAGGCGATTGCCTTCTTTTGAAGTTTCAGTATACGAAGCAACTCGCTCTTTTCAACTGAAGATAAAGAAGATGAAATGATAACAGGCAGAAGACCCTCCTCGTCAAGAAATGCATACTCCAGATGCGGTGGGAGCTCCTTCAGCTCCAAAGATGGTGGATCCTCAACAGACGGCTTCGACTTATCACTCTCTTCACACTCAATCTCCACGAAATGCCCCGGGCTCTGGGAACTATCATCACCGATCTGATAAACCGGATGCTCATCTCTATGGCCCTCTTTCATAATGCCATGTAAGTCCCCACACAACAGATGTATTCCCGAAACATTCCCCTCTATCGTGCCTCGAAAGTGAGAACTAACACACTGGTCTACTATATCAAGATAGTATAGTGTGTCATCCTGACTCTCGGGATGACGCATCGACCTCTAAACATCAAAAGTCACATGCTCATCATTCACCCAGAGTGTGATTTGGCCCGCAGCCACATCAACAATCGTCCTAGCCGTGTTAAGGAAAGGACGTCCGAGGATCAGAGGCACTTTAGAGTCCTCATCCATATCAAGGATGACAAAATCCATCGGGAATACAAATTTGTCAATTTTGACAAGCATATTCTCAACAAATCCCTGAGGATATTTGATCGAACGATCAGCAAGACGAATACTCATCCTGGTGGGTGAAGGCTCACCCAGATCCAGCTTCTCAAAACCTTATAAGGCATAAGGTTAATGCTCGCACCCAAGTCTGCCAGTGCATTACTGACAGACATGTTTCCTATCAGACAAGGGATGGTGAAACTACCTGGATCTCCCATCTTCATGGGCAGTCTATTTTGCAGGATTGCAGAGCAGTTCACGTTTAAGAGCACACAGGACAGGTCCTCAAGTTTTTGCTTGTTTGTGAGGATGTCCTTTAGAAACTTGGCATACTTAGGCATCTGGGCCAAGGATTCCACAAACGGGATGTTTATATGTAGCTGTTTGAACAGCTCAAGAAATTTCTCGTATTGGGCCTCGTCTTTTTGTTTCCTAAGTTTGCCAGGGTATGGAACAAGAGGAGTGTAGTCAGTGACTAGCTTCGGCAACTGTGCTGTACTTGCTGGGACCGCCGAGCGTGCACCTCGTCCGAAGACTCAGTCTAGACCGTCTCAGTGATCGGTGGTGAGCCCGATGTGTCAGGTCCCGTGGTTTTACCACTCCTCGTCGTAATGGCATTTACATGCCCCCTCGGATTAGGCTCAGTGTTGCCCAGGAGATTACCCTGCTGTCTCTCAGACATCATCTTCGCCATCTGGCCTACCTGGTTTTCAATGGCCTGCATGGA
Organism: Ambrosia x helenae; assembly: GCA_030844895.1. Classification (NCBI taxonomy): domain Eukaryota; kingdom Viridiplantae; phylum Streptophyta; class Magnoliopsida; order Asterales; family Asteraceae; genus Ambrosia; species Ambrosia x helenae. The sequence goes on from CM061226.1 coordinate 14,592,670, forward strand.
TGCCTTTTGGCCCCTCATCTCTCCCTCATAATTGGAGAAGCGCTCCTCGTGCTGCTGGTAGCGCTGCTCGGCAATCTGATTGGAATTTGTGGTGTTGGTGAGGAGTTGAGACATCATTTCCTCCAACCTAGACGTACCGCCCTGGGCGTGCTGCTGGGAACTGCCCCCGACGCCCTGGTTCTGGTACTGGTTCGGTCTAGATTGGTAGGATTGGCCATGAGATTGATAAGGCTGTTGTTGTTGGGACTGTTGGGATTGGTGGGATTGGTGTGGTGCGGAGGCTCTTTGCTGAAATCCGAGAGGATTCTGGTTAGAAGTACCAGATCTCCACCCAAAGTTTGGGTGGTTTCTCCAACCCGGATTGTAAGTATTACTGTAGGGGTTATTTTGGGGTCTCGACTGATTACCCATGTAAGCCACATCCTTGTGGCCAGTATACATAACCCCCTGAGCACACGAGCCAGGCTCGTGAGACACCCCGCACTGCTCACACAAATTTTGGGCCTGGGGTACACTTTGTTGAGATCTGTCAAATCTCGTACCCAGCGCCTCAATCTGTGCAAAAATGGCCGTGTAGTTATCCACCGCATATACATCGATCGGGCAGATGAAGACCTTGATCGGTCACTCTTTCGAGACTTAAACTTTTGGGACGCCTTTTCAATAATGGCCCTAGCGTCATTAGGGGACTTTGTTCCGATGTCTCCCCCAGAATATACATCAAGGCGTTCCTGAGAGTCAAACTCGAGCCCCTGATAGAACATTTGCACCAGATGTCTTTTTGAAATATCATGGTGCGGGACACTCAAGAGTAGGTCTTTAAATCTCTCCCATGCGGTGTACAGTATTTCCTCGTCATCTTGACGAAATGTCATGATGCGGTTCCTCAACTTTTGTGTCTTTTCAGGAGGAAAGTACTGCTGCATGAACTGTTGTGATAACTCTACCCAGGTCGTGATCGACCCTGCGGGTTGTGACAAAAGCCAAGTCCGGGCTTTGTCCCGCAGTGAGAATGGGAAGAGTCTCAGACGGATAGCATCATCGGAGATGCTCGTCATCTTAAAGGTGGCTAAAACCTCTAAGAATGCAGCAATATGTCGGCCTGGATCCTCATGCTCTAGTCCACCGAATTGCACTGAGTTTTGTATCATATTCACGATACTAGATTTGATCTCGAAATGGTCAGCCAAAATAGCCGGCCGGACAATACTCGGCGCCAGTCCATCTCCTCCTGGACGACTACTATCATTAAGCGGAATGTCGTCGTCCGCCATGATAATGTCACTATGGGCTTCCGACCCCTCGTCGTCAGCTAGATCGTGCCTCGCCTCGTCAACTGGGACCTCAACTATAGGAGCAGAAATAAGAATATCAGAAACAAGACGCAATTTATGGAGTCTAATCCTCTCGCTTCTCCTTAGGCGCCTTCGCTCCTCGTCAGAAAGATCACCAGAAGGCCCGGGGTTCGCGGACATCAACCTGCATGTAAGAATGATACAGTTGCAATAGGCGAATATATGACAAACCCTAAAAGGCGATAAAAGACAGAAAAATAAATAAATGAAATAAAGAATCAATAAATTCATGCGAAAATAACGGAAAGCTATATATTAAAGATAATCAAATAAAAAAAACTAATAGAATCAATAGAATTAACAGAAATAAACAGACTAAGCCTAAAACTATACAAAAAAATGAAATTAATAATTAGTCCAAATGCGAACAAATAAATCTAATTAATCAAATAACGAACAAATCAAATTCATAGACAAACCAATTAATCCAATGTTCAATAAATTAAATCTATCAACATCCTAATGAACGAAAAATCAAATCAAACAATCCTATAAGCAGATAAATGAACGAATCTATATGCAAACCTATTAATCAATCTAAAATCAATCCAAAATATCTACAGACAGATAAATTTAATAAAAATTCAAATAATCATATATGCAAATAAATGAATAAAATAACGAATCAACGAAGTATAAACAAGTATTCACAAGCATGTATACTGGTAAAAAGTTGACTCGGTCCGTTCTGAATGCTCGTTGCGTCCCCGGCAACGGCGCCAAAAACTTGATGTGTGCGAATATACACATAATTTTACAATGAAATAACACACGTTTTGCTTTAATATTTATAAATATTGTTTAGACCTTAATATTAAAACACACACAATAGGGCAAGTGTACCCTGTCATATATGTAGTAATGTACAGATAAGAACCAGATATCGATCCATGGACGCGCGCGGAGCAATGGTACTAAAACTCTATCCCCGATTTACCAGTAAGAAAAGATAGTGAAAGTTTGTTGTTTTTAACTAAATTAATTCTAAAATATCTAAATAACATATGTAAGACTCCAAATACAAAATATAACCATATAAACTATAATATACCAATCCTAGCATGTCATCTACATATGATAGGTAATACAGGCGTGTGATCAACATTCCCATTTTCCGACAGTTAGTTTCCCTCTCGGGCATCCTAACATGACAACTATACAGAAAGCTAACATGAATACACACGTTAACCACTTCAAGTTGTTTATTAGCGCGCAACTGATATGATCTCATGAGAATCTTTTAAAGATACGTTAGTCATCTTGTTGGGAGTTTTCTAACCGCACTAGTTAAGGAAAGCAATATCGAATACACAATACGACCACCTAGACTAGCATAAAGTAGAGCATTTCACAACCTATTCCATTTCACCAACTTTGAACACAAATTTACTAAGATCGCCATTTTCGCCAAAATAACTAACAAAGATCATTAACCGTGTCAAAGATCAGTAACAACACCATTAAGCTTTTTAGACTCTTTTACATGCCGGTAAACATTTATAATCATTATCCGAGTGACTTTAACCAAACCAATACCCGGTTACAGTTTCATGGTGTAAACTTTATTAACAAGTTAACTAGTCTACTATCAGACGATTAAACACACGGTTTCTTCAACAAGTAATCCACCTAACACATTCGACAATCATCAAAATCATCCAAACACAACTACAAATCTAACAACAATGAAACAAGGTTGCGCTATAATCATCAAGATTCAAACATGAAAAACGCCAAATTCATACAAAACTTGATTTCATACAAACGATTGTTTTTACTACTAACTATTACTAGATATTATCCGTATACAATAATGCAATAGATAAACAACACAATCAAGTCAAAATATTCAGATTTGAACAAACTTAAAGTTTATAGATCAAACCATAAATCTTGAATGTGAAGGATTGGATGATGCTAGATGATTAGGATCGAATCCCAAGCTTGTTAAACGGCTTTCCAGCAGCTTGGTTCGTCCGAAAATCGCCCAAAATCGCCTCTCCAAAACCCAATAATCGAACAGTGGGCTGAATGGGCAATATATAGCTGAACAGGGGCCTGTGAGCGGCAGCTCACTTTTCAAAAAGTTTGCAAGTTGCTTGTAAGGTGACGTAGGCCTTTTAGAACATTTCTGGAAATATCTGGATGAGCGAGCGGCCGTTCACAGGATCTGAGGTCGTGTTTGCGCGTCGAAACCTGCGTTTTTCCTTCAGTTATGCCTCCGGGACATCGTTTAAGACCCGGGGACTTTTATATGTGTAAATTAACGTATATCAAATAATAGTAATAATAATATATTTGTTTCCATTCCTTGAAGGAATGAAAAAAAACACCACCTTACCATGGAATGAAAATTCTTAAAATGGAAGGAATCTCATTCCTTATGGAATGATCCATTCCATTACTACATGGTAACCAAACATGTTTAATTTCATTCCATTAGAATGATCTATTCCAATCCACTTTTGATTCATTCATACCAAACGCTACCTTAGGGTTTATATATCTAATTAAGAACATTAAGATTTTGAAATAAGTGTGAATTTGTATTAAATGCAATTAAAATCTTAGGATAATTTCTAACTAATTTATATACTTAGATTAATATTTTGATATATAAAATAAGAAATAATAATAGTTAGTTATTTGATTGGACAAATAAATAAGTAATTTGAGTTACTTGAAATTGTGATTAATTGCATAAAAAACTTTGAAAACTTAATAAAAGTTATTTATAAAATTAAATAAATAATTTTTATAAAATTAAAAACCTTATTTTCCATTCAATTAACAAAAATTATTGGAAACCTATTTAATATAATTTATAAAATAAATTTAAAACAAAAAAACAAATATGTAAAAATGAATTAATCAATAAATAAAAATAAATTAATGTTTTATAACTAGGAAATATTATATTTTTATTAAAATAATTTTATGAAAAACTAAAATGAATTAAATGTATTATTATTAGTTAAACATAATAAATTTGGATAAAAATTAAGTTTATATAGAAAAAATATAATTTTGTGAAAAAATGTAATGTTTTTTATTTAAACATTTTGAAAATATTTTTTTATTAAATTTTCTACTTTAAATTTAATTAAAATAGATTTTTAAAGTTTAAGTAAGGGAATAAATTGATTAAAAATAATAAGAGTATTAAATTATAACATTTTTGGCAATTTAAATTTTGGAATAAGATAATGTATTAAAAATATTTTTTTAATAAAATTTTAAATTAAAATTAATTGAAACAAATATCTATTTCATAATTTATTTATTAAAAGTAAAATTAACTACAAATTTATAATAATTTTAGAAAATAAGTGAAAGGTTATGATCTAGAACTTTTATAAAAGTTGATAAAAATCTCTGTGGAATAAAAATGTTTAAAGCTAAACTTTAAATGAATATATTAATAAATGATAAAGACCAAAGTAATACATATATAGAATAAGGAAAAAAATAAAAAGAAAAGGGATCCCGGCCCGGCTCGATCTCAAGACCTGGGTCGGTTTTGCGTCTTAAATACACACTTGCAACCACTAGGCTGGGCCCTTAGTTAGTAACAATGAACATAAACGATTTTTGAAACCTAACTTATAATTTTCTGATGAAAGGGTGTTTTACCATGTTAAGATGTAGTCAATTATGTGATTTTAAGTGATTTATATCATAAAACATGGTTACTTTGAGTTTAATTTGAATCGCAGGTAATTAGAGCGGATTGAATGCATTTTTGGGACAATCAAATGGATTTGAATTGAAGATATTAAATGATGATGTGATAAAGCTTTGGAATACGAAGACGTGGCCACAAGAATCGGAGAAAGCGGAGTTATAACAAAGTTTTTATGAAGAAAACAAGTTTGGCGCGCCATTTGGGAATTTCAGCATTAAGTGGCACCAAAATGGGTGCAAAATGGCGCCAGGTGGCGCCAGTTACTGATCATATACGAAATTTTTGGGTTTTCACCATATTAAAAGATATACCATCCCAAAAACGATTATCTCTTCAACCCTAGCTGTTATTCACCTCCCAAACACACATTTCATCATCCCAAACCTCAATCCATTCAATCCTTTCATGCAATCATCATTCCAATCATTCATTGAAGATCTTGCAATGGAGATGAGAGGCTAATTCCTTTGTGACCACCTCCGGGTGGATGGCTTGTATGTGAAACTCAACTTAATTCATCTTAGTATTTTGGATTGTTCTTTATGTTTTGAAGAATACTTGTGGTTTGATTCATTTAAACAAATTATATGTGTTTCAATTGCTTATCTTTTGATCATTCGCATTCGGTTTTCTTACATCGTGAGCAGTTTGATTATTGGGAGGGTATTTGGCACATATGGTTTGGTAATTGGATTGTATAAGTTATTATTAAAAACTTGTGTCTAATTACCACTTGAATTACAATCAATTAACAAGGCCATGTCTATGTGGTATTTTTACTAATTGAAACAAGTTGGGTGAATTGTCAAACCAGAGGTCCGGAGGGGGTTACTTTCTTTTAATTATTGTTTTCAACTTAAAATCAAGGTTTCTAGCTTTATTAGTGTTTCTTAATCAATTACAACTTTTCACTAGATATTAATTAAAACTAGGCAAAATAACAACTTTCCACTAATTCCCCATGGAGACGACCTTACTTTCCACTTACTACTTAATATTTTCTTTTGACCGACCCAACGACATCGATCAAAATGGCGCCGTTGCCAGGGAATCGGTGTGCTTAGTTAGATAGTTTTGTTTTAGTTTTTATTACTTTTCTTAAAAAAATATTTTCTTTTTCTTGTCTTTTAGTTTAAGTTTTGTTTTGTTTTGTTTAGTTCAGTATTACGCGTGGTTTTCTTGTTTGTGTCTGTGCAGGTAATTCAGTTGCATGCATCATACACGTTATTCGGGCAAAACTTCACCATTAATTTACGATCCGAAAATTGAAAAGACAGATAGAAAGAACAGAGCTATCCATCATACCCGACCAACATCAAATATGAGCCATCACAGTAACCAAGATAACCAACTTCCACCGAACCAACCTGACCTAATACCACCACAACAAAACCCATTGGGCGATATGCCTCCACGACCATTGCAAACAGCACCAACTCCAAGACAACAACAACCATTCCCACAATTTAGCCCAGATCCGAACGCTGGTGGTTCTAGACAATTTCAGCAAGGTCATCAAGAGCATGATGAGTGGGACGAACATTATGAAAATGATCCAGCTTTTGAGGCCCTACCACAACAGCAACAACCCAACCGACCATTAACCTTAAATCGACAACCACCACAAAACCGCAACCCAAGATCTCACAGTAATAGAGCAACATATTCACTTTATGGAGATGACAGTATACAGGGTGCTGCGGGCACCAGTAGAGTTGCTCATTGTGACGGAGGAGTTGATGATGATGGGTACTACATGAATCAGGATCAGTTCGACTATGATGAGTATGATGAGTTTGGTCCGCAATATCAGCAAAGACAACAGCGAGGGTTGAATATGAGGGGACAAAATCAGGGACAGAGAAGGGTCCCTCAGAATCAACCAAGAAATCAAGCGCGGGGGAATGGGTAGAGGCAATATGTAGATGGAGTACCTAGGGTGAACTACAGACCTCCTTTAAATGGTGTTGGGAGCCATTTTATTCCAGTGGCCACTGAGCACACTTCACCTGTAGTACCACCGCATCAGAACGGAAGGAGCTTTGAGGTTAGACCCCAATATTTAAACCACCTTTCGAGTTTCTATGGTAAGGCAACAGAGGAACCCTATCTACACATTGCGGAGTTTGTGAGTATTTGTAACACCATTGGGGGCCATGGGTTTAGTCAGGATGAGGTGAGATTGATGAAGTTTCAGTTCACCCTCAAAGATCAAGCGAAGTTGTGGTATCATTCATTGCCTGCTGGGAGTATATTCATATGGCAAGAGCTTCAACAACAATTCTTAGAGGAATATTATACTATGACTCGCACTACTGATGCTCGGGAGGCTATCAGAACCTTCCAACAACACTCGGGAGAACAATTTCATAAAGCATTCACAAGGTTTAAGGAGTTGTTAAGGAAATGTCCACATCATGATATACCTATGTGGGAACTGATTAAGTCATTTTATGACGGCCTACTCCCTGAGGATGTTAGAGATTTGAATGCCAACAGTAATGGTACCTTTTTGACTAACCATGAGGATGTGGATTGGGAGTACATGGAGAGGTTGGCTGTGACATCAAAGAGACAGGCTCGTGCTAGTAGAAGAAGCCGAACAGGTGCAGCTAGGGGTGTTAATGCAGAGGCTGAAAAGAGAATAGCAAGCTTAGAGCGACAGATTGCGCAGTTGACAGCTAGTAGAGGCAAAAGAAGGAGTGATGGAGCAAAGGCAGCTAATTCTTTTACAGTTTGCTCCATTTGTGATGATCTGGGACACATGGATGCTGATTGTCCTACTCAACAAGGGAAATCTGAAGAAGTAAATCAGCTTTATGGACAGCGAAAGCCATATGATATGAATTCTAATTCATATCACCCAGATTTGCGAAATCACCCTAATTTTAGTTACAGTAATACTTCTAACTAGTTGAGTCCTCTATCACACGTACCTAATCAAAACAATCAAAGAGGATATCCAGGCCAAGGGAACTACATCAATCAAAGAAACTACCAGCAAGGATCTGGAAGCAATCAAGGGAGTTCTCAAGGCAACTAGAGAAGTCAAGGAAATCAACAGGGTGGCTCTTTAGGACAGGATGGATTAGTGAGAGAGATGTTGACTGAGTTTATGAAGTCAACAGGAGAATTCATGAAGTCAACGGATGATTTCATGAAAGAGATGAGGAAGGAAAATGAAATAAGGGATAAGGAGTACAAGGCCCTTTCGAAGCAAATTGGCCAGATTGCAGAAGAGTTGTCCTCTATGCGTCTAGACCCAAGTAAGTTACCGAGCACCACTAAAGTAAATCCTACACACCAATCATCCAGCTTGAGACATGGCAAAAATGCAGAGATTAATCAGGTAAGTATTCTTCGCTCAGGCAAGATTTATGACAATAAGATAGGATCTCCACCACCATTTGTAGAGGGGTGGTGGAGGATGTCAGTGATGATGATGATGAGAGGGAATCTGTGAAAACATTTGTTAGCCCTAAAAAGACTAAGAAAGTAACTTTTTCTGAATCACCAAATAGGGTATTAGAGAATAACACTGAAGCTAAGGAAAAGGGTGTGGAGGGTAATACCATCCCGTTTTTTGCAGCTTTGGTGCCACCAGAAACAAAGGTAAAAAGAAGTAGCCCACAACAGGAGGAAATGTGGGAAATTTTTAAGCAGGTAAAGATTAACATACTTTTGTTGGATGCTATTAAACAGATTCCCGCTTATGCTAAGTATTTGAAGGAGTTGTGTACTCAAAAACGGAAAAATAAAATTCCAAAGAAAATTGATTTTTCAGAAAGTGTCAGTGCTGTTTTGTCGGGTATACCTCCTCCTAAGTTCAGGGATCCAGGGACTCCTTTGATACCCATTCAAGTGGGTGAATTTAAGATAGACCGAGCTTTACTGGATCTCGGAGCTAGTGTTAGTATCCTACCGGGGAGTTTATACGACCAGTATGATTTTGGGCCTTTGCAGAAAGCCGACACTACTGTGGTGTTGGCTGACTTGACTTTCAAACTTCCCCGGGGGATAGTATATGATGTCATTGTCAAAATTGAGGACTTTTACTACCCAATTGATTTTCTAGTGTTGGATTATGTCTCTTCAGACACAACTAAACAACCTAATGTGATACTTGGTAGACCGTTTTTAGCAACTGCAAATGCTTTAATTGATTGTAGAAACGGGACAGTTGACATGACATTCGGGAATAGGAAAGTTCTTTTAAGCATTTTTTCCCATACATCTAACTCTCTAGTCAGTGATGAATGCTTTATGGCGGACATTATTGACACGTGTCACCCCTATGAAAATGAGGCAGACGCAACAGAGACGTGTTTTGTTTGTGACAGGAAGGATGCTGAATACAGGGAGGTTCTGAAGGAGATGGAGAATGAGTTGGAGGTGATGGGTGTCAAAGAAGGGAAACCTACTTCGACACTTCAAGTGGAAAGCCTACTAGAGCACATTGACACGCAACTGAAGCCATCATTGGAATCACCTCCACAGCTGGAACTGAAAGAATTACCAAAGAATTTAAAATATGCTTTTGTAGGTGAGAATAAAACTCTTCCTGTTATTATTGCTTCTAATTTGTCTGATGTGCAGGAAAAAGCATTGATGGAAGTGTTAGTGGAGCATAAGGCGGCGATTGGATGGACCATTTCATACTTGAAAGGAATTAGTCCATCCATTGTGATGCATAGGATTATTACTGAAGAAGGTGCAAATCTAGCTAGGGATGCTCAGAGAAGGTTGAACCCGAATATGCGGGAAGTGGTGAAAAAGGAGGTCTTAAAGTGGCTTGATGCAGGTATTGTCTACCCAATTTCAGATAGTGAGTGGGTGAGTCCGACACAGACAGTGCCCAAGAAAGCAGGTATACAGATTGTTACAGGTGAGGATGGTGAGCAAATTGCTACCTGGCCCGTGACCGGGTGGCGTATTTGCATTGATTACATGAAGTTGAATTCTGCAACTTCCAAAGATCACTTTCCATTCCCTTTTGTTGATAAGATAGTTGAAAAACTCACAGGTCAGAAATTTTACTGCTTTCTAGATGGATCTTCAGGATATAACCAGATTGCCATACATCCTGAAGATCAATAGAAGACTACGTTTACATGTCCATATGGCACCTTCGCATTCAGACGAATGCCATTTGGCCTTTGTAATGCCCCGGCTACCTTTCAAAGGTGCATGATGAGTATCTTCTCAGATATGGTCGGGGACTCTCTAGAGATCTTCATGGATGACTTTTCCATTTTTGGCACATCTTTTGAGTCATGTTTAACACAACTAACGAAAGTTTTGAAAAGATGTGTGGAAACAAATCTGGTTTTAAGTTGGGAAAAGAGCCATTTTATGGTTCAGGAAGGGATTATGTTGGGACACGTAATCTCAAGTAGGGGAATCGAGGTGGACCATGCTAAAATTCAAGTGATTTCAATTTTAACTCCACCTACAAATGTCAAAGGCGTTCGTTCCTTTCTTGGACACGCCGGGTTTTATAGACGGTTCATAAAAGGATTTTCTATTATTACTAAACCGCTATGTAACCTTTTGTTGAAAGATGTCCTGTTTGTTTTTAATGAAGAATGTATGAAAGCTTTTACCACCCTAAAACAAAAACTAATTGAGGCTCCTGTTTTACAATCACCATACTGGTCCACCCCTTTTGAGATAATGTGTGACACTAGTGATTATGCGGTTGGGGCGGTTCTGGGACAACGGGTGGATAAAAAGCCTGTGGCTATTTACTATGCAAGCAAAACTCTCTCTGATGCTCAGTTAAATTATACCAATACTGAGAAAGAGTTGCTTGCAGTTGTGTATGCATTGGATAAGTTTAGATCTTATTTATGGGGTAGCAAGGTTATTTTTTATTCTGACCACAGTGCTGTCAGGTACCTCATGGAAAAGAAGGATGCTAAGCCAATGTTGATTAGTTGGATCTTACTGTTGCAGGAATTCGACCTTGAGATTCGAGACAAGAAGGGGAGTGAGAACGTGGTGGTAGACCACTTGTCACGGGTGGTGCATGAGACACAAGCACCGGAAGTGGAAATCAATGACATGTTTCCAGATGAGCAATTATTATCTGTTTCCACTAAACCATGGTTTGCTGATTTTGCTAATTATGCAGTTACAGGAACCACTCCAGAGCACTGGCCAAAGAGGAAGAAGCAGCACTTTCCTTCTCAAGAAAAGTATTACATATGGGATGACCCACACCTCTTCAAAGTTGGACCAGATCAGCTCATCCGAAGATGTGTACCGGATGATGAAGTTCAATGTGTGCTGAGAATAGTGCATACATCAGCATGTGGCGGCCATTTCAGTGGTCAAAAGACGGGCCACAAAGTGCCTTCATGCGGCCTATATTGGCCTACCATTTTTAAAGATGCTTTCGAGTTCGCTAAAAATTGCTTAAGATGTCAACAGATGGGTAGCATCTCGAAATGGAACGAGATGCCCATGCAGCCGATTCTAGTTGTCGACATCTTTGATGTTTGGGGAATCGACTTTATGGGCCCGTTCCCAAATTCATTCGCTAACTTGTACATCTTAGTGGCAGTGGATTACGTATCCAAATGGATCGAAGCCATTGCCACCAAGACAAATGATCACAAAGTGGTGTGCAAGTTTGTTCAAAGTAACATCTTTACTCGCTTTGGAATCCCTCGTGTGATCATTAGTGATGGGGGGTCCCACTTTAAAAACTTTTACTTTGGAAAGCTTCTTAAAAATTATGGTGTAGACCACCGTATCGCGACACCGTATCACCCACAAACTAGTGGGCAAGTTGAGGTGTCCAATAGGCAGATTAAGGAAATTTTACAAAAAACTGTGCGACCCGACCGCAAGGACTGGTCCACTAAATTGGACGATGCTTTGTGGGCGTATCGCACTGCCTACAAAACACCTATTGGAACCACACCTTATCGGTTGGTCTACGGGAAGGGGTGTCACTTACCCGTTGAACTTACACATCGTGCTTTATGGGCTGTTAAACAGGTTAACATGGACTATGATGCTGCAGGAAAGGCAAGAAAGTTGGCACTGGGAGAGCTTGAAGAGCTGAGAAACGAGGCATATGAGAGTGCAGCAGCATATAAGGACAAAGTCAAGAAGGTGCACGATGTCAAGATCGGGTTGAAAAACATCGAGGTAGGTCATAGAGTTTGGCTATACAATTCTAGACTGAAGTTATTTCCAGGGAAGCTGAGGAGCAAGTGGACTGGACCGTATCTGGTCACACGTGTGGGGGACTATGGAGATGTGGAGATTGAAGACTTCGATGATCATTTGAGGCAAGTGGTGAATGGCCACCGATTGAAACCATATATTGAGCCGAATGACATAAATGGACCGGGCAAACAATCAGAGAGCTTCGCTTTAAGAACTCTGACTTATGATTCAGAATGAGCATATGAGGTACAAGTCTGGCTGAAGACTAATAAACTTAGCACTCCCGTGAGGCAGCCCAGAATTTTTGTATATATTGTTGCTTGTGTTTATTTCCGTTTTAACCAATTGCAAGTTTGTTGAAGTACGCCCGTTATCTCACACAAGTGTGGGGAAGTTTGCACCACACAGGTACGTTTTCTGACCCCGAGCCGCCAGTCGAGGACGACTTTATTTTTTTAGAGGGTGGAGAGGGAGAGTAAGAACGTTGAAAAAGGTTTTTTGCAGGTTATTATTATAAAAAAAAACTAAAAAAATAACAATAATAAAAAAAACATCGTACATTTTTTTTCAAAAATGTGTAGTTTGTTTTATTTATGATTATTGTTTTTTTAATTAGTTTAAATCATTCTTTTCTTTAGATAATAATTGCTAAAAAAAAATAACTATGTGTTGGGATTGTGTGTTTAGTTGTGTCTGTAGTAGCATGATTGATTGATATGGTAACCACATTCTTATATTTAGAATTGAACAAAACAATATATGGGGAACAATGTATCCCAAGTGTGAGATGGGGAGAACCTAAGGGAAATGTTTGGGAAATGTACACAAACATTGAAAAAGTTAAAAATTTTAAAAGAAAAAAAATTGGTTTAGCAAAGCTTAATTGCGTTTGAAAGCCGGATTTTTCGGTGTAAATCATTAACTTTTCAAAGCTAACTTATTGGCAGAGGTCCTTGGTCATGGTCTAATTCATGGAGAAGTAGTATGAACCGTTTTCAGCAAGTGTTTTTAAGAAAGAAAATGTGTAGAATTGCCTGATTATGGTTAACAAGCTATTGGTAATAAAAGCATGCACACATCGGCAACCCATTTCCCCACTTTTGTGAGATCTTGAGCCTACTAGATGATAGATTAACATAAAGATATTTTCATTTGTTGAGAGTAGGCCAGATGTTTCTCTGTTGCAGAACTTGTGTAATTTGATGCATGCTGAGGTTATAGACTAGATATGCACATAGATGATAAAGGCAACTTATGATTCCATTTTTCTGTTGATACCTTGTTTTTTATTTATGTGTTGATCCACTTCCCCAAAATATTACCCTTAGTAGCCAAGTTTGAGCATTATACCCGTTCGTTTGTTAAACCTATATAGTCACCCAACTATACATGTAAACCTTTACCAGTTATTAGTTATTGATGACATCCAAAGTGTTAAGTGCTTGTGTTTGTTATTAGAAATTATATATACGTGTGTTGAAAAAAAAAGAGATAAAAAAAAAGGAATGAAAAATTGTTTGTGTTATAGGTCGAATATGACCGATGTTGTGATTATTAGTAGTATAGTGAATAAGGATTGCCGTTCAAACTGTTTCACCATTTTGTTTTAGCCACTTTTAGCCAAATATTTCCTACCTTTACCCTAAGCTCAAAACTCGTAAGTCCTTTAGATATGTGCATTGTTTATAACTTAGGTGTGATTGTTATACAAGCCTATGATAACAGAGTTGCATACTTGGTTTTTGAGTGATTCATACTAACACATTATATGCTAGTCCAGATATTCAGCCGAGTGGAGTGAAAAATTGTGAGGGTGTGTTGCATGAAAATAAAAGCCAGAAGCATGTTAGGTTTAGTCGGGCTAATTCTGCTTTTAAATGGGAATTATTTGTACTTGCTGAATTAACACATCTAATGCTGATTTAGAATGGGGCATGACTTTAGCCCTTAACTGAGAATTAGTGGAGATTAGTGAAGTGTGACTGTTAATGATGGTAGGATAGTTGCAAAGAAGCTTTGCTTGGGGGCAAGCAAAGGGTAAGTGTGGGAATGTGATGAAAGGGTGCTTTACCATGTTAAGATGTAGTTAATTATGTGATTTTAAGTGATTTATATCATAAAACATGGTTACTTTGAGTTTAATTTGAATCGCAGGTAATTGGAGCGGATTGAATGCATTTTTGGGAAAATCAAATGGATTTGAATTGAAGATATTAAATGATGATGTGATAAAGCTCTGGAATATGAAGACGTGGCCGTAAGAATCAGAGAAAACAGAGTTATAACGAAGTTTTTATGAAGAAAACAAGTTTGGCGCGCCGTTTGGGAATTTCAGCATCAGGTGGCGCCAAAATGGGTGCAAAATTGCGCCAGGTGGCGCCAGTTACTGATCATATACGAAATTTTTGGGTTTTCACCATATTAAAAGATATACCATCCCAAAAACGAATCTCTTCAACCCTAGCTGTTATTCACCTCCCAAACACACTTTTCATCATCCCAAACCTCAATCCAATCAATCCTTTCATGCAATCATCATTCCAATCATTCATTGAAGATCTTGCAATGGAGATGAGAGGCTAATTTCTCTGTGACCACCTCCGGGTGTATGGTTTCTATGTGAAACTCAACTTGATTCATCTTAGTATTTTGGATTGTTCTTTATGTTTTGAAGAATACTTGTAGTTTGATTCATTTAAACAAATTATATGTGTTTCAATTGCTTATCTTTTGATCATTCGCATTCGGTTTTCTTACATCGTGAGCAATTTGATTATTGGGAGGGTATTTGGCACATATGGTTTGGTAATTGGATTGTATAAGTTATTATTAAAAAATTGTGTCTAATTACCACTTGAATTACAATCAATTTACAAGGCCATGTCTATGTGGTATTCTTACTAATTGAAACAAGTTGGGTGAATCGTCAAATCAGAGGTCCGGAGGGGGTTACTTTCTTTTAATTATTGTTTTCAACTTAAAATCAAGGTTCCTAGCTTTATTAGTGTTTCTTAATCAATTACAACTTTTCAATAGATATTAATTAAAACTAGGCAAAATTACAACTTTCATTAATTCCCCGTGAAGACGACCTAACTTTCCACTTACTACTTAATATTTTCTTTTGACCGATCCAACGACATCTATCATTTTCCAAATTCTAGATAACTATATACCCTAGTTTCTTAATCAAACAAACTGAAACCAACGGCTTGAATGAATGTTAGATAAAGACTAAACTATTAAAGTAATACATAAATATAATAAAGCAAAAAAATAAATAAAAGGAAAAGGCATCCCGGCCTGGCTCAATCTCAAGACCTGGGTTGGTACGTCTTAAACACACACTTGCAACCACTGAGCTGGGCCCTTAGTTTGTATAGATGAACATAAACTATTTTTGAAACCTAACTTATATTTCCTAATTCTAAATAACTATATACCCTAGTTCCTTAATCGAACAAATAGAACCCAACAACTTGATTGAATGTAAAAATAAATCCATGGCTTTTGTATACGTAGTAGTATAGAGCAAGACAACCATGGAGGTGTGTTTAAGCTGGTGCTGCATCGATCCCAACATTTTTCAACAATAACCGACTCGAACCGTTTTTTCTCAAATCGATCCCAAACTGGTTTGAAAAAAACTGGTCTATTTTATTAAAAAAATTACAATTTTATAATAAAAATATATTTAACCAATATATACAAAATGGTTTGTACACATACAAATATCTACCTGTACATGTTTAAAAATTTGTAAAAATCAATAAAAGTTAAACTTAATGTAAAAAACAATTTTTTATCTTAAAAACTGTAGTATGCACAGCTAGTTGGTGGTGGTGATAATGATGATGTCACATAAGCTTTCACCAAATAATCAGGTTTTGTGCTAGATTAGTTGTCACGTCTGTATAAACTAATTAGGTTAGACCTCGGTTAGTAATGTTTGATGGAGTAAAATAACTTGAAAGTTGTGACTGACATGTGGAATTTCTTAAGTTTAGATTATTGCCGGTCAATTTGTCAAAGTTTAGATTATTAAAATCCAATATCCTTGTATTTGAAATTTATATAATTGTTACGATACTTACAAATAGATGCGAGAGATGTTTAAGTGGTCTAGTTTTCGACCCTATCAAGAAATTCATGATTTTAAACCTTCAGCACCCACTTGAATAGATTTTGATCACATTGCAATTTGCGAGTATGGGAATGATCTTCCATTGCATGTTTTATTTTCATTCACCCATTTGGGCTCCATGAGGGGTGAATATGAACCTCGTTAAAAACTGAACTGGAAACCAATGATTGATAAATTGGAATCAAAGCGAACTAACTTTCAATTGGTGGGAGAATCACACTACTCAAGTTGTTATTGGCAACCTTCGATTATATTATCTTTCCTTATTGTGGGGTGGTAACGCATCTAATTCTATAATTTTATGGATTGTTTGGAATAGAATAGAATAGTGGCCCAAAAAGAGCAAGGATGACCTGGACTCAGAAGCTTAAGACATGCTAACATAGCTTTTTTGTCGAAATCATGGTGGTTATTAAAAAAATAACTCGACAAATTTGTGGGTTAAGGTTATTAGGTGCGTTAATTTTTACTACAATAAAAGACTTTGGAAAAGCATTTCGGTTAAACAATTCATTACGGGTAGTGGTACCGATACTGATCCTGAAAATACCGATCTCGAAAACTCCCAAAACCCAATACTGATACTAATACCGAAAACATACGATACGGTATGGAATCGGTTCGGTACCGAACACCTCTAAATGTGAGTATTGATACCGATACCAACCGATATACTGATCCTGAAAATACCGATCTTGAAAACTCCTAAAACCCAATACTGATACCAATACCGAAAACATACTATACGGTATGGAATCGGTTCGGTACCGAACACCTCTAAATGTGAGTACCGACACCGATACCAACCGATACTGATCCTGAAAATACCGATCTCGAAAACTCCCAAAACCCAATACTGATACCAATACCTAATAGACTATGTATTATAGGAAATAATTGTAAAATCATTATTAGCAAATCTCTCCCCAATTATAGGAGAGTTGGTTGTATTACTATATATTGTGATCATTGTTAATAGAATGGGACAAGTTGACTATCATCTATCATGGTATCATCCTTCCCTTTTCCTTAAAACCGATCCAACCCTACCTCTTCTCACAATCTCCGTCGGTCCCATCCATTGCTTCCGCCCCACCTCTGTTTCTTCTTTTATCCTCCCTCTTTCTCACATACTCCCTCCCCTCCGACTCTCCTATCCTTTCATCTGCAACCCATGGACCCAAAACTACACCCGGTGATGACCGTATCAAATATCAAGAATTTCATCCCTATTATTCTTGAAGATGAAACCTCCCATTATATCACGTGGTTTGAACTTTTCCAGATCCACTGTCGTGCCTATGAAGTCTTTAATCACCTCCAACCAAAGCCGGCTGCCGCCTCCCCTTCTACCCCCCTCTGATGACGGCAAACAGCCTACTCCCACTGCTGCCGAGGCACTATGGTCTCGTCTAGACGCCATAGTCCTCCAGTGGATCTATGGAACAATCTCACAGCCCCTCGTTCACACTATTATGACTCCGGGTCAGACTGCTTATGACGCGTGGGTCTCTCTCCGAAACCACTTCAACGACAATAAGCATACCAGATCCATTTTCTTAACCCAGGAATTTGCAAATCTTAATCTTGCAAACTTCCCTTCTATGGCGGCATATTGTCAACACGCGAAACTACTTTTGGATCAACTCGCCGGGGTAGGATCGCCTGTTGATAATGATCGTCTGGTCCTTCAGGTCTTGGCTGGTCTCACAGAGCAGTTCGACGGGATTTCCACGGTACTCGGAAACAAAGATCCACTCCCTGACTTTGCAGAAGTTCGTTCACATCTCGGCATGGAAGAACAGAAAAAGAAACGTCATGCTTCGTCGGCTGCTCAAGCGTCCGCAACAGCCCTCACGGCTTCTGTGTCCTCGGGGTCTTCTGATGACAGGTCACGTAGCCGTGGTAGGAGCCGGGGAAGGGGACGTGGTCGTGGTACCTCCAACCACGGTCGCAGCAACTCGCACACTTATTCCCAGCAACCCGGTTCCCATCCATACATTGTATTCCCCTCTTCATGGGCTACTTCACAATGGGCCTCCTTACTTAATGGACAGCAACAACAGACTCGGCCCAACAATGTACCGCCTTGTCCATACCCTTCCAGGCCCACCAACTCCTCGGCTGGACAAGGAATTTTAGGTCCAAAACCTGATCAGGCGTTTACTTCGGGCTACACCCCAACCGACATAGAATAGGCTTTATACACATTGGCTTTAAATCCACCGGATCACGGCGTTATGGACACGGGCGCCTCATCTCATTCGGCCAACGAGCAAGGTATTTACTACTCGTCTAATTTTAATAAATGCACTAACAAACATATTATTGTTGGTAATGGCATGTCCATCCCGGTTTTGGCCCAAGGTAACCAAGTCTTACCCCGCCCTTTCCACCTTTAAAACTAAACAATGTCCTATTTGCACCCAAAATAATTAAAAACCTAATATCTGTGAGACGCCTTACCACCGATAACTTGGTTTCAATTGAATTTGACCCCTTTGGTTTTCTTGTGAAGGATCTCAAAACCAAGGCTCTTATCCTCGGATGCAATAGCACAGGCGACCTCTATCCTCTCACGCAACAATTCTCCACCAACTTCAACAATCCCACTGCTCTCGCTACCGTGTCTCAAGACCGTTGGCATCAACGCCTAGGACACCCCGGGAACAACCTTTTGCATTCCTTAAAACATTCATCTTTTATTGATTATGGTAGAATAAATGACAAACTTTGTCAGTCATGTGTGTTTGGAAAAAGTACTAAATTACCGTTTTTTGCATCCATTAATAATACTTGTTTGCCCTTTGATATCATTCACATCGATTTATGGACCTCCCCTGTGCTTAACACAGCCGGTCACCGTTATTATTTACTGTTTATTGATGACTTCACTGATTTCTTATGGACCTTCCCCATTAGCCACAAATCCCAAGTTTTTGCAACCTTCACCGCCTTCTACAACCTTATACAAACCCAGTTTGAACGAAAAATTAAACAGTTTCAATGTGATAACGGTAAAGAATATGCAAACAATAATTTCTATAACTTTTGCAATCAAAACGGTATGCAATTCCGCTTCTCATGCCCACACACATCTTCTCAAAATGGAAAAAGCGGAGCGCAAAATCCGCACCATTAATAACATGCTCCGAACACTTCTTGCCCAAGCTTCCTTACCCCCCAACCTGTGGCATCACGCCCTTGAGACCGCCACATACCTTCTAAACATCCTACCTAGTAAACAACATGATTTTCTTTCCCCCACCTACCTTCTCTACCATAGCATCCCAGAATACGAGCACCTCCGCGTATTCGGTTTCCTGTGCTTCCCCATCACCCCCTATACCACAATAAACAAACTCACCAACAGGCCTCAACCCCGCGTCTTCCTTGGCTATCCCTCTAACCATCGCGGATATAAATGTCTCGACCTCCATACTAATCGGATGTTTATATCTCGACATGTGTACTTTGAGGAGTCCATCTTCCCCTACCAAATTCAAACCTCCACTACCCCACCCAATTATGATTTTCTCTCCACACCACTAAATCCTCTCCTCTGGAACCATGTGACCAATGCCTCTCCCACTACCAATCCTCCACCCGGCCCACACCCTGCCACACCTCCCGCAACCACCGGCCCAACCTCATCTGTCCAGCCCACTCCACAACCGGCCACCTACAGTGCCACTCCCCAACCTGCTGGCCCATCCACGCCTAATAGCCCAACTTCGGCCCAACACCCCACACCACCCGCCCACACTACCTCTCATCCCACTGATCCACCTACACAGCATAGCCCAACTCTGGCCCAACACCCCACACCACCCACCCACAATATTCCTACTCCACCCGACCCAATTCACATTCCATCTCCACCCACTAACCACGATCCCGTCCCAGCCCCTCCACCCGCCCAACCATCTCACAACCCTCGCACTATTCACACACGCTCCATGAGCGGTATTACCAAACCAAAACAACTTTTTAACCTTCACACATCCACCATCTCACCAATACCGAAAAACCCACAGGTTGCCTTATCCATACCGGAGTGGTACAATGCCATGCACCATGAGTTTAGTGCACTTATTAAAAACAAGACCTGGGAGCTAGTACCACGTCACCCTGATATGAATATTATACGCAGCATGTGGCTTTTCAAACATAAATACAGGTCGGATGGCTCGTTGGAACGGTATAAAGCTCGGCTTGTGTGTGATGGTCGAAGTCAGCAGGTAGGCATTGATTGTAGAGAGACATTCAGTCCGGTTGTAAAACCGGCCACTATTCGCACTGTTTTATCCCTCGCCCTAGCCAAGTCTTGGTCAATACACCAGCTGGATGTCACTAATGCTTTTCTACATGGTAATTTGGAGGAAACTGTCTATATGCACCAGCCTTTGGGATTTCGCAACAAGGAATTTCCAAATCATGTCTATCGCCTCAAACGGTCTCTTTATGGACTCAAGCAGGCACCCCGTGCATGGTACCAAAGGTTTACAGATTTTATTACTTTACATGGTTTTCGCCAGAGCAAGTCGGATAACTCTCTCTTTATCCACCACCATGGAAATGACACCGCGTATCTTCTTATCTATGTCGATGACATCATTCTCACCACATCAAATGATGCCCTTCGCCATAGATTGATGACTACTCTGGCTAGTGAATTTGCAATGAAAGATTTGGGCCCTCTATCCTACTTCCTTGGCATTCAGGTTCAACGCACGGGTAATCGCCTTTTCTTATCACGGTCCGCCTATGCCAAGGACATCATTCATCGGACAACAATGGACTCATGCAAACCAGTTGCTACACCCGTTGACACACAGTCCAAGCTAAGTGCAGAAACCGGCCCCTTATTTGATGACCCCTCATCCTACCGAAGCCTTGCAGGTGCACTACAGTATTTGACCTTTACTCGCCCGGACATCTCTTATGCAGTACAACAGATATGCATGCACATGCATGCCCCTCGGAGTCACACTGGAACGCTCTTAAGCGTATTCTCCGATACATTCAGGGTACTATTGATTTGGGCCTTCATCTAACGCCTACTGCCTCCATCTCCCTCCGTGTTTACACTGATGCTGACTGGGCAGGATGTCATGACACTAGACGCTCCACCTCAGGTTACTGTGTCTATCTTGGGGATAATCTTCTCTCTTGGTCTTCCAAAAGACAGTCAACAGTCTCTCGTTCTAGTGCTGAGGCCGAATACCGTGGTGTCGCTAATGTTGTTGCCGAAATCTGCTGGCTACGGAATCTCCTCTTAGAACTTCGTCATCCTCTCACGTGTGCGACCATCGTTTACTGCGACAATGTGAGTGCCATTTAATTATCAGGAAATCCAGTTCAACACCAACGAACAAAACATATTGAACTCGATATTCACTTCGTCCGTGAGCAAGTTCAACGAGGCAATGTCCGTGTTCTCCACGTCCCATCACGTCATCAAATCGCTGACATCTTCACTAAAGGCTTACCCAGAGTTCTCTTTGACGACTTCAGATCCAGTCTCAGTTTTCGGCCACCCTTCGCTTCGACTGCGGGGGTGTGATAGACTATGTATTATAGGAAATAATTGTAAAATCATTATTAGCAAATCTCTCCCCAATTATAGGAGAGTTGGTTGTATTACTATATATTGTGATCATTGTTAATAGAATGGGACAAGTTGACTATCATATATCAATACCGAAAACATACGATACGGTATGGAATCGGTTCGGTACCGAATGCCTCTAAATGTGAGTACCGATACCGAACACCCTTGGTTCAGTACGATATCAGGACGGGATCGGTTCAGAATTGGTATCGGTTTGATATTCGGTGCTATGCTCATACTACGGGGAATTGGAAATGTATTTCGAAAGTTGAAGATGATTTAAAAGAGCCAAACATTGATGCAATGGGCATCCTAAAAGGAATTACGAGCAATGGAGAAGAAATATACTTTTATTATGAGCACCCATTAAAAGATTTATTCCCAACCCTTTTCAAACTTGAGGTAGTAAAGACATGTAATTTGGCGAATTGAATGCAAAATATAAAAACTAAAAAGAACTCATGAATTGGATACGGAACGGGAAGAAGGAACTGATTTGAGAGCTAGAATTTAAAGAACAATAATATCTTGTTTTGATCAACAAGTGCTTATTGACGGATAGCTAGTAAGGAAGGATAAGTGAAAGTTGACGGGGAACGATTTGGGTATGCCTTTGGTAAGGTCGCTACCGGGTACCGTACTGGTACTGGTACTAGTATCGAATTTCCTACCGAATGATTTTGGGTACCAATTTGGCAGTTTTGGCATTTTCTAGATCAGTATTTTTGGTTCGGTACGGTATCGGTATTTTACTGATTTTTACCTTCAAATAGTAATACCGTACCTAGCATTTTATGCACTAGTACCGTTACCAAATTTTGGCAATTTTTCAGATCGGTAGTTCGACACTGGTACATTTGGTATTAGTACTGAGCTTCCCTAGGTCTTAATTATGACATTGTTGCGAAAGCTCTGTTCTAGCATGAAACCTGAAGAGGTATAACCCGGAACGGACCTCCAAACCGCCTTGAGCGGGTCTCCGTCTCAGATTTATTTGATATTAATATTGTTTATTATCTTGTACTAACCCGTTCGCGAGGTTCAGCGCTACTGGACCTGGGACTTGTAGAGAAACCCCTAACTGGGCTTGGCCCAATTATGTTAGGGGATCCATTTGGGTAGCCCATTAACTTGGGTCCATTTGGAAGGCCCATTAACTTCCTATATAAAGAGGTCTCCACCTCTTGTATTGGCAAGTTATGAGCACCCCACTTTTTTACTACTAGGTAGAGGAGAGTTTTCTCCTCCAAGCCTAGGCCCCTCTCTACAGTCCCATCCTCTTTTTCTCCCTCTTATTGCAGATTCGGCTATAGAAGATGAATCGCACTCTCAACCTCACCTTCTTTAAGAGGATTCAAACCTACCCAATCAACGGGGTAAGTTTTTGTCTCTTCAATTGGCGCCATCCTTTAAAAGATCTACTCTCTCCATAGAGATTTGGAATGGTTCACTTCATCTTCTTCACGCAAACAATCGGATCTGTGGTGATTGGAGCTGTAAAAGGCCACTTCTGGTTGAACAATTTCTAGATCTGGGTTTCCTTTTGTTTGGGAACGAACCTGCTACTTCGAAGACGTGTTCTTCCAGATAAGTCTTCTTTTAAATGCTTTTCCCCATAATAGCGAAGCTCGGTAACGGCGAGCAATACAACTTTCCTTGGATATTTAAAGAAAAAATATAAATAATATGTTCAGTTCTTTCATTCATACGAATTTATGACATCAGTCAAAAACGTTTTTGTTTCAAGAAGCAAGAACTGAACCTCTAATGTTTCTTTTATTATAAGGTGTGTTGCTCATATATGCAGCAACTTTCAGATCTGTGTTCTTTCAAATCTTTTCAGATCTGGGTTAAAAAAGAAAAAAAAAAGGAAAAGTAAGCATAAAATGCTTTAAAATGGACTTCAGACGCAAAAAAGGAAGTCAACTTTTAAATTTGTCGTCATTCTGGCTAGCCTTATTTATTTTGCTTACATGATTATGGCATACATCTTTTGTACAATACAAGTTTGTACAGCGACAACTCAAAAGGTTGATCTATTATTGCATCAGAGGTAGTATCGTATCCATTATTAATGGAGAACGAATTAATCAAAATGGAAGGCTCCGTAGGATTTCTCTTGTTCGGAACCCAGTACGGTCCGTCAAAGTTCGCTCGTCCTTGCCGAAGCATTAATTGTTACGGCCTTCGGAGTTCATTCGCCCTTGTCGGAACACTTTTACGGTCCGGTAAAGTTAATTCTCCATTTCCGGAACATTGTTACGGCCTTAATTCTCCATTTCTGGAACATTGTTACGGCCTTCGGAGTTCATTCGCCATTGACGGAACACTGCTACGGTCCGTCGAATTTCACTCTCCCTTTCCGGAACACTGTTACGGACCGACGAAGCTCAATAGCCCTTGCCGAAGCATTGACGCGAACCGACGAAGCTCGTCCGTCTTTACTTGTCGTAGCCTTGTTACGACCCAAGCTCACCACCTTTCCGGAGCATTGTTATGGTTCGGAAATTTTATAAGGAATGAGTTCCAAGGATGTAGGTGGTCATACACTAATTTCTTGTCTTCAAGCCACTGGGTTTTCAAATCAAAGCTGGCCGATGTCGAAGCACAGAGTCGTTCCGGGCAACAAATGGCCAACCTGACGAAGCTTAGTCGACCTTATTAAAATTTAATTATGGTTGGGCCAAAACGTTGCCACGGTTCGACAAAGCTCGTCCGTCTGTCCCCACTTGCTGTAGCATTGTTACGTTCCGATCTGCAAAGGATTGGGTAAATAGAGTACGGATTCAAGTTTGAGGTGCTATCTCTAGAGCCCCTATCCCTCCGAACCTGGTACACAATCTCTTTACTTAGCTCCTTGAAAATGCATTAATCATTGTTATTAATTGTTGATTATGAATAGCGGCATGCCTTTAATGGCTGAATCGGTAATAATAAGACAACTATAATTATGGATGGATTTCATTACAAGGTATTCTCCTTCAACATAAGTATATATATAAGGGTGCAAACATTCATGCATGTGTTACAAGCATTTATTGCTTTGCCATTTATAATGAAGCATGCATAAGAAGATGCACACATTATC
The DNA here is from genome assembly GCA_030844895.1 of Ambrosia x helenae. Lineage (NCBI taxonomy): Eukaryota > Viridiplantae > Streptophyta > Magnoliopsida > Asterales > Asteraceae > Ambrosia > Ambrosia x helenae. The sequence continues at coordinate 14,617,735 of CM061226.1, forward strand.
AGGACTGCATCATGCTTTTGTAGTTAAGCTTTATAAATTTGTACACCAACTTTCACTGTTTACTTTTTATTGCTTCACCCTGTGAGCTGTATTCCGTGCATTGGAACATGATTGGGATGATAGAGGAAGAAATAAATTGAAAATTCTCCTTTCCCATGTATATATCTTGAAGCATATGGTATAGAAGTCATGCATACTTTTGAATAAATATGAGTGGAAAGTCGTTTTTATTGACTGCCTCTCATGAGATCGCAAGTGAGTATAGGCAGTCGTATGCTGCCATCCATCAAATTATGACAACACAATGTCAGCACCATGCCATCTCCTTCGTCTCCTATTACGCGTTCATACTATATGATTTTGATTTATGCTGCACGCCTAGCTAAGCTCCCATAAGTTCAACGAAAATGTCCTGGTATATCTTTGGATTCCCGGCCCGAATCTTTCAAAGATTCAAATGAACTGTCTCCAAAAGACATTTACCGATGAACGGTCTCCAAAGGACATTTACCAAATGAACGGTCTCCAAAGGACATTTACCAAATGAACGGTCTTCGAAAGACATTTACCGATGAACGGTCTCCAAAGGACATTTACCAAATGAACGGTCTCCGAAAGACATTTATCGATGAACGGTCTCCAAAGGACATTTACCGAATGAACGGTCTCCGAAGGACATTTTCTCCAAATGAACTCCGTTTGGATGAATTTTTTGATGAAGGGTATGATGATTTACTTTGTTGCAAGGTCTTCTATGATCATCACCTTCCCGGACTACACTCAGGCCGGGTGACACCTATTTCGTGCAACACCGTTGCCGAACGAATTATTGACTAGAGAAAACCCTGATCAAAAGATATTTCGCATCATGCCGGACCTTGCCACTATACTTTATTGACACGCCATCGACTGGACTGTCTAGCCTCGTTGAATGACCCAGGCAACATGTCAAGCTTCGGCCCATGTGGGGTTCATACCTCGCTTGCCGACGTTGGACGAATAACTTGTCGAACGAGATAAACGCTGAATGAACATGTTTGTCGGGCGTTCCAGATCAGAAGACATTTTGGCCACAAGTTTTTCGATCAACAATTTTGGCCGAAGCAACCTATTCTCCATACATCTTTTTCTTGGCCGCAGTTCTGTTAACGAACTACCTCCACCGGACCATAGTATCCGGACGATTTTGTTCACCGGAAGATCTAATTGCTCTGTCGTGACAGATTATCCCTAGTTCACAATTTAACATGTTCACCGGACGAATTCGTCCACTAAAACGCCCTTCCACCAATACACCATTGATTGAGGGATAGGAGCGCCCATCAGATGACTTCGACATTTTGTTTGAATAGACAAACCTCCAGGTGATATCTTTATCGGATAATTCAAGCGTCGAACCATGTTAATGGTCGTATAATGATTCACTTCGGGCAAATAGCGTACCGAAGGCTCCCATGTCATCTCCTATTCATTATTTTAAACTACATGACATATTCATGCTTGTTTTATCATATGCCGGACTACGTGACTCAAACGTGTCGCTGCGATATCACTATTTTGGCTTGGCTATAATTTTGCTTCGGCAACACCATTCTGGCTTGGATAACACATGACCCTCATTAAATTGATTGGATAGGATGAAACATCTTGAATCAGTACCACGTATCATGTATCTCCATCTCCGTTCGAGTAGTTGGTTACCTTAATCACCATTTTGCTGGACGATGCTTTTCCAGCTGGAATGATAATCTGCCTACATAATAAGTAGGAGATATGATTTATATATAATGAAGACAGTTACACCAAAGTACAAAAAAAAAATGAATAAATGACAAATATGGTATAACAAGTATGTCTAATAGACACTCGCTAGACCATATATTGCCGGACGACTCCTCGCTGAGGAACACCTTTTATGAGTATCATCGCCACATCAAGCTTGTCTCGGTGGGTTTCTCTACCCAGGTAGATCAACCGTTATAACAAGCGAATGCTAAAAAAGAATAAGGTTTGACCGATATCGTATATCGGATAGTTTTTTAGGCAATTCTTAAGTGATGCACCGTATACAAGGACATTGGTAGCATTCCCTTTAGTTTTGGGTCATGAATCCGACGCCTCACCATCATTCTCTCCAGATCACCTTTCAAAGTATCAGTTCAATGTTACTAACACGATTTAGCACCATTGAACTCGGGGGCCTGCACTGTATGATACCACTACCAGTGAAGAGCATCGGCATTCAATAAAGCCGATTATACTCTTTGGATACGCTCCATCTCATGCGCGAAACAAATTGCATTTAAATATGAAGGTACTACCTCCTACACATTACGTTATTCGTTGGTACTCGATTGACTTATTGTGAATTCGAGCAACATGGATATCTCCTAACACTTCCATTTAAATGTGGCTACATGCCGCATCACCGGTTGGCTATATGCCACACTCTCCATAGCCGAAGAAAGCTATTTGAAAGCACGAGTATATATATATATATATATATATATATATATATATATATATATATATATGTCTCGGCATATAGAAACAACCTTATGCAAACTCTTTATTGCTTAAAAAAGCATAAGGACGCCGTGACCCGCTTAGAAGTTCTTTAAATATAAACCGCAAGTTTGTAAAAGCATAGACACATGCTAAGGATAATATCCTAAGGAAAAACATGTAAATAATAACGTGCTTTGCAAGATTCGGGCAAGCAGAGATATATGCTCTGGATCACCAATAACCTCAAACATGAGGGCTCCTTAAGTTCGCATCAAACAAATTATGGTGCACTGAATCACGTTGCCCCTTCAAGGGAAAAACACTAACAAATTACCTCGAACCAATATAGGCACTAACCCCGCCTCAAATCTACAATCGTAGAAAATATACACATGTACACGGGTTCGAGCGCCTCTAGTAGGGGGAAAAAGTTTCATGACATGACACATGTAACAACCTAGCATGTGCCATATCCATCAAGGCAAATAAATTGTTCATTATTCATGTACACCATGAGATGGTGTTTCCTCACAAAGAATTTCGTTCCTCGTATTTGAAGTACCGAGATATGACATCCCTCGGGAACACTAAATAAATAAGCTGGTTTAACAAAGTATATTGTACTTTAGTAAAACCATGCATAAATAAGGTTTGAGCCAGAAAAGTTGGTATAAGTACTCTGGTTCGGACCTCTCCAAAAAATAAAAGTAAGAAAAAAGAATTAGGATATGGAAGCTGCCCAAGCTTTTTCATCCGGACCACAAAGCACGGCTAAAAATACATAAGTCGAAGCTTGAAAAAATCTCTTGAGTAACGTAGCCTAAGTTGATGAAACAACTTATTTAATTGAACGTTCATTTTTACACTCCGAAGCTAAACTGAGTCGAACCGATATGGATAATTATTGGGACGAATCAAAAACAGCCGGAGATGTAAAGGCCTGATACAATATAGCAAAGGGAAGTCTATATAACATGAAGCTAAGGGGAAGATACCAAACCAAGAGGGCCGGGATAAAGATCCCTTTTGGTTTTAAATCTTTCTATACTCCGGAACAAACAAATCTATACATGTAGCATAAAGCCTTCAGCGCTAAAATAATGATAAGGGTTTGACTTGTTTCTAAGTTAAAAAATCTTTCACCGAGGTCAGGCTATAGGCTTCGGTGAAATGCACCGCCGAAAAATGAAAACAAAGTGTTCCGGAAGAATGTGATCTTTGTTTAGAATGAGATGCGACATACCTCATTTGATAAAACATGAGTTGATCCTTAAAATGTTTATACGTATGTTGAAAAAACAACATGCAAGCTTCGGTGTACGGAGCAAAAAATACTCCGGCATTAGAAGGGGGATAAGAATTAGGGCATGGGGGTATCGAAGGCCCTTTCGTCCGGACTTCTTAGTCATACAAGTTCGAAACACAAAATGCCGAACTTAAAAGACACCCCAGAACAAAGACTACGTAGCACATCTTTAATTTAAATACGCGAAAAATGAACGTTCTACTTCGAAGGTTATAAGTAGTCAAGGATGAAGAATCCCAAAACACTTAAAACATAATTACCCATACCGAGACATAAAAATTGTGGACGCACGATAAGTCTCGATGCATAAAAGAACGAGGATTATAGAATAACCCTCGGTACAAACATGACATGCTTCATCAAGAAAGCTCGACCCACACATAACGAGCCGAACCTTGATCATTTTTCATCAAGACCCACCATTTAAAGTCTGGTATTCATTCTTGCTAATGAACACCAGACTTGGGAAGACATGAAGAGGAATAAGCAAATATACCTCGGCAAATACACCTGTGCTTCGGCCGCGCCTAAGTCCAGCAAGTTACAAATAACTTGAAGACTTGGGAAGACATGAAGAGGTATAAGCAAATATACCTCGGCAAATACACCTGTGCTTCGGCCGCGCCTAAGTCCAGCAAGTTACAAATAACTTGAGGACTTGGGAAGACATGAAGAGGTATAAGCAAATATACCTCGGCAAATACACCTGTGCTTCGGCCGCGCCTAAGTCCAGCAAGTTACAAATAACTTGAGGACTTGGGAAGACATGAAGAGGTATAAGCAATTATACCTCGGCGAATGCACCTGTGCTTCGGTCACACCTAAGTCCAGCAAGTTACAAATAACTTGAGGACTTGGGAAGACATGAAGAGGTATAACCCGGAACGGAGCTCCAAACCGCCTTGAGCGGGTCTCCGTCTCAGATTTATTTGATATTAATATTGTTTATTATCTTGTACTAACCCGTTCGCGAGGTTCAGCGCTACTGGACCTGGGACTTGTAGAGAAACCCCTAACTGGGCTTGGCCCAATTATGTTAGGGGATCCATTTGGGTAGCCCATTAACTTGGGTCCATTTGGAAGGCCCATTAACTTCCTATATAAAGAGGTCTCCACCTCTTGTATTGGCAAGTTATGAGCACCCCACTTTTTTTACTACTAGGTAGAGGAGAGTTTTCTCCTCCAAGCCTAGGCCCCTCTCTACAGTCCCATCCTCTTTTTCTCCCTCTTATTGCAGATTCGGCTATAGAAGATGAATCGCACTCTCAACCTCACCTTCTTTAAGAGGATTCAAACCTACCCAATCAACGGGGTAAGTTTTTGTCTCTTCAAAACCTATAATAACAATTGGATAAATTGGATCATGAAAAAGTAACTTCTTTGGTTGGAGAACTAACTAAAGTAGGATCCTAACTAAAAAGTCTATCAAAGCGAGGGGTAAATATTACCTCATTCAAGTGTGTTTGTTGGGAATGACCCGCTAACCTACAAATCATTTATTGGTTAACTGACCACATGCAAATTCCATAGGGGATCATATTAGCTCTTGACTTAGGTTCCATCTGAGCCTAACGCCTAATTGGCGGATAAAATAAGATAAAACAGGGATATACAACACTGATAATGATAAACCAAATAGGTATAACAAAGACGATGACAAAGAAAACTCGCATAACTTAAGCATACAATTCAATAAACCATAAATTGTAGTGTCATACCAAGTTTAGCATCATTCATCTATTACGAATGACAAGCGCAACTATGGATTATTCAAATAAGCGGATCCTATTTCTTTCTTTTAGTACACGAAGATGTTACATGATAATTGGTGATCAGTCAACCAAGTACGATTATATATATTAAAAGAAAGATATTGACACATCTTCATTTTTATGGTATTCGTTCTAATCGCTCCATACGCACTTGATAAAAAAAAATATTTTGATGTAAATTTCAAAAGTTGTGAAATGGCCAAGTTATCGCTCAAATGTTGTACGACTTGGTCAAAGTTACACTACACACATACACTAGAGAAATTATCATCTAGAAGGAGTTGTAATTCTTTTTTTTTTTGTTTTTGAAAGACCAACAAAGCCCAATGCATTAAACACCAAGGCCACCAAAGAGCTACCAAAACAAAGTTGTAATTCATGTAAGCAACATAACATCAATAGATATGTGTGGGGATATGTATTTATTTTGGTAGAGTGATATATCGTATCTATTGTCTACTTAGGTTATGGGTAGGGGCCCCTAGTGTTTTGAGTTTTTCCAAACGGTCTATGTGGGGTTGCCATGCGATGAGAGAACATAACCACACGGCTTGGATTAGAACGGTGGGTCATGTGTGATCTGTAAAAGCATGGGATGATGATATACGATATATCGTCATATATTATTATGTGGATAGTGAAAGTTGTCACAATGTCACTAGTCAACGTGCTATTTTGAATTTAATGCAAAACAAAAAATTCCAAGCATATTAGTTACGCCAATTTTGGGTATTCCTAGTTCATTTCTTTATCTTTTTTTTTTCTAATGACAAACAAATGCCCGATCACTTAGGTCAAACTAATGATAAAATGTCACTTTTGGGGTAAATCATTTACCATTATTATTAAACTTATGTATATTCTTTATAACGCGATGTGCTTTATGAAATACTTATGTGAATTGTATGAACGCTTGTCAAAATCACTAAGCATTGTGCGCCGAACATAACAATGAGTAGTACTACGATTTGTATCTATTGATTGACTTATGTGAGCGAATTGAGTCATTGGTCATTGTTATGGTTTTTTATGAATGATATGTGAAAGCTTGTTGAACGTTGTTAGGCTTGATTTTGATCCTTTTACATATTGCAAATATCATAGCACATAAATTGCGAAACACTTTTCTTACTATACGTATTCAAAACAGGGTATGCTCACCAATACATTTTTGTATTGACCTATATTATTTTCGTACATGTTTCATGTTATTTTTGAGACGCCGTTTAAGCTTTTTGAATTTATACTTAGATTTTGAATTCATTGTATTTCAGTTTAGATTGTTAGTTTAAATCATTGTATCTCATTTCAATGTAATAAACTATTTAATCAATGTATCAGTATTTACACTTTAGTATAATGAACTATTGAACAATCGTCACTATGTAACACCCCGACGCCCGTGAACGTAGACAACATTGGTGACGGGGCCAACACCATTCCATAAGAAACCCATCACCCAAAACTCAAGACCCAACCCAAAGCAAATTCGCTCTGGACGAGACTTGAATCCATGACCTTTGCTTTGGTAGACCATGAAGCCTGCTGCTAATGCACCATAAGGTCATTGGCGTAGCTCATTTCTAATCAGTTTTTATTATATTTTGTTGATTTAAAAGCGATATGTGGGATCAAGAGATGTGGCACATAGGGTCAGTGCAGTGGTTCACGTCTATGAAAATCTTTCACCCGGTTTGTCAACTTTTTATTTTTTATAAACGGTGGCACGGACTCTCTCTCTAATTCTACATCCTAAGATCCATCTAAATACCCATAATAAGGTTTAAACCCTCACCACTTTGTTGAAGGGAATTCACCAATACCATTGAGCCATACGCAAACATTTTATCAACAATCTTTATTTGGGGTTGCTTTCGTGAATGATGTTCATTTCATGGTTCACTTAATACGACCCATACCACTATCTGTTGAACATGATTAGCATGCTTAATTTGAAACACTAGTCATGGGCGAACTTAGGTATAGTTCAAGGGAGGTGGGCATGCTCCTTGAAAAAAAAAATTAGTGTAATTTGTAGGAAAATATTCCGACCGTACCTCTTAAAAGTTTGATTAAATTCCCCGATTGCATCCCTTAAAAATAATTCATGGGTCCGCAACTGACACTAACTATGCAAGGTTAACATCAATGTCGTATGTTCGTGGTGTATTGTTTTATATTATTCGCCAAAGGCATGATAGATGCATGTGTTTCTTGGTCATATGGGATGGGGATATCCCACGATTCATCTTTAGGGGTTGTCCTACTTGTCCCCTTAGATATTTTTGAAATCAACACCATATTGCAAATTTAAATTATGATAGTTAAGGGAAAAATAATGATAAACGCTAAATTATGATGATAGTTAAGGGAAAATTAATGTTAAACGTAAGGTGCCTCACACATTTTTTTTTTTTTTTAGCGTTAGTGTTATCATTATCCATAGATTCATGGAATTCTATGAGGGCTGGCCAGGGGTGGTGGGCGAGCCGCACTCCCGACCGAAGCCTATTTCCCCACAGCATTAAATTTTTTAAAATATAACTATGTATATATTTTTTTAGCGATTACGTATTTTTGATACTTTGACCCTTGATACATCAATATAGTTGATAGCGTGGTGGCCTAGTCTTCTGGTGTCATTAGGTTAAGATAAACAGAAGAAAAGAACTCTCCGTGAGTATTCGACTTATTCCCATATTTACATGGGCCTTTAAAGTTAAATCAAGTGGCCCAAACCATATTTTAGTAGTTTACTAATGTGGCCCAAATAACATAAGTAGAGTAGAAATTAAATACAAATCGAATCAACCTATCGATACTATATTATAAAGCATGGGAGAAGAATAACTGTAAAATTTAAGTAAATACAAGTGTTTATGCTTATGGTACAATAGTAAATGAGGTTAATTTAGGGGCAAAGTTGTCTTTTCTACACTCTTTAAATTAATATAACATTTGTGACAATTTAAGGGTGAGTTTCAAAACTTAGATGAGAAGTTGAAAAGTTGAATTTATGTCTCTTTAAATTACTATAACATGACTTGTGACAATGTTAGAATGAGTTTCAAAACCAAAAAGAGGAGTTTGAAAAGTTGAATTTGTGTTATCTTGGAAACCAAAGGACACTGGGACGCTTCATTTTTTAAGCGGATGGAGATTTTAATGTCAGATATAAATCGATTGAATAGATGCAACCATAAACAAATTGAAAATCTCACCTATTTGTGTACAAATGGGAACATTACTTGCTTTTTTATTCACTATATATCTTTAGACGTCACAAGAATCCCAGCAGATCAAAAGTAGGTTTTTTAGTTTTTGGTTCTAATTTGTATGTTTTTTGATATTTATTTGTTTTGAATGAAAGAAACACGAAGACCTTATGGAGAACCCATCAATGATCAATGGCAGTGGTGGCTTTCATTTTCTGTTGTGTGTTTAGTTTTTAATATTTTTGCTTTTATGCATTGCTTTTAGAGGGTTTGTAATTATCCAATTAGGTTAGTATAAATGGTTTGAGGTATTTTTTATTTGAACAAAAGATTATGGAACAAGCTATGTATAAGCCATCAATGGATGTGTCAATCCCACCAATGATGATCAATAGCGGCGAATGTTTTCATACTCAGGTGCGCGTTTTATTTTAAGCATGGTTAAATGAAATAATCTTAAATATTAAAACCAACCAAATGGTCTTGATCATGTATAAGAATTGTCTCGATTCTTGGTATGTCATTCGGTTTTGGATATTTCATATCGTACCAAGTGGTTTGGTTTACTTTTAATATTTGAAAATCTATAGGCTATGTACTTCTTACATTGCAGTGCAGTTTTTATTTATTTAAGTTGTATTGTTTATATTAATGGATTATGTTTAACAATATAATAATTGGAGTACTTTTTTAAGTTTTAACTATATCCATTTTAGCTTTTTTATGCATTCTTTATTTAGATTCGGTCAATTAATCAGTGAAACCAAACAAAATTTAATGTTGTTTGCTTTGATAAACTAAGTTTGGCATACGGTTTAAACTTAATATCGCGATAACAAAATCTTTAAACATACTTTAAAGGCACAAAACCTATAAACATCTATGTTGAATTTGGAACTTTAGAGATAACACATATGTATTTAACCTTTTGAATTTAGGGTGAACTGTTTTTTGGATTGATGTTTCTTCTTTTATACACATGTATTTTCATTTTGCATATTCTCAAAACCAATTAATAAAGTTTTTCCATGCAACAAGTTAAACTTTAAATTCAAAGTGTGTCATAAATTAAAACATAATTAAAAAAAACCACTGCTTTATACTTTGGCTTATATTGCTTCAGTTAATACATAAACCAAATGACTTGAGCAAGAGTAACATCATAGATAACCACAACTTCGTAAACGGTTTGCAATCATGGCATTTAATCTGATGTGCTCCATTTCTATCAGTTCAACAAACAATATCAAAATCATGCAAACATCATGTTGTCGCAAAAGAAGACAAAACTCTAGCAAGGCTTGGAACAAGACATCGCTCTCAAAATTTCTACTGGTTCATGAGGTTAGAGGATATTATCATAATTTTCATCTCAAGTTAAATTTTCGGTTATTAGTCGATAACTGCTTGGACTCAATTTTCATAACCAATTTAGCAAGCTGAAATAATTAAAATCCATCGGGTTATGAAATACCTTAATCGAAAGTTATGATTATGGCTCAAAACCGAATTGAGGCAAACGCGCGGGCAACCCACTAGTTAAACATAAGAAGTGTAGAAGGATAATTTTTCTCAATCTATTAAGCATGGTTTCTAAATGAATGATATGAAATTTTTTTAATGTAATTACACTCTTAGAGGAATTAGTAAATCACTCTGCTAGAATGATTACATTAGTTTTTTTGATTTCATACGAAAATACATGTTTAATAAAATACGAAAAATATACAAAAAAAAAAAAAAAATCTTTTTCACTTCTCATGTTAAGACTTATTTATAGAATAAAACTATTTTTTCTACCACCATACTCCATACATGTAAAAACCTATTACTTACAGACTTTGACAAGTTTCATTTAATCATATTTGTTTCAAGTTTCGAGAGCATATAGTAAAAAAAAAAAAAGAAAAAAAAATCTAAATTGAGTTAAATAATGTGATAAATAAAAATTTACTAAAGTAATCAAATATAGTAAAAATAGAAATAACAAATAAACAAATATTTTAATTGGGTTTTGATTAAATACACAAGACACTTTTTCTAGAAGGCTGAGAACGTTTGTGATCCATTGATCTTATATTTGAAGAGTTGAGATTAGTTTGTTGAAAAATCTAAATAATAAACTAAATGAAGGGCATAAAAGGAAAACCACATTTGTTGATTTTCTTTCTTCACATGCAATGCACATGTCAGCCCCCCATTATTTTAAAACGTCTATAATTTTTTTTCATATGATATTGTTTTTTAAGAAAAAAATCACTATATTAATGAGCGTTTTTATCTTTAATATGAGTACCACATTGCTACGTTAAAATTGAAAAAAATAATCCTTGTGAAATGGGTTTTCTTCTTCATTGTATCTTCTGCTCGTTCATTGTGTTATAGTATGCACGTGTGCTTTATAGATATGTTATTTATGTTTTTTTAGTCTACACATAACACATGATTTAACTTTGTCCACTGTGTTTTTAGTATGATTTTCATTGTGTTTTACGCAAATGGGTTTCGTATTTATGGTGTACATTGTGTTTTATTATGTTGTTCATTGTGTTTAAGTCTACTATTCATTGTGTCTTTAGTATGTCGTCCAATGTGTTTTATTAGACTGTTTTTTTTTTGTGTTTTATACCCTATTGTTCATTGCATATTTAACTGGTACTCATTGTGTTTTACGTTATTTCCATCGTGTCTTACGTAACTGGGTTTTCGACTTTGTTTTGAAAAGTATTCATTGTATCTAAGTCTTCTGTTCATTGCGTCTTTAGTATGTTGTCCATTGTGTTTTACGCAACTGGGTTTTGACTTTTTTTTTTCAAAAGTATTCATTGTGTTTTAGTCTTCTGTTCATTGTATCTTTAGAATGTCATCCATTGTGTCTTACGCAAATAGGTTCGATGTTTTTTTTTCAAAAGTATTCATTGTGTTTTAGTTTTCTGTTCATTGTGTCTTTAGTATGTCGTCCATTGTGTTTTATTAGACTGTTCATTGTGTTTTATATCTTATTGTTCATTGCATATTTAATTGGTATTCATTGTGTTTTACGTTATCTCCATTGTGTCTTAAGCAATTGGGTTTTCGACTTTTTTTACAAAAGTATAACAATATGGTACCCATATTAGAGCATTCACAATAGAATCCTCATCTCCCATCCACTCACAACCACATATTACACTAAACCCCATTAAAGTTTTTCTCTCCTCCACTCACAACACTTTCAACAAATATTAAAAAATAAATACAGTTTTCCTGTTTTCCCTAAAAGATTCCCAAAGAACCCAATATATACCGACACACTTTAGATTCCCCATTTTCTTCACTCACAAACCACTTCCAACCCCCAAAAAAAATTATGGGGTTTTGTCACCCAAAAAAATAGGGTCTCTATTGTGAATACTCTTAAAGATAAAAAGACGCTCAATTTTATGGTATATATATTTTTTTTAAAAAGGACATTGTATAAAAGAGTTACGGACGTTTAAAAATGAAGGTAAAAATGACATGTGACTTGCATGTGCATATTATTTTTGACAAAATTACCCTTCCCACTTATTTAATCATTTAGACATATGTCATTTTCTAGTGGCTTCTCACTCTTCTTATTTTTTGTAGCCTTTATGGAATAACTCAACCATATATTAGTGTTGCAGTTTTATTTAGACAATACATTTTATTTAATTAACTAGTTTTATACCATGCGCACGTTGCAACGCGTTATGCCGAATTGTACTCGGTCTGATAAGATGTTGGTGTTTGATAAAATGCATGTATGAAAACTATTGAACATGGGTTGATTCATAATTCAAATATATATATGGTGGCTCCTGTGCTTCACGACGGATCCTCTTTAAAACGTTCAAAACAATCGTCTTTCATTATGATATAAACTACATATTTACCTTGTTCTGTTGATAACATTACAAAATGCGAGATGCAGTATGGCTTATTACCACGAACTACAATCTGTATTGTCAAATGTAAATAAAATTGTTTGATTGTATACCATATTGTAGATATTGATATATCAAAACTTCATAACCATTTAGCGGGATAATTTGGAAACACCATATTAACTACAACCAAACATCATATAATATTTTGCTAAGCAAACTTATAGTAAATGTTTGGATAACTACTAAACCTAATTTATTAACTATTCATCACTACAAACATTGTTTATCTGTATTGTACAATGAATTACCTTTTTGATGGGGAATTTAATGATGTAATTGCTTCCTAACCATTTACATTGCAATAGTTACATTGCAATTGGGGTTGGTGGCCCAATGGTAGAAACAAAGCTTCTAGGAACACCTAAGGGGAGGTCATGGGTTCAAGTCCCACAAGGAGTGAAATTTGACGTTCAAAAAAAAAAAAAAAAAAAAAACATCAACATACTTGTGACTAGTCGGATCAACTTTTAATTGACATGAATCAACAGCAGATTCCTTTATTAATCCACCATCAAATGGGCTTCATACAAATGAAAACATCTCTGTAAAGTAAATAACTTTTGTAAGTATGAATCGATGTTTTAATAAATGTTCAAATAAACAATTCCAAACGGCGTTACAATTATCATATTAAATTACTTACTCAATTGGGTTTAAAGGCAGCAAACTACGACTCATTTTGTCAAGAGATCCAACATATTTAATCTACGTTAAAACACAATGAAAGTTTAATTCTTTGAATGGAATAAGCAATTTGGGGGAAATACACATCGAACTATACTGTTACCTTTAGTTAAACTTTTTGGTTAAACACGTCAAAAAATGCCATTTTTTTGGGACGGGTCAAGTTAGGTTGCCCGCTAACATTGGAAAGTTTCTACTCAGAAAATAATAATAATTTACAGTTTAGCGCAAAATTATTTTAGTAAAATCCAAATAGTACTAACCAAAAGTGACAATGGCTGCTATAAATGTTATTCCAAATAAGCTTGTGGTAGATATGTAATTCTTTATCCTCATACTGCAAAGTTAACATATATTAATATACTATTTAAACCATCATACTTGCTGTCGAATGTTAATGTCATTTTCTGTGGACGAATGTTCATTGTTCAAGAGGACCAAACTTGTAATCGAATATTAAACAACATTAGATAGTTTGAATTTGCAAATAATCTCTTTAATATGCAATTAAACTACCCAATGATGACCATGGACACATCACCAGGAACTATTTTGGGGATAATGAGCTTCAACAATGTGTACTCCATTTCAACTATTGATATCTTATTCGCCAAACTAAAATTGAATATAGCTTACTTTATATATACACAAACTACTATAGTAAACCAAATCAAATAAGTGGACAAAAGCTCTTCACTCTTATTTCATGAAATATCTAGAATAAGGTTTATGTTCTTCCCAATGTGTTTTTCGCTATTTTCATATGTGACATATTCTATGAGTTGGATTTCTTCCGAAAGATACTACCAGCCTCCATGATGTGTTATGTATGGTCTAAAAATAATAAACTAACATAGACACCTAGTAATATAAAACAGACTCAACTAAACTAGACCACACGACAGGCAAATGTACATATCAATGCAGTACAGACTAAGTCCGAGTATTGAACCCACAGGACAGAACTAGACAACAAAACTAGACTCGACTAAGACTTAAAATAAAGGGTTTAAAAGTTGATTTTTTGTTTTTTTTAAATAAATAAAATAAAATAAAAAAAGTAAACCAAGATAAATAGCAGCAAAGACAAATGAGGAAAATATCAGGATAAGAAGACAACTACCTAGGTCAATAATCCTACATGTAACTGACAACTCTCGGTAATGGAAAAATGAATGGATACCAGATTCTAAAGATAACTTAAGAAACCCTAAGTCGTGCTAGATCTCCTCCCGATCTCACCAACACACCCTAAAGAATCCTAAGGAATAAAACACTGGCTATCTAGCTCGGATCGCCTCCCGGTCTCACCTTACTAAGAATGTAAAGGTACTCAAATGACTCGATCACCTCCCGGTCTCTCTAATCACAATACACCCGAAGATGTAAAGGGGTAATATAATTGGGTTAACTATGACATGGAATTGCAAGAAACTAAAGACAACTAGAACATGATCACTATAACAAAAGTGTATTATTATTAAAGAAAAATTAAAGGAACAATCTTTGATACAAGAAAATGTAATCGGCAGAGTAGAAAAGAATAATGATTGGTATATAATTCAAGAGATAGATGGATGATTGTTATTCTCCAACAGAAAGAAGCAACCCTTATATAAGAACTCTTGACTAAAGAGAATTCCTTTGAGCATGGGTCAAAAATGCAAGAAGACAGCTGTATGACAATTATCGCAGGAAACCCAGCAAAGATTGAAAATTAGTAGTAAGAGATCTGGGATAGACTTTATAAATTGAACCTTTCTCTTTTTAGCCCCTTGACTTCACCAACATACCAAATATACCTTGCACAAATTTCAGATGAAGAATTATAAATTAAACTCACAAAATAAATATAATTAAAGGAATATTTACTGCTGAATTATAAGGTAATTTATACATAGAATTTAACATCCCCCCTTAATCCAGACAGTAAATAGATTGATAAGATGTAACTTTTTACTTAAAACCTCATGTTGGGTTGGATGGAGACCTTTTGTAAAGATGTCAGCTAATTGATTTTCATAATCAATTTTTATTGTTTTAAAAATACGAGCCATAATTTTTTCCCTAATAAAGTGTAGGTCTATCTCAAAATGCTTTATCTTATTAAAGAAAACTGGATTACCAGCTATTGAAATAGCTGAACTGTTGTCACAAAACAGATTAACGGGTAAAGTACATTCAATATTTAAATTTCACAGGCAACTGAACAGATGGCTCTATACTCTGCTTCAGTGGAAGATCTAGACACCACATCTTGTTTCTTACTTTTCCAAGAAACAAGATTATTACCCAAAAAAACACAGTAGCCTGTGACGGATCTTCTCGACTCAAGACACTTACCCCAATCTGAATCAACAAAACCTCTAAGGTTAAAATAATTACCTTTGCCGATTAAGATACCCTTACCTGGAGCCTTTTTTAAGTACCTAAGTAGCCTCAAGGCAATCTGAAGATGTGAATTTGTAGGTTTATGCATAAATTGACTCAAATATTAAACAGAATAAGAGACATCTGGTCTAGTGGTGAAAAATATATCAATCTCCCAACTAGCCTTTGATAACCAGCAATATCAGACAATAACTCATTATCAGACTTGCATTTAGCAGAGATAATATAAATTTGTTCAATAGGGACGCTAACAGGTTTGCGACCAAGTAGACCAAAATCAGACAATAATTCCAGGCAATATTTTCTTTGTGATAAGCAAATGCCTTGCTCAGAGTATAGAACCTCAATCCCAAGAAAAAAACTTTAACTTTCCTAGATCTTTGGTTAAAAAGTTAGAACTAAGAAATTGTTTAAATTTATTGATTTCGTGTTCATTATTTCCGGTTATGATAATATCATCAACATAAACCAATACTACAATAAACACAGAATCTACATCCTTTATAAACAAAGAGTAATCACTTTTAGACTGCACAAAACCGTTTTCTGACAATACACAAGTTAACTTCTCATTCCATTTTCTTGGAGCCTGTTTTAAACCATATAATGATTTGACTAACTTACAGACTTTAGTTTCATTTTTAGAAAAATAACCCTCGGGTGGAGTCATATAAACATCTTCATCAATACTACCATACACGAAAGCATTATTAATATCCAATTGATATAAGGGCCAATTATTTTCGACAGCTAAACTCAAAACACACCTGACGGTGACCATTTTAACTACAGGCGAAAAGGTTTCATCGAAGTCAATGCCCTCTTTTTGACTATATCCTTTTGCGACTAACCTAGCATTGTAGCGCTCAATCTCACCAGTGGACTTATACTTGATTTTATATACTCATTTACAACTTATTGCTTTCCTGCCCTTAGGTAAGTCAACTAAGACCCAAGTATTATTTCTATTTAAAGCTTCCATTTCATTCTAATCAACCTGAAATGCATGTTAAAAATACGTTAGCCACAAAGCTAGTGATTGATGCCAGATTCGTTTAGACTCGTTTAAATAAACATGCAACAATTTTCGTATGGTTCGGTCATTCTAAGGTGGAATATATTATCGATGGAGCACCGTACAAATGCTTATTGTGGTTCCAAACCTCTACTTGGTTTAGAAAAATATATTCCGGTAATACCGAATGGATCCATTCTACGTTGTTTCTGTTCGACCGATTCTATTAACTCTTTCATGATCATGAACCAATTTTTTATCAAAACACACGTAAAAACTAACATGCATTCACCCCGAAATCATTTTAAACATATGGGGTACATGCACTCACGTTGGTTATCTCGGATTGAGTGATTTCACAAGTGGTAGTATTACTAGATTCCTCGTGTTCGTGTTACATCACAAATCAAGTTACAACAAATCACAAGTAGTAGGAAGCCCGCGCGTTGCCGCGGGAGCGATAATATAAAATGTTATATTCTATATTTAGTTTAATTGATTCTCTCGTGTATCGCGTCCATAGGATTTATGTACCCTGACTGAGGCTTAAAAATATGCTCCTTAGGCCTTATAAATGGGCATTGGTCATATTAATGTCTTGGAGCCGAATGGGTTAACAAATTTTAATTTTTAAATGGATAATTACAAATTTTAATTTTTAAATAGATAATTATTGGCGTCAACTTTTAAGTGTTAAATGAGTTTCTATTTAAAAAAAGACACACACATACACACATAGGAATTTTTACAACAACAAAAAATTGTGCCCATGATAAAACGGGGCCCGAGCCCTTCCGTTTTAAAATAACTATAAATACTCTAAATCATTATGTCCACCATCAAAATTATATGTTTTTTAATCAATTCAGTATCGAATTCCATGTTTAAATAAGTTTGAAATTAGGGGTGGAGGTTAGTGGTCGATTGAGGGTGCCCCGCCCCACTCTCGTTTTCTTTGCTCAATAGTGTAAGTTTACGTGTCATCGGCCTAAATTTTTATATGCAATATTGAGTCCAACCCCTTCCGTTTTAAGGGTCGTCCCTGACTGTCGTTATGACGAGGATCCGGTGTGTGCAAAACACTTAGAACCATGTAGCAAACTTACCATGCTTCTAATCAAATTCTCACTTCTAAATGAGCATGAATTTCCCTTCGTTTCAATACTTATTTTAAAAGGCATAACATAGATGAATAACCCATTAAAAGCTCAATTTAAGATTCATGTTACTAATTAATACAGGAAATGAGTTCAAAAATCATTAATCAAAGTTGTAGACTCTAATTATACAGCACAACTAAATGATTATAACCTTTGATATAGTTATTTTAAAAAGCATAATATGCATGAATAACCAATTAAAAGCTCAATTTCTAGTCTAAGTTAAGACTAAAAGATTGATGTTACCAATCAAAATAAAACAAGAAATATGTTAATAAATTATCAATCAAATTTGTAAGTTATAGTTATACAACACAACTAAATGGGCGAACCAATCCTTATGATTGAAGATTTAAATATTTTTATACTCTATTTTAACCGGACATAGCATATATCAATAACCAACAAACAAAATAATTAACAGCAAAAAAACATATCAATTCACATGTTTTCTATAAATTTAGTATTGTTTTCTACAACAACAACAACAAATCTTGCTTGATAGCAAACTGGAACTCGTCTTGCCCGGTCTAGGTGAATTCTTTAGACCACTCGCCTGAAAAATAGCATTGAACTTGTATTATAAAATCAAAGAAACACAACAAAAAAATCAAGAACATATAACTATAAAAACAATAAAATAGAAATCCAACCTTAGCAGCATCAACAAATTGTCAATCGAAGAGAAGAACCAGCAAGATGCGAACATCTGATGTGTTGTAAAACACATGCATTTTTCCTTAGCATTTTAATAGTTTTTCGAGTCATTTATTTATTATTTTAGGGAATTTATAGCATGTTTTGAGTATTTGGTAATTTTATAGGTTGTATATATTTTTAGTATTTTAGTTATTATTTATGCAATTTTTGGTGATTTTAGATGTTCGGCGAAAAAGGACGTGAATTGAAGAAATAATATCAGGAACCGAACACTCGGGCTCGAGCGTTGAAGATAAAAGAAGTTTATTTTAAAGAGCTATGAAGAATTGGGCCAAGAATGATTATTAGTTGAAGAATTAAGCTAATTGGACCAAGAAAAATGAAGCCCAAATGAAGAAAACAAGCCAAGCCCAAAGCTGATTAGGCCCATGTTGCTGATTCAGTCCTCATACCCCATGAAGGGAAAGGCTGAACTCCTCATGGGGCATGAGGGGCATGTCTGACGGAAATAATGATTTTTATTGGATTTTTGGTATTTTTCAAGGGGATAACTCACAACAAAAAACCCTAATTCGTGGAGGCAAGCAAGGGGACGAATTTGAGAGCTCCAAAGGAGGGTTTTGAGTATCTTGAAGAGATCCATTCATCCCGGTTAATGCTCGTACGATTAAGAACAATTCTTGAAGCGAAAATCATGAAGATGCAAGGCTAATCATCTTGCGGTTTCTCCGGGTGAACGATTTGGTTATTTTATCAATTGTTTTATGTTTGATACTCATTACTTGGATTAGATTTTGTGAACACCTTAACGGTTTTTGCGTCTAATTGTATGTTTGACTGATCTAGACAGTTTGGTTGATTAGTATTATTGCATTATGTTATCGTATCTTGGTTTTCTTGCACTAGGATTAATTTAACTTTGCAATTAATGTTATGATAGCTGAATTGGGTTGAACAACTTAAACAAAGTCATGTCTATGTGATTTCCTAGGTATGGTATTAACATAATTCAGTTGATAATTACCGAATCAGAAACCCGGAGTGACCGTTTTTCCATATTATTGTCTTTTACAAAACTCTATTCTCACTTCGTTTGCAGCACTGCAGCACTTTTACATTCAACTTCATAAAAATTAGTTTAGTTAATCTTAAGTTAATTAGTAATTAGTAAATTAGCACTTTCCACAAACTCCCTGAGGTTCGACAACCCTACTTCCTATATTGCAGTCAGTTGTAGCTAAGGAGTAGTTTTTATTTAGTTTTTGATTAGCACTTCGACACGCGATCAAAATGGCGCCGTTGCCTGGGAGTGTAAGTGCGCTTAGTGTTTAGTTTAGTTTAGTTTGTTTATTTATTTTCTTTAAAAAAAATTGTCTTTTTAGTTTTTTGTTTCCGTATTTTATTTCTCTTCTTCATTCAGTACTACTCTATTTGTTTTCTTGTTTTTGTGTGTGCAGGTGACTTCTGTGTTGCATGCATACTAGGTTTTCCAATAAATCATCTCCATTGTTATTCGATCCAGAGATTGAGAAGACAGCACGTCAAAACTGTGTTGTTTTTTGTTCAGCAGTAAAGAATCAATCAAGTTCTTCAACAGTTGCTCAGAGAATTGAAGAAGCAGCTATTGAGATGGCTGACCAGGATAACCAAAATGAACCAATACCCAACCAACCAAATGATCTTATTCCACCTGCTCTACCAAACCAACCCAACCAACCCATTCCAAACCCACCATCACCACAACAACAATTCCAACCTGGTGGGTATTTTCAAGCTGCTAACCCACGTCCACAACAAAACCAACAAAATCCAAGAAACCAACCTCGTCCACAACTAGCAGTTATCCCACCCAACCAACAACCGAACCAACAGAGATATGATGAGGGAAGTGTGCATACTTGGGACTCTGAATCGGATCAAGAGGACGAACAGGAACCGTATGATGGGAGATATGGTAATTATGGAAATGACATGGAGTATGAGCAGCAGCCACCACAGCGGGTTAACCAGGGGAACCGTGTTCAGGGACACAGAAATAATCAAGCTCCACAAGGGGTTCCTCAATTTAATGTTGGGAATATGGGGATGGGAGATGAGTTACAGTTAGTAGATGGTGTCCCACAGATACGTCAGAGGGCACCGGTTCAGGGGGTTGATAGTCATTTTAGGCCGGTCATTGTACCAAATTCTTCAGCTGTAGTGACACCGGTGGGCAGGAACGGGAGAGCATTTGAGGTGAGACCCCAATATTTGGGTCATCTACCTGAGTTCTATGGAAAAAGATCTGAAGAGCCTTACTTACATATATCAGCATTTGAGTCTGTGTGCAATATGATTGGAGGATCAGGGTTTACTAAGGACCAGGTAATGTTGATGATGTTTCAGTTCACCTTAAAGGACAAGGCAAGGCAATGGTTTGCTACACTACCCCCAGGTAGTATTTACACTTGGCAGGATATGCAACAAATTTTCTTGGAAGAGTACTACACCATGAGCAGAACATCTGAGGCTCGGGATGCAATAAGAGGATTTCAGCAGAATTCGGGGGAAGCATTCCATGAGGCCTTTACTAGATTCAAAGAGCTATTGAGAAAATGTCCTCATCATGGGATTCAGACATGGGAGCTAATAAAAGCTTTTTATGATGGACTGACACCAGAGGATGTTAGAGGGTTGACTGCCATTAGTAATGGCACATTCTTTACTAACACTGAAGCTGTGGATTGGGGACACTTGGAAAGGATGAGTGCCACTTCAAAGAGACAGGCACAATCATGTAGGAAGTTGAGACCATCATCTGTCAAGGCAGCAGACTACAAGGCTGAAGAAAGAATCGAAAAATTAAAGCAGCAAAATTTACTCTTGGCAAAACAGGTAGCTCAACTTAATTTGGGGAAGAGTAGTGAGGCAAAGGCGGCTAATGCTTTTTCGGTATGTACTGATTGTGGGGAATTAGGGCATCTAGCCCAAGACTGCCAGGGGCCTTTAGAGAATGCAGAAGAGGTGAATCAAGTTTATGGAGAACGAAAGCAATATGACATGAATTCCAACACCTATCATCCTGGGCTCAAAAACCACCCAAACTTCAGGTATGGTAATCCTAACAATCAATTAAATCCTAACTTTTCTGGTTCTAATGTGTAGGGAGGAAATCAACAACAGGCTCAGAACAGGCAGTATGGATACAATCAAAGGGGTTACTCAAAGAATACCTATAATCAGAGTGGTCAGCAGCAGAGAGGGAATCAGCAAGGCACATCATGAGGAGGTAATGATCAACTGAGTGCCATTTTGGATGCCATTAAAGCTGTACAAGAAGAGGTCAAGGTAATGCGCAAAGAAAATGAAGTGAGGGATAAGACCGTGGAAGCATTGTCCAAGCAGGTAGGGCAATTGGCAGCAGACATGTCTAAGAGAGATCCAGGGAAGCTACCAAGTGACACCACCATTAATCCTCAACACCAGCAATCAAGCTCAAGGAATACGAGGAATGTGCAAATCAACCAGGTAAGTATTTTGCGCAATGGTAAGGTTTATGATAATAAAGTGGGAACTCCACCACAGTTTGTTGAGGGTGTGGTGGAGGATTTGGGTAGTGATGATAGTGAAGATGAACAGGAATTTGTTGAATTAAACAAAACACCTAACACTGCTTTAGAAAAAGAAAAAAATAAAAATAAAAGTGTTTTGATCAATAATTCCAACCAGGTTGTAGAAAAGGGTGTGGAGGGTAATACCATCCCTTTTCCTGCAGCTCTCATTGATCCTGGTAAGAAAAAGACAGTCAATAAAAGAGGCCCACAATCGGATGAAATGTGGGAAGTTTTTAAACAAGTTAAAATCAATCTTCCTCTTTTAGATGCAATTAAACAAATTCCTGCATATGCAAAGTACCTGAAAGATATGTGCACTCAGAAAAGAAATCATAAAATTCCAAAGAAACTTGACATGCCAGCAGATGTGAGTGCAATAATTTCAGGTACTCTGCCTGAAAAATTACAAGATCCAGGGGCACCAATTATTTCAATTCAAGTTGGTGATTTTCAAATGACACGAGCCCTCTTGGATCTTGGAGCGAGTGTGAGTATACTACCGGGGAGCTTGTATGACCAGTATGAGTTCGGTCCACTTAAGAAAGCTGATACCACTGTGGTTTTGGCTGATTTGACTCCTAAACTACCCCGGGGAGTATTATCAGATGTGATTGTGAAAGTTAATGAGTTTTATTATCCGGTTGATTTCTTGGTCCTTGATTATGTTTC
Source organism: Ambrosia x helenae (assembly GCA_030844895.1). Classification (NCBI taxonomy): domain Eukaryota; kingdom Viridiplantae; phylum Streptophyta; class Magnoliopsida; order Asterales; family Asteraceae; genus Ambrosia; species Ambrosia x helenae. The sequence continues at coordinate 14,640,658 of CM061226.1, forward strand.
TGTTGATAAAACCAAGCAACCGACTGTGATTCTTGGCAGACCATTTTTAGCTACTTCTGACTCTCAGATTAATTGCAGGACAGGTACTGTGGATATGACTTTTGGTAACCGCAAGATGCGGTTAAGTGTTTTTGGTAATGTTTCTAACCCCAATGTTAGTAATGAATGCTTTATGGCAGACATCATTGACGGGCGCGTTCCTCCTTACATTCCTAATGATGAGGGGGACGAGTCCATGGTAGAATGTGCTTTGTTTGGCAAGTTATATTCTGAGACAGTCAAGAAACTTGAGGAAGATGATGCAAAGGTGGAGACGATGGTAGTGAGAGAAGGAAGACCACCTTGGTCTTATCATGTGGAGAGTTTGCCAGATCACATTGACACAAAGCTGAAACCATCATTAGAGACCCCACCACAATTAGAACTTAAAGAACTACCTAAACATCTAAAATATGCTTTTGTTGGTGCTAATGATACTCTTCCTGTTATTATTTCTGCAGGTTTGACTGAGGAACAGGAGAAAGCTTTGATGGAAGTTTTGGTTGCACACCGGGCTGCAATTGGGTGGACTATTGCAGACCTGAAAGGAATAAGTCCCTCAATAGTGATGCATAAAATCATAACAGAGGAGGGAGCAAAACCGGCAAGAGATGCACAGAGAAGGCTTAACCCGAACATGAGAGAAGTGGTGAAGAAAGAAGTTCTGAAGTGGCTGGATGCGGGTATCATTTATCCCATCTCTGACAGCACTTGGGTTAGCCCAACACAGACCGTTCCCAAGAAAGCAGGGATTCAGATAGTCAGGAACGAAAAAGGGGAAGAAATTGCCACCCGACCTGTTACTGGGTGGAGAATATGCATTGATTACAGGAAGCTGAATGCAGCTACCTCGAAGGACCACTTCCCTTTACCGTTCATTGATCAGATCATCGAGAAGTTATCAGGTCAGAAATTTTATTGTTTTCTTGATGGTTATTCATGGTATAATCAAATTGCCATCCACCCTGAAGACCAACAAAAGACCACATTTACCTGCCCTTATGGTACCTTTGCATTCAGGCGAATGCCATTTGGGTTGTGTAATGCCCCAGCCACCTTTCAGAGGTGCATGATGAGTATCTTTTCAGATATGGTTGGGGACTCACTTGAAATCTTTATGGATGACTTCTCAATTTTTGGAACTTCCTTTGAATCTTGCTTAGAACAGTTAACTAAGGTGTTGAAACGATGTATTGAAACAAACTTAGTTTTAAGCTGGGAAAAGAGCCATTTTATGGTTCAAGAAGGGGTGGTGTTAGGGCATGTGATTTCAAAACGTGGGATTGAGGTTGATCACGCAAAAATTAAAGCTATTTCAACTTTACCTCCTCCCACAAATGTTAAAGGGGTTAGGTCATTTTTAGGACATGCTGGTTTTTATAGAAGGTTCATAAAAGGTTTTAGCATAATCACAAAACCACTTTGCAAGTTACTTTTAAAAGATGAACCTTTTGTATTTGATGAAGAGTGTGTAAAAGCTTTCAACACTTTGAAAGAAAAACTGGTTGAAGCCCCAATTTTGCAAGCACCCGATTGGTCACGACCATTTGAAATTATGTGTGACGCGAGTGACTATGCAATTGGGTCAGTTTTGGGACAAAGGGTAGATAAAAAACCAGTAGTCATTTATTATGCAAGTAAGACATTGGATGGGGCACAACTGAATTATACTACTACTGAAAAAGAATTACTTGCAGTTGTGTTTGCTCTTGATAAGTTCAGGTCTTACATTTGGGGAAGCAAGGTAATTGTGTATTCAGATCATAGTACAGTACGTTATCTGATGGAGAAAAAGGATGCGAAACCCAGATTGATTCGTTGGGTGCTCCTGCTTCAGGAGTTTGACTTGGAAATCAGAGACAAGAAGGGAAGTGAAAATGTGGTGGCAGATCACTTGTCTAGATTGCCCCATATGGATCCTGAAGTCACTACTGAGATCAATGAGAATTTTCCAGATGAGCAGCTATTCGAAGTATCTACTTCACCATGGTATGCTAATATTGTTAATTATTTGGCTGCAGGTATCATCCCAGAGCATTGGTCAAAGAAAAAGAGAACTCACTTGAAGGCTCAGGCAAAGCAGTATATTTGGGATGAACCTGATTTGTTCAAGATTGGACCTGACCAGATAATCCGACGATGTATTCCAGAATCCGAGGTCCAATGTGTATTGGGATTGGTGCACTCATCTGCTTGTGGAGGGCATTTCAGTGGACAGAAAACAGGACACAAAGTTTTATCATCTGGATTATTTTGGCCTACGATTTTTAAGGATGCATTTGAGTTTGCTAAAAAGTGCATCAAGTGTCAACAAATGGGCAGCATATCTAAACGGAATGAGATGCCCATGAGGCCGATTCTCGTAATTGATATCTTTGATGTGTGGGGAATCGACTTCATGGGACCATTTCCAAATTCTTGTGGTTATTTATACATCTTGGTGGCAGTGGACTACGTGTCTAAATGGGTAGAAACAATAGCCACCAAGACAAATGACCATACCGTTGTGTGCAATTTTGTGCGGTCAAACATTTTTTCACGATTTGGACTCCCTCGTGTGATCATCAGTGATGGGGGATCACATTTCAAAAATTTCAACTTTGGAAAATTGCTCAAACGGTATGGTGTGGATCATAGAATTGCAACCCCATACCACCCACAAACAAGTGGTCAGGTTGAGGTGTCAAATAGACAAATCAAAGAAATCTTACAAAAAACGGTAAGAACGGATCGTAAAGATTGGTCCTCCAAACTAAACGATGCGTTATGGGCTTACCGTACAGCTTTTAAGACACCAATTGGCACCACACCTTACCGGTTGGTTTATGGGAAATGTTGCCATTTACCTGTGGAAGTAGCACATAGGGCATTATGGGCTGTTAAAGAAGTTAACACTGATTATGATGCTGCAGGTAAAGAAAGAAAGTTGAACTTATGTGAGCTTGAAGAATTGCGAGATGAAGCATACGAATGCGCATCGGCATATAAAGACAAAATGAAGAAGGTGCACGATGCCAAAATTCGGTTGAAGAATTTCGAGGTAGGTCACAAGGTGTGGTTATACAATTCGCGTCTAAAATTATTTCCAGGAAAGTTGAAAAGCAAGTGGACGGGACCATACCTAGTCACGAGGGTTGGAAACTACGGTGATGTCGAGATTGAAGACTTTGACGATCATTTGCTTCAAGTGGTGAATGGACATCGGCTTAAACCGTATTTGGATTCAGCTGACATACACGGAACAACAGAAGAGCCGGTTTGCTTCTTGACGAGTGAACCGGATGATGAGGTTAAGTAACAAAACGTCCGGTATGTTTAATTGTAGAGTTTGTATATTTTTCGTTCAATTTTAGTTGTTTTTCGTTGCGTTTTTGTGTTTTTTTAGTACTCTGCAGGGATTTGTACACGTTTACAGGAAGAATTATGGATTTTCGGTGGCCAGGTATGTAGTTTTATACTTAGAAAAATTCATGGGGTGAAAATTGAGGGAGAACAAGAGTTAGAATTTTTTTTTTCTAAGGCAAAAAAGGCTCCACACGGAGAAACTTTCTGCCCAAAATAGGGTGCCCGAGCACCATGAGCACTCCTCATGGGGTATGAAGGGAAACAAGCAATTTTAAGACATTTTCACCCGTCATGGTGCGCGGGGGAGTACCCCCATTCCCTCATGGTGCTCGAGGGGTTCGAAAAAAAAAAATTAAAATTAAAAAATCCTGAACCTTGCTTTACCTTCTTCCCCAAATTGCTCTAACCCTAATCATCACCTTCATCATCTACCTCAACCCATAACTTCCCTTGCACCCGAAAACCATACCCGACCCGGCTCTCCTTCCCCTTATCTGCAGCCCACAGACCCGCCCCCCTTCTCCGCCATACCCGTCGCCGACCTGCATCCAGCCAACCCCCGCCATCTTCTTTCCCAACTGCAACCCACCACCACCGAACCAAACCCTTTCCGACCTGCAGACCCGACCACTTAAACCATCTTCTCCACCCGACGACAACCTTCAAACCAACCCAACCCGACCCTGCAGACCCGAACCCCTCTTCCACCACTACCCGACCGCCGCCGCCGCCCTCTCCTTCCCCTTCTCTGCAACCATCAAACCGAACCACCGCAGCCAACCCTTCCACGACCACCACCAGTCACCGCCGTCTTCTTCTCCGCCATTCCTGCACCCGACGGAAACCCACCCTGCAACCACCACCCGACCACTAACCTAGACCCAAACCAGCTCCGGCTCAACCCCAAACCACCTCTGCCGCCTTCCTCTGCAACCACCCAACCTAACCCTACCCTCCTCTGCTGCACCCAGCCAACCCCTCATCTCCTCCTCAGTCACCTGAACCCAAACCCAAACCCTAACCCCCTTGCAGACTAAACCCCAAACCACCACCCGAACACCAACCTAAAACAGCCCCGACCTAAACCAAACCCACCTTGGACCTTCCTGTAATTTCGTGTCGTCTCATATTGTGTAGTCGTTTCGAGCAGGTACATTTTTTTTTCTTCTTTTGATTTATTTTTATGCTTGTGTCGTTTTGTTAGTGTTTTGCTTGTTCGGGTCTTAGTCGTCTAGTATTTGGTTATTATTAATGTGGCGAGTCGATGTTGTTAGGCATTTTAGTCGTGTTGATTCTAAGGCGTGGCGTTCGTTTGGTATAATGGTTCTTTTGTTTAGGCGCTTTAGTCGTTGCATTTGATTGTTGCGCTAAGGTTGTTCAGTGGCGATAGTGTCACCTTAGTTTGTTTTGGGCGTGACTATAGAGGTCTCTAAGTATGTATGTTGTGAGCGTGGATGGTTGTTTTTGCGGAAAATTGATACATTGCATATGATAAGTTGACGCGCATTGGCGTTAAATAGCGTTATGGTCTTAGCTTGGTTTTGAATGCGGTAATATGTTAAGTCACTTAGCCGATGTGTTGTCTAGGCCATTCGAGGACAAATGGGATTAAGTGTGGGGGGTTGTTTGAAGTTTTGGACTTAATAAGATCATTTTGTTGAAGTCGCAAGGATGAGATGTTTAGGCGTAAAGTCATAAGTAATTAATTAGCGCAAGTGCGAAGGTTTTGATAGTAGGCGAGCATGGATAACTAAGTGAAGTGAGGATTGAGGAGATTAAATTTGTTATCATGGGTAGAAGGTGCGTCAGAGTTAATTAGGGAGTCGAATGGGATTGCCTACTGAATTGTTTTGCAGGTGTAGAGCTCCTCGCCCGTACTCAATCTTCATTCGGGCGGGGATGTTCTGGCGATTAATAATCTTGAATGAGTAGCCGAAATTTTTTTCAATTTTTCTCGCAAAGTGTTGTTTTCGGTTCTAACTTGTTTTATTTGTTGTCTAACATGGGTTGTGTAGATGTCTGAAGCAGATTCACCGGGAAAAAGGAAGAGGGGACCAGCAAAGATGCCACGGGGAGCGCCTGAGCCACTGAGGCCGGCTCTCACTTACACTCCCCGGCAGATACATTATTCTACTCGAGAGAGCTGCCCATCTCCTGATTCGGACCCGACTCCATTAGAGAGGCGCCAGCTTAAACAACATAATCTATTGCAGTTTTCGATCCATACGAAAGAGTTTGAGGCACGGGAAAAATTGATACAGTTCGGGGTGTTACAGCATAGGACTTTGGATGATGATTTGCTAGATATATTGGGTCAGAGGGACAGGATTGAAACTTTGTTGGGACCGAGGTGGATTTCAGCACTGAAGTGCAACTGGCCGCAGTATAGAGAGTTGACAGTGGAGTTCTATTCCACACTGAAGTACTCATACAAGAAGTTCTCAGAGCCTAATGCGGTTTCATTCTCTCTTGGCAGAAAGATATTTGAGATGAGTGTGCCGGATTTTGCAGTAAAAGTGGGTTTTTACACAAAGGAGGAGGTACGTAAGCCATCTTTTGCTAGTATGTTACGGGGCAGGTATGTATCAGCACACCCACAGGGGATGACTGAGGCACAGATTAGGAGTTTTTGGGAGACGATAGGAGAGGGTGACTATGACGATAAGGATCCTTCAGAGTCGCAGATTCGTGATCCTATTTTGAGGTATATACATAGGATCCTGGCATGCACTATCGTCGGTCGCCACAGCGGTGTCGATAAGTGCAATATGATTGACTTGTTATGCATGATCGAGGGTCGTGAGGCCAACATAGCTACTGTGTTATTATCTTCGATGACTAGGACACGTCGGGTAGGAAAGGATGTGCAGTTACCTTGTGGGCCATATATTGGGAGGTTGGCAGAGCAGTTAGATGTTTTTGATAGGTGGCCACGGGATCATTTGACTGAGGATCCTAAGACAGAGAAGTATAAATTGGTAGATTTGAGGATGGCGGGTACTTGTACACAGGGGGACCCGCCTAGATGGGCTGATTTTGGTACTTTACCGGCGATTAGACAGAGGGTCAGGCCATTAAATGTTGAGAGGCCGGCACGACATAGGGCTCGAGCTCGTACAGAGCCTGTTACTTTGGAGTATATTGTGCAGAGATTGGATCAGCTGGATGCAGCTATTCACCGTCAGGATGATGCAGTTCGTCTTCAGAACGACGCTATCCGTTATTTGCTGACGTGTCAGGGACACAAAATTCCTGATTGGTTTGCCCCGCCAGCTGAGGATGATTCAGGAGAGCAGGATGAGGAGGATGCTGGAGATGGAGACGAGGACTGAGAGAGATGGAGCACCAGCAGCTGCCCATTACTGGTTGTACTTTTTGGTTCTTTTGTTTTCATTAACATTTGGTCTGTACTAAGCTAAATACTTTATGACATTTGTACGGGAACCATATGGGTGGCTGGGTGGTTGATATTATGATATGATATATTATTATGCTTTGATCTGTTTGCTGAGTGTTTGTTAGAATTGGGTGAGTTATTTGCTGCTTTTGTCCGCGAACGAAATGCTATACGGACGAATGGAAGGCTTTTGGAACAGGATTATTCGAGGAGTTTACGCGTATTCTATCAGGGGAGTCTGTTCCAACTTTGTGTTATTTTTCTTATTTTAGTTCTATTATTTTTTTTTTAATTTTTAGTTGTCTTGTGTTCGTTAAGTGCGTCTTAGTTTTTACTTTCTCCCATTGAGGACAATGTGAAATTCAAGTGTGGGGGGAAGTTAGTCGAAGTTTTGATTTTGTAGTCGAGTCATATTAAAAAAAAAAAAAAAAAAAAGTCCTAAAAGCGGTCTGATCGGGCATGAAAGCGACTGTTTCAATGCTTTCATTCTGTCTCTGCTTGTGGTGTGTGGGTCCTTAATCATGGTCTAATTCTTTAGAACAGACATATGAACCGTTTTCAGCAGGTGTTTTAGAAAAAAAAATTTTAGAATTTGCTTGGTTAGGTGTAACGAGCTATCGGTAATAAATGCATGCACACATCGGTAACCCATTTCCACACTTTGGTGAGATCTTGAGCCTACTAGATGATAGATTGATTCATATATATTTTCATTTGTTGAGTGTAGGCCAGATGTTTCTCTGTTGCAGAACTTGTGTGATTTGATACATGCTGAGGTTGTAGACTAGATATGCACATAGATGATAAATGCAATCTAGGATTTCCCTTTTTCTTTTGATACCCACCTTTATTTGTTTGTGTTTACCCGTTTACCTAAAATCACCCTTAGTAACCATGTTGAGCCTATACCCTTTCATTTGATTAAACCTATTACCCAAATCGACCTGTTTACCTTTGTGTAATAAATTGATGACATCCATTGTGTTTATGTTTTGTTCAAGTGATTGAGTTATGTTTAAGTTGTGAAAAAAAAAAGAAAAAAAATATATATATATGAAAAAAAAAAGTGAAAAAAGAAAAAAAGAAAAAAAAAATAGAAGTATGTGTTATGGGTCAAATATGCCCAAAGTTGTGTGATTATTGTATTATGTTGCTTAGTGAATAAGGATGGTCATTCAAGCGTGTTGAAACCTTTGTTTTTAAACCAATTGTTAGCCAAATCTATCCTACCTTTACCCGAAGCCCAAAACTCGTAAGTCCTTTAGATATGTGCATTGTCTATAGTTGAGGTGTGATTGTTATACAAGCCTATGATAACAGAGTTACATGTTTGGTTTTGAGTGAATATACTAGCGCATTACATGCTAGTTCAGATATTAAACCGAGTGGAGTGAAAAATTGTGAGGGGTGTGTTGCATGAGAATAAAAACCGAAAGCATGTTAGACTTAGTTGGGTGAGTTCTGTTTTAAAAATTGTGCATCATGGTTGCCTGTTGAATTAACACATCTAATGATGATCTATGAATGGGGTATGACTTTGGACCCTAACTAGTGCATGGCGGGGACGTTTGTGGTATTTGTTACTTGTTCGTGGTAACGTTTTGAGCAGATTTGCTTGAGGGCAAGCAAAAGGTAAGTGTGGGGAGTTTGATGTGTTGTAAAACACATGCATTTTTCCTTAGCATTTTAATAGTTTTTCGAGTCATTTATTTATTATTTTAGGGAGTTTATAGCATGTTTTGAGTATTTGGTAATTTTATAGGTTGTATATATTTTTAGTATTTTAGTTATTATTTATGCAATTTTTGGTGATTTTAGATGTTCGGCGAAAAAGGACGTGAATTGAAGAAATAATATCAGGAACCGAACACTCGGGCTCGAGCGTTGAAGATAAAAGAAGTTTATTTTAAAGAGCTATGAAGAATTGGGCCAAGAATGATTATTAGTTGAAGAATTAAGCTAATTGGACCAAGAAAAATGAAGCCCAAATGAAGAAAACAAGCCAAGCCCAAAGCTGATTAGGCCCATGTTGCTGATTCAGTCCTCATACCCCATGAAGGGAAAGGCTAAACTCCTCATGGGGCATGAGGGGCATGTCTGACGGAAATAATGATTTTTATTGGATTTTTGGTATTTTTCAAGGGGATAACTCACAACAAAAAAACCCTAATTCGTGGAGGCAAGCAAGGGGACGAATTTGAGAGCTCCAAAGGAGGGTTTTGAGTATCTTGAAGAGATCCATTCATCCCGGTTAATGCTCGTACGATTAAGAACAATTCTTGAAGCGAAAATCATGAAGATGCAAGGCTAATCATCTTGCGGTTTCTCCGGGTGAACGATTTGGTTATTTTATCAATTGTTTTATGTTTGATACTCATTACTTGGATTAGATTTTGTGAACACCTTAACGGTTTTTGCGTCTAATTGTATGTTTGACTGATCTAGACATTTTGGTTGATTAGTATTATTGCATTATGTTATCATATCTTGGTTTTCTTGCACTAGGATTAATTTAACTTTACAATTAATGTTATTATAGCTGAATTGGGTTGAACAACTTGAACAAAGTCATGTCTATGTGATTTCCTAGGTAGGGTATTAACATAATTCAGTTGATAATTACCGAATCAGAAACCCGGAGTGACCGTTTTTCCATATTATTGTCTTTTACAAAACTCTATTCTCACTTCGTTTGCAGCACTGCAACACTTTTACATTCAACTTCATAAAAATTAGTTTAGTTAATCTTAAGTTAATTAGTAATTAGTAAATTAGCACTTTCCACAAACTCCCTGAGGTTCGACAACCCTACTTCCTATATTGCAGTCAGTTGTAGCTAAGGAGTAGTTTTTATTTAGTTTTTGATTAGCACTTCGACACGCGATCAACATCTGGGTGATGGGTATGGAAGAACTTATAGTTTCAAGAAGATGGAGTTATGGAACTCGAAGAGACGATTTCGAATTTCTGAATTAAAATTTTGGTTAAAGTGAATTTGTTCTTAATAACAATGTTACGCGAATGATGATTGGATTGTGAACTAATCACCATTTGTGTAGTTAATATTGTATTCATTATGATGAACCACCAAGGAAGATGAAAGGTTAGTATGAATTGAATTGAATTGATTAAGATGGCCCTAAAGTGTCAGAAAAGTTTGATGAATGTCCAACTTTAATCCCTCTAAATTGGCTTTAAGTGTATTGTAAATTATGCTTAAATATTTGTACACAATACAAAATTACAAAGTTGTGCATCTTTGGACATAATATTTATCAAACTCTTTGAAAGGCACTCAAATTTTATTTACAATGTATACAACTTCCTAATAATCGAATATGCTATATTGGACACTATATAAAGGTAAAACTTGGACAAAAATAAATTGTATGCCAGGCAACCAAATCCTGACTCGGCCTGTTTCAACCAAACGAACTGTATTAAAGCAGCAGTGAAATAAAACGACGGAAAGATATTACCGATCCAATCTCGATCTCCAAGAACATTTTCAGTTTAGCGTTGTGATTCTTATTGGAAACTTCCCTCAATTACCCAACCCGCAGTTCCAATAACAGTTTTGAGTTCAACTTGTTTATAAAACCAATAGCAACATGATAAATATTGATCTCAAATCTATAGATAAAACACATTAACATTTATAAAAGATATTAGCAATTAAAGAAAAACAATTCTGATTGGGTTTCCTACAAAGTTGTTGAAGGCCGATTAGGATGATGTGTGTGGTTCTGCCTCTTTGGCCATACAAGAAGTGTTGAAAGTGAATAGGCACACCAATTCTTTAGCAACCTCATCCTGCACACCATAAATATTTGATGAATATAAGTAAGTGTATGTTTCCAACAACTAAAGGTATATTATTAACAATGTAAAAGGACCAAAAATTACAAATCGACAGTAAAACAAATCGAGCAATGAAAAATACCTAGAATTGGTTAAATGACGTTTCTTTCTGTATGCGAAAGCTATGAACTTTGTCGTGGTTTGCATCATGAGTAACCTAAACATGTCAAGTAATGATATTAGTAAGATGAGTTTCTTGAAAAGTACAACAAGTTGTAATAAGTTTATAAGAAGGCAATGACTATAAATGAGTATTTAAGAGTGAGGAAATAGGTTTTATTGGGTGTTATGAATGTAGGTTACATCTTGAGAGACATATAAAGTGTGTATTACACACATATACAATGTGCATAATATGTTATACATGATGGGCAAAAAGGGTAGGAAATGACAAAAATATAGAGATTTATAAAGAGTCTTTTCATATGCCATCTTAAAATAGAGGTGATTTTACCCTTTTGCCCATCTAGAATGTATTATATAGTAGTATAGATATTAGACAAACCAATGACTCAAACTAAAGACTCAAAACTGAATCTCTCCATCATGCCCACACTTTAAGTGAAGATACCCCTAAAGTGAGTTAAGAGAAAACTGACTCAAAAATAAAATAAAAGACTCGAAAAAAACAGACTCAACCGACTCAATATACAAAAATTCAGGAAACGTACCGGAAGGCAAGATGGTGGAATGTGGTGAAATGGTGGTGGAAGAAAACAGGGTGGAAAATAATTTTTTTTCTAATCAACTCGCACAACGTGAAGGACACTGGTGATCTCAACGCGCGTCACGAGTAAATAAAGTATAACTATCCGGGGTAATTACTGTTCACATGAGACGAACAGGTTAGCCCAGGCTCTTCGCATTACACGAATAACCTTTTTTCCCAGAAAATTAATCAAAGTTAATATTTAGAAAAAAATTCTTTGTTACCCAAACCTCCACAAAAATCCCAATCATAAAATATATAATTAAATAAATACTTTGGATCCACTCATAGTGTAATTTTCCTTGCCAAACAAACACTAAAACCTGCACAGAGACTCAAAAACAAAAATAATAACCAAATACAAAGAAAATTCAAACATATTACAAACTCTACAATTGGGTTTTCATGCAGTTTCAATCAGGTGGCTTATATTTTACACATCTCATATCCAACCCGGTTAATTCTTTTCGTTCACCATTCTTCATCAAGAAACAATTGGTGAATTTAGAAAGACGTTTGAAAATTTCAAACGGGTCGGGCCACCTATCCCCACACTTACCTGGACCAAACCTGAATTGTGGCGTGTACTGTTGGCCCATGTAATCACTAGCCTTCTCCTGCGGTGGTGGTGGTGGCAGTGTAACATCCTATGCCTGCACGGGTCAGCAATCATCATCCTGATGAAACTGAATAGCTGCTTCAAATACCTACTCCTCTTCCATGGCCACTTCTTCCTCCTCGTGTGGCTTAATGTATTGAGGTGGACAAAAATATCTAAGTAAATCCTCGACACTGACAGCCTCCATCTCTTCCTCTTCTATAATATACTTAGCTCGTATCGGGGGACCCTCCATCACATCAAAATCCTCTATGTACCCCTCATCATCACCACCCAATAGTAATTTACTTCTTGCTGAACCGAAGGTGGGACTGAATTGCCCATTAACGTCTCCGGCTCTAGAATGAGGTGTCTAGCTATCTCTTCTTCACGGCTGTCACGCGGGTGACCCGGGTTCAATCCCTGGCAACGGCGCCAAAAACATGATGTGCTATGTATGGTCTAAAAATAATAAACTAACCTTAACACCTAGTAATATAAAACCGACTCAACTAAACTAGACCACACGACAGGCAAGTATACGTATCAATGCAGTACAGACTAAGTAAGTCCGAGTATCAAACCCACAGGACACAACTAGAAAACAAAACTAGACTCGACTAAGACTTAAAATAAAGGGTTTAAAAGTTGATTTTTTGGTTTTTTAAATAATTAAAATAAAAAAAATAAATTAAACAAAGATAAATAGACAACAAAGATAAATGAGGAAAATATCAGGATAGGAAGGCAACTACATAGGTCAAGAATCCTACATGTAACTCACAACTCTCGGTAATGAAAAACTGAATGGATACCAGATTCTAAAGATAACTTAAGAAACCCTAAGACGTGTTAGATCTCCTCCCAGTCTCACCAACACACCCCAAAGAATCTCAAGGAATAAAATACTGGCTATCTAGCTCGGATCACCTCTCGGTCTCACCTTACTAAGAATGTAAAGGTACTCAAATGACTCGATCACCTCCCAGTCTCTCTAATCACAATACACCCGAAGATGTAAAAGAGTAATCTAATTGGGTTAACTATGACTTGGAATTGCAAGAAACTAAAGACAACTATGACAGGATCACCTTGCGGTCTAACCCGAACCCTAACACTTAAAGCTCTAGACAACTCAACATTCCATCACCTCTCGGTCTCAAAAATGGAAGAATACTTAAGTCCTCTAAATTCTCTAATCAAGTTCTTATGGCTTTCGTGCACAAAACCATAAACTAAGCTACGAGCACAAAGCAAGCAACCCTAATAATCATCCAAACATGAAAGACACTCGCTAAGACGATTATGGAACTATCAAAAATAATAAATTAGACTTAAGTATGCACACACATCATAATAAACACCAACCAAATCGTTACCAAAACATTAACCATTCAAAAATAAATCCAAAATCGAGAACTATAAAATTAACATGTATTTATCATGTAACCTAGATAGTAGTTCAAGATTTAGCTACTCATAATAATGAAAAACAATAGAAACAAAGGTTCAACATAAAAATTAATCATGGTCTCAATATTAATAAACACAAAGTAAATGAATATAAAAACTAAAACTTTAATAATCGAACCCGTAGCTTCACTCTTGAACCCGTGCCTCCTTCTCCTTCAATTAACCTCTAAAAAACAATTCGTTTGATTTCTTCTTGGCGACTGCTATTCACCTTCTTTCGGAATAATAATATCCTTCTTATAATATGTGTCCTTCCCAAATTGTGTTTCACATGATTAGAGCCCATTTTATTTTCTTTTTTATTTCTTTGGGCGATCCATCTTTAGGTTGAGACCAAAGTCTCATTTAGCTTTATATTTCCTTTTTCATTTATTTATTTATATATTTATTTATTATTATTATTATTATTATTATTATTATTATTATAGCTTTTGACTTGGGTGTTCTTGACTTAACCAAAGTTGCTCGTTCACATTCCAACGTCCATGAACATCTGCTCTCAAGTATTGGTGTCTCGATTAAAATTCTTTTATTTTAAGCTCATTTTCTCCAAACACCTATAAAATACATAAATACATAATAAAAACGACACGAAACGAATAAAACCTAATAAAATATTATATAAAATACACGGAAAAAAGATGTGTTTTGCAATACATCAGTACTCCATTATTTACAATCATATTTGTTGACCATAATATAATTTCATTCTACTTTCCTACCTTCTCCCTCTATAAAACCAACTCCACCTCCCATCATCCCAATTCAAGAAAAACCAAACCTCATTCCTAAATGTTGATAAAGATGCCACCTTTCTCACAGTTAGCCCCTATCTCAAATGGCTTTTTAGTTTCACATAATACCCAACAGATTAACCACCACTCTTCCAACAATATCACTATATCAGCACCATAAAAATCCAATTATATAGCAATTCAACTTCAATTTAAGCTAACTTCATTATTCTTTTTTAATAAAAGTACAAATACAATCTGATGCTTGTTAAACATGTAGCAAAATTCACAATATTTCAAGATTTTACAATTCTATAAACAACTTATTGGCAACTGTGAAATCCTAAAAAACATGAAGAAGGAACATGACACCATTTTCAAGACGAAATTACCCCTGCATTCTAAGAAAAATTAATATAAATAAAAAAAAACATAAATCATTAACGGGTTACCAATGGGTCATTGGGTCAACCCTTGTCGAACTTGGTCAAACATAGTCAAATTCAGTCAAACATGGTCAAACACTTTTGTAAAACACAAACTAAGTCATTGATCGGATACAATAGGTCAACTTGACAAACACAAACATTGGATAAACACTTATAAGTTGTTATATGATAGGTTTCCGGTAATGGGACACCTATTTATACAAACGTTTGGTTTTTTTTTAACACGCAAGCTAAGGTGGGTTTCATGGTCCCTTCTACTGTTTTCCTATTGGGGGAGAAACATGCTACACAAATACACAAACACGGTAGATCACAATTACTATTATATCACTTATTTACCTAGTATACTACATCACAAAAGTTCTTACATTATGAGCCATAGTATGTCTAACATAGCTAGTAGATGTGAATAGATCTATTGGGTCCCACAAGCCCTATTTCTGTCGACCGGAGGTCGAGCATATGCATATTTTCCTAGACAGTTGCCACCATTGTGATGGACAGTGGCGAAAGACAAATAAAACTATCAACAGTCAACAATGGTCATGGCGCTTAGTAAACCACATAACGTCTAGCATTTGGATATAATGAGTAAAATTATTGTGTGTCTAAACAACAAACAAATAGATTTCTTACATTAAAACATGTGAACTCAGCAACTTAATTGTTGACACATTTTAGCATGTTTTCTTAGGATTGTTTAGGTACACTTGAGCTAGGAGGCCATTAGGGGAGTCTCATGTATTGCTTACCAAAATATTTCAAAAGCTTCAGTACTATTTGGTTTTATAGAGGTTGCACTTGTTTTGCGCATAGTTATATTTTGTTTTGTTTTATAAAACTTATTTTTCTTCCGCTGTATAACTATTCAAAGTATTTTTAAACTCATATTAATAGAGAAACATTGTTTTCAAACTCATATAGTGGTCATTCAACATGATCAATGACCTAAATACTAGTATATCACATGCCTCGTAGTACAACCCCGCAGGTAGAATTTGAGGGTGTGACAATTTTCATATTTTTCATGATTATCTAAACAAACTATATAAATTATAATAATAAATAAATTCAACTTTACTAAATGACCCTTATTCTCTATTCTTCGAGAGTTAGAGATCTCCTTCTACCACCCTCTGGCTATATTTGTTCATGTGTAAGATCCTTTAGGCTCTAATACCACTTGTTGAATTATCAAACATTTATCACACATACAATTGAACAAACTCGTTCGACTCTTTTTCTTATTCATAAAGCTGAAAATTACAATGCCTTATATAGGCTTACAAACTTGACCCACAACTTAAAACTAATTCAAATACTTATATGTGTTTATTCAAACAAACTTGACAAACTAAAGTAATAAACATTCAGCTGAACAAAATGACCCTTCGACTTGTAGCAATCTCCTCTTACCACCCCTAGAGATCGAAATATGCCACCCATTGGCTAATATTGTTCATGTGTAATACTTAACTGACACCGTTGGTTGATTTCTCAGTAAATGAAGTCAAAAAGACTTCAGGTGAACCCAACCTAGTAAGATTAACGTAGTCTACCGGTCCGTGTGCAGATAGTCCAGCAATTAAAAGTCCAATCACCCTCCAGCCTTTGCTAGCAAAGGTTTCATAGTATTCTGGCCCATTCTGATAATTTATGATAAAGCTCCTCAACAACTCCCAAAGTGCGTTTACAGACATGGGTATTATCGCAAATATTGAGAAGTAGTTCTTATTTGGTTCTTCAGCGAGCACCTGCACCAAGTAAAAAAGATTATAATTAATTTAAACGACACAATTTGTCACAAAAGTTATTCAAATTGCATTAGGGTATGGGATAGGTTATTTACCTGACCCTTGTAGAAGCTATCGTAATAATGACAGCTACCAAAATGCTTGAAGTAAAGATCAGAATTATCAAATGGCACTCTAGGCACTAAATCGTTACAATAAACAAACCTATGATACCTCAAACCATGAGTAACCAATATCTCAGTCATGAATTCACCAAATTCATGATCTCCAACCCTAGGTTGTCCAAATGTGTATACCCCTTCGAGTTTCGATAGCAAATAAATCTCGTTATGGTGTGCCAAGATAGCCGGAAAGACTATAGATAATGCTGCCCCTAAACTATGCCCAGTTACCATGAATTTAGCATTTGGGTTGTTCTTAAGACGTTCTTTAAGCTTTTGCCTGATTGCATAATAAGCATAGGGTTTTTTAGAGTCTAATTGGATTTCTTTTGGCCACCCTTGGCTCTTTTGTAATCCTAGAGCTTTCAAGAAACCAGCATGGACCTTGCCTATACCAGGGAGTTTGTACCATGATAGATCAACATCCGAAGACCAATCTTTAGCATTGAAAGGTGATGTGCCTCTAAAGCAAATGCCTATGAGCTCAATATCCCCTTTCTTACCGCTCCACATGTACCCTTGTGTTGTGTAACCCTCTTCATAATCTAAAACAAAATTAAAGAGATACAAGATCATATTGCTCACTTTCTTATCATATATATAGGGTATGGATCCTAAGAGAACCAATCCCTATTTGAAAACTGAGAGAACCATTCTGGCCCACACATTTCATAAAAGACAATTTTTTTTACTTTAATCACACATTTTTATGCAAGATTTTTTTTTTCATTTATACATATGTGTATAATGCAATTATACACATGTGTATATTGAAAAAAAATTAAAATTTTTTTTTCCTGCATAAAAAGCAGCGATTAAAAGCAAAAAAAAAAAAACAATTTTTTTGCCTTAGAAAAATGTGTAGTCTAGAATGGTTCTCTCAGTTCTCAATTTAATTGGCCAAAGGTTCTCATTTGAATCAATTCATATATATATATATATAGGGGATGGTTCTGTAGAAAACCCTAAATATTGAGGAAACTCTAGAAAACCCTTAAAAAACCTACTTCCCGAGCTTTTTTTTTTTAAAAAAACATTAGGGCATGTAATATACATGTTTTTAAGTGTTTTGAGCCAAAAAAATCAAAAAAGCGAAGAAGGTTTTTTTTCTTTTTTAAAAAAATAAATAAATAAGTTTTGCATCATAACATATGTTACCAGTGCAAAAATAAGCTAACATATGTTATGATGCACAACTTATTTTATTTTTTTTAAAAAAAAAACGCTCGGCGCTTTTTTGATTTTTTGGCTTAAAACACTAAAAAACATGTATATATTACATGCCCTAATTTTTTCAAAAAAAAAAAAAGCTCGGGAAATAGGTTTTTTTTAACGGTTTTCTGGAGTTTTCTCAAATTTTTAGGGTTTTCTCAAATTTTTAGGGTTTTCTATAGATGTTTAGCCTATATATATATAGTATAAGGTTATATTGGAAACCCTTGTTATAGTGAAAACCTTGGAAACTCTATCAAACTCTAACTTCCCGACTTTTTTTTTCTATGAAAATTTTAGGGTATGTAACATACATGATTTTAAGCATTTTGGGCCCAAAAAATCGAAAAAGCGCCGAGTCGTTTTTTTAAAAAAAAATAAAAACCGTCTTCGGGTAAAAAATGGGTAACACGTGTTAGTTTGGCTTAACATGTGTTAGTCGAAAATTTATTTATTTTTTAAAAAAAAAGGTGCTCGGCGCTTTTTTGATTTTTTTGGCCCAAAATGCTTAAAATCATGTATATTACATGCCCTAATTTTTTCAAAAATAAAAAAAAATTTGGAAGTCAGAGTTTCCAAAGTTTTCACTATAAGAGTGGGTTTCCACATTATCCTTACCCTATTATATATATATATATATATATATATATAAATATATATATAGTGGAAGTATAGGGAGAAAACCTCCCAAAATGGAAAAACCCCAAGAAACCCATCCCTTGGCCTATATTGTGTCACATCATCCAAACCAATATCACTCTATATTATATTAAGAAGGGCATAATTGACAATTCAACTCCACCCTTTCTCTTTCTCCTTATATATATATGTTTCCCCCTCTCTCTCCATATTATTTTTTCAAAATCAAATTCAAATTTAGATCTCTCTCAACCATCCCCTCTCTCCATCCCTCTCTAGAATATGAACCACCATGCCCTGACACCACCACCGGCCACCACCTGCACCTCCTCCAACCACTCGAAAAACAACCTCGTGGATCCACAACACAACCATCATCGTCATCATCTCGAACAACAATCCACCATGAAACAACCATCGTCATCATCTCATCATCATCATCTCGAACAACAACCATTATTAACCTCACCGTCGAACAAGAACAACCAAAACCACCATCATTAACGTCATCTCTGTAAGTATTTTTGAATTTTTAGTTTTTAGGTTTAATTAGGTTTTAAGTTGAAATAATTTGGGGTTTTTTTTAGGTTAAACTTTTTTTTATCAAAACACCGACATATGAATTCGGTGGCTAATTAAGTGTTTATGAACTTTGAACTACATAATGGCCATTCAAAGGATTTTTGTGGGATAATGGAATTAAGATTGCTCACAATGACGTTGAGAGCAATAAAGGCGCTGATGTTCACAAAAAAAAAATAGTTTTCAATTGCTAAAGGAATTAAGATTGCTCACAAAAAAAAAATAGTTTTCAATTGATAAAGGAAATTGATATCTAGATATTTTAACAAAAAGAAGTGACAGGTGGAGAGAATTAATAAACTATACTATGTTGCAAGGTTGAACTTGATTTAGGGCTTTTTTTATTATTATTAGTCACAGGTCTTTGGAAGTGCTAATTCATATTGTTCACTATTTTGCTTTTTTTTTTTTAAGCTTATATGTTTTATTTTTTTAGAATGATAATAATAAAAATTTTGGTTGGAATAATAATAATAATAATAATAATAATAATAATAATAATAATAATAATAATAATAATAATAAGTTGTTACGTTTTGATATGTGCGTTTTGTGTTACATTTTGATTTTGTTAGAATAATAATAATAACAGTTTTGGGGATAGCTTTTGTTTGCATACCAAGTGTTCGATCAAATGCTTGAATGAAAAAAAAAAACTTATATTAACCTTTTTGATTTTTTTATTATTATTATTTTGTTTATGTTAGATTTGTTATTGGATTGGAGACATGAGGTTGATAGATCACATGTGATTGATGAACAAATATGTAGTCTTTTTATGTTAGTATATGGTAACACATGTTACTGGTGTCCCATTATTGGTGGTGGCATTCCTTGGAACATTGACTGATCTCTTTTTTATTACATGCTATTAACACAGATAAAGTATCCATAAGTAGTTATGTTTGATTTCCAATTTTTAGATGTTCTCTGTTTCAATTTTTTTTTTGAAAAAATGAATCTTTCTAAAAATAATAATAATAAAATAATAATAATAATAATAATAATAATAATAATAATAATAAAAATAATATGTTTTGTGTTTAGTGAAATAGGTTTGGGTTTTGCTAGAATAATAATAATAATCATATTTTTTGGGGATAGTTTTTGGTTGCACACCAAGTGTTTGATCAAATGCTTGAATGAAAAAAAAACTTATGAGGTTGGTAGATCACATGTGATTAAATTTTTTTGGATGGGGGACATGAGGTTGGTAGATCACATGTGATTAAATTTTTTTGATTATGTGTTTTAGGATCCCAACTAACATGTGTTTTTTATACACATGTTAGTGATGCGGCTGTGGTAAGTGATGTGGCTGTGGTACGTGATATTTTTTATACACATGTTAGTGATGCTAACACATGCTAGTATATGCCTAACTAACAGGTGTTAGGGTTCATATGGCATACATTATTTCAGGAAAGATTTGTTAGTATACGCCCTATCAAATGTTAGTGATGTTAAGACATGTCAGTATATACCCAACTAACACATGTTTATGAAAACTGAAAAGGGGTTTATTCTTTTTAGGGTTCATATGACATACATTATTTCAGAAAACATATGTAAGTATACGCCCTTTCACATGTTAGTGATGTTAACACATGTTAGTATATACCCAACTAACATGTGTTACGGTTTGTATGACATACATTATTTCAGTAAAACATATTTTTTAGAATACACTAACACATGTCATTGATGTCCCAGCTAACACGTGTTATCTTTTTTTTGTAGGTGAAGAGATGTTTTGTGTTAAAGATGAAGATGGGTATCAAGAACAAAGCATAGCTAGATTTTTTTATGTTGTTATGATACTTTTTTTTTTGAAAATTCACAAATAATTATGTTTGTATTAAACGTTTTTTTGATATATTTTAGTGTTGACTGTTATGATCGTTTTTATCATTTCTTAAATAAATACACATTTTATTGTGTTCTTTTATTATGTTCTTTTAGTATATGATTGGTAACACATGTTAGCGACGTCTCACACGAGGTCAGAATTTGTTATCACAACACTAACGTACGTTAATATTCATGCTGGAAAAAGTTCCGTAAAGTAGGAGAGAGGTGACTTGACAAGTGTCAAATCAACCTTTTTAAACATAGGATTCAGAAAATTAAATTATAAATAATTAATTCAAGATTACCATATTACCCTTATTCCACCTTTTTAAGGAAGTGGTCCACTTGCTTTTGATTATGAAATTAAAATTAATCATGGACCATTGATCAAACTTAATCAATGGTCACCATAGAGTTTGCAAGTTTTTCCAAAAGATGGGGTTTCCATATTATCCACCTCCTATATATATAACATATGTTTCTTAACAATATAATGCATGATACTTATAATTTCATACCAATGTATGCAATTTTTCACATTAAAGGGTTATAAAAATGAGTATGTTTTGTGGTTATAAAATGTAAGTTATACATGCCTCTAAAAGTTAGAAGTTATGTTCCCAGAGTACTTACCATTCCAACAATTAAAGAACTCTATGAACTCCATCTGCGATCAGGTAATTTAGACTCATTTAATTATACAGTAATAATAATGTGAGGATGACAATATTAGTCTTATTAGCTAGGTTGCTAACCTTCCAATGTTTCTCAACAGTTTCTTTGATAACTGCCTCATTTTCATAGGCAAATTTAGCAGCCATTATAGCAAGCGCGCTTGTATACCTGGGATCTTCATGCTTAATTCTGCTGTCTAGATCCTTTCGTATGTCCAATAGCCCAAGTGTCGTCGAGTACCCTCGTGAATCTTTATTAGGAAGCACCATTTGACCTACAGTTTATACCCCGATTAATATCAAGCACTTGAAATAATAGATTTTCATTTTGCCAATCTGATTTATAATAAATTAAATATCAGTGGGATTTAAAGAACACTATAACGACAAATTATGGATAAGTAGTAATTGATTTAGGTTTTATAGTTTTTGCAAAAGTATAAAAAATTAAGTTAACTTTCTCACCATAATTAGCATTAGCGAGGACAAAAATCATCAAGATGTGTGATTCGGTAGACTTTGAAGATTTTTTTGTTTGTAGGGTTTAGAAAGTATATAAGTGTATTTTGACATTCTTAAAAGAGGTTTGATTTACAATTAGGGAACACAACATATAGAAATATGGTATTTCTTTTTCTTTTGCATTTTCAATAATTATTTTAATGTTTTTTTTTTTCTTTATTACCTTGTAACATTCAACTTTCTTTTTTAAAATCTGTATACATAGTTTTGTTTAATTTCCTTTTGTCCACTTTTCAATATAGATTTTATTAAAAATCAATCATTTAAAATAATAATTATTGTTTAGAATACTATGAAACCTTTGCTAGCAAAGACTAGAGGGTGATTGGACTCTTAATTGCTGGATTGTCTGCACACAAACCGGTAGACTACGTTAATATTACTAGTTACTAGGTTGGGTTCTTCATTCACTGTTGATTTTAATTATTTATTAAACACATGTATCATACGATTCATTCAGGGAAAGAATTAATTATAAAAATAATTAAAATCAAGATATTGTATATGATACTAGCCAGGTAGAATCTTGTATGCTACACGTGTTTAATAAATTTAATTTTATATAGTTAGTGATAAAATTTAAAATAATTTATTAACACATACCATTGTTAAGATATGTTTTTAAAAAAATAAATTTGATATGATAGTTACTAATTTTTGCGAAGTTAAAATTCAAAAGTGATTGCTTTCAAAAACTAAATTTCGAGAATATTTCTAAACTTCGGTAAGTTTGCTATGTTTTTTATTTGGACTTGGATGTTTTGTATTGCGTATATAGATTACTAGCTGATTATCTCAGGAAGGTCCCGGGGTTGAAAATTTTAATATGATTTAATAAAAAAATATAAAAGATGAAAACTCAAATCACGAAAAGAGTAAATAACTTAAACATAATCAATCTTAGTTTAAAAACGTTTATTTAAAAAGTTACAAAAATAAAAAGCATAAACCATATTAAACATAATACAGTATTAAAAGTATAACCTTCAACATATAATCATCTTCACGTAATTTAATATATGTTACAATTTGACTTTGACTTATATAGATGTAGAATTCATGATCACATTGAAAACAAAAAAACTTATTTCAATACAGTGACTTTGTAAAGAAAAACATATACAAATTTTCTTTGAATACAGTGACTTTAACATTTACTTCTTGATGAACAGAAGGGGAATTCAGAAACTTTTTAAAAATGAATGGTTTGATGTTAATGTAATCATATATTTATAATGGCTACTCAATAATTCTATATTAAATTAATTTGTAAATAAAATCTTCTATTTTAAATTAGAAGATATGCATATCTTCTTTTATTTATTTTTAAATAAATATTTTATTAAACTTACTGTAAACAAATAAATATTTAAATTTTTTATGTTAATCCTTATACCTAATTCGAAAACAATATTTATATATAGTATATATCGAAAATAATATTTAAATTTTAAATATTTTCAATTAGAAGATATGCATATCTTCTTTTATTTATTTCTAAATAAATATTCTATTAAACCTCTCACCTCAACGTGCCACGTGGCACATTCAATAGGGGGTTGAGGCCTTTATTGAATGCCACATCATCATAAGTCAATTCTTTTATTAATAACTAGTTTTTATCCCGGGAGCGTCCCGGGTTGAAATATCTAATATAACATAATAAATTATATTATTATTATTATTAATATTATTTTTATTATTATTATTATTATTATTATTATTATTTTAAACAGATCTCTATCATAAGTTATCATATTCAAATATAAAAAAAACGAATATCTGCGCCGGGGTGTAAATCTAGTGCCATTACAAATGAATTCGGAAGTTTGTAATCGATCATTCTAAAAATAACTAACATGAAATAAGAAAAAAAAAGTTAGTTATTGAAATATCGAACGCATTAGTCTAAGGGTTATGTGATGCGTTAAAAAATTCATGGGTATATAATCGGGTATGTAGTTCGGGTATTTGGGTATGTTGTTTCGGGTAATCGGGTCGGGTATCACCTAATCCCAGACCCGACCCAAACCCACAATTTTTTTTTAAACTAATCCCAAACTCGACACAATATTTGTCGGGTTACAAAAAAATAGTCATTTTTTTCTCCGATTTTTATATAGCACTATGGTACTCGTTGGAAAGATAATAAAACGCTTGTTAATTTGGTGTAATTTTTTTCTTTAAAAAATTACGTATATAAAAGATATTAACGTTTAAAAGTTATGGGAGGAAACACGAGAGATAAAATAATAAAGGTTTAATATTTAGATTTAGTAGATTAATTATTTAATAGATTAGGTTAAAGATTATAATAGATTAGGTTAAATCATATTTATTTTTTTTTAATTGGTTTAGAGTTGTCACATCACATCATATGTGGCATCTCTTAAATAAGAGATTGCTTAAGAGTATGACATGTAGGATTAATCCCTTTGCAATATATATATATATATATATAGATAGATTATGATATGATGATGATTATGATATGATTAATATAAATAAATTGTTATGCATAATTGAATGTATGTTTGAATATGAGACTTGGATATTTGAATTTCTGAATTCTATACACTAACAAATAGGTTGTGAATGGTCCTAAATTATAATTGGGTCACAATGTTAAATTTTTATTGGCCCATGTATTTTTCCTGGTTTTTTTACCAATAAACAAAGCATACATCTCTCTACTTCTCTCACATACATACAGTCTCACCATCACTGTAGTCACCATAACCGGTTGCCACCACCACAATCACCATCAGGATCGTCAAACCACCACCCTATGACCACCGTCTCACACTACCATCATCAACAAGGAGAGAGAAAGAGAGAGAGAGAGAGAGAGAGAGAGAGAGAGAGAGAGGGAGATGACTGGTGGAATCGGTTACCACTGTCATATAGCCACTAAACTCACGGTCGTCATCATCAACGTCACACCGTTTCAAATCCGCTTAGATTTATTCTTTCAAAGTGAGTAGGAGAAAGAGTTAAACAGGAGATGTGGTGGTGGGTGGTGGTGTAGGTGGTGACGATGATGGTCGAGATCTATAACGTCAGATGTTTAGTGGTGTGGGATGGTTGTTAGTGGCGTCTTGGTTGCGGTGGTGGTTGTGTTTGGATGGTGATTATGGTTGTGGCGGTTGGTTGTGGTGTTGTATATTGGTGATGATTGTGGTTGTCTGTGATGGTGTTGTGTGGCAGTGGTGGTGTTGGGTGGTTGTGGAAGTAGATGCTTTGTGGTGATGGACTCGTGGTGGAGTAAAACGAAAAAGATGATGTATCTAAAGAAATATGTGGATTGCAAATTTTCAATTAAAAAACCTATATACTCCGTTAAAAGGAGAACTTGATGTTAGGGTTTTTTTTTTTTAATTTTTTATTTTATAAAGTTTACTTTACTATATACCAACTACCAAACATATCTA
The DNA here is from genome assembly GCA_030844895.1 of Ambrosia x helenae. Lineage (NCBI taxonomy): Eukaryota > Viridiplantae > Streptophyta > Magnoliopsida > Asterales > Asteraceae > Ambrosia > Ambrosia x helenae. The sequence goes on from CM061226.1 coordinate 14,666,089, forward strand.
TCCGTTATTTATTTATAAAATTCACTTTATTATAAACCAGACGCCAAACATATACATCTTTAGCCTATCGCCATATATACACACTCACTAACTTTAGATGTGTTTATTTAATCGTGATACTTGCTTATTTATGTCATCGTCCAAATTAAAACTAACCCTTCAATACATTGAGTAACAAATTTAAATAGTTTTCTATTTAACTTATTATAGTTAAAACTAATTTGTTGTAACTCTAGACCGATAAATCATGTAATATATGCATTAGCGCTAGCATCTTTCTACAGACCCGCCGCGAAGCGCGGGTTCATTCTTTAGTTCTTAAACAAAATGGAATTGAATTTTCATTACTATTCAAAAAATGAGTTTCACTTTATTGTTCTTTAAACTTGAAGGCTTGAAATAATTTCATTTATTAAATTGAATTAATTTTAAGAGGCATAGAATGAATGGTGAGAAATAGCAAAACTTGACGTGGATGCCGTAGAAAAAGGCCTTATGTTTTCCTAGTCACTTCTGTGGGTTAAATAGGTTAAATGACAAGTACTATGCTTATAGAATATAATTGACAGGTTATACTTTTTTATGATCCATTGTTAGTTAATTCACAAAAATCAACAACTAGGGTATTGATAAGTCGAGTCCCTTGTAACACTACTAGAAAAAACACATTTTTTATGCGCATTACGTGTCATGAAAGTGTGTTTATGACATACAAAAGAAAGTCGTTATAAATAAATGTGTGTCATAAAAAGTGTGCCAAGAAAAACATTTTTTTTCTAGTAGTGTAAGTTAGTTAAGATCCAAATGTTGTAAATTAAGAACTTGAATCGGGTAACCCCAAAATCTAGCATCTCTTGAACCATAGCATCTCTTGCCCGCTTACCTGTTATTCTTATGTAATTTGCTCCTTTTATTCAAGTTATATATATTTGTTAACTTAAAAAAAATGACATGAGCAGGATAAAAGAAATGAAAAGTTTCCGTATAATGTAAAAAAAATAAATGCTGAAATTCTCATAATTAGCAGGAAGACCTGTTAGTATATTCAAAGGAAGCTGGAAAAAGCCTCCATTGGCACTAAGAAAGTTGGGTATAAATTCGATCGCCAAGCCAACCCAACGTAATGGTCCGTAAATTAAATGAAGGATCTTTTGGGCAATTATGGATATGAAGATGATAAACCGCCGTGCAAAGTTTTTTTCGGTTGTCCCTTCAGGACAGTCGATGAACTTCCTGTGCCCAATGTTTTTTGATAACAAAAGCATTATCAGATCCCATAATCTGACGTCTTTCGGACTTAGTAGCAGATGATCATCACAAAATGATTTGTCACATGTTTTTGTAGCCATGTTCACTAATGGCCGTTCAGAGTTTAGAATTCAAGAAAGTGTGGAAGAAAGATGTGTTGGTGTCCTTCCTCTTGCTAGCTACCTCTATTTATAGGAAGAATAATCTTGTGTGAACTATGTTAGTAGCTACTATTCTTTTTTCAATACAAGCTCGTTTTTGTTGTGCAATATGATTTAACATCATCACGTTTTTCTGTTTTTTTTTTTTTTTTAAATATGATTGTACCTTAAAAATAGTTCAAGTCATTATCACATTATATGTTAAAACTGTACGTGATAAAAACAAGGTGAGAAGAAGATTATAAAAATTTTGTTTCCATAGAAACAGCCAAAATTATTTTTGTCAACATTATTGTTTGTTACTGAAATTAATATAATAATAAGTGACATCGTGACTAAATACTAATAATTGAATCCAACAAGTGAAAAACGTGATTTTCCCTTCGTTTTGGGACATTCTTCTGTGTGTACCGGAGTGCCACCAAAGGGGGGCGCAAAAGGTAATTAGATGGCGGAAAAGGTGGACGTGGCTCGGTTGTGGATGGTGGCTAATGCCACAGACAGGCGTTTCTCGGCTACACACAACCTTTGAGTATTGTAGATCATCATCTTTTTATAGATTTTTTTTTCCTACAAGATTTGAATAAATAATCTATACATATAATAAACAAAAGCCATTTTGATGACATGACACTCAAAGAAGCATTCTCTCCTATAAGTGTTTCATGTGTCATCCTATGTGGCAAGTGGTATATAAGTTATAAAAAAAAAAAAAAAAAACTACATCACATTAAAACCATCAAGTTATGTTCTGCTTCAAACCCTCAAACCCTACCTAACTACCATCGAGTCATATTCTTTTAACAATAATAGATCTACAATTTCTTCTAAAGTTCACGGCTATTTTCTTCTATCTTCTAAGGTTCACGACAATAATCAGGTAATGTTTTGTGATTGATTTGGAGTTAATGGATGATGTTAATAATTTAGGGGTTATTATTATTTAGTCGTTCAGATCTGTTAATATCGATATGTTTTATTATTGATTTGTAGTTAATGGATGATGTTAATAATTTAGGGGTTATTATTATTTAGTCGTTCAGATCTGTTTGTTTGTGTTGTATTATAGTAAATCGATTTGTTATGTTATTTATTTCGAGTTAATGTATGATGTTAATAATTTAGGGTTGATTTCTTCTATCTTATTGATTTGGCGTTAATGTTCTTGCGAACTGGGTTGATCTTATTAGTGGTTTTTGGTAGGTTTTTATGATATTCTTCTCTAATTTTGTTATCTAATACCATACCTAATTGTCACAAAAATTAATTTCTTAACCTTCGGTTGTTTGTGGCAAAACAATAGCAGGAAAGATGGTCTAAAGTTGCTAGATTAGTGCAGCAAACAAAACAGCAGTGTCGACCATTTCGGTTGTAGTTTTCGGATCTATTTATGACGTACGGGGCAGTCGCTATTCGGAATGTTTGATGTCAGGATAGGAAGTATTATGGGGCTGAAACTAATGGGAAAACGCTACCAAATAGCAACAGTTGTGGCCTGGCAAAGTGGACTATGGAGAAACGTCACACTTTCAAACAAGATTTCAAGACGGAATTGTGTGGTACAATGTCGTAGCGAGTTGGGTGCTTTTGGTGCTGTTTGAGTGGTACTTCGTGGATGAAAATGGTGTCCAAATAATCATGGAAAATGTCGATAAGGGCTGCCCAAAACTGATCGAGAACTAGATGACAACATCGAGTGTTTCGGAGCACGGTTTCGAGACCCATTCAAAAACACCTCAAGTATCTATATTATGTCTTTTTGCCATAGTTTAGGAAAGGTGTGGGTTGATTGTCATCTGGAACTCGCCCAGATGTGAGCTTACGGGCATATCTATGCATAGATTAAGGTTGGGGTTGCATGGTGATTCTATAGGCTGCGCATGTGTATGCATGTAATTTTGTAAGAAAATTAGTGTGTAATGGGAGGTCATCTTCACATGGTGATGAGGTATGTCCATGAAACCGTTTAAACAAAAATCAAAAAGATAATTAGTCAACTATAGTTCAGGTTAGTGAAATCATTTTACATTTTATCTCAATGATTGGTTTTTCTTAAAGCTACTACTTGCTTGCTACTCTGATTATGATAGTGTTGTGACGAATGCGCAAACATGTGAAGAAGTAACCATCAAGAAAACCGGAACGCGTTCGATAGATGCTATAAGGACTCTAAGAGAGATCAAGTTTCTTAGACACACGGATTATGAAAATATGAGTCCTTTCTAATGAATTTTTTTTTTGTTAAATTTGTACAAAATTTGGATTGAACTCTCTTGTCTGCATAATAGCACTCATTACTATCTCAAAACATGACAGTGGCTTCGTATACGGGTAATACAAACATAATACTGAAACTATGCCATTTTGACAAACCCCCGTGATGATTCTCTACCATATTAATGGATAGTTTGTGCCAATATAAACTAAAATCGGTGTGTCTTGCTTGAGAAAGTGTCTCAGAGTCATTATAGAACATGACCGTAGGTTGTGTGTATCATTTGATTGCTGAAGTGGTTCTATCCGGAGATGAGGATAGGCATGACGTCACAAAGTTACACAAGCAACACGTAACACAACCAACCAGGCTGATCAAATAGAAATTTGGTAGCTTTTGAAACATTTGTTGAACACATCCTTTGAACCATGTTATTCATTTTCTAGCACAACCAGGCAAGTAGGAAGAAGCAATTTGTAGCTTTTGGAACACGTGTTGAACACACCATTTATACCATGTCATGCAGCATGTTTGTAATTGTTAACTATTCTTTGTTTACCCTCGAAGTGCTATATCCACCATCCAATGCAAAATAACAAAGTGCATTATCTCGCAAAGCAAACATAAAAAGTCACAAAGAATGTTCGCGCCGCATGATTGAGTTTATGATTGGTATGTTTTCTTTATTTATCAATTTTTATTAAGTCATATTAGATTTTTCAACCCGGGACGCTCCCGGGTATAAGCTAGTAAATAATAAATAATTGCATTCTTGATGACTTAAATTGATTTCAGGAACAAACAATAATTGCAAAGAGCTCTTTGGGTTCAAATACCGGCATAACTGGGTGAGGGACGTTTTGTGGGACATCCTGAGAAGAGCTGGGATTTCTGTCAAAAAGGAGGCCCCTGTAAATTTTCTCACAGACCATGCGGAGGGGAGATCCACCCTACGACCAGCCGATCTGCTTGTCTTTGGTTGGGAGAGGGAGAAACATGCTTGCGTGGACCTCACAGAGGTATCTCCTTTTGTCGGGTTAAGGGAAACAGGGTTTGTAGTTGGGCAAGCATCGAGAAAGGCGGAATCGAAGAAAATAGATAAGCATGCTAAAGCATGTGCAGAGAACCAACATGTCTTTATCCCTTTGGCCTTTGATACCTTTGGCTTCCTAGCGCCAGAAGCTATTGCTATTCGTTTCTTGACCAGGGTCCAACGGGTCGTCAACAACAATAGTTCATTTCCAGGGGATAATGATTTGTTTTTAGTAGACTAGTGTTCGTAATTCAGAAATGGGTGGCGACGCAGCTTGTTGCCCGTCTACCTTCTATTGTGATGTAACTTTCGTATTTTGTTTTAATCAAACAGATAAAACTTTTTTAAAAAAAAAAACAATAATTTGATTTTAAAAAATATACATTTCTTTTGAGATTTGATTAACTAATTTATTGGTGGTGCTTAGGTATTTTTCCAGTTTCACATTAACCAGATCAGGTTTATCGAGTATTTAAATTTTTTATTTATATTGGGTTTCGAGTTAATCGGGTTGTCTCAAATAATCAACATAAAAGTGACATGTCCAACACTTGTAGCCCAGTTGGTTGAGGGCCTAAAGTTTCCTATAGGAGACTTGGGTTCAATTCCCACTAGCTACATTTGGAGGACATTGGTGGATGGGAAATGAGGGATGACCCGGCCATTGGCTTGGGTTCGAGTCCTGATCCCGACCGGTTTTACCGACTATTTCACCGTCGTGCCTTCGGGCGGGTGAGTGGTCGGGTTTTCCCAGGAATTGGTGGCAATTGGTGGCCCGGGTACTCTTGAGTACCTGATTCGCCAAAAGGGTGCCCGAGAGTGCTCAAAATTGATTCGTTAGCCGTTCAAAAAAAACATAAAAGTGACATACCAAATAGTGTTTAGGGTATTTTAGTAAGAGTCATGTTATTTACACAATATCAAAAAGGAAGTTTGCACAGCCCTCTACGGCCCGTAGAGGGCTCTACGGGCCGTATAGGGGGTCAGTGTAATAAATGCTCAACCCTCTACGGCCCGTAAAGCCCTCTACGGGCCGTAAAGGTGGGTTGGTCGAGTGCATTTAAACCCTAGACGGCCCGTAGGCAGTACGAGGTACGAGGTCATTGAATGAAGTGTCTGACATTCAGTGTGTCAGTCTGAAAAAGCTAACCCTCTACGGGCCGTAGAGGGCTATACGACCCGTAGAAAACCTGGTTGTTGGGAGCATTAAACCCTATACGGCCCGTATAGGCCTCTACGGGCCGTAGAGGGTCCAGATATATTCTTCTTCCTTGTCTTCTTTCTTCAGTTAACGAAAGAAAATTTAAAAACGCGGTGCACAAAAATCCAATCGATTCCAAGCTACCACGATGTCTTCGGGTCACTACGGTAATGTTTCGGATGAATGGGAGCATTCGTTTAGCCTATCTCACGTCTCGGAAAGCCTTTTCGGAGCCGTGGTGGAACGTGGTGAGGAGGAGGTTAGCTCCGTTGTTCGCTATGGTGACGGGAATGCACTACCCGATTTGAACCTGCTGCCCGATTTGAACCAGGAGTACGTAGAAGAACCGGGGTCATTTTACTTGCCTCCGCCAAGTCATCCACAGTACGAGGGAGGTGATAACGGTGGCGAGGAACCTGTCCCGGATGTTTCGTACGAAACGAATCAGGTGTGTTTATGAATTTGCACTTGTTTATAATTTAGTCCCGTACCTAAATTTGTTTTAGGGTTTGTGAGATTTGAACTCGTATATATTAGTTGTTATTTGAACTCGTAGGGTTTGTGAGATTTGAACTCGTATATATTAGTTGTTATTTGAACTCGTATGGTTTGTGAGATTTGAACTCGTATATATTAGTTGTTATTTGAACTCGTAGGGTTTGTGAGATTTGAACTCGTAGGGTTTGTGAGATTTGAACTCGTATATATTAGTTGCTATTTGAAGTCGTATATAAATTTTGCAAGTATTCAGGTCTCTTAAAGACCTCAAAGAGTGGGTTTATCAAAGAGCAAAAGAAAATGGTTACATTACCGTATTCGGACGTACTGTTTCTGAAGGCAGGGGGCCGAATAGGAGGGTAACATCGGCATGGATACAATGTGACCGTAGTGGCGTACATCATAGTGTAGCCACGGTTCGAAAGACGGGCAGTAAAAAATGTAATTGCCCGTTTCAACTAATAGGGAGATACCACTCCGGCCACGATGGTTATATTTTGGAGGTCCAAAACCAAACACATAATCACAAACCTTTCCAACACATCGAGGGTCACGCGTATGCTAGGAGGCTGGGTCCGGCCGAGTTAAAATTGGTGGATACACTTTATTTTCAAAATGTTACGCCAGTAGACATACATTCGGCCGTTAGAAAACAAAACCTGGATAGTCCCTGCATCTTAAGAGACACACATAACACAATAACCAAGGTTAAGCATTTGTTATACGGTGGCAGGACTCAAATGCAGGTATTATTATTATTATTATTATTATTATTATTATTATTACTTCTTTATTATTATTTTTTAATTATTATTATTGCTATGCAGGTACTCGAAGCCACATTGGTGGAAAAAAAATTTGTTTACTTCACCCGGAGGAATGACTCGACAAATGCGATCGAGGATATTTTGTTTGTCCATCCCACCTCGCACAGGTTATGGCGTGCGTTCCCGCATGTGCTGATGATTGATGCGACCTACAAAACGAACGAGTATAAACTTCCGTTTGTTCAAGTTGTGGGTATGACATCAACATCCAAGTCGTTTTGTGTCGCCCATGCATTCATCTCCGGTGAAAAAAAGGATAACTACCTATGGGTGCTACAAAGGCTTAAAGAGTTGCTAGAAGATAGTACGGAGCCCCGTGCTATAGTAACTGATTGTGAGAAAGCCTTGATGAATGCATGCGACATTGTATTTCCAGCAGCTTCGAAGTTGTTATGCAGGTATACATATTATTATTATTATTATTATTATTATTAATTATTTTTATTATTATTTTTTTATTATTATTATTATACATTCAGGTATCACATTCAACGAAATATATTGAAGCACTGCAGACAAGCCTTTGGAAATGCAGATTGGGAAATATTCGTGAAATCTTTTAAGCGATTATGTAGATCTTCATCTCCGGAATTTTATAGTCTCTGGTTAGACCGATTCTACAAACGACTATGTCAGGACGAACGAGCTGGTACATATTTTATTAATTTAGTTTAAAACGCATACATACACACATTAACAAATATCTTTTTTCTATCTTTTACAGGTGTTTTTGAATATATAGACCGGGTCTGGCTCCGTGACTACAAAGAAAGGTTTGTTTCTGCATGGACAGACACAAACTACAACTTTGGTCAGTATACGACCAACAGAGTTGAGAGCCAGCATGCAAGGTTTAAGATGCACATTAAGGGGGCTAACAACTCACTCCACAAACTTGTGATGATTGTAGACGATGTTGTAACGTCACAAGAGAGGGCAATAAACCACTCGTTTGAAGAGAGTTTATCTGTGAAAAAGGTGCACCATGACATACCTCTTTTTGAGGACCTACTCGGTAAAGTTTCCCATGCAGCGATCGAGAAGTTGATAAAAGAGATAAAAAATATAGAGAGGTTGAAGGAACGAAAAATGAGTTGTGGTCACCAGCTTTTCACGAGTTCTGGGTTGCCGTGTGCATGTCAATTAGATTCGTATATAAATAAAGGTAATACCATTACTTTATTATTATTACTATTATTATTATTATTATTATTATTATTATTATTATTATTATTATTATTACTACTACTACTACAACTATTATGTTTATGTTTATGTTTATTGAATACAGGAATAAAAATACAGCTGTCCGAAATAGACGTCTTCTGGACACGACTGAATTACGAACTGGAAGTAGTATGGGGGAACGTGACCTTGCGAGTGAGTGGGAGATAGTCAAAGAGACACTGATGTCTCAATCACCACGCGTTCAAAGAAATATGTTGTCAAAAATAAAGTCGGTGGTAAATCCAAGTATGACTGACACTCAACCTCCTGATGTACAAAAGAATACTCGCGGGCGCCCAACTACAAAATTAAAGAAAAAAAAAACAGCAGGAGGATGCGCAAGAAGATGTTAGTATTATTATTATTATTATTATTATTATTATTATTATTATTATTATTATTATCCATTGTAGGAAGACGAGCCTGTTAGAAGACGTAGGCCATCAGACCCGGGTAAAGATAAAATGAGAGTGTGTAGCAAAAAGTATCCACTCTTAGTAGGGGACAGGTACATAAATAACTATTTATACATACATACATATGTACACATCCCCTAATCATGATTTCCCAATGTTTGGCGGTGACAGGTATAAATTTGTGCTTAGACAATTTAAGCATCAGATTGATCCCCTTTATCGACGGTTTGTCACGCATATTCAAAATGTTCAGCCAGACGGTAACTGTGGGTTCCGATCTGTAGCTTTGGCTTTGGATATGGAGGAGGAAGACTGGGATTTGATCCGCCACCTTCTTAAAGAAGAGATGATGGGTCAATACCGTGAGGATTGGTACGAGATTTTGAACCAATTCGACGATAACGGTTTCGCCCGCATATACTCGTCCTTAGATTGGACGGGAGTCGGGAACACACCTAATTCAAAGTGGATGGAGATGCCTTTGACTGGATTAGTGATTGCTCAGGCATTTGGTGTGGTCCTTCAATTCTTCAGTCCTCTTGGAACGAGCACATTCTTCCCTATTCACAAGCATCCTCAAAGCGTGCCAGAACATCGGGTCATTTCGATGGCCTTCGTGAACGGCAACCACTACATCATGCTAAAGCTAACAGACGACGCTCCGATGCCTTATCCGAATGGAACATGGAGGCGTTGGGTAGATGTAAATCACAACCCATGGTTAGCACTATACAGGGATCGTCTTGATGAGGGGCGTAGGCTATCTCAAAGAGATCCAGAGTTGTTTGACCTAACAGGCTGTCCTGATTCTTCTGATAGTTCGGTGTAAATTTGTTTTTATAATGTATAATGATTTATTAAATACATTTTTTTATTTTTTATTATTATTTTACATATACAATATGAAATGAAAACGTTATTTTATAAAAAAAACCTATACCACCTAATTAAAACTAACAAAATTTAAAAAAAAACAAAACTTGTATTGGGCCGTAGAGGGCCCTATGGGCCGTAGGTAAGATTTATCTACGGGTCGTAGGGCCCTCTACGACCCGTAGGCTTCTGGGACATGCTCGTAGACACCATCTATGGCTCGTAGAGGCCATTGAGCCTATGAGCCGTAGAGGTTTCTACGAGCCGTAGGCAAAATCTTTTGATTTCTAAAAACTTTGTAAAGTTTATAAAAAGTTAATCAGTAGTTTTTTTAAAAAAAAATTGGAGTCTACGACCCGTATAGGTCCCTACGGGCCGTAGACGAGGATTTTTTTTAAAAAAATTTGGTTTTCAGTGATATGTTATATATAAAATTTCTGGATAATATTCCAGCGAACTGGTAGCCCAGATGGTTTGTGTGTGTGTGTATAACGTGTGTTTGATAAAGTGCCCGGGTTCGATCCTTGTCCCAACCATTTTTTTTATAGTTATCTACGGCCCGTAGAGACCTATACGGGCCGTAGGTAAGTTTTTAAAACCCATTTGAACAGACGATCTGTTCATTTCTCACAAACCAAAAAAAAAACCCAACCCTAACCCCCCTCTGCCCCCTTTCAACTGCTATCGCCACCACCACCCTAAACCACCACCACCACCCTAAACCACCACCACCACGACCGGCCCACCACTGCAACCACCACCACCACCCGAATCCGACCACCAAAACCCTAATTTCAACCCGGATCCATCCCCCATTTTCGAAACAGGTTATTTTTTTTCAGTTAATTATAATTAGTTTTTATGTTTTAATTAGTTAATTGTTGTACATTATTGTTGATGGTTGTAGATAATTGTTAGATTTTAGTTTTTTTTTTCATTTTTTTCAGTTTTTTTCAGATTTAGGGGTTTAGGGGTCGTGGTGGTGGTTTGTTGATTGGGTTTGTTGTTGATTGTTGTTGATTGGGTTTAGCGAGTATAATGTTATTAGTTTTGGCGATTCTTTTGAATCGCCAAAAACTATATAGTTTTGGCGTTTCTTTTGAATCGCCAAAACTAATATAGTATTGGCGTTTCTTTTGAATCGCCAAAACTATATTAGTTTTGGCGATTCTTTTGAATCGCCAAAAACTATATAGTTTTGGCGATTCTTTTGAAACGCCAAAACTATATTAGTTTTGGCGTTTCTTTTGAATCGCCAAAACTATATTAGTTTTGGCGATTCTTTTGAATCGCCAAAAACTATATAGTTTTGGCGATTCTTTTGAAACGCCATAACTATATTAGTTTTGGCGATTCTTTTGAATCGCCAAAAACTATATTAGTTTTGGCGATTCTTTTGAATCGCCAAAAACTATATAGTTTTGGCGTTTCTTTTGAATCGCCAAAACTTTTTGGCGATTCTTTTGAAACACCTTAATTATAGAAACGCCCTAACTAACTATATATTCTTTGATTTTGCAGTTATGGCAGATTTTCTAGACGAGCAGTACATGGGCGAGGAGGAGGAGGAGCAGCAGCAGGAGGAGGATGAGGCCGCGGTGCAGGCGGGGGCTGCCATGGCAGGGGGTGACTTGTCAGGCTATGAGCATTGCAGTTTTCTGCGAGTCGATTACCCGGGTGCCAGATTTCATAGGTTGAGGAAGAAGAAGATTGTGCCGGCGCGTGGGATTTCTTGGGACGCGCTTCGGGCGTGTAGGGGTGCTGAGGCGATTGCCCAACAGTGGATCCCGGAAGGGAGCCCACTGGACAGGTTTTTCGACGACTTTTGCGCGCCGTCCCATAGGCCGTTGGTGATAGAGTTTCTATCCACCTTTCGGTTTCGCCCGCCCGGTGCCGGATCGTCGGACGCCGGATCGTCAGGCCGCCCACCGAGGGATATTGAGTTTTCCATACTCGGCGTTGAGTATGGTTATTCTCTAGATGAGTGGGCTACGCACATCCGGTGGTACACTCGCGAAGACCTTGTAGAGGTATTAATATTATTTTTATTTTTATTATTATTATTTTTGTTTTTGTTCTTATTCGAAATGTTAATGTTAATGTTAATGTTCAGGATGTCTACACTAGGGCGGTGACTACTGTCGCTGATGACGTCCTCTATGCGTGGTGGCCCACCATTGGCGGTCCCGAGTTCGGCAACCCGGCACAGAAGTATTATTATTATTATTATTATTATTATCATCATAATTATTATTATTTTTCAATATCTTTGTTCTGATTATTATTACTATTATTATGCTGTGCAGGGAGAGGTGTGACAGGGCATCCAACATTCGTCACCCCGTAGTTCGTTACATTCACCGTTGCATTACTTATTCCCTAACGGCACGGGGGAATAGTAACGAGCGGGTGACGAAGACGGACCTGATGTACCTGCATTGCATACTCACCGGCACGCCGATTGCCTTGCATCGGCTCATGGCCGAGTTTTTTGCCTCCTTCCCCCATAAGCCGTTGAAGGGAGGCATCCCATGCGGGGGGCTCATCAGCAGGATTGCTGAGCGCTGCGATGCCGTGAAGTATTACGGTTATGTTAACCGTAATCGGTTTCCTTCACTTCCGCCCAGGTATTTCGGTTATTAATGTTATTAATGTTATTATTATTATTATTATTATTATTATTATTATTATTATTATTAATGTTAATGTTTTTGAGTTTCTTTCAGCCCAATAGGTCTACAAACGATGAAGGCTATGCTTTGTGCGGCGAAGAAGGCGAAGACGCCGGATCATGATGAGTTCCACTATCTGATTGGTCCCGGTGGCGTGGAGTTTGTGCATGAGCCGTTAGTACATCAGGGCCTTAGAGGTATTATTATTATTATTATTATTATTATTATTATTATTATTATACTTATTATTATTATTATTATTAATATTATTATTTGGGAAACTTGTAGACAACTTGTGTTATCTGGTTTGCCTAATTTTTTTATAAAATCCTGGAATATTATTATTATTTATTAATTATTTATTGTTATCCATTGCAGGTGATGCTGTGGAGGTCGGGTTGCAGTTTGTGCATGAGCAGGAGGGGGGCGGTCTTAGGGACGTCGAGATGCCTCAGCAGCAGCCTGAGGACGTGCAGATACCGGCGCGCGTTTATCACTCCCTTTGGTTGCCTGCTGATGTTAGGGCGGACGTTCGTGCGGCTGCCGAGGAGGCTGTCGAGATGCGTGCGTGGCGTCAGCAGATGGACACCTGGCGTCAGCAGCAGGACACCGATACGCGTCAGTGGCGTGATCGGCAGGACGACGCGATGCGCTGGTTGATTGCTGGCCAGCAGGATATGTATCGCCACCTAGGCATGCAGGCTCGTGTCCCACCGACTTTAGGGACCAGCACGCACGAGCCCGTGACGTCCTCCCAGCAGCCCGACACGTCTTCGCAGCAGCCCGGGACCCGCGCCGCCGACTGACTCTACGATGTTTTATTTCTGATCATCTTATGTATTTAAACAATCTTTATTTTGAACGCTTCTGTTAACTTTTAGTTTTATTTTGTTGCGTATATAAATGATTAGTTTTATTTTGAACGTTTCTGTTAACGTTTATTTTACACGCTTATCGAGACGACGTTGGTTTATATTGGTTTATGTTATAAACAATTGTGTTCACGTTTTACATGCTTGTGTTAATGTATTACACGCTCGGGATTAATTATTACATAATTAAAATGATTTAAAAAAAAAAAAACCCTATCTACGGGTCGTATAGACCTATACGGGCCGTAGAGGCTGCCTAAGACTGGTTTATGTTATATTAAAACTTTCCAACTAAGAAACCAGCGAACTGGTAGCCCAGATGGTCCCCATATGCTTAATAAGACTCTGTGTGTGTGTTTGTGTGATAATGTGCCTAAGATCGAACCTCGTCCCAAACGTTTTTTTTTTTGTCTACGACCCGTAGAGGGCTATACGGGCCGTAGGCACCATAAAACATCAACCTTCTCCTTCTTCATTCTCAAAAATAATCAGACTACTTCTACGAGCCGTAGAGGCCTCTACGGCTCGTAGGCAATCATTACCAATGATTGTATGATTACCAATCATTGGTAATGAGTACCTACGAGCCGTAGAGGCCTCTACGGCTCGTAGAAGTCTGAAAAAATTGGCTCTACGAGCCGTATAGGGTTGTCTGAATAGAATTACTACTTGTGCAAATATCCGGAGCCTTTAGTAAAACAATTAATTCCCAAATACTTGTATCAACAAGATCAATGGGTGGTGGTTCATTGGCAAAGGCATGCCTTTAAAACACCTATGTTGTGGAATGTCTTGGGTTCAAGTCTCATAGACCACAGGATTTAAAAGACATTAACCTTTAAAAAAAATATGTATATGTAGGTCTCATGTATTACATTGTTAAGCATTAGTTACACACTCTCACATCGACTCCATAGTCATAGCCGAAACAAATTATCTCTACAGATGTCCCATAGAGGCTATTAATCACCAACTTCACACAAGAACTTAGGACAAGGAGGGTCATCTGCATATAAAAATGGAATATAAAGGTGAATTTGCATAACCATAACTTCAAGCACTCATTGTAGAAGGTTAGAGCTTTATGTACCACTTTTGAACATTTAACCTGAGAGAATCATGTCATGCATTACTAAGTTCACCGATAAATCAAACAAGAGAGCGCATAGTAAATTGCTTTCTTTCAAAAGTAATCAAACAAGGCTAGCTTACTAAGCCCTTGTTAATAACACAAACATTAAATTTACAAAAAATAAAAAAAAACATTAAACAGACAAATACTTTTAACTGGCAAGCCACACCCTTGCAAAACAAATTAAAAATCACGGGAACAGAGTAACAGAGACTACCTTGCCAAGGAAATCTTGCAGCTATCATGATACGTTTTTTGAGTAAGCTTAGAACTCCCGAAAAAATTGAAGAGAAAGACAACTAGGCAAATTTTCTTGTTTGTTTTTTAAGAGGTAAAATGTCTGTAGTCTGCAAGAAAAAAACTGGTTGTAACTTAACATCTGCAGCATAAGTACCCAAAACCATAGTGGTGGAGTGGTTTTTGTTTCACCTATTTGATCAAAAGTTCGATCCCCACTTCCGTCATTTATGGTTTGGTATCCGGGTGAAGATCGAATACGGGTGGCGCCGGTTCGAATCTGACGGGCGGCGAGGTTTAACTGAGCTCTATAACACTGCCGTGCCTTCGGGCAGGTGGGGCTCGGGTTTCCGCGCATCGGGAGAAGGCGGGGGCTGCTGGAGTCGAGTAGTCGATTCTTGGGCACGGCGCCCCACAAGGGTGATTGCCACACAGTTGTTTGCCAATAAAAAAAAAAGTACCCAAAACCATAACCCATCACAACCCACCATAACCATAACCAACCATAACCATAATCCACCACAACAATAACCTACCGCAACCCACTTTATCTCCATTATTTTTCACTTCATACAGAGATGAACTGGATTTACCATAAATCTTCTAAAAACTTTATATAATAATTTTATGGTCTAGAAATTATCTTTGTAGTTTCTTCTCTTGGTGTCGTTCTGATCTAAAAGTTTTCTTTCAAATTCATTAAAAAGCAAAATATTAATGTCGGTTCTAGTTTTCAAATTCATACATTATGTCAGTGCTACTTCCGTCGTCCAGGACATGTACCGAGTGCGGTAATGCCCAAAGACGGCGGTGATGATTAAGGGGGCGGTGGAGGATGCGCCGCCGCGAACCTTTGGAAGGAGAACGTCAGCTTCCTTCCAGGAGTCATCAATTTGCTGCACCCGGGATCGTTTCCCATGGTGAGCGGTCTTCTTGCCATGCTTGGTCATGTTGCATTGATGGCGCGGGGCAAGTGTAACCATGTGAGTGTTGAGGTAGCGGATTTTTTTCCGAGACCCCTCAGCTTGGTTGTCATCGTCATTGTTTCCCCGCGCAGCGCGGTGCACATTCTTGACCAAGTGTTCAAGCTGACCAGACTTCAGCGTGGACTCGATCTCTATCTTCAGACTGTAGCAATTGTCTGTAAGATGGCTGAAATCATTATGGTACTCGAAAAAATTGATCGTATCCACATTCTTTCTTTTCCCAAGGGGATTAGGCTCCTTGAGTACTACTTGCTCCGTCTTGAGGACCTGAGACAGAGTTTTTATTAGCGGAGTCCAGTCATGGTTTTTCTTTGAGTGGCCACGCTGGTCCCGCGTTTGTTTATTGTTCATGAGCTGACGGGCGTCGTTGGAGGAAGAGTATTTCCCTTCCTTCGTGGACCCCGAGATGCGTGTCCAGACGAACTTCCCTTTATTTTTATTATTATTATGGTGTTGTTGGGAGTGACGCATTTGGCAGAAAGACTCTTCGGACGACGCATAGATTTTTGCGACGTGGATGAGCTCGTCCCAGGATTCTGGGATGCCATCCTTACCTGTGAGGCATTTCATAACTTCCTCACTGCGCACATTCTGAATGAAGGCACCCTATCTGGAGGGCTTCTCTATTGAAACGGACAATGAAGTCCTCGGTGGACTCATTGTCATAACGTTGGTACAACAGTATGTGTGCCTTGTCATTCTTATGTTTCCGTAGGTGGGAAAAATCATTACCAAATTTGTTGGTTAAATCGTCAAAGTCCGTAATGCCCCTGTGGGGAGATTATAGAACTAGACCCTAGCATCGCCAGTTAGCGTTTGGGCGAAAAGGTGACACCAAACCTAAACTGGCCAGTTAACCGAACTCCCCGCACACTCAAAGTGATGAATGTGATCATTTGGGTCATGCATGCCATCGTACTTGCAGATGCTGCTGGGGAGTTTGGCCTTCTTGGGGATGCTTGCCATCGCGATGCGAGCAACGAATTTGGATTTTTCAACAAAAGACTTTGGCATGTATGGTTTGACCAAGTCATCATCCACGTTTGTGTGGCTCATGGAACGTGAACGGTGTGTGCAGCTCCATTCACTGTAGTCGTCATCACTGCTTCATGACTCGTAACCGTCTGGCTCGTCGCGTGATCTCGCGTAGCCCCGAGCATCGGCATTTACACCATGCTCCTCGCTACGACCATCACGTCGGCCTTCAGTTTCTTTCCCTTTGTGACTCCTTATGGGTGGAGATTTGTAAGTTAGGGTATTGCCCTTCTTTTTTGACTGCTTCATCAGCATATGCTGATATTTAGCAGTGTTCTTGGCATTTTGGCGGAAGAGCCACTCGTTGGGGTCTTCCTCAGAACTGTTGCCACTATATTCCTCGCTGTCCACGTCACGTACTTCAAAAACTGGTTTCTGGGTACGTGTGGTGGTTTGCTTAGTCATAGTGGCCGGTGTGCCAGAGTTCCCATCGAGTTAGACCTGAGGGTCCTCTACTGGGTTGGCAGCAGAAGTGTTTGGGTTGGGTTCAGCCATGTGGGTGGGCTAAAAGGTGAAAAGAGAAGTGTTCTAGCCGGTATGGATGGCGCTAATGAAGAAACAACGAGTATAACAGTGATTAATAATAACCACCGAGGGGTTTATACACGTGTTCGCTCAGGTACAACCCTTTGCTTACACCGGTGGCGGAATCGAACCGTAGAAAGTGAAAGTGTGTGTGGTGAAAAGTAAGAACACAAGAATGTAAGTGGTTTGGTCAAGTGTGACCTACGTCCAATGTGAAGAGGAGAATATTATTACTTTGAAGATTACAAAGAGTTTTACAAGTATTCTCTATCTATGCTAACCCTTGTGCTAAGTGACTAATTTCCAAATCAGATCCTTTGCAAGGGAGAAGTGGTCATCTATTTATAGGAGGAATTATGGGCCGGGTGAAATGGCCCATAGAACGGTGCAACTGATCTGGGCCCTCACTTGGGCCCATATATCTTCGGCCTAGGAGAATGACGGGAACCAGGTGACCATCTCCGCTGACGTGAGAGGGTGTGACCTGGTCTGCATGGAATCCACGTGGCGTCTTTTGATTGGGCGCTGATCAGATAGGAGATCCTCTATATCGTTTGACCCTGAGTCACATTATATCAAGTTGTTGCGACTATTCTGGTGTACGAAAAATGTTTTTCCGATCAACAAAGTGTAGTCGGGAATTAATTTTATGGCGAACCACAGTTGTTTCGGCACACACGCTTTGTTTTGATTAAACCATTCTAATGCATGTTCGATCCAGACTGAGTCCCAATCGACTACCCCACTTGTTCGCAAGTATGGTCAATCTCCACATGTCCCTTTAATCGATGCCCTTGTAAGACTTGACCCGAGTCTGCACGGAATCCACGTGGCGTCTTCTGATTGGGCGCTGACCAGATAGGAGATCCTCTATATCGTTTGACCCTGAGTCACCTTCTATCAAGTTGTTGCGACTATTCTGGTGTACGAAAAATGTTTTTCCGATCAACAAATTGTAGTCGGGAATTAATTTTATGGCGAACCACAGTTGTTTCGGCACACACGCTTTGTTTTGATTAAACCATTCTAATGCATGTTCGATCCAGACCGAGTCCCAATCGACTACCCCACTTGTTCGCAAGTACGGTCAATCTCCACATGTCCCTTTAATCGATGCCCTTGTAAGACCCGACCCGAGTAAACAGGGTTTAATGGATTAATCACATGTTTCGGTTTGTAACATTTGGGGAAAAATTAAAACTTTTTAAACTTAGACATGATTCCTAAAGGTTTGACAAAACAAAATACGATTTACCAACGTTTAGTCTATGGTTCAATGCTGTTACAAGTTAATTTCAACCCCTAACCTTACAATATTTTAAAACAAAGAATATGCGGAAGCGTTTTATGAGATTCGTTGCGCCACGCAATGGAAGCCTCCAAAACCGTCGCGTGGCACCAAGCCCTTTTTTTTCTCAGAAAGTGCCAAGATTGATCCCAATTTATACTTAGCCAATTTTTCCAATTTTATCAAGTCTCACTTGGACATTTTGGGATCTTTGGTGCAAAATTGATCAAGTTATCAAGCCTAATATCAAGGCTTTGGTATCCCTAAATAAATAATGACCACAACGATTCACAAGTTTGGTTTCTCCCACCTTAGTCAGTATGAATTAATTGACCCGTTAAAGTGGATTTTCATTACTTTCATGCATTGGTTCAAATGTGGATTACAATATGCCTATATTTGTTTATCCAAATCCATTCTAATCATGTCTATGATCAAATTACAGCTAAATGACCCCGTAGGATCACTATGCAATGAATATCAACTTTTACCATTTTCAATATAGTTAAGACTCAACATACATTGTTTGACCTCCTTTGATCTCCGCTTAGACTTTTAACCACACATGATTATACACCCAATATTTTGGGTAGGATATGAATCCACCTTCGACATATCACCATTGGGGGGGGGGATACCTTTGTGTCTATGACCCCGTGAACAATTTCTACTTGGTTTTACACGCTCAGCCCATATGATCTCAAGGTGTAACAATGTTTTCAAATCCCATGTAGCATTTCCTTAACTCACAAAATGATCAACATAATATACATTCATATATATATATATATACAATTTTAAAATTCGCGAGTATGACTTACGTTTACCCGTGCCTCTTTTGCTTCAAGACTAGATTGAGATTGGTAGCATAATTATCTACAATTATACTCAAGCAAACAACAAAAACCAATGTTTGCGTAAAGTTTGACCCTCGATTAAGGTTGGTTTTCTAACTAGTATTTTCCCCAATTGATTTATTACCCTAATTTGGATGTTTTCAACCTTCAACTAAGGTCATTTTTCTATCAAATTTGCATTCTAGTTCAAACTTCCTATTGTGAAGCTCATATGGCTAGTTTTCAAACATGTATAAGTGTGTATATAATCATGTTAATACATTCGGAATATAAACAAGATTAAAGCTATCAAGTGACTTACCTTATGCGTGCTTCTTCTTTACCTCATTCTGAGACTCCTTGGTCATTTGAAGTCTCTTATATTTACACCTAGAAGGTGAATGATTCACTTAGGTTGTTAGAACATAAACTTAACTTTTCTATTTTGGTTGTTTTTTTACGATTATACAAGTTTTCTAAGGTGAACATATGCCTAATCCATGTTTTTAACCAATGTTTGCAATGTGGATTTCACCTAGGCATTTCATCAAACACTTGATGTGCATCCATTTTTCTCAAGTTGTGTTTGAGTCCTTAGACCCTATGTTATTACCATTACCCAAGTTCATCACAATTTAATAGTAATCGCATATGTAAACCCATGTTTACTCAACAATTCATCATTATAAACACACAATTTCAAATCTTTAAGTGAGGTTTGTAACTAGTGACAAAACCCACTTCATGTGTAGTTCAAGAATCATCAAGATCTCTATATGGTTGCAATTAAATCATTGAGGTAGTGTTTATAGGTAGGGTCCCCAAACCCAAGGGTAACCTCTATTCATCAAGAATTCATTATTTATAAAAACCTAACATTTCTCATCATGTTAATACATGAACAATACATCAATTTAAGCCAAATGAAAAGCTACCTTGGAGTGTAAAAGGCCATAAATGACCTATTTGTCGCCAATGCATGAGTTTTCTGTTTGATTTAGGATGAACCGGTCGTCACAGGTCATGCAAAACCTAAATAACTAGGTAGCTAGGGTAAGTAGGGTATCAAATCCAAGGAGCATGTGGTTAGCATCACACTAGTTATTTGTTCTTTTAAGCTATTTACTGAAACAAGGAAACAATACGATTATGAAGTTTGCTATTTTTATCTTTGTTTGTTTTGAAGAAGAAATTGGAATTAGCTAATAACTAAGTTAACAATGATTTCTAACTAACATTCACTCCCGGGCTAGGATATGCAAGTAACTAGGATTCAAGAGTTATTATGATAGATTTGCAATTTCACTTGTAAGAATCGCCAGGACAGAGAATCACGACTTAGGCATCAACAAATAGCTACTAGGCCCTAAGTATGCTTAATTATCTAGTTCACCAAATCCTACATGTCGAGTTAAGGCATAATTGGTAGAATTCATCTTATGAGCTTAAAAACACAATGGTCTCTAAACATGCAATAAGTCCAACCCAATACGTACCAAGACAATTAAGCATAACAATTAATTCATACAAATGATGTCACGATTACAAATAGATTTTCAAGGATACAAAAACCTTTAGTCATATAATGAGTCTAACCCAATATCCCAACTTAAGTGATCGGATTTATCTCACAAGTCTAAAGATAATGTTGAGGCAAAACTTAATTGACAAGATTCATCTCTATGGTTTAAGCATACAAGAAAAGTATACAAGGTCCAACCCAACATCAAAAGCTAATTAATGGAATTCATCCCCATGGCTCAAGCACAACATAAACATACACAAAGTTCAACCCAATAGCAATGCTTCATTAAGTACAACACTTGTTCCTTACAAATACACAATCAAAACAACATTACAAATCTAGAAACTTACAATCCTTCACCGGAAGTGAAGGGGAACTTAACCAAGCATGGTTTTAGGAGCTTGAATGATGTTGAAAAAGATGGAGAAAGTAGCCATGGAAGATCTTGGATGATGATGAAGACTAATGGGTTTTTGGTAATTGATCTAGATGTTCTTGATGGTATAGGATGATATGATGGTGATTTGGGAATGAAAGATGGTGTTTTAGATCCCCCAAAACTTGTTTATTATTGTTCCATCCCAGTCCTTGGTTAAAGAAGACATAAAAGCACTTAAAAATTCATTAATTTTGGTCAAAAAATCAAGTTTGGACAGGTCCGATCATCAACGACGGTGGGCAGGGCGTCGGCGACGGCCTGGGTTGGTCGACGCCTAAACTGGCGGCCGACGGCGGGCTTGACGGTTGGAAAACTTGTCTTCTTCAGTTTTTTTTCGTTTCAACTCCGTTTTCCACCATTTTCGCGGCCACGTCTTCGTATTTTCTCCCTCTTTCACATAATCAATGTTTTAAAAACTGGTTTATACCGGCCGGCACGAATTAGTCCGGTAATTTGGGAAAACGGTATAGGATTTCAACCGCCGGTAAATTCCGGCATACCGATTTATACTGCTATACCGGTACCGGCACAAGGTTAAAGTTTGGACTTTATCGACCCGTAATGAAGGTATAAATAACATGTGTGGTGAGAAAGAGCATGAACCGGTTTCTTAAACACAAAGTGACTTATATATATGTACTTATCTTATGTAATTTTAGTATATTTTGATTATTGGTAACTAAAACTTCTTATTAAAGATTGTAGAAAACGAATATGGTTATACTTTTGTTGATGAGGATGGCGATGATTATCAATTTTATCTTTTAAGTAACCATAAACTTGATGTATTTAACACTTGAATGACATAAACCTAGTATTCCCTTTCATATAAAAAAAAACTTTGTGTGGGTAATTTTGGACTATTTTTTGATAATGGATTCACTTTTGAATTATTTTTTATTATGAAATGGTGTACTGTTGGATTACTTTTTTAATTGAAGTTGTATTTTATATAGAATTATAGGTTTAAGTAGTCAATCCGGTTGAACCGTCCGATACAACCCAACCATTTCTGAGTCCAATCCGGTAGTATTAAAAAATCGGTTTTTAAAACATTGCACATAATGACATAATATCTTTAAATAAAATCCATTTAGTTTCTCTAGAATTGAATATACTCCTCAACGGTCTCCACCGTGTGCTCGTAAAATCACCATTTTAGTATATAATTCGCACCTTCCAAAATACTTGGCAGAGTACCTTGTTTCGAACAAAGCTACACACAAAAAAATAATAAAAATAACAAATTAAACTATATAAACGTGATCCTTTCGGTATCACATCAATTTAGCTTTGAATTGAGCAATAATTTGATTCTTAGGGTTGTGTGCAATGTTTTAAAAACCGGTTTTTTAATCATACCGGATTGGACTCAGAAATGGTTGAACCGGTTGAACCGGGTTGTATCGGGCGGTTCAACCGGATTGACTACTTAAACCTATAATTCTATATAAAATACAACTTCAATTAAAAAGGTAATCCAATAGTACACCATTTCATAATAAAAAATAATTCAAAAGTGAATCCATTATAAAAAAATAGTCCAAAATCACCCACACAAAGTTTTTTTTATATGAAAGGGAATACTAGGTTTATGTCATTCAAGTGTTAAATACATCAAGTTTATGATTACTTAAAAGATAAAATTGATAATCATCACCATCCTCATCAACAAAAGTACAACCATATTCGTTTTCTACAATCTTTAATAAGAAGTTTTAGTTACCAATAATCAAAATATACTAAAATTACATAAGATAAGTAACATATTTATATGTCACTTTGTGTTTAAGAAACCGGTTCATGCTCTTTCTCACCACACATGTTATTTATACCTTCACTACGGGTCGATAAAGTCCAAAGTTTAACCTTGTGCCGGTATCGGTATAACGGTATAAACCGGTATACCGGAACTTACCGGCAGTTCAAATCCTATACCGTTTTCCCAAATTACCAGACTAATTCGTGCCGGCCAAGACACCGGTAAGCGGTATAACCGGTTTTTAAAACATTGGTTTTGTGTGTGTGTTTTTGGTGCGGAGATCAATCTCCAGAAGTATGGAGGTGGTCTCCATATGTTTTTTTTTTGTTTTTTTATATAATTAACTTGCTATTTTATCTACTTAACTCACAAGTATTTTATCTAGTTAAATCACTAATTTAGTTAGTCGCTTTTAAGTGTTTAAGCCTTGTTTGGCTAACAAGGTTAATGGGGTTTATTCCCTAGATTAGGAAATTACGTATTTTTGCTATTCATTTGAAGTAATTAACTCAAAGTATTCGTAGTAACATAAGATGCGTTTTACTAAAATTGGGGTGTTACAACCCTGGTACCAATTAAAGACATTGGTGCCAGGTTACAATCGTAAATCATAGAACACAATTGATGGCTAACATCCAAATTAGCAATTTTATTATAAAGAAACTAATTCAAAACTTTATACAATCCCTATGAGTGTTTAAAAAAATCTGAATCCGAATTCGAAAAATCCAAAAATCTGTATCCATATAATCCGAAATTTCGGATTATCCGAATTTCGGATATCCGAAATTCGGATCATCCTACTTTGAAAACCTGATGTGTCTAAAAGTTCATAGGTTTTACACACGTATTTTGACCTATTTTTCACCCAAAATCATGCTTTTATCTTGGTTTTATCACGGTTTTTCTTCCTTTGTTGATAATTGCAGGTTTTGAGGGTAAAAAGTGAAAAGAAGTGAAAAACGACAGAAAAGATAAGAAATTGCAGACTTTTGGAGCTGATTCAGATGCAGCACGGCCGTGCTCAGGCAGTGCACGGCCGTGCACAAGTCCCGGGTCAAGAAGTCAACATTTCCAAGTCAACACGAGGCAAAAAGAAAAGCTTACTGGGTTGCATGGCCATGCTCATACATATGCACGATCGTGCTAAAAGTCAATGTGTATTCAGGAATGTTCCAGAACCGACCAAACTAACAAGAGGGTTGCACGAACAGACAAGCACGAGCATGCAACAACTGAGGACAGACAGTTTCTACGCGAAAGGACTCTGCAACAGTACCTATTGTCGAGAATGGGATTGCCAAACCCCTTTGCACAACCGTACAGCTCCTAAAATGCCTATAAATAGAGACCTTCACTCCACATTTTGGCATCACATTCAACCCGAATCCCCCTCACATTTATGCTATCTTAGGGTCTTGTAAGTGACATTTGGAGCTTGTGATCACTCCATAAACACTACAAGAGTGTGAGCTTGAGAGAAATCGCTTCAAATCATCCTGAAAACCCTTTAAATCCTTTAGCAACCATCACTATGTTTTCATTGAAAAATCAACTTAGTGTAACTGTTGTAATGCCAATTATTGGCTAGGATCTTTGGGTGTTGCTAGGGTGAAGACTACTTTGGTATGGATTATATAGTTTTCATTTATTGAGTGGTGTTTTGTGTTCTCGTTTAATTCTTTCTACTTTAAACTTTGTTTGACGAATTAATTAAACTATCATCTATTATTTGGTCTTGTGAGTGTTTTGATAAGAAGTGGAAGGACTTATGAGTGTACCCATGGCGTGTAACAACCCATGCATTTGTAAGCTAACCTAATTCCACAAGTAGTGATTAGCCCATTTGTGTTTGGAAACACTCACACTTTGTGGCTTAATCCTCTATTATCAAAATCTCACTTAGGGTCGGTACAGTCTTTATACTTGGTCCTAGTGATAAGCCAAGACTTGGTCGTGTGATTTAGCTTCATGGTCTATGTGTTAGCTTTGGCGTAGACCAAGAATTGGTGAACCCGTGTTGGAAGTGGACGATCTTTATCCTCTTCCATTACTATATTGTAACACAATTAGTAATAGGCCAATCACATTTTGAAAAGATAACTAATTCAAGTAGAGGATGAGCGTGAGCGGGTTAGCCACGACTCCTCTATGTGATCAAGTGGTAGCTTGTTTGGACATGCTCCGGCCGCCGACAAGTTATTCATAAAAGTCTAAAGTAGCATGATGTCATTATCACAACACTGGGAGGTGGGTTCTTCGGGGTTGGGTATACATAGTCTCAGGTGATCCTCCCCTCATTGTTGAGAGGTGAGCTTACCGGTTTAGGAGACCCTCAGTTTAACAAATTAGAACACAAATCTTCTTCATAGTTATGCGGAAACACGCATCTTCATAGTATTTGGTGATGCGCATCTAGAAGTTATGTGATAGTACGCATCTTGGACACACCACTCAAGTGAATATTTATTGTTAATCCATCCCAAGGTAAGTTGGATCCCCAAGAAACACTTCTCTTCGGATATTGGTTTTTACGTCGGTTATTCTCGCTCTTTATCTTTACTTTTATTCTAAGCAACCTAAAGCTGAATAGGGGAAGTCGTGTCTTAGGGTTTGATACTCAGTACTTTCTTGAATCTATACTACACTCCATAGGTACACTTGCCTATTATGTGGGGTTAGTACGATCAGCATTTATCGTTTTATTTTTATAAATTTAAAACTTGAACAAGTGTCTCAACTTAAAGTCCTAACTTAATTTCCTTTTTTCCATCGAGTTTTGGCATTTCTACCGGGAACTTGCCAATTTTAGAAAAAGAGGTTTAAGTGCTTTAATCCACACAACACCAAATTTTTGGCGCCGTTGCCGGGGACACGACATATTTCATAGAAAGGTTTTAAGTTGCTAGTTACTAATCAATTTGCCAGTTTGTTTTGATAGCTTTTCGGATGGATCATATGGAGGAAGATCGGTTCGTGATGGAGAACTTTTTCGATTATGATGGGTTTTATATATGTTCTGCAATTATGTGAATACTGTGGTGGACCTTCTTTCTACCATAACTGTAAAGACTATTTGTCCTGGTATCTTCCAGAGTACAACATTCACTATTCACCCCCGCTTGAGCCAGCACCTTATAACCATTCACCATTTCCTCATAACCCTAATGAAGAAATTTACTATATCAATGGTTGCCGACTAAGTACTCAACCATATTCACCACTTAGATCCCCACCACCACCATTTGTTCCTATTCCACTATCACCTGATGCACTCAACATAATGTATCCCTTGGATGAATCACCACCATATATTTTACCACAACCCTACCAATTCACCCCACCTTTACCTGCACCTGTACCTAACCCATCACCTCACATGCCATCTCCACTAGCTCATTTATTTTCCTCACCACACCAAGTCAATTTGAAACCATACTTGAACCCAAATCCATACCTGAATCGGACCCCCCACTTATTGACTTTAAGGAAGTTCGCGGAAAATCTTGAGGTGGTCAAAAACTACCTCAGGTATATATGCTATAGAAGATGTTGCCAATGAAGAAGAGATGGAAGGCCAACCAAATGAAGAAACTTGTGATCCACTATTAGGAGAAAAAGAAGAGAAAGGCGAAATTGAAGAAGTTCTTGTTCCCAGAATGGAGGAAAAATTCTACACATTTCATTCCTTGATGAAAGAAGTACAACTCAACATCCCTTATGCTGATTGTCTACTTAGACTACCCGCTCACTTCAAATTTCTGAAAGATATCCTCTCCAAAAAGGATACTGTTGAAGAAGGTGTTATCGTGCCCATCAACAAAATATGTCCAACTATCATTCAAGGCAAACTACCCCCTGACAAAGTTTCAATCTCTTGCACCGTGGGAGAAAGATTCAATGCTAAAGCCATCGCCGACTTGCAGATCAACATCAACATTCTTCCCGCCTCAATATTAAGAAAGTTCCAGCAACAAACTCTAAGACCTCCAAGAATGGTTCTTTGCCTCACCGATCGCTTGGTGTGGTACCCCCATGGAGTTGCATAAGATGTTTTGCTTTATCCCAACGAAACTATCTTCCCGATAGATTTCGTGGTGTTGGATACTCCTGGGGAAGAGAGTCCTATCATTTTGGGACAATCTTTCCTTAATACTGCATTGGCTCTACTCGACGCATGGGGATGAAGACTTAGTGTAACCTTGAATGGCGAGAAGCTGGGTTTCGACTTGAAGAAATTTTTGCGGTGTCCAAGTATCCAAGACGATCTATTCGCCCGCATCACTGATTTTGATTATATTGTGGGGTATTACCTCTATGACGTTCTGGGGGAGGGTGATGATTTTGAGGAGTCCGCTTCCTCGATTGATGAAAATGATCCCATGGTTCTCGAAAGTTCTCGTATCGAGCATATCTCTCTTGAAGATGAACCTGAAGAAACTCAACTTCAAGAATGGAGTCCCGAAGAAAAAGCCAAGCCTTCCAATGAAGAACCTCCATCCTTAGAACTCAAGGAATTGACTTCTCACCTTGAATACGCTTTCCTCGAAGAAGAGTGCAAACTCCCTGTTATCATTGCATCCAATTTGTCTATAGAAGTAAAAGAAAAATTAATGGGAGTTTTGAAGCAGCACAAGAAAGCAATTGCCTGGAAGCTCATGGATATAAAAGGTATTAGCCCTTCACTTTGCACACACAATATTCTCATGGAGGACGATTATCGACCTTTTGTGCAAAGGCAACGAAGAGTTAACCCCAAGATGCAAGAAGTCGTGAAAGAAGAAGTGATTAAGCTGCTCGATGCCGACTTCATTTATCCCATTTCTGACTCACCTTGGGTGAGCCCAATCCAAGTAGTTCCAATGAAAGGCGTCATGACAGTCGTAGCTAATGCACAGAATGAGCTCATTCCAATAAGAAAGGTTACGGGTTGGCGGGTTTGCATTGATTATCGAAAGCTCAATGAGGCTACGAGGAAAGATCATTTTCCCCTACCATTCATTGACCAGATGTTGGAAAGATTGGCCGGGCACAAATATTATTGTTTTATCGATGGTTTTTATGGGTACTTTCAGATCCTAATTGACCCTGAGGACCACAAGAACACTACTTTCACCTGTCCGTATGGCACGTTCGCTTAGAGAATAATGCCATTTGGGATATGTAATGCCTCACTACTTTCCCACGATGCATGGTAGCCATTTTTCATGACATGATCGAAGACTTCATGGAAGTTTTTATGGACGACTTCTCGGTTTTCGGAAATTCATTCGATCATTGTCTAGGCAATCTCAAGAAAATGTTGGCAAGGTTTGAAGAAGTGAATTTGGCGCTAAATTGGGAAAAGTGCCATTTTATGGTAAAGGAAGGAATTGTACTAGGGGACAAACATTCTGACAAAGGTATCGAGGTTGACAAGGCTAAAGCTGAAGCAATCTCATTGCTGTAGTGTTTGCTTTTGACAAGTTCCGGTCGTACCTCATCTTATCAAAGACCATCGTTTACACTGATCATGCAGTCTTGCACCACCTTTTCAACAAGCAAGACACAAAGCCAAGGCTCATACGGTGGATTATTCTACTACAGGAATTTAATATAGAGATAAAAGATAAAAAAAGGGGCCGAAAATGTTGTAGTCGATCATTTGTCTCGTCTCGAAAAAATACCACCCGAGAAAAAGGGAGACGAGATCCATGACGAATTCCTGCACGAACAGATTCTCCGAATCAAAGATTTCGACACATATCCCTGGTACGTTGATTATGCAAATTATTTAGCAAGTGGAATGCTCGTCAAAGGACAATCATTCTATGAAAGAAAGAAAATCTTTTCTAATATGAAGTATTATCTTTGGGAGGATCCCCACCTTTTCCGTATTTGTCCCGATCATGATATCTGCCGATGTGTTCACAGAAAGGAAGCCTAGGAGATTCTACGACAGTGCCATGAAGGTCCTACAAGAGAGCACCACGCCGTGGGAAACACGGCTCGAAAAGTCTATGAAGCAGGATTTTATTGGCCCACAATTTTTAAAGACGTTGTCGTTCTCGTCCAGAGTTGTGATGCATGCCAGGGAGCCGCCAACATAAATGCCCGTAATGAAATGCTACAGATCGGATTCGTTGGTTGTGAAATCTTCGATTATTGGGGTATAGATTTTGTGCGACAATTCCCACATTCCAAGGGAAATCTCTACATCCTTGTTGTAGTTGACTGTGTTTCCAAATTGGTCGAAGCACAAGCTCTACCAACAAACGATGCCAGAGTTGTCGTCAAGTTTCTGAAGGCTCTTTTGCTCGGTTTGGTGTACCAAAGGCTCTCGTCAACGACAGAGGAACACACTTTTGCAATAAGTAGTTGGAGAAAGTGTGACACCCGACAAATTCAGGTTAACTTTTTATTAACATTTACTACTTACCTTGGGTTACTTTTATATATTTAATTTAATTCGGATGAATTTAATTGGTTAAATATATACGAAACGATACGAATAGAAGATTCGGATAATTTTCAGAACACACATACGAATACTGGACCCCAAACGTTGGTAATTGCCAAAACAAATACTAATAAAATAACTCGTTTGATGTTATTTGCAATTATGTGTATACGTGAAATTATTTGGAGTTAGTTGGAATTAATTGTTATTGGGTGAATATGCGATTGGGTTCATATCAGGCACTAGACGATCTGAGCATCGTAGATAAGTTATAAAATATTTGGGTTAAATATTTTATAGATTTATTATTATGTCGATTTAAAACATTCCGCGAATTTATTTAGAACTAAGCGAAATGAAATTGTTACGCGCTATGCGAGACCAAGTCCGTAACCAACTCTAGTAGGACCGGGTGTTGTAAACTAATTATAAAATATTTGGGTTAAATATTTTATAGACTAATTATTATATATATATATATATATATAAACTCTATATCTTTATTGAAAGAAAAAGAGTATGTGATGTAGGCTTGGCAAAGTCAACAACACAATTTATTTCAGCTTCAAACTTAAGAAGGCATCAACGAAAACGACCAAAAAATAATAAATACTGCATGTTATCATTAGGTGAGAAAAGAAAAAAACAAAAACAACAGCGAGTGATCTAGGCCTGCCTTGGGCTGTAGCACATGGGCTCAAGCTGGCGCGGCCCAACTACCTTATTTAAGGCCCATATTGTCACACCCTCAAATTCCACGTGCGGGGTTTTACCGCGAGGCGCATGACAAACCAGGATCTAAGTCAACGGTCACAATAAACGAAACTATATGCTACGTAAAATGAAATAAACAACCATCAAGTTTTCATAAATCCATTCGCTGCGGAAGCGTAACTTTATTACAACTCAAATTGTAAAAGTACGAAAGTCTGAAAAAGATAAGAAAATGCATATGAATCCTAGACGCCGTGCGACTCCGTGCGCCTATGATAAGCTGCTACCTCAACGACCTGAGACAAACATGCTAAAAACGTCAGCAAATAATGCCGGTGAGTTCACAGGTTTTATATTAAAAGTTTTAAGTAATGAAAGCCATCATGTTACCACTATGTCAGAAATGTTAGCGTTAGCTAGACGCATGAGTAATACTGCTACGACCGGAAACCATTACAGACAACGATATATGATTTTGCCCGAAACGATTATGCACTACCATCCCCGGTAGCGTTATGATCGAGACAATATGCACCCGCCCGGCTCCCAGCCGACGGGTGGGGTCTGTCAGTCCCAATAGATCTATCCACATTTCCCCCGTTATGCTATCCAGCATATTCATGGTTTCCCCGGGACTTCACGTATCGTATAGTATGTAAATGAATTAACACTAGTATAACATGATAATTTATGAAATAAGTATGAGCATGTGTCTCCCCCGAAGTGTAAAACGTAAAGTGGGGCCGTGAAACTCACCTGATGTTGCTCCTCGCACTAAGACAAGTAAACCTGCTCAATAGACGGCACCAAATACCGGTGACCTATCATGACGAGCGTATAAGGTGTTAGACTAACAACCCGTAGGTTGACTAGTCCCTAGTAGTCCAGACCATAACCGTGTACATATGAAATGATGTTTAAACGTTTAACCGACCACACCAGACAAGGTCTGACATCCCATTGGTGACCCGACATTCCACGTGTTAGATAAATACAAGACATCATGCCACATATGCAATTAAACACTTAATACGCGCAACAGTTCACCTAGTCTAGCATAATGTCCGATTAACGCGTAAACAGGTCCGAACACGTGTTACTAAGTCATTGGGTGTATCCCGGGGTTCCTATCATGTTCCTAGGCGTCAAATCATGTTCCGGGATGTTAAAATATACATACAGCAGCATTATACGCGATTAGGAATCAAACTAGCACTTAGGATTGTAAATGCCTTATGTATAGGCATTTAGGATTGTAAATGCTTAAGTATAGGCATTTAGGATTGTAAATGCTAGTAGAAGTAGCATTTAGGAATCAAACTAGCATTTAGGATTGTAAATGCTAGTAGTTGAGGGGAATAGGCCCCTATTCGCATATACTATAGGCGAATACGCTTGTATTCGCCTGAACATCAGGCATTTAGGATTCTACTCGCCTAAAGCCTCATGCGAGTAGGATCCTACTCGCCTATACAGTTCTGTAGTGCAATTTTGCGCGCCGAACACTCCAAATCAGATCCGAAACATGTAAGAACATTCAATAATCATCCTAACATATTAACAAACATATTTCAAGCAAAACCCCTAAGTTTTCATCGTTCAAACAGTTCCGAATGCGAGCGTTTTCCCAAAATAGTAACTTAGCATGTAAACATCACATCAACATACAAGAACTTGCCCTAAATAGCAATTATTCAGATTAAATCACATAACCACGTTATCCGATAGCATCATACTGTTCTAGCATCATCCTAGAGCAAAACCCTAACATCATATAATCAACAACACACCTCATATCATCCTTAATCATCCAAAATCCTTCAAATGGGTCAAAACATCAAGTATCAACAATACACAACCAAAACCCTTCAAACTCCTAGGACATCATCATACTAACTTGTAATAGCCATAACTATCATAATAACACAAGAACAATCATGATTTAATCCTAAAAAATCTATCTTTAATCACATATAACACATATAACACATGTAAAGGTGTGGGTTTGTTTAAAAACGGTTTTAAATGGATTTTCAAAGACAAAAACGTTTATAAGTCAGGTCTGGACTTTTAGGGAGTAAAACATAATCATTTAAAGGTTTGGGTTTGAAGAACACACCTTATATTTAAGAGGAGATGATGGAATAAGCTTGGAAATGGTTGTTTTGATGTGAAAATAGGTTCCAGAGGGTGTTTGTGGGTTGAGATAGGTTATGGGACGGCTAGGGTTGTATAAATGATGTTTTAGAGGTTAAGGGTGGTATTTATAGGCGTTTTTGATCGTTCAAGGAAATTCAGGCGAGTACGCAGCAGTATAGGCGAGTAGGCTGCTATTCGCATGAACCATCATGCGAATAGACACCCTATTCGCCCCTAAAACACCCTACTCGCCCTTACTAATGGCGATTAGGCTATCACACACAAGCCTAATCGCCCATAGTCCAAGTGTTTGTGTTTTTGGCGCGTTAAACCCTATTTTAACATATGTAATCACGTTTCCACATACCGATAAGTCACATAATGATTACCAACATATAATGCATGATAAATAACACGTTCCCACCCGATCACCAATTCCCGGGACCCGAGACTTGCGTGTGTGCGTTAAACCCGGCGATTCCACGAATCACCGATCCTTGTACACATGGTTATGGACCGACACCCAATGGTCCCTCGGACCATTGTAACGACTCCCGATGATTCCCGAATCATCAGTACGACTTAACTGACCCCAGTTAAGTATGATATTAAGTAGTTGTTTTCAATGTTTTCGTTGAGGTAGACTCGTATGTATGCAAAGTATGAAATGCATGTATGTAAAGTACGAAACGTATGTATGTAAAATATGAAAAGTATTAACCTAAATATGCCGGGTGTCACATCATCCCCCAGTTGAAAGAATTTTCGTCCCGAAAATTTCCCGAAGTCAAAGAGAATGAAACGATAAAAAGAAAAATTTCCCAAAAAAAAAATTTCCCGGTCGTCACATCATCCCCCTGTTGAAAGGAATCTCGCCCCGAGATTCACTCTTCGACAGTGATGAGTGTCGACCTAACCAAGTAACGTTTCCCAGAATGTAAACAAAAGGATAACAACGAACGAAGAATGATAGCAACAGTTACTCTATGCCGGGGAACCGCCCTCCCCAAAGTGAATACAGAATAATGAATCATCCTGATCGAAGGCCTACTAGAGACTACTGTGATCGGTATAAATGATACACCGGTACCGTCCAAGTAGCATCTCTAAAGGACCCACATCAGACTGATGAATGCAAAACGATGATCAAATACCCAACTAAATGCACACAATGAATACGAATCGCCAAGCAATGTGAATGAAAATGAATACAAGTATAACGAGAATCAAGAAAAGAATACTCACCAGTAACAGTATCAGGATCCTCCTGGTTCTCCCTAGCACCGATGACATAAGCACGAGCCGGAGCAGTTCGACCGCCACCCTCGCCTTGCTTCACCTTGGGACAGTCCCGCCTGAAGTGCCCCGTGTCGCCACAGTGATAACATCCCTGATTTCCCCTGGGTGCAGCAGTGGTAGTAGTAGCAGTAGTAGGGGCAACCACCTGTTGTTGAGCCTGAAGGTTCACCCTGCAGCTCTGGGCCTGATGCCCGTTCCTCTTACATCGGGTACAATAACTACAATCCCCAAGATGATGGTACCCACAACGATCACACCTAGGCAGCCTCCCAGTATACCCACTCTGCCTCTGCTCAGAAGATGCACCCGTAGTCTCGAATTTCTTCGGCTGCTGCTGAGGCTGAACTGTACCCTTTCCCGCGCTCTCCCATTTCCTCTTGTTGCCATCAGAGGTCTTCACCACAGTACCCTTAGGAGGCAAAACACCCTCCTGAACCTTCTGCTTAGTCAGCCTATGAGCCAACCGAATGGTATCCCGAAGTGTAGTAGCATCATTCGCGGTCACCAACCCGCGCACCTCAGGCACTAACCCACTAATGTAGAACTCAATAGCCTTATATTCAGGCGTCACAGAATCCGGGCACAAAACTGCCAACTCATGGTAGCGAGTGGTATACTCCTCTATCTCAGATCCCACCATCTGATGATTTCACAGCTCATGCTCCAAACTCTTGATCTCATCCCTGGGACAATACTCCCTCTTCAAACGAAACACAAACTCGGTCCATGGCAACGCATGGGCCTCCAGTAAACCGATAGTCTGCACCGTCGAATTCCACCAAGTCAAGGCACGTCCCTCGAATGTCCCTGAAGCATACTTCACACGATACTCCTCTGGGCAGTTACACATGGAGAAAGCAGACTCGACCTTCTCTAACCAACGAAGTAGTCCCACAGCTCCCTCAGTCCCACTAAAGTTATGGGGCTTGCAGTCCTGAAACATCTTATAAGTACAGTGGACTGGAGGAGGTGGAGGTGGAAAAGCACCCCCTGTTACAACAAGCAACACAGGTCAGAAAACGAACATCACACGACAAAAGATAAGGAATGAGAGTAGAGGTAATTAAATTACCACCATGGCCCTGGTGGGCGGCCTGCTGCGCAGCAATAGCAGCTACCACGTGCTCCTGGATCAGATTATTCAGCTCCGCCTGGGTCATGCTGATGTTACCACGACCCCCATTACGTCCACCGCCATTTCGGCCACCAACACGACCACCAACGCGACCACCACGACGTCCTGCCATCTTCTGTCAAGATCAAAGACAAGACATCAGATTCCAGAACAGATAACAAGGAATCATGAAGAAATTATAAGCAATAAGGTCAACCAGAGAACTGGATTCCATCATGGTTATTAGATCAAACACAGAGTCCACCAGGATTTCCATGCATTTCAACTTATTATTTCGTGTGCACCCGAAATGATAAGTCGCTCTACATGGTCCCCGAGGCGTGCTCCTAGCTTGACTTTCAGACCACAAGGCACCCACATTCAAGAATAGATAAGATCTCCTAGGTGATACAACACCCAAGATGTAGAACAACAAGTACAAGTGTGAGATGATGTGTGCGAGCAAGTGTGTCCATTGGAGTATGGAAAGGGGAGATGTCCGAATCTTGGACAAATCTCCAAAGGATGCCGAAGCCACTCCAATGTACACCACTGCCGTGCAAGGATAGTAAGTCCCCTCGTCTTCAGCACGAAGATGAAGAACAGGATAGGAAATAAGAGTAATAGATAGATGATGTAAGCATAAATGATAATAACGAATGTAATACAAACACCCCGGCAATTCCCATATGACATGACTTATATGAATGTGACCGTCTAGTGTGTGCGACTCGGCTATAGACTTGACTCAACATGCAGTCCTAGTTCACTATAACCATTGGCTCTGATACCAATCTGTCACACCCTCAAATTCCACGTGCGGGGTTTTACCGCGAGGCGCATGACAAACCAGGATCTAAGTCAACGGTCACAATAAACGACACTATATGCTACGTAAAATGAAATAAACAACCATCAAGTTTTCATAAATCCATTCGCTGCGGAAGCGTAACTTTATTACAACTCAAAATGTAAAAGTACGAAAGTCTGAAAAAGATAAGAAAATGCATATGAATCCTAGACGCCGTGCGACTCCGTGCGCCTATGATAAGCTGCTACCTCAACGACCTGAGACAAACATGCTAAAAACGTCAGCAAATAATGCCGGTGAGTTCACAGGTTTTATATTAAATGTTTTAAGTAATGAAAGCCATCATGTTACCACTATGTCAGAAATGTTAGCGTTAGCTAGACGCATGAGTAATACTGCTACGACCGGAAACCATTACAGACAACGATATATGATTTTGCCCGAAACGATTATGCACTACCATCCCCGGTAGCGTTATGATCGAGACAATATGCACCCGCCCGGCTCCCAGCCGACGGGTGGGGTCTGTCAGTCCCAATAGATCTATCCACATTTCCCCCGTTATGCTATCCAGCATATTCATGGTTTCCCCGGGACTTTACGTATCGTATAGTATGTAAATGAATTAACACTAGTATAACATGATAATTTATGAAATAAGTATGAGCATGTGTCTCCCCCGAAGTGTAAAACGTAAAGTGGGGCCGTGAAACTCACCTGATGTTGCTCCTCGCACTAAGACAAGTAAACCTGCTCAATAGACGGCACCAAATACCGGTGACCTATCATGACGAGCGTATAAGGTGTTAGACTAACAACCCGTAGGTTGACTAGTCCCTAGTAGTCCAGACCATAACCGTGTACATATGAAATGATGTTTAAACGTTTAACCGACCACACCAGACAAGGTCTGACATCCCATTGGTGACCCGACATTCCACGTGTTAGATAAATACAAGACATCATGCCACATATGCAATTAAACACTTAATACGCGCAACAGTTCACCTAGTCTAGCATAATGTCCGATTAACGCGTAAACAGGTCCGAACACGTGTTACTAAGTCATTGGGTGTATCCCGGGGTTCCTATCATGTTCCTAGGCGTCAAATCATGTTCCGGGATGTTAAAATATACATACAGCAGCATTATACGCGATTAGGAATCAAACTAGCACTTAGGATTGTAAATGCCTTATGTATAGGCATTTAGGATTGTAAATGCCTAATGTATAGGCATTTAGGATTGTAAATGCCTTATGTATAGGCATTTAGGATTGTAAATGCTTAAGTATAGGCATTTAGGATTGTAAATGCTAGTAGTTGAGGGGAATAGGCCCCTATTCGCATATACTATAGGCGAATAGGCTTGTATTTGCCTGAACATCAGGCATTTAGGATTCTACTCGCCTAAAGCCTCATGCGAGTAGGATCCTACTCGCCTATACAGTTCTGTAGTGCAATTTTGCGCGCCGAACACTCCAAATCAGATCCGAAACATGTAAGAACATTCAATAATCATCCTAACATATTAACAAACATATTTCAAGCAAAACCCCTAAGTTTTAATCGTTCAAACAGTTCCGAATGCGAGCGTTTTCCCAAAATAGTAACTTAGCATGTAAACATCACATCAACATACAAGAACTTGCCCTAAATAGCAATTATTCAGATTAAATCACATAACCACGTTATCCGATACCATCATACTATTCTAGCATCATCCTAGAGCAAAACCCTAACATCATATAATCAACAACACACCTCATATCATCCTTAATCATCCAAAATCCTTCAAATGGGTCAAAACATCAAGTATCAACAATACACAACCAAAACCCTTCAAACTCCTAGGACATCATCATACTAACTTGTAATAGCCATAAATATCATAATAACACAAGAACAATCATGATTTAATCCTAAAAAATCTATCTTTAATCACATATAACACATATAACACATGTAAAGGTGTGGGTTTGTTTAAAAACGGTTTTAAATGGATTTTCAAAGACAAAAACGTTTATAAGTCAGGTCTGGACTTTTAGGGAGTAAAACATAATCATTTAAAGGTTTGGGTTTGAAGAACACCGCTTATATTTAAGAGGAGATGATGGAATAAGCTTGGAAATGGTTGTTTTGATGTGAAAATAGGTTCCAGAGGGTGTTTGTGGGTTGAGATAGGTTATGGGACGGCTAGGGTTGTATAAATGATGTTTTAGAGGTCAAGGGTGGTATTTATAGGCGTTTTTGATCGTTCAAGGCAATTCAGGCGAGTACGCAGCAGTATAGGCGAGTAGGCTGCTATTCGCATGAACCATCATGCGAATAGACACCCTATTCGCCCCTAAAACACCCTACTCGCCCTTACTAATGGCGATTAGGCTATCACACACAAGCCTAATCGCCCATAGTCCAAGTGTTTGTGTTTTTGGCGCGTTAAACCCTATTTTAACATATGTAATCACGTTTCTACATACCGATAAGTCACATAATGATTACCAACATATAATGCATGATAAATAACACGTTCCCACCCGATCACCAATTCCCGGGACCCGAGACTTGCGTGTGTGCGTTAAACCCGGCGATTCCACGAATCACCGATCCTTGTACACATGGTTATGGACCGACACCCAATGGTCCCTCGGACCATTGTAACGACTCCCGATGATTCCCGAATCATCAGTACGACTTAACTGACCCCAGTTAAGTATGATATTAAGTAGTTGTTTTCAATGTTTTCGTTGAGGTAGACTCGTATGTATGCAAAGTATGAAACGCATGTATGTAAAGTACGAAACGTATGTATGTAAAATATGAAAAGTATTAACCTAAATATGCCGGGTGTCACACATATCGCAGGCAGCTTTATAAAAACGATTTTAATCAATTTTTATCATTATAACTCAACCCTAATCAGCCCTCACCTCCTACTTACGAAATTTTGAACCCCTAACCTCTGTCCTAATCAAGAAACATCAATTCTTGGAGCTTAAGTTGGTCTAGGATTATTATTTTGAAGTGCTTGAGGTGTGTAACCAACTCTTGTATGTTATAATTTGTTTTAATTATGTTTTAAATCAAAGCTTTGTTCACATCCGAATATCCAAATCTGATAAAAAATATCATTATAAATTTATAATGGTTTATAGATAACTAACAAGTAATTATAATGGGTCTTGATGGTGAGATGATTATATAAAAGCATAGGGTGCATGTTCTAGCAAAAACCTTGATTATGTTAAACCCTAGATCTTATAACTTTTATGTTGGAACTTGTATGATGTATTATTATGAAGATGTTATGATTATTTAGAATGGATAACATACATTAGACGATGATTTGACGTGATTTGAATTATTGTTCTTAACCTGCCTTAAAAGGAAACCTTATTGATTTTTAGATTTTGAAATTGAGATCTAAGCATGTTATAGAATATGTAATGTTTGGATATGTTTAGGGATGATTATTTAAGCATACTAGAATGTTTGTTTCGTTATAAACAAAACTAGAATCCTAACTTACTAAAAAGGGAAACTTTTTACGTGCAATGTGTTCATCTTGTTCATAGGTTACCTAATTTGGAAAGTTTTGCATGTTGTATGAGTTATGAATTGTATGTGGAGTGTTGTATGACTTATTAATGTTAAGGCACGCTAGATATAAGTTGTATTCCTAAAACCAAAACTTGAAAATTGTGACTAAGCTATCATATGTTTTAGCTAACATGTTAGTACACTAGGATTGCATGTTTGGGTGTAACTTGTAATTCTAGGCTTTTCCAACTTGATCAAACATAAAACACTTAACAGATCACCAACGGGTCATTAGGTCAAAATCAGTCAAACTTGGTCAAACAGATTTTATAAACACAAACTAAGTCATTGATTTGGAGTCAATGGGTTAGCTGGACAAACATTTATAGGTTGTTATATTATTGGTTTCAAGTAGTTGGACACTTGTTTTATTACACCTGGTTTATTAGCACGCAAAGCAAAGGTGAGTTTCACGGCCCCTTTTACTGTTTTCCTGTTGGGGAGAAACATGCTACACAAACACATGAACATTGTAGATCACATGTACTATTATATCACTTGTTTTCTATACCGTAACTTTCATTCTTAAGTCCTTACATTGTAAACCATAGTATGTGTAACATAGCGAGGAGATGTGGATAGATCTATTGGGTCTGACAAGCCCCACCTGTGTCAACTGGAGGTTGAGCAGGTGCATATTGTCCTAAACAGTTGTCACCGTTGAATGAGCGGTGGCAGAAGTACGCTTAGTAACTTGTTAATGTCTAGCTAGCATTGTATATATTAGTAAA
The DNA here is from genome assembly GCA_030844895.1 of Ambrosia x helenae. Lineage (NCBI taxonomy): Eukaryota > Viridiplantae > Streptophyta > Magnoliopsida > Asterales > Asteraceae > Ambrosia > Ambrosia x helenae. Next base: position 14,705,943 of record CM061226.1, read on the forward strand.
TGGATGTGAGTCTATACAAACAAACAGACAAACGGAATTATTTACATTAACACCTGTGAACTCACCAACTTAATTGTTGACACAATTTAGCATGTTTTCTCACATCACTAAAGGTATCACTGCTAGGATGCGCTTGGAGTCTCACTTGCGTCACAAACATTATCTTTAGTTTTTCAAACATTTTATTTTATTGTGTTTGGTTTTGGAAACTCGTATTGGTTTTACGAGACGTTGCATGAACTTTACTTACTGATTCCGCTAAACTATTAAACTTTGAACTTTGAACACTTTTGGTTTATTACGTATGATTTTGATATCATATAGAGGTCGTTCATTCGACTATTGACATTGATCCTGGTATGTCACGTGCCTCGCGGTAAAACCCCGCTATGGAAATTTGAGGGTGTTACAGATTGGTATAAGAGCCAATGGTTATAGTGAACTAGGACTGCAATGTGAGTCTGGTCTATAACTGCTACACATACTAGATTAAACACTATAGTCACTCAAGAGTCGAGTACTGATACTTACATGACTGTCCAACACTGTCACATGCAACTCAACACAAAAACACTCCTACATGTATAAATGTTTGGAATTTATATGTCAACACAACAATCTCTAACAAAATTCTACAACAACAAAACATACAAACACAAAAACTTAACCTTGCAAGAAAATGTCGTTATCATCATCCTCAAACACTAGCCACTCATCGCCCAAACCAGATGTGCCTAAGAATTCCCTACCTCCAACGATTCAACCAGATGAAGAAGAAGAGGGAGATCTAGAGGAGGAACCCATAGAGGCTCCCGAGGAGAACCCTAGTGATAGGGAGGCGAATTCCGGCGTCTCTCATGACACTGATTGATTATCTCTTACCTTCTTTTCGTATTTCGTTTTTATTCTTAGTTTAAACTTAGATGAGCATGTAATGCTCATCCAACTATCTATTTTAGATGTTTTAATGGTTTGATTTGATACTTTGTATGGATTACAAAATATTATTATCAAGGATTATTACTGAAAATTTGTGATATGGTGTTTGTGCATTCCCTATTTGATTACATTATACAATTGTGATTGATATAAATTCTTTTATATTGTCTCATCGTGTGTAATTGTAAATCCTAGAAATATGTCTGGAAACCAAGGAGGACGACGTGGATGCGGCGGAGGTCGCGGTAACATCACTATGTCCGCGACCAAACTAAATACACTTACTCAGGATAGAGTGAATGAGGCGATTGCTGCTTTTCAACCAGGTAAACATCATTTCCACCGTTTTGACCGCAACCTAACTCTCTATTATATATAATAATAAATAAGGCTTAGCATCTTTTGAAATCGTTTTCATGTGCTATTGCAGGCAATGCTAATCCACCACCACCACCTCCGGCCTGTTCTTTTAAGGCCTTCATGGATTGTAAGCCGCAGTCATTTAGCGATACTGAAGGAGTGTAACAACCGGCAAAATTAAGGTAATTCCGTACTAATTAATTAAACGCGATTAACGTAATTAACCGTAATTATGTGCTGAATATTTAATTGAGGCCTTAGAAAGATAGGAATTCCCAAATAATGCCTAGGAATGCATGAGTTTAATAGCAAAGCATGATAGGATCATGCGCAGACAAAACTATCCGGTATGGACACTGGCGATTACCCGGTAAAACTTAAATAAGCGAAACGAACACCGGACACCGGAATATAAAATAAATAATATTTTCACAAAATATTATGAGTTTTGGAAACCCAAAGCCATACGTGAAAGCTTATTGCACAAATCTCCCGGTAACGAATAAAGTGCGCGTACCGCACCCGATACGCGCGTAACACGTAGATTCACCCGACAAAAACCGAAATAAATTATCAGTAATTTAACTGGGCAAAATTTTATGAATATTAACGGTATTTTAATATTGAGGTAAACCGCGGTTAAAATTCGAGAAATACCCGGGCGGTACCCGAAAGGAACTAACTTAAACATAATATGGAGGGATAATTAGCAAGGTGGACCCCACCAAATACCCCATAGGGGCCGGCCAAGGGCCACATAAAGTGTAAGTTCACTTGAGTTTTATTAAATCCCTTCCAAATCATTTGCAATGATGAGTATGCATGTAAAAGGATTGGATAAAAGAATTAACCCAATCATTCCTCCTCCCTCTCTCTCTAACTCGGCCAAACACCCCCATATAATATCACTAGAGATTTTTTGTAATCTAACATAATCCTTCCATATCTCCATAATCCAAGACAAGATTTGGATAATCTTTGGAGGATTTGGGTAAGATCATATAATCACTTGAAGAGCATTGGAAGAAAATCACAAAAATTCTCCTTCTTTTTCTTCTTGTGGCCGTGGACTTCCACCACCCCACCAACACCTCTCATTCAATTTTTACTACTTCCAATCACCTCTAGTCCATTCTAAATCAAACCCCTTCTTGTGTGTTCAAGAGCTTGGAGCAAAACCCACTTGGAAGAACACATTAAACCTCACCCAAAATCCAAGATTTTGTCTTCCCTAGCCTTGAGCTAGTAGTAAGTCTTGCATTGTTTTATTAATTAAAATGTCATATTTTTGTGCTATGAATGCAAGTTGTACAATGTGGGTAATAAAAATGAGTTCTATAGAAGTAATGGGTTTTATTGAAAATGAAGATGGAAGAATAATAATATGATGAAATCTTAGATTATTATTAATAAAAGTGGTATTTTGAAGAAAATATAAAAATAAGAACATACTTGTAAGTTGGAAGATGAGAAAAGCTAGATTTTGGAAAAGGACTTGAATAAGATGAAAAGTGGTTTTAATCATCATAAGATGACTAGATAATGTCAAAAAGTTGTTAAAAAGGATTATAAAATCATAGATGAAAAAGTTTCATCTTCAAAGTCCACTCACTTAGATGAGTAAAAATTTGATGTTTTGGATTAAAATATGGAATAAGCATATTATTGACATCTAGGATGGATTAGAAGATCATTAAAAGTAAAAAGAAGTAAAAACAACCCAACATGATGAAATTGGTTCTTCAAAATCCACTAAAGTGGAAGAAAAATATTAACTTTGAAAGATTGAGTGAAAAATGCTACAAGTATAAGTTAAAGGATTAATATGACAACATTGGAAGCCGATGGACTAAAATAAATATTTTAGAAAACTATTGGACCAAAAGCACAATGATGGGAAAATATGTGTCAAAAGTGTAAGTAATAATTTACAAGGTAAAATTTGGTAAATAATAGTAGCATACTTGGGTATTTTAAGTAAAAAGTATATTTTTATAAAATGGACGTTTTATAAAAATAAATGGAGTAACGCGAGTATTTTAAGATTTTATAAAATAAAGACTTGGGAAGACTTGTACAAAAGTGGGATACTTTTATATAAATGGGAATATAAAAGTATCGGAAACATTTTTGGGTAACAAGTTGGACAAGTTGGGCTAAAACGTACATAATATATTTTTCCGAGAAAATAAACGTTCGGAATCGGAAGTTGGAACAATACTTCCATGAGAACGCACGACGGAAATAAATATGAAAAACGCTAACTAACTTAGTTACACGAACCAACGTAAACGGACTTATGAAGAAAAGGCCATTACGTCGAGATAAAAATATACATATATATTTTAAGGAAATAAAATATATATAACAAGGGTGAAACGTGCGTAACACTTTCCTAAGTGTAGTAACAATATTCGTGGGAAAGGAGAAACATAACGTAGCAAATTAAAAACGCTAAACGACACATGAACTTAACAAGTAGTATCCACGCGACGATATATGTACATATACTCGTTTCCGACGAAATTCTAGTACATCTATTTAAATGGGAAAATAGATGTGCGAGAAGGAAAACCGAGACGAGTAGGTGAGATATATCTACGAACGCGTGAATACCGACAAGATCCTAGTACATTTATTTAAATGGGAAAATAAATGTACGGTGTGGTAAGTCTAGTCGGGCGTTAAGATTTTGTTACCAAACGACAAAGACTTAGCATATTTATTTAAATGGGAAAATAAATATGTGGCAAAGTAAGTCGGGTCGGTTAATAAGAAAACACTTTATATCGAGCGAAAAGATCCTAAGTATAATTATTTAAATGGGAAAAATAATTATACGTTGGGTAGGGTCGTGTCGAGTATAATGTCGTACAAGTCATAAAGAATATTAATAAGAATAATATATGACTTGTAAGGAAAGGGTAATCTATCGCCATTGAACCTAGGATACGAAACTATTAAACGGGAATTGGGATAAAGACGTGGTCGGGAAGTTGGATGTACAACTTGCCAAGGCACATACACCATAGGTGTAAGTGACTTATACGCCTAGAACCATTGTAGGTACGGGATCACAAACTTTACTATTTTCTTTGAGCCGAGCACAGTTACAGGTGAGTCTCACGGCCCCATTTCTAAACTATTTAACGTTTTTACGGGGGAAAGATATGTTGGGATTGTATGACGGGTTGGATACTTGAGTAAAGATCGCCACTCGGGGTTGAGACCTCCCCACTATAATCATTTATTCAGGAATGAGAAACCAGAGGGATATTTGGATAGTACTATTGGTGCCTGACAAGGCCCACCCCTAATCGATAGCGTCGATTATGCATCGGCGTATGCCTGGGGTGCACTTATTCTGAAATAAAGTCGTAGGAATACCGAGTAACGACTTTGGGCGGGGCATTATTAATTGTCTTGGTTTGGTTATAGGCTCGAGTAAATTGTAGGACTTTGCAACTCCTATAAATGTCATAACAAGGATATTCCCACGTTACAAAGATTTATTAAATTAAAACCTGTGAATTCACCAATATTTATATATTGACGATTTTCAAACATATCTTTCAGGTAATTGAATGATGGAAGTTAGCATGGCGAGCCGGGTCGGGGATGTCTCCAAGTTGGGCGTTGGGAATGTCGTGAAGGGGTCTTATCTCTTTATTCCATGGACTTAGGGATAAAGGGAGAAGCCTCTTTATCAATTTCAAAAACAATTTATAATTATCTATGGATAATTTGACATGATTATTAGCATTGAATAAATGCCCGTTTTTCTAATTACTATTGTGGTTTGCATTAATCTTGGCTTAATACTTTTGAACCGTCACGCCACGTGTTTCCGCCTTAGACGTGGTGTGACAGAAAGTGGTATCAGAGCCAAGGTTATAGCGAATTAGCATTTTAAAAATCTAAACTATAACCGGAATTTGGTTCAAAATCTTTCAAATAAATGCGAAACGCAATAAAATAAGTTTTTCCAACGACCATTTGGGTATATGGAGATTCCGACCAAGCTAGCCATGGTAAGTATACGTATTATTTTTGTTAGAAGGTTAGGAAGAGTACCTTAGATATGTGCCTTAACTACCTAACGAATAATACTTAAATATTAGTACGGTTCTTTTGCCAGGATGTCAAACGCAGGGAGCGTAGCACCGAGCTACGACAGTAGCCTCCAGATCATCCCAGCACCGCCAGCGGAGCCGATCGAGGTGGTGATACTCGATCCCGAGGATGACGAGATGGATGTTGATGTCGCCATGGAGGGCGCCGACGGAGATAGCTCCGACGAGACAGACCCGAGCGAGGACCCAGCGTGGGCCCCCGCAGGAGACGACATGGCCGCCGTGGCCGACTTACCGATGGCCGAGGCCGACTTGCCTCTAGTGCCATTCCAGGCAGCACCACTGCCAGCACTACCTATCCGAGCCGTCAGGGACTTCCCTGTAGGTTGCGCAGGTCCTTCGAGACCTATCCCTACACAGTCGGAGACTGTCGAGTCTCCATACGACCGACGCGCACCTGTCGATCGTGAGCCTTTACCCACCCCACCTATCCCCGTTCCCTCTGGCATGAGACTCGTGCCTGTCTGCCGAGGACACAACGGGTGGATATCCGATGACTCTGACGATGAGTCAACTGTGTCGGTGGAGCACATTGCTGTGCCTATCCCACCAGCAGGCCAGGAGGAGCACGTCGCTCCGATGATAGGGCATGCTACCACTACCCCAGCCACCTTACCTACCATGCCCGAGCCCATACCACAGGATGGGCCAACTTCTACTGGGCACATCCTTGAGGGCAGCTCAGCCCGCAGTTCTGAGTTGCACCGAGCAGGACTGGCAGCTCACGCCACTGCTAGCCCTCCCACCCCTACCACTGTGATATCTGCTCCAGAGTGGGTCGTTGTCACCCAGCCTCTCATGGTCCCACTCGCCGAGCTTATAGTCCCTACACCCTTATCCATGACACTACCCATCACCACTTTTCCCACACTACCACCCCTACCCGAGATGCTCCCTACACCACCACCTGCACCATTCACTATGGATGCAGGAGCCCCATTTTTGATACCCCCATTTGCACCGTATACTCTAGGTGCGGGAGACCCATACCAGGTACCACCCTACTGCTTCACTGGACTACCGGGCTTTGCCCCACCCTTCACACCACTACCCATACCCGATATCGTCGGCCCGTCTCAGCCGACGTACACTGACATCCCTGGGCCGTCGCAGCCCCACGGGATGGCCCCACTGTCAGGACCCGCATGGTCCACGGTGATCTCACTGGAGAGAGATTTCCAGACCCTCACCGACACGGTGCAGCGCACCGTGAGTCAGATGGAGCAGCAGGCCCAGCTCATGTGGGCCAGGATCATTGATGCCAGGGATGCACTGGCACATTATGCTGAGGAGCTGCTGAGCATGGATGCTCATTGTGGCCTTACGGGCGACGCACACTTTGCGCATCGCCAATTCTTGTACGATCGCATTATGGCGATCAGTATGACCATTAGCATGTGCGCACCCCAGTACCAGTACCAGCACCCGCCGCCGCCACCGCCGCAGTAGCGATACATCAGGGACGCTTGGGAGATCACTCACGAACATAGTAGTAGTAGTAGTAGTATGATAGCACAGCATGGGTTATAGCACCCATCTGCATTTTTGCCTAGCCGAGCGGGATTGTGCCGGCATATGACATTATATTTCTAGTGTATTTCAAAGAGCAATGTATGAGGAATGTATCCTCGGTTTTTGTTATTATGAACAAATCATTGTACTTGGTATTGAAATTAATGAAAGTTTTGTTATGGTAAAATATGTGTTGTGATTGTCTACGATTATTATTACTTACTCTGTTTATGTTGTGATTGCGTGATGTTGTTATGGTGATTATTGTGTTCATATGTTGTGTGGTTGTTTATACTATATATGTGATGATATTGTATGAATAATTGTCGGAAATTAACCTTTGATATTGGTTATTGAAGAAACATGGCACCAGCCACAAGAAGCAACAGTGGAAACGAAAGACTGCCCACGACACCCGAGGAGCTTGAAACCCTAGTTTCGGGACGTATCGCTCAAACTCTCGCAGAACACAATGCCACGCGCACCGAAAGGTCGCGAGACCGAACCGGGAGCGACAGACGCGAAACCTCCCCTACTGGTAAGAAGACGTCGGGTATATACAACAGGAGTCTTCGTGAAACTCCTACCTTATATCTAATGTTGCTTTATTATTGCAGAAACGGCCTCACGAGAACGTGGCTGCACGTTTAAAGCTTTCCTGGACTGCAAACCACTGAATTTCAGCGGCACTGAAGGTTCTGTCGGACTAGTCAAATGGTTCGAGAAGACCGAAGCTGTGATTCGTATTAGCAGCTGTACCCCACGACAGGCTGTCATGTATGCCACCAACCTGTTTCTGGACCAAGTTCTAACCTGGTGGAACAACCAAGTGCAGACACTGGGAGATGATGCTGCTTACTCCTTATCATGGTTGGAGTTGAAGGAACTAATGATCGCCGAGTATTGCCCGGCAAGTGAAGTGCAGAAGCTAGAGACTGAGTTCTGGAACCTCACCATGGTTGGACCGGACGTAGCTGGTTACACGTCCAGATTCCATGACCTCTCCCGGTTAGTGCCTCGCCTGGTCACCCCGGAAAGCAAAAAGGTGGAAAGATACCTCTTCGGACTGGCACCACAGATACGCGGCATGGTCACTGCTTCCAAGCCTACAACCATGCGCGAAGCTATCGACCTCGCCTTGAGCCTCACTGAAGACGCCATCCGAATGGGCACTCTAATCCGGAAAGTGTCAGGGTTGAAACTTACTGAGTCCAGCAGTGTTGAGGGTAAGAATCTGGGTACAAGTTCAGCCGTTGGGTCAAGTGAGCAGGGAAATAGGCCAAGGTTTGGGAAGCGTAAGCGCGATGAAAGGAAAAAGGATGGATCATCAGGTTCAGGGAAGAAAGGAAAAGGGTATGTGGCCACTGGACGTGGAAATAATGGGAAGCAAGGTTATCAGGGCAAGAACGAAGTAATCTGCGGTAAGTGTCGTCGTTCGGGGCACAAGACTGAAGACTGCAGATCAGGAGCGCCAAAGAACAGTGGAGCGAGGCCCTGTTTCTCATGTGGATCGCTCGATCATTGGAAGAGGGACTGCCCCAAACTTAACAACCAAGCCCGTGGGCGGGCATTCGTGATTGGTGCCGGTGACGCACGACAAGACCCTAATGTGGTCACTGGTACGTTCCCTCTAAATGGTCATTATGCTTCAGTATTGTTTGATACTGGCGCTGATTTTAGCTTCGTATCTGTCGAATTTAAAAGATTACTTGGTTTAAAGACTAGTAAGCTAGACACACCATACTCTATTGAACTAGCTAACGGTAAGACTATAGAAACTCGAGAGGTAGCAAAGGATTGTAAGTTGGATCTCTGTGGTCATGAGTTTGACATTGAGCTATTGCCAGTCGTACTGGGTAGCTTTGACATAGTCGTTGGCATGGATTGGCTATCCGCACACCGCGCCATCGTCGTGTGCAATGACAAAGTAATTCAAGTTCCCCTCGCAAGCGGTGAAACCCTATCGATCCAAGGGGAAAGGCATGGAACGCCATTGAGAATTATTACCAGCATGAAAGCCAGGAAGTGCCTAAGGAAAGGTCTCGTCGCATTCTTAGCGCATGTGGTAGACAAGAAGGCCGACGAGCGAAAGCTAGAAGACATTCCGATAGCCAGAGACTTTCCAGACGTGTTCCCAGAAGATTTGCCGGGATTGCCGCCACCCCGACGAGTCGAGTTTCGCATCGACCTTGTTCCAGGAGCAGCACCGGTAGCGCGATCGCCATATCGCCTAGCTCCTTCTGAGATGCAGGAACTGTCTGAACAACTGCAAGAGTTGTTGGACAAAGGTTTCATAAGACCAAGCTTCTCACCTTGGGGAGCTCCCGTCTTATTCGTGAAGAAGGATGGCACTTTTCGAATGTGCATCGACTATCGAGAACTGAACAAGCTAACTATTAAAAATCGCTATCCTCTTCCCAGGATCGACGATTTGTTTGATCAACTTCAAGGATCCAGTTTCTACTCCAAGATCGATCTAAGGTCCGGTTATCATCAATTGCGTATTCAAGAAGAAGACGTGCCAAAAACAGCATTCAGGACTCGTTATGGGCACTATGAGTTTCTGGTTATGCCTTTCGGTTTAACTAACGCACCAGCTGTTTTCATGGACTTGATGAACCGGGTGTGCAAACCATACTTGGACAAATTTGTCATTGTCTTCATTGATGACATCTTGATCTACTCACGCACGAAGGAGGAACACGAGGAACATCTCCGATTAATCCTCGAGGTACTTCGCAAAGAGAAACTCTATGCTAAGTTTTCAAAATGTGATTTTTGGATTCGAGAGGTTCACTTTTTAGGCCACGTGGTAAATGAAAAGGGTATACATGTCGATCCCGCCAAGATCGAAGCAATCAAGAATTGGGACGCCCCTAGAACGCCTACTGAAGTGCGACAATTTCTTGGCCTTGCGGGTTACTACAGAAGGTTCATCGAGAACTTTTCTAAAATAGCACAGTCTTTAACCATGCTAACCCAAAAGGATAAGAAGTTTGAATGGACGAAAAGGCAGGAAGCAGCGTTTCAGTTGCTGAAGGATAAGTTATGTGGCGCACCGATACTATCACTCCCCGATGGTACGGAAGACTTCGTAGTTTACTGTGACGCCTCTCATCAGGGATTGGGTTGTGTATTGATGCAGCGAGAGAAGGTCATAGCCTATGCTTCCAGACAGCTAAAACTTCACGAGAAGAATTACACCACACATGATCTGGAACTAGGAGCCGTGGTATTCGCACTCAAGATATGGAGACACTATCTGTACGGAACCAAGTGTACGATCTTCACTGATCATAAAAGTTTGCAGCACATCTTTGACCAGAAGGAATTGAACATGCGACAACGGCGATGGGTCGAATTATTGAACGATTACGATTGTGAGATAAAGTACCATCCCGGGAAGGCAAACGTCGTAGCCGATGCCTTGAGTCGCAAGGAACGGGTTAAGCCACTACGTGTCCGAGCTCTGGGTTTAACCATCCACACGAACCTGACTGACCGGATTCGTGAAGCTCAAACTAACGCTCTTAAACCCGAGAATGTCAAAGGTGAAAGGTTGCGGAAGATGGTTGATTCACTGGAGTCAAAAGCGGATCAAGCTCTGTATTTCATGAATAGAATTTGGGTACCAGTGTACGGTGGATTGCGTGAACTGGTATTGGCCGAAGCCCACAGCTCGCGATACTCGGTTCACCCTGGAGCAGACAAGATGTTCCATGATTTGAAGGAATTTTACTGGTGGCCAAATTTCAAGAGAGATATAGCGGCGTATGTTGCGCGATGTTTGACTTGCGCGAAGGTCAAGGCCGAGCATCAGAGACCATCCGGTTTGCTCCAGCAACCGGAAATACCGGAATGGAAATGGGAAAGGATCACTATGGACTTCATTACCAAGTTGCCCAGGACAACAAGCGGCCATGATATGATCTGGGTAATCGTTGATCGATTGACAAAATCTGCACACTTCCTCCCCATTCGCGAAACGGATAAGTTGGAGAAACTAACCCGTTTGTATATTAAGGAAGTTGTGTCAAAACACGGTGTACCTATTTCTATCATCTCCGATCGAGATAGTCGTTTCACCTCAAGATTTTGGGAAAGTTTGAATGAAGCCCTCGGTACTCGCCTTGACATGAGTACCGCATATCATCCACAAACCGATGGTCAGAGTGAACGAACCATCCAGACCCTGGAGGATATGCTACGGGCATGCGCAATCGATTTCAGCGGAAATTGGGATACTCACTTGCCACTGGTAGAGTTTTCGTATAACAACAGCTACCACACGAGCATTCAAGCTGCACCCTTTGAAGCTTTATATGGACGCAAGTGCAGATCGCCTCTATGTTGGGCCGAAGTTGGCGAAAAGCAACTTACCGGGCCCGAAATTGTTCAAGAAACGACGGATAAGGTCTTTCTGATTAGAGAACGTCTCAAAGCGGCACGTGACCGACAGAAAAGCTACGCAGACATGAGAAGGAAGCCTTTGGAATTTCAAGTCGGAGACAGGGTCCTACTAAAGGTGTCACCTTGGAAAGGTGTCGCGCGCTTTGGGAAGCGCGGAAAACTAAACCCGCGATATGTTGGACCATTCGAAATCCTGTCCAGAGTAGGCCCCGTAGCATACAAGCTCAAGTTACCACAAGAACTTAACGGTGTACACGACACGTTCCACGTGTCGAACTTGAAAAAGTGCTTATCCGACGAAACCCTCATCATCCCCGCAGACGAAATCCACATTGACGACAAGTTACACTTCGTCGAAGAGCCAATCGAAGTAACCGATTGGAAGGTCCAAAAACTAAGACGCAGTAAGATCAGATTGGTCAAAGTGCGTTGGAATGCCAAACGTGGACCGGAGTTCACGTGGGAAAGGCTGGACCGGATGAAGCAAAAGTATCCCGCCCTATTCAAGAAGACCCCTATACCGGAGAGCTCAAAGTGAATTCCGGGACGGAATTCTCTTAACGGGGGGAGAATGTAACAACCGGCAAAATTAAGGTAATTCCGTACTAATTAATTAAACGCGATTAACGTAATTAACCGTAATTATGTGCTGAATATTTAATTGAGGCCTTAGAAAGATAGGAATTCCCAAATAATGCCTAGGAATGCATGAGTTTAATAGCAAAGCATGATAGGATCATGCGCAGACAAAACTATCCGGTATGGACACTGGCGATTACCCGGTAAAACTTAAATAAGCGAAACGAACACCGGACACCCGGAATATAAAATAAATAATATTTTCACAAAATATTATGAGTTTTGGAAACCCAAAGCCATACGTGAAAGCTTATTGCACAAATCTCCCGGTAACGAATAAAGTGCGCGTACCGCACCCGATACGCGCGTAACACGTAGATTCACCCGACAAAAACCGAAATAAATTATCAGTAATTTAACTGGGCAAAATTTTATGAATATTAACGGTATTTTAATATTGAGGTAAACCGCGGTTAAAATTCGAGAAATACCCGGGCGGTACCCGAAAGGAACTAACTTAAACATAATATGGAGGGATAATTAGCAAGGTGGACCCCACCAAATACCCCATAGGGGCCGGCCAAGGGCCACATAAAGTGTAAGTTCACTTGAGTTTTATTAAATCCCTTCCAAATCATTTGCAATGATGAGTATGCATGTAAAAGGATTGGATAAAAGAATTAACCCAATCATTCCTCCTCCCTCTCTCTCTAACTCGGCCAAACACCCCCATATAATATCACTAGAGATTTTTTGTAATCTAACATAATCCTTCCATATCTCCATAATCCAAGACAAGATTTGGATAATCTTTGGAGGATTTGGGTAAGATCATATAATCACTTGAAGAGCATTGGAAGAAAATCACAAAAATTCTCCTTCTTTTTCTTCTTGTGGCCGTGGACTTCCACCACCCCACCAACACCTCTCATTCAATTTTTACTACTTCCAATCACCTCTAGTCCATTCTAAATCAAACCCCTTCTTGTGTGTTCAAGAGCTTGGAGCAAAACCCACTTGGAAGAACACATTAAACCTCACCCAAAATCCAAGATTTTGTCTTCCCTAGCCTTGAGCTAGTAGTAAGTCTTGCATTGTTTTATTAATTAAAATGTCATATTTTTGTGCTATGAATGCAAGTTGTACAATGTGGGTAATAAAAATGAGTTCTATAGAAGTAATGGGTTTTATTGAAAATGAAGATGGAAGAATAATAATATGATGAAATCTTAGATTATTATTAATAAAAGTGGTATTTTGAAGAAAATATAAAAATAAGAACATACTTGTAAGTTGGAAGATGAGAAAAGCTAGATTTTGGAAAAGGACTTGAATAAGATGAAAAGTGGTTTTAATCATCATAAGATGACTAGATAATGTCAAAAAGTTGTTAAAAAGGATTATAAAATCATAGATGAAAAAGTTTCATCTTCAAAGTCCACTCACTTAGATGAGTAAAAATTTGATGTTTTGGATTAAAATATGGAATAAGCATATTATTGACATCTAGGATGGATTAGAAGATCATTAAAAGTAAAAAGAAGTAAAAACAACCCAACATGATGAAATTGGTTCTTCAAAATCCACTAAAGTGGAAGAAAAATATTAACTTTGAAAGATTGAGTGAAAAATGCTACAAGTATAAGTTAAAGGATTAATATGACAACATTGGAAGCCGATGGACTAAAATAAATATTTTAGAAAACTATTGGACCAAAAGCACAATGATGGAAAATATGTGTCAAAAGTGTAAGTAATAATTTACAAGGTAAAATTTGGTAAATAATAGTAGCATACTTGGGTATTTTAAGTAAAAAGTATATTTTTATAAAATGGACGTTTTATAAAAATAAATGGAGTAACGCGAGTATTTTAAGATTTTATAAAATAAAGACTTGGGAAGACTTGTACAAAAGTGGGATACTTTTATATAAATGGGAATATAAAAGTATCGGAAACATTTTTGGGTAACAAGTTGGACAAGTTGGGCTAAAACGTACATAATATATTTTTCCGAGAAAATAAACGTTCGGAATCGGAAGTTGGAACAATACTTCCATGAGAACGCACGACGGAAATAAATATGAAAAACGCTAACTAACTTAGTTACACGAACCAACGTAAACGGACTTATGAAGAAAAGGCCATTACGTCGAGATAAAAATATACATATATATTTTAAGGAAATAAAATATATATAACAAGGGTGAAACGTGCGTAACACTTTCCTAAGTGTAGTAACAATATTCGTGGGAAAGGAGAAACATAACGTAGCAAATTAAAAACGCTAAACGACACATGAACTTAACAAGTAGTATCCACGCGACGATATATGTACATATACTCGTTTCCGACGAAATTCTAGTACATCTATTTAAATGGGAAAATAGATGTGCGAGAAGGAAAACCGAGACGAGTAGGTGAGATATATCTACGAACGCGTGAATACCGACAAGATCCTAGTACATTTATTTAAATGGGAAAATAAATGTACGGTGTGGTAAGTCTAGTCGGGCGTTAAGATTTTGTTACCAAACGACAAAGACTTAGCATATTTATTTAAATGGGAAAATAAATATGTGGCAAAGTAAGTCGGGTCGGTTAATAAGAAAACACTTTATATCGAGCGAAAAGATCCTAAGTATAATTATTTAAATGGGAAAAATAATTATACGTTGGGTAGGGTCGTGTCGAGTATAATGTCGTACAAGTCATAAAGAATATTAATAAGAATAATATATGACTTGTAAGGAAAGGGTAATCTATCGCCATTGAACCTAGGATACGAAACTATTAAACGGGAATTGGGATAAAGACGTGGTCGGGAAGTTGGATGTACAACTTGCCAAGGCACATACACCATAGGTGTAAGTGACTTATACGCCTAGAACCATTGTAGGTACGGGATCACAAACTTTACTATTTTCTTTGAGCCGAGCACAGTTACAGGTGAGTCTCACGGCCCCATTTCTAAACTATTTAACGTTTTTACGGGGGAAAGATATGTTGGGATTGTATGACGGGTTGGATACTTGAGTAAAGATCGCCACTCGGGGTTGAGACCTCCCCACTATAATCATTTATTCAGGAATGAGAAACCAGAGGGATATTTGGATAGTACTATTGGTGCCTGACAAGGCCCACCCCTAATCGATAGCGTCGATTATGCATCGGCGTATGCCTGGGGTGCACTTATTCTGAAATAAAGTCGTAGGAATACCGAGTAACGACTTTGGGCGGGGCATTATTAATTGTCTTGGTTTGGTTATAGGCTCGAGTAAATTGTAGGACTTTGCAACTCCTATAAATGTCATAACAAGGATATTCCCACGTTACAAAGATTTATTAAATTAAAACCTGTGAATTCACCAATATTTATATATTGACGATTTTCAAACATATCTTTCAGGTAATTGAATGATGGAAGTTAGCATGGCGAGCCGGGTCGGGGATGTCTCCAAGTTGGGCGTTGGGAATGTCGTGAAGGGGTCTTATCTCTTTATTCCATGGACTTAGGGATAAAGGGAGAAGCCTCTTTATCAATTTCAAAAACAATTTATAATTATCTATGGATAATTTGACATGATTATTAGCATTGAATAAATGCCCGTTTTTCTAATTACTATTGTGGTTTGCATTAATCTTGGCTTAATACTTTTGAACCGTCACGCCACGTGTTTCCGCCTTAGACGTGGTGTGACAAGGAGCAATTGGACTACTCCGTTGGATAGAGAAGACATAATCAGTTTTTGAGATGTGTAACTGTCCTATTGCTAACCGGGTTAAGTATGCATCCGACACACTAAGCGGCTCCGCTTTGACTTAGTGGAACTCCACCTCCCAGACTCTTGGATTAGCTGAAGCAAACGCCCGCCCTTGGGCTGAATTTACCCGAATGTTATTAGAGGAGTACTTCCGTCATGATGAAATCAAGAAACTTGAGGCTGAGTTGTGGACCTTGAAAATGGTAGGTTCGGAAATCGAGGAATACACTACCAGGCACCACGAGCTTGCTACCATGTGTCCTGGCATGGTGACCCCTGCTTACAAGCATATTGAACACTACATAGCTGGACTCGTGCCTCAGATCCAGAGTATGGTCACTACTTCCAAACCCACCACTATTCAGGAAGCTATTCGTTTAGGTCACCAACTTACTGATCAAGCTGTAACCCAGGGCACTCTACCCCCTCGGGGCGCAAGTGCCAAGGGTAACACCAACTTGTTTCAACGTCAGCAGCAGCATCGGAAATTTGAAACCTCTAACTCTTCTGCCAACGGCAATCATTCGGGTCAAAAACAGGGTACCTATGCTGGTAAGTACCCAAAGTGCAACAAGTGTGGTTTTCATCATAATGGCTCATGCGATAAATTCATCTGCCAACGTTGTGGCAAGGCCGGTCATGCTGCAAAGGACTGTAGGGGTGAGCTCCGACCTAAACAGTCCCAGCCATCTGAGCAACAGTCAGCTAAGGGCTTTTATCACTGCGGAAAGGAAGGACATTTCAAGAGAAACTGTCCCACATTGAAGCAAAATGACAACAATCAAAACAACAACAATGGTAACAGCAGCAATGCGTGTGCCTTTGTGATTGGCTCGGGTGTGGCCAGGCAGGACCCGAGTGTTTGTACCGGTACGTTTCCCTTAAATAATCTCCTTGCTTCGGTATCATTTGATTCGGTGCCGACAAAAGTTTCATTTCCCTTGAGTTTAGTCAATTGTTAGATGCTACCCTCTGACGCACTAGAAACCGTATACACTATAGAGATTGCTAACGATAATTGATTAAAGCTACTCATGTTTTTAAAGGCTGTAAACTTGAACTAGCGGGTCATTCACTAGACATAGATCTTATGCCAGTTACCCTAGGTAGTTTTGATGTCGTAGTGGGTATGGATTGGTTGTCCCATCATCGAGTTGAAATAGTCTGTTTTGATAAGATTGTCCGTATTCCCCTTCCGTGTGGCGAGGTTTTATCTATTAAAGGTGAGAAGCATGGTGTGCCTTTGAATATCATCTCTTGCATTAAAGCCCATAAGTTTCTTCAAAAGGGCTATACCGCAATTCTAGCACTCGTTACCTCAACCCCTACCGAGGAGAAGAAGATTGAAGATATTCCTATCGTTCGTGACTTCCCTGAATTGTTCCCTGATGATTTACCCGGTTTACCTCTGCAAAGGCAAGTGGAGTTACCTATTGACCTTGAACCTGGTGCAGCTCCTATTGCTAGAGCTCCATACCGTCTTGCACCTCCAGAGATGCAAGAACTTTCCAACCAACTAAAAGAACATCTTGAGAAGGGTTTTATTCGACCAAGCTCATCCCCGTGGGGAACTCCTGTCCTATTTGTCAAGAAGAAAGACGGGACTCTTCGCTTGTGTATCGACTACCGTGAACTCAACAAGGTGACGATTAAGAACCGTTACCCCCTCCCCCGAATGGACGATCTGTTCGACCAACTCCAAGGGTCAAGCTTTTACTCGAAAATCGATCTGAGATCCGGTTATCACCAGCTCAGAGTTCAAGAAGAAGACATTCCGAAAACCGCTTTCAGAACTCGTTATGGTCATTTTGAATTTTTGGTCATGCGTTTCAGTTTAACCAATGCTCCTACAATATTCATGGACTTGATGAACCGTGTATGTAAACCATACATTGATAAATTTGTTATTGTATTCATCGATGACATTTTGATCTATTCCAAGAGCAAGATTGACCATGAGGAACACTTGCGTCTAGTCTTGGAACTCCTGAAGCAAGAGCAGCTTTATGCTAAATTCTCTAAGTGTGATTTCTGGTTGCGAGAAGTCCAATTCCTTGGGCATGTAGTCAATGAAAAGGTAATACATGTCGATCCAGCCAAGGTTGAGGCTATCAAAGACTGGGAAGCACCTAAAACTCCGACTGAGGTGCGACAATTCCTAGGTCTAGCCGGCTATTATCGTCGTTTCATTGAGGGATTTTCCAAAATCGCTCAACCTCTTACTGCTCTAACCCATAAAGACAAAAAGTTTAATTGGGGTGACACTCAAGAATCTGCAATCCAGTTATTGAAACAAAAGCTTTGCACTGCACCTATCCTGTCCTTGCCTGAAGGTTCAGATGACTTTGTTATTTACTGTGATGCATCCATTCAAGGTCTCGGTTGTGTTCTGATGCAACGCGATAAGGTCATTGCGTACGCATCCCGCCAGTTGAAAATCCATGAAAAGAACTACACCGCCCATGATCTCGAATTGGGAGATGTGGTATTTGCTCTTAAGATTTGGAGACATTACTTGTACTGTACCAAATGCACCATCCACACCGATCACAAGAGTCTCCAACACATCTTTAATCAAAAGGACTTGAACATGCGACAGTGTCGCTGGGTCGAACTCCTTAATGACTATGATTGCGCGATCATGTACCATCCTAATAAGGCAAACGTTGTGGCTGATGCCTTACGCAGGAAGGAATCTTTTGAACCTCGTCGAGTTCGAGCTTTTCAACTCACCATTCATATTGGACTGCCTGATCAGATTCGTGGTGCTCAGCAAGAAGCTTTAAAGGTAGAGAACATTAAAGCTGAAACCATGCATGGTGCTGACAAACACCTTGAACTTAAATCTGATGGAATTTATTATTTCATGGAATGGGTTTGGGTTCGACACTTTGGCAATCTCAGAGAGCTTGTGATGGACGAAGCACACAAGTATCGATACTCTATTCACCCTGGTTCTGACAAGATGTACCATGATCTTAAGGTACTCTATTGGTGGCCTAATATGAAAGCTGAAATAGCCACCTATGTCAGCAAATGTCTAACCTGTGCTAAGGTCAAAGTCGAATACCAGAAGCCCTCTGGTTTGCTCTAGCAACCCGAACTCCCAATGTGGAAATAGGAGCAAATCTCGATGGACTTCATTACCAAACTACCCTGACCACCTAGCGGTTGCGATATGATTTGGGTTATTGTAGACCGTCTAACCAAATCCGCACACTTCCTAGCGATAAAGGAAACCGACAAGATGGAGAAATTAGCTCGTCTTTACATTAAGGAAGTTGTCACTCGGCACGGTGT
Organism: Ambrosia x helenae; assembly: GCA_030844895.1. Classification (NCBI taxonomy): domain Eukaryota; kingdom Viridiplantae; phylum Streptophyta; class Magnoliopsida; order Asterales; family Asteraceae; genus Ambrosia; species Ambrosia x helenae. Next base: position 14,724,940 of record CM061226.1, read on the forward strand.
GCCGGTCTCTATCATTTCTGATCGTGATGCTCGTTTCACGTCTCGCTTCTGGAAAACCTTACACAAGTCCTTGGGTACTCAGTTGGATACGAGTACTGCTTACCACCCACAAACAGATGGCCAGAGCGAGCGAACAATCCAAACTCTTGAAGAAATGTTGCGAGCGTGTGTCATCGACTTCAGCAACGGTTGGGAGAATCACTTACCGTTAATAGAGTTCTCCTATAACAACAGTTACCACACCAGCATTAAGGCAGCTCCTCTTGAAGCACTGTATGGACAGAAATGCCGATCTCCTATATGTTGGGCTGAGGTGGGTGAACGTCAACTCACTAGCCCAGAACTTGTGCATGAAACCACGGAGAAGATCGTGCAAATTCTTCAACGTATGGTGGCCGGTCGTGACCGCCAGAAGAGCTACGCTGACAAACGTCGCAAACCATTGGAATTTCAGGTTGGCGACAGAGTTCTCTTAAAGGCCTCACCTTGGAAATGTGTTATTCATTTTTGTAAATGAGGAAAGCTAAACCCCAGATATGTTGGACCTTTCGAGATCGTGCAACAGATTGGTCCAGTAGCCTATCGGCTTAGCCTCCCCGAGGAACTGAAGGGCGTTCACAATGTCTTTCATGTCTCAAATCTAAAGAAGTGTCTGTCTGATGAAACACTTATTGTTCCTCTCAAAGAAATATAAATAACTCGTTTGATGTTATTTGCAATAATGTGTATACGTGAAATTATTTGGAGTTAGAATTAATTGTTATTGGGTGAATATGCGATTGGGTTTGTATCGGGCACTAGACGATCTGAGCATCGTAGATAAGTTATAAAATATTTGGGTTAAATATTTATTAGATTTATTATTATGTCAATTTAAATCGTTCCGCGAATTTATTTAGAACTAAGCGAAATAAAATAGTTACGCGCTATGCGAGACCAAGTCCGTAACCAACTCTAGTAGGACCGGGTGTCGTAAACTAATTATAAAATATTTGGGTTACATATTTTATAGACTAATTATTATATATAAACTCTATATCATTATTTAAAAAAAAAGAGTATGTGATGTAGGCTTGACAAAGTCAACAAAACAATTTATGTCAGCTTCAAACTTAAGAAGGCATCAACGAAAACGACAAAAAAATAATAAATGTTGCATGTTATCATTAGGCGAGAAAAGAAAAAAACAAAAGCAACAGCGCGTGATCTAGGCCTGCCTTGGGCTGTAGCGCATGGGCTCAAGTTGGCGCGGCCCAACTGCCTTTTTTAAGGCCCATATCGCTGGCAGCTTTATAAAAACAATTTTAATCAATCTTTATCATTATAACTCAACCCTAATCAGCCCTCACCTCCTACTTACGAAATTTTGAACCCCTAACCTCTGCCCTAATCAAGAAACATCAATTCATGGAGCTTAAGTTGGTCTAGGAACATTATTTTGAAGTGCTTGAGGTGCGTAACCAACTCTTATATGTTATTATTTGTTTTAATTAAGTTTTTAATCAAAGCTTTGTTTACAACCCGAATATCAAAATCTGATAAAAAATATCATTAAAAATATATAATGGTTTGTAGATAACTAAAAAGTAATTATAATGGGTCTTGATGGTGAGATGATTATATAAAAGCATAGGGTGCATGTTCTAGCAAAAACCTTGATTATGTTAAACCCTAGATCTTATAACTTTTATGTTGGAACTTGTATGATGTATTATTATGATGATGTTATGATTATTTAACATGGATAACATACATTAGATGATGATTTGACGTGATTTGAATTATTGTTCTTAACCTGCCTAAAAAGGAAACTTTATTGATTTTTAGATTTTGAAATTGAGATCTAAGCATGTTATAGAATATGTAATGTTTGGATATGCTTAGGGATGATTATTTAAGCATACAAGAATGTTTGTTTCGTTATAAACAAAACTAGAATCCCAACTTACTAAAAAGGGAAACTTTTTACGTGCAATGTGTTCATCTTGTTCATAGGTTACCTAATTTGGAAAGTTTTGCATGTTGTATGAGTTATGAATTGTATGTGGAGTGTTGTAGGACTTATTAATGTTAAGGCACGCTAGATATAAGTTGTATTCCTAAAACCAAAACTTGAAAATTGTGACTAAGCTATCATATGTTTTAGCTAACATGTTAGTACACTAGGATTGCATGTTTGGGTGTAACTTGTAATTCTAAGATTTTCCAACTTGATCAAACATAAAACATTTAACAGATCACCAACGGGTCATTGGGTCAAAATCAGTCAAACTTGGTCAAATAGATTTTATAATCACAAACTAAGTCATTGATTTGGAGTCAATGGGTTAATTGGACAAACATTTATAGGTTGTTATATTATAGGTTTCCAGTAGTTGGACACTTGTTTTATTACACCTGGTTTATTAGCACGCAAAGCAAAGATGAGTTTCACGGCCCCTTTTACTGTTTTCTGTTGGGGGAGAAACATGCTACACAAACACACGAACATTGTAGATCACATGTACTATTATATCACTTGTTTACTGTACCGTAACTTTCATTCTTAAGTCCTTTACATTGTAAACCATAGTATGTGTAACATAGCGAGGAGATGTGAATAGATCTATTGGGTCTCATAAACAAGATTGTTATGAGTTTTATCAATTTGAAGAGAGGCACAATTATGAGTTACTTCCAAAAGAATACAAATACCTTTTAAGGAAAAAAAGGGCAGTTAAATGAACAAAAGAAAATTTCATCCACCTAGCTGCTTCAACCAATATTGGATCAACTCATGCCATCATCTATTAAGCAATGTTAGAGGATCTCGTTATCTTGTGCATTGGACGGAAGTTGATTTTAAAATTTCAGAAGGCATTTAAATTGTTTTATTGGTGAAATGATGTCACACCCTCAATTTCCACTTGCGGAGTGTTACCGCGAGGGCATGACAAACCAGGATCCAAGTCAACGGTCACAATAAACAACTCTATATGAAGATACGTGACATTCAAAAAGACATAGCTTTCATAAACTCAAAATCAGTAGCGGAAGCATTAGACAAGTTACAAACCATAGACCCAAATGTACCAAGTGTTTGTTACAAAATATGAACTAAATCTAGACGCCAATGCAGACCGTGCGCCTACTTCCATTTGTTGCTACCTTAGCGACCTGAGAAAACATGCCAAAAAGACGTCAACATATAATGCTGGTGAGTTCACAGGTTTGTTCAATATGTTACCAAGTGTTACCAAAACATTACCATGTCCATACTATACCAATGTTAGCAAGTACGCTAGCTAGGCGTATGTTTTATTACTACTACGATTGAAAACCATTACTAGACACGTTTAGAAATGTTTAGCATATGTTTAAGCAGCCCGTATATGTTCAGCATGTTTAGCAAAGTTCGAGACAATATGCACCCGCCCGGCCCTCCAAGCCGTCGAGTGGGGCAGGTCACGCCCAATAGATCTATCCACATTTCCCCCGTTGTGCATCCCCGCACATTCATGGTTTCCCCCGGGACTTCCAAAGATCGTATAGCAATACAAAGTTAAAAACCATAGTATGACATATGTTACCAAATAGTTTAGCGCATGTTTTCTCCCCCAAAAGTTTAAAGCAGTAAAAGTGGGGCCGTGAACTCACCTTAGATAGCGTTCTTCGGTTACAAGTAAAAATGCTAAGCCCTTGATAATCCCTCTACCGGAGATCTATCAAAATGTTCACATAAGTGTTCCGACTAATAACCATAAGGTTATCTAGTCCCCAATTGTCCAGATCGTAACTAAGTTTGTTTTAAAGCGTTTTTAAATGTTTAAGCGACACACTAGACCGACCCGACATCCCGTTGGTGACTCATTACCCTAACTAATCAAGTACACATAGATTACACACAAGGTTCAAGCATAAAACACTTAGTTTGTATCAAAAATCTCATTTCTGCATCAGAACGGTCGAACCAGTCAGATTAAGTCTCCTTCGCCCGTTTTAAGTCTCCTTCGCCCGTTTTATGTTTCGTTCGACCGTTTTATGTTTCGTTCGACCGTTTGATACCTCCTTCGACCGTTTTAAACCACGTTCGCCCAAGTTTTCCCAGGTTCGACCCTGGATTCTCTCCTTCGCCCATCCGATTGGTCGAAGGAGTCCAGGTTCGCCCCTGTTGTACAATTTTTCCTAAAAACGCTTCAAACACCTCGAAACATCATCAAACACAGCAGTCAAGTATGAATAACTTATCCCTACAAAACCCCACCAATTTCCCCAATAATACGTCCATTTCAGCCCTTTCCCAAAATGGTAAAAAATTATGGAAACTTCACAATCATGCATGGATTCTTTACCCAATTTGGAAACTTTTGAAATCGATCCATATTCAACTAAAATGTAACACCCCGCCCCTCTCACCACCAATATTGTCCGCTTTGCCCACCCAGAGCTCACGGATTTGTTTTTGGGTGCCCCGATGGAAACTTCCCAGGAGGTCACCCATCCTGAAATTTCTCCCACCTGAGCACGCTTAACTGTGGAGTTCTCTTCTCATCCACTAACATAAAGCCCCAAAACGCGTTGGTGATTTAAGAGGCAAGACATTACTTATGAACCAAGGATCTCTCCTGGCCACGGCTGATGTGGGATTTTCCTGGGGTGTCACATTCACCCCCTGTTAGAGTCTCATCGTCCCTGATGAGGTGTGCACCCACCATCCCGAACGACACAGGAGTTTGGTGTGAGTTTTACTGGGTTTTCAGGCGGAATCCTGAAGGGATTTGTAAAGGTGGTCGTGGAACTATGTTGCAGGTATTGTATCTGCAGAATAATATGTTTACTGGTTCTGTTCCTATAAGTCTTGGTAATTGTTTGCAGCTACTAAAGACCTAGTCGCCGGAGAGAACTGTTGCAGACCTAGTAGCTAGTGCAATCCATTATGTCTCTAATGTATCTTTGTTGTAATCTAATACGTCTCTAGTGGAAATTTTGTTGTCATTCTTTTTTCATTTGTCAGTCGCTGCTAGTGCAAAAGCTTGTATTAAGCTGATAATATTACGAGTTTTTTGTTAAATTAAATTGTGGATTTAAGAAAAATGAATTTAACATATTAAATTGTTTTATTTGTTTTCCAGTTTCCCACCTTATTTCTTTTCAATGTGTTTTATATTACTTTTGCTGAAACATTCATCATAATATAATTTAAAATAATTTTTGGATTGCAAGAATGTTTTTTAAATTAAATCCGTTTAACATATTCTCAAATCCCTCCATGTTCTCGAATCCCGCCATGTTCTAAAATCCTTCAAGTTCACCCCTTTTTGATAACCTAAATTGTTCATATCAAATAGTATTAATTTTTTTATTGCAAGTGTGCTTGTTTTAAACATGCAAGGGTTGTGTGCTCCGTGCCATGAATCTTGTGTTTGTGGTCATAAATTGCAGCAAAAACATGCTGAAATAGGTCAAACAGCAGCAAAAACTTGTCGGAATGTGTTAAAACTGCAGCCAAGAAAGTGCCAAAATGTGTTAAAAACTGCAGCAAAATGTATCAAAACTGCAGCCAAAATGGGTTATAAACTGCAGTAAAAATGTGTCGTAATGGGTCAAAAACTACAACTACTTTAGTGCCGAAATGTGTTAAACACTGCAATAAAATGTTCCAAAACTAGAACCAAAATAGGTCATAAACTGCAACAAAAATGGGCCGAAATGTGTTAAAAACTGCAGTAAAAAACTGTAGTAATAAATTAGCTTTTTGATAAATATCCACCCATGTTCATATTATTTTATGGCTTCAAGAAAAATGAACTTAACATTTAACTTATTTTATTCTTTTTTAGTTTCCTTACTTGTTTTAAAAGTTAACATTTAAAAGATTTAGCATGTTAAATTAAAATTATTTAACATGTTATATAGCCTTGCTATATAATTTTTTTGTCAGATATCAATGTGTTTTTATAATAATTTGACTAAAACATTCTTAACAACATCATTTTCAAATTATCTCGTGTTTATGGGTCATAAATTATAGGAAAAACGTGTCGAAATTGGTGAAAAACTGCAGCAAAAATGTGTTAAAAACTGCCGCCAAGAATGTGCCAAAATGTGTTAAAAACTGTAGCAAAATGTGCTAAATTGCAGACATAATAGGTCAAAACTGCAGTAAAATTTTGACAAAGTGTGTTAAAACTACTGCCAAGTTAGTGAAATTTGTTAAAAACATTAGTAAAATGCGCCAAAACTATAATCGAAATGGGTCATAAACTGCAGAAAAAATGTGCAGAAATGGGTCAAAAATTGCAACAAAAATTTGCCAAAGTGTGTTAAAACTACTGCCAGGTTAGTGAAATTTGTTAAAAACGGCAGTAAAATGTGCCAAAATTGCAACCGAAATGTGTAATAAACTGCAGAAAAAAAATGTGCCGAAAGGGTCAAAAATTGCAGCAAATAATGTGGTCAAAAACTGGTGTTTTGGTAACTTTCCACCCATGTTTATATTAATTTGTGTCTTCAAGAAAAATGAACTTAACATGTTAAAATATTTTTTTTTACTTTCCTGACTTGTTTTAAAAGTTAATATTTAAAAGATTTAACATGTTAAATTAAAATTGTTTAACATGTTAAATAGCCTTGTTATTAAAGAATTTTCTAGCTTTCAATGTGTTTTATAATAATTTGACTAAAACTTTTTTAACAATATCATTTTCAAATTATCTTGTGTTTATAGGTCATAAACCGCAACAGAAACGTGCCTAAATGGGTCAAAAACTGCAGCAAAGTTGTGCCAAATGTGTTAAAACCCACGCCAAGAAAGTGCCGAAATGTGTTAAAAACTGCAGCAAAATTTTCCAAAACTGCAGCCGAAATGGGTCATAAACTGCAACAAAATGTGCCAAAATGTGTTAAAAACTACAGCCAAGTTAGTGTCAAAATCTGTTAAAAATTGCAGTAAAATGTGCCAAAATTACAACCAAAAATGGGTCATAAACTGTAGCAAATTACGTATTAAATATGTTTGAAACTTAAGTTGTTTCACAACATTTCTAAAATAAAACTATTTAACATGTTAAACTTAATTTTCTTTTGATAAAACCAACAATAATATATACTTGAACCAATTCTGCACTTCTATTAAAATATTTAACATGTTAAACCTTTTAAGTAGCAGAGTGTGTTTTAAAAATATTTCAAGCTCAAGCTGAAATTAAATATTTTAACATGTTAATCTTTTAAGTAGCATATTATGTTTTACATCTGTTCGAATATATTGTTAGTTGTCTTAATTTCAACTCAATTTATTTATATTGAAAGTAAAACGTCCTTGTCTCTGTCGTGATGTGCCCGTAGTAATGTGCGATGAAAGGACGTTCCACCACCTCCTCCGCCAGCAGATTCTGTCACACCCTCAAATTTCCACCTGCGGAGTTCTACCGCGAGGCGTGTGACACACCAGGATCCAAGTCAACGGTCACAATAAACGACGTCTAAATGTAAAAACATACGTAAACAAAAACCATGCATAAGTTTAAAACCAACATTCAACAGTGCGGAAGCATTTAAAGTTTACAAAAGTCATGCAGAAATAAAACATAAGTTCAAAAGTTCATAAATCCAAAACGTGCAAATGAGACCCTAGACGCGAGGCGACTCCAGTGCGACCTCGTGCGCCTATCCGACAGCTGCTACCTTAGCGACCTGAGAAAACATGCTAAAAGAGTCAACATATAATGCTGGTGAGTTCACAGGTTTTAATTAAACGTTTAAAGTGATCCTTCGAAAACCTTTACCATCACAGTTACTACTATGCTTGTGAGAACGCTAGCTAGGCGCAGAATGAGATACTCATACGGGTGAAACCATTGCTGACTAAGCCGTGTAGTGACCCTTAGTTTCCTATGGGCTACCGTCATCACCGGTAGACCTTGTTTTATTAGAGACAATATGCACCCGCCCGGTCCAACCGTCGAGTGGGGTTTTTTCAGTTCCCAATAGCGCTATCCATATTTCCCCGCCATATACCCATGTTAGTGGTTTCTAAGGGACTTTTTGATGAACCGTATAGTACGATAAGTAAGCCATAGTATAACGTGATAAAGAGTCATGAGCCATAAGAGTTTAACAAGTCATAAGTCATAAAAGAGTTTTAAGCATGTTTCTCCCCGAAAACATAAACCGTAAAATGTGGGGCCGTGAACTCACCTTAGGTTGCGTATTCCGTTTAAGAGTAAACCGTATGCGTGATATGAGTAAACCGTCTGTAAGATATAATAGCCCCAACTATTGGCGACCTATCATAAGATATGTGTCAAGTTAGACTAATAACCCGTCGGGTTCATTAGTCCCTAAGTCCAGTCCATGACCATTATGTACCCGAAAAGTGTGTTTGACCGACAACCAGACTACGTAAGACAAGACTCGACATCCCATTGGTGACCCGACATTCCACGTGTTAGATAAATACAAGACATCATGCCACATATGCAATTAAACACTTAATACGCGCAACAGTTCACCTAGTCTAGCATAATGTCCGATTAACGCGTAAACAGGTCCGAACACGTGTTACTAAGTCATTGGGTGTATCCCGGGGTCCTATCATGTTCCTAGGCGTCAAATCATGTTCCGGGATGTTAAAATATACATACAGCAGCATTATACGCGATTAGGAATCAAACTAGCATTTAGGATTGTAAATGCCTAAGCTTCAGGCGATTAGGAGTGTAAATGCTTAAGCTTCAGGCATTTAGGATTGTAAATGCTTAAGCTTCAGGCATTTAGGATTGTAAATGCTTAAGCTTCAGGCATTTAGGATTGTAAATGCCTAAGCTTCAGGCGATTAGGAGTGTAAATGCTTAAGCTTCAGGCATTTAGGAGTCCTATTTGCATGAAGCTTCATGCGAGTAGGATCCTACTCGCCCTCTGCATGTCTGAAGCGTAATTTCGCGCGTCAAACTCTCCAAATCAGATCCGAAACATGTAAAAGCACCCAATAATCATCCTAAACACATTAACAAACATATTTCAAGCAAAACCCCTAAGTTTTCATCGTTCTTACAGTTCCGAATGCGAGCGTTTTCCAAAATAGTAACTTAACATGTAAACATCACATCAACATGAAAGAACTTGCCCTAAATAGCAATTATTCAGATTAAATCACATAACCACGTTGTCCGATAGCATCCTACTGTTCTAGCATCATCCTAGAGCAAACCCTAACATCATACAATCAACAACACACCTCATATCATCCTTAATCATCCAAAATCCTTCAAATGGGTCAAAACATCAAGTATCAAACAATACACAACCAAAACCATTCAAACTCCTAGGACATCATCATACTAACTTGTAACAGCCATAAACATCATAATAACACAAACAAAAACAACCATGATTCAATCCTAAAAATTCTATCTTTAATCACATATAACACATATAACACATGTAAAGGTGTGGGTTTTGTTTAAAAATGGTTTTAAATGGATTTTCAAAGACGAAAACATTTATAAGTCAGGTCCTGGACGTTTAGGGAGTAAAACATAATCATTTAAAGGTGTGGGTTTGAAAAACACACCTTGTATTCAAGAGGAGATGATGGAATAAGCTTGGAAATGGTTGTTTTGATGTAAAAATAGGTTCCAGAGGGTGTTTGTGGTTGAGATAGGTTATGGGACGGCTAGGGTAGCATAAATGATGTTTTGGAGGTCAAGGGTGGTATTTATAGGCGTTTTTAATCGTTCGGAGCAGTTCAAGCGAGTACGCAGCAGCTTAGGCGATTAGGGCTGCTACTTGCATGAACCTTCATGCGATTAGCACCCTATTCGCTTAAGGACCCTCCCTACTCGCCTAATATACTGGCGATTAGGCTATCACCCACAGCCTAATCGCCTATAGCCCCATGTGTCCGAGTTTTTGGCGCGTTAAACCCTATTTTAACATATGTAAAAACGTTTCCACATACCGACAAGTCACATAATGATTACCACATATAATGCATGATAAATAACACGTTCCCGCCCCGATCACCATTCCCGGGACCCGAGACTTGCGTATGTTAAAACCCTAATGATGTGCGACTCGACTCGACCGACCTTGTTATGTGTAACGTATGCGCGACTCGCTAAGGTAGACTTTCTAAGTTTTCAAAAGTTAGTTACCGGAAGTTGTCGGGTGTCACATAAAATGCTCAGTTTGTCGAGTGTTCGATTTTCCTTATTAGTTCTATTGATCATAAATATCATGCATCAAGTCTAGATTCGTTAAAACCCCAAAATACCCACAACATCACCATCTATCCAATTCTAACCCTAAACAACAATAACCTAGCATCGATAACAATCCTATATCATGTTTCTATCATAGATACAACAACAAATCATTGAACAACACATAACACCACATAATACACAATTTACATATGTTTATCATCATGAAGACCTATGTTTAAATGATAAGGTTTTGATTTAGAAAGATGTTTAAAAGGTTTTTAATCATGAAAACACCCTTAGAACAGATCCGGACAATTAGGGATAGATGAAAACGAATTAAAATGCTTTAAAAGGATTTAGGATCAAGAACACACCTTGGATTCTTGTTTAGATGTTGTAGATAGGTTAGATTATGAAAAAGAAGAGCAAAAACTCCTTCCTTAGTGATTAAAATCGTTTGAGAGTGTTTTGAGACGGTAAGGGTTTGTGAAATGAAGAAAATGACAAAGTTTGGTATTTATACTAATCCTCCTTCGCCCCCTATCAGTGGTCGAAGGTGGCCTCCTTCGACCCTTCCACAGGGTCGAATGAGCCCTGTCCTAGTCGAAGGGAATACCTTCAATTCCACATCCCAGGTTCTCCCATTTACAAAGGGTCGAACCAAAACAAAATTCCTCCTTCGACCACTCGAAGTGGTCGAACCAGAACCCATGTTTATCCAGTTTTCCAGTTTGTCGTGTTTAACGCATTCTAACATACCTTAACATATGAGCATGCAACCTTAGTTTATGTTTAACACATTTAAGCACGGATAATCATTTACACATCATTTAAACACATCTATGTAAATAATCCACCACACAACCCATAATCTACACATATACTTAATTAGTTCATGTAATGTCACTAACAACGGGACCCGGTACTAGTGTTTTCCCAAAATGACCCCCAATGATCCTCCAGATCATTGAACCCTGGACAATCCTAACTTGACCTGACTCAACTAACCCAGTTAAGTTCGTTTATAAACGCTTCCCGCTAAGGTAGACTTAGATGTTACTAAAGTGTTTAAGCCAAATATGCCGGGTGTCACAAATGATGCTCAGATTTTAAAAGATAAGTTGGAAGGATGAAATGAACATTTGAATAATTTTACATTTGAGTTTACATTAAAAAATAGTGAGTTATCTGGTTTTTTTTTTTTTTTTTTTTTTTTTTATTTGCTGATGAAACTGCAAAATGCAACTATGAAGTTTTTTGTGATATAATATCCTTTGATGCAACATACAACACAAACATGTTATTGGTATTTTATAGTTTTTTTTTTTGTAAAGTTTGAAATTAGACTTTTAATATATAATTTATTGTTTTTTCAGAAACTATATGATTTTGTACCATTTACTACTGTAGATAATCATAGAAAGTGTGATACATTTGGTTCTGGGATGATCTCAAATGAAAATATAGGGTCATATACGTGGCTACTAGAAAGTTTTTTGAAAGCACTTATAAGACAGCCAAACATTGTGATCACATTGAACATATGATCAATTGTAGGTATAGTAGCATTCAGATCATTAGAAGTTAGAAACATGTCAAAGGACAACTAAAGGGACACGCTAACTACTGAAATTTAATATGACATATGAAGAAACTTGATGGGAAGTCTGGTCGTTATTGATATTTTGTTTTCATCCATATTTTAATGATATTTGATGAGAAATCTGGTTTTTGCTAAGATTTTAGTACTTAATGACATTTTTGTATTTCTTCATGGTCGGTTTTCCACTCAAATCGTTAGAACTTCGAATAGTTGGATTTGTTTCCTTTGGCATTGACATGTTACATATTTTGGTATAATATGTCAGTACATTGCAAAAAAAAATTAGTTTTTCTGTAATTTGCACTTACATTACTTTCCAATTTATTTGATAGTTTTACAAGACAAACATTAATAAAAGCATGCTTCAACAAGGTAACTACACCAGCACCAATTAGTTAAATGAAGCACCATTAATTAATCTATCAAGCACACTTTTCTAAACCAAGATTAGCATAAATTGAACCAACCAACCAAACTTCATTATGCAAAGTACATGCTATGTTTTTTGGTAGGGTTCAAGGATAAAGTGAAGAAAGCGGTTATGAACACAGTGGCTTCAAAGTGGTCTTCTTAATCGGAGGATGGGGAGGTAGGAGTTGACAAGGCAGGGAGAGGATTCTTGTGCGCTACGTTTCTAGGTAGGGTTCAAGGACAAAGTGGAGGAAGCGATTATGAACCCAGTGGCCTCAAAATGGTCTTCTTAATCGGAGGGTGGGGATTTAAGAGTTAATGAGGCAGATAGAGGAGTCTTGTGCATGGATGTAAAACAAGGTGGTGGGATTGGGTTTGGTGTTCTTCGGTAATGAATCTGCTGGCGGAGGAGGTGGTGGAACGTCCTTTCGTCGCACATTACTACGGGCATATCACGACAGAGACAAGGACGTTTTACTTTCAATATAAATAAATTGAGTTGAAATTAAGACAACTAACAATATATTCGAACAGATGTAAAACATAATATGCTACTTAAAAAGATTAACATGTTAAAATATTTAATTTCAGCTTGAGCTTGAACATTTTTAAAACACACTCTGCTACTTAAAAGGTTTAACATGTTAAATTATTTTAATAGAAGTGCAGAATTGGTTCAAGTATATATTATTGTTGGTTTTATCAAAAGAAAATTAAGTTTAACATGTTAAATAGTTTTATTTTAGAAATGTTGTGAAACAACTTAAGTTTCAAACATATTAATACGTAATTTGCTACAGTTTATGACCCATTTTGGTTGTAGTTTTGGCACATTTTACTGCAATTTTAACAGATTTTGACACTAACTTGGCTGTAGTTTTTAACACATTTTTGGCACATTTTATTGCAGTTTATGACCCATTTCGGCTGCAGTTTTGGAAAATTTTGCTGCAGTTTTTAACACATTTCGGCACTTTCTTGGCGTGGGTTTTAACACATTTGGCACAACTTTGCTGCAGTTTTTGACCCATTTAGGCACGTTTCTGTTGCGGTTTATGACCCATAAACACAAGATAATTTGAAAATGATATTGTTAAAAAAGTTTTAGTCAAATTATTATAAAACACATTGAAAGCTAGAAAATTCTTTAATAACAAGGCTATTTAACATGTTAAACAATTTTAATTTAACATGTTTAATCTTTTAAATATTAACTTTTAAAACAAGTCAGGAAAGTAAAAAAAAAAATATTTTAACATGTTAAGTTCATTTTTCTTGAAGACACAAATTAATATAAACATGGGTGGAAAGTTACCAAAACACCAGTTTTTGACCACATTATTTGCTGCAATTTTTGACCCTTTCGGCACATTTTTTTCTGCAGTTTATTACACATTTCGGTTGCAATTTTGGCACATTTTACTGCCGTTTTTAACAAATTTCACTAACCTGGCAGTAGTTTTAACACACTTTGGCAAATTTTTGTTGCATTTTTGACCCATTTCGGCACATTTTTTCTGCAGTTTATGACCCATTTCGATTCTAGTTTTGGCGCATTTTACTAATGTTTTTAACAAATTTCACTAACTTGGCAGTAGTTTTAACACACTTTGTCAAATTTTACTGCAGTTTTGACCTATTATGTCTGCAATTTAGCACATTTTGCTACAGTTTTTAACACATTTTGGCACATTCTTGGCGCAGTTTTTAACACATTTTTGCTGCAGTTTTTCACCAATTTTCGACACGTTTTTCCTATAATTTATGACCCATAAACACGAGATAATTTGAAAATGATGTTGTTAAGAATGTTTTAGTCAAATTATTATAAAACACATTGATATCTGACAAAAAAATTATATAGCAAGGCTATATAACATGTTAAATAATTTAATTTAACATGCTAAATCTTTTAAATGTTAACTTTTAAAACAAGTAAGGAAACTAAAAAAGAAATAAAATAAGTTAAATGTTAAGTTCATTTTTCTTGAAGCCATAAAATAATATGAACATGGGTGGATATTTATCAAAAAGCTAATTTATTACTTACAGTTTTTTACTGCAGTTTTTAACACATTTCGGCCCATTTTTGTTGCAGTTTATGACCTATTTCGGTTCTAGTTTTGGAACATTTTATTGCAGTGTTTAACACATTTCAGCACTAAAGTAGTTGTAGTTTTTGACCCATTACGACACATTTTTACTGCAGTTTATAACCCATTTTGGCTGCAGTTTTGATACATTTTGCTGCAGTTTTTAACACATTTTGGCACTTTCTTGGCTGCAGTTTTAACACATTTCGACAAGTTTTTGCTGCTATTTGACCTATTTCAGCATGTTTTTGCTGCAATTTATGACCACAAACACAAGATTTATGGCACGGAGCACACAACCCTTGCATGTTTAAAACAAGCACACTTGCAATAAAAAAAATTAATATTATTTGATATGAACAATTTAGGTTATCAAAAAGGGTGAACTTGAAGGATTTTAGAACATGGCGGGATTCGAGAACATGGAGGGATTTGAGAATATGTTAAACGGATTTAATTTAAAAAAACATTCTTGCAATCCAAAAATTATTTTAAATTATATTATGATGAATGTTTCAGCAAAAGTAATATAAAACACATTGAAAAGAAATAAGGTGGGAAACTGGAAAACAAATAAAACAATTTAATATGTTAAATTCATTTTTCTTAAATCCACAATTTAATTTAACAAAAAAAACTCGTAATATTATCAGCTTAATACAAGCTTTTGCACTAGCAGCGACTGACAAATGAAAAAAGAATGACAACAAAATTTCCACTAGAGACGTATTAGATTACAACAAAGATACATTAGAGACATAATGGATTGCACTAGCTACTAGGTCTGCAACAGTTCTCTCCGGCGACTAGGTCTTTAGTAGCTGCAACAATTACCAAGACTTATAGGAACAGAACCAATAAACATATTATTCTGTAGATACAATACCTGCAACATAGTTCCACGACCACCTTTACAAATCCCTTCAGGATTCCGCCTGAAAACCCAGTAAAACTCACATCAAACCTCTCCAAACACACCATCTCAGACAATGAATCCTTCAACTCACCAACACAATTATTTAACCTAAGGATCAACACCTTGAACCTACTTAGATTCCTAAACATATCCATCCGTAACTCGTTTGAAATATTATTTCGGGAAAAATCAACGACTTGCAACAATAAATATGATTTAAAATCTTTCAGGAACCGTACCAGATATATTATTACCAGAAACATTAAACTCTAATACCCGTAGGAAGAAGAGCACAACCCATACATTTTTTAACAAGCGCACTTGCACACTCCATTTAAAAAAATCCGATAAACTATCTAATAACAAGACTATTTAACATGTTTAAACAATTCTAATTTAACATGTTAAATCTTTTAAATGTTCAGTTTTACAAGAAGGTAGGAAACCCAAACAGAAATAAAATAATTTTAAGTACATTTTTCTTGAATCCACAAAATAATTTAATTTGTGTCGCCATTTCTTTAAAGGACCATATGGAAAACTGTCCAAAATAATCATGTTCAAACCCAAAACATCAAACAATTTCAATTTAACATGCTAAATCTTTTTAATGTTATGTTTTTACAAATCTGTATGAAATTGCAATTGAATTAAAAAAATTAACATGTTAAATTGATTTATTTCTAGAACTATCAATGACATGCTTAAGGAAAAACCTAGATCGGGATATTTGACCTCAAATCCAACTTATGTTCACCTCAAATCCGAGGATTATGATTAAACTCAATATAAATTGAAGAAACTAAACTATAATCAAAGAAGAATGATAAAAGTAAACACTAGTAAACTTAATAAACTAAACAATGTTACCTCGCATATGGTTTTCACGGCGATTGAGCAAATTAAACAAGAATGATAACAAAATTTTCACCAGAGACGTATTAGATTTAAAACAGAGTTGCCAATGACCCTGTGGTCTAGTGGTGGAAAGGACTTGGTTTCTCCTTGGAGAGCCAGGTTCAATTCCCACTTGCTGCAGGTGAGGTGGGAGGTTTTCAGGCTTTGCCTGTTTCCTACGCTGGAGTGCCCGGTTCGAATCCAACATCGGCCGGACTATGCTCATGTATAGCCCTGAGCGAGATGTCGTTCAAAAAAAAAAAAAAGATTAAAACAGAGTCAAGTCGGAAACATAATGGATTGCACTAGCTACCAGGTTTGCAATAGTTCACTCTGGCGACCAGGTCTGTAATAGCTGTCTCATGGGTAGGAATGTGACACCCGGCATATTCAGGTTAATACTTTTCATACTTTACATACATACGTTTCATACTTTGCATACATACGAGTCTACCTCAACGAAAACATTGAAAATAACTACTTAATATCATACTTGACCGGGTCGGTTGAGTCGTGTCGGTGATTCGGGAATCATCAGGAGTCGTTACAATGGTCCGAGGGATCATTGGGTGTCGGTCCATAACCATGTGTACAAGGATCGGCGATTTGTAGAATCGCCGGCTTATTGCACACACGCAAGTCTTGAGTCCGGAATTGGTGATCGGGTGGGAACGTGTTAGTTATCGTGCCTTACATACTTATAATCATTATGCAACTTGTCGGTATGTGAAAACGTGTTTATATATGTTAAAATAGGGTTTATCGCGCCAAAAACCCGGTTATACAGGCTATAGGCGATTAGGCCCCTGGGGAGAGCCTAATCGCCAGTATTATAGCGAATAGAAAGATGTTTGGGGCGAATAGAGCCCTAATCGCCTGCAAGATCCCCGTACTCGCCTGAACTGCAGGTGACGACTAAAAACGCCTATAAATACCACCCTTATCTTTCAAAACATCATTTGTGAAACCCTAATACACCCCAAAGCCACCCCACACCTTATCCAACCTCTGCAACACGTTTTTGAGCAAGAAATCATATTTCCAAGCCTTACACCCCATAATCTCACCATTTCAAGGTGTGTTCTTCATCCCAAACCTTTATAATGATATTGTTTTGATCCCTAAAGGTCCAGGCCTGATTTATAAACAATCGTGTCTTTGAAAACTCATTAAAATCGGTTTCAAAACAAACCCAAACATCTATACTTGTTATATGTGATGTATTCATGCAAGATAGGATTTTTATTGTTTAAACATGATTGTTCTTGTGTTATTATTATGTTTCTGATCTAAATAAGTTAATATGATGATAATCTAGGAGTTTGAAGGTTCATAGATGTGTAATATTTATATTAGGCGTTTTGACCCGTTTGAGTGATTATGGTGGATTGATGATGATATGTCGTGTTTTGTTGATTTGTTTGAGGTTAGGGTTTACTCTAGGATGATGCTAGAACAGTAGGATAATGTCGGATAACGTCGTTATGTGATGAAATCTGAATATTTGCTATTTAGGGTAAGTTTAGCATGTTGATGTGATGCTTACATGCAAGTTATGCTATTTTGGGAAACCGCATGCATTCGGGGCGGCTAGGGTGATGATAAATTAGGGGTTTTTGCTTGAAATAGTTGGGTTAATGTTTTGGGTTGGATATTGGGTGTTTACGCATGTTTCAGATCTGATTTGGAGGGTTAAACGCGCAAAAAGGACGGAACAGATCAGAACTAGCGAATAGGAGTTCTAATCGCCATTATTATAGGCGATTAGCTCCTAATCGCCTGAACTATAGGCGAATAGGAGCTCTATTCGCCACTTTACTAGCGATTACAGCTCTATTCCCCATTTTACTAGTGATTACAATCCTATTCCCCATTTTACTAGTGATTACAATCCTATTCCCCATTTTACTAGTGATTACAATCCTATTCACCATTTTACTAGAGATTACAACCCTACTCGCCATTTTGACCCTCCTAATCACTAGTTGACTTCTCCTAATCACGTGTTTGCTTCCTAATCGCGTGTACAACTGCTATATGTATATTTTAACATCCCGAAACACGGATTGACGCCTAGGAACATGTTAGAAACCCTGTGACATGTCCAATGACTTTGTGACACGTGTTCAGACTTAGTTATACGTTAATTGACGGATATGTTAGATTAGGTGAATTCTTGCGCACATTAAGTGTTTAATTGCATATGTTGCATGATATCTTGCTTTCGGCTAACACGTGGGATGTCGGGTCACCAATGGATTCGGGTCTTGTCTGGTGTGGTCGGTTAAACGTTTAAACATCATTTCATATGTACACGGTTATGGTCTGGACTACTAGGGACTAATCAACCTACGGGTTGTTAGTCTAACACCTGATACGCTCGTCATGATAGGTCACCGGTATTTGGTGCCGTCTATTGAGCAGGTTTACTTGTCTTAGTGTGAGGAGCAGCATCAGGTGAGTTTCACGGCCCCAGTTTACGCTTTACATTTTGGGGGAGACACATGCTTATCCATAATTCATAAATTATCATGTTATACTAGTGTTAAATTCATTTGTGCTATACGATACGTAAAGTCCTGAGGAAACCATGAATATGATGGATAGCATAACGGGGGAAATGTGGATAGATCTATTGGGATTGACAGACCCCACCCGTCGGCTAGGAGCCAGGCGGGTGCATATTGGTCTCGGTCATAAGCTTAATCGTTTCGGGCAAAATCATATATCGTTGTCTGTAATGGTTTCCGTCGTAGCAGTATTATTCATGCGTCTAGCTAACGCTATCATTTCTAACATAGTGATAACATGATGGCTTTATTACTTAAACGTTTAATATAAAACATGTGAACTCACCGGCATTATTTGCTGACGTTTTTAGCATGTTTGTCTCAGGTTGTTGAGGTAGCAGCTTATCATAGGCGCACGGAGTCCCACGGCGTCTAGGATTCATATGCATTTTACTTAGCTTTTTCAGACTTACGTACTTTTGCATTTTGGGTTTGTAATAAAGTTTACGCTTCCGCAGCGATGGATTTATGAAAACTTGATGGTTTGTTTATGTCATTTTTACGTATCATATAGTGTCATTTATTGTGACCGTTGACTTAGATCCTAGTTTGTCACGCGCCTCACGGTAAAACCCCGCACGTGGAATTTGAGGGTGTGACAAGGAAGTTTCCCAAAACACCAACACCTTACCCCATGAAAAAGCGATGACTATTGTTATAGGAAGAAAATGCATTACAAGGAACAAAAAGCTCACAACATTATCCATTTAATACAAGCTTCTGCACCAGCAGGAATAATCAAATCAGCTAGCATTAACATATATTATTTCCTGCAACACAAAAATAAGTAATTGAATGTCGAGCAAGCAATTGAAAATGGAGTAGGATGGTCCGATAATTCCAATATCTATAACAAGAAGCGCACAACCTATACACAATTAAAAACAAGCACACTTGCACACTCCATTTGAAAATCGGATAAGCTCTCTATTAACAAAACTATTTAACATGTTAAACAATTTTAATTTAACATGTTAGAATTTTTAAATGTTAAGTTCTACAAGAAGGCAAGAAACTCAAATAAAAATAATATAATTTAACAAAATAATTTAACTTGTGTCGCCATTGTTTTTTTAATGCAAAAAATAATTTAACTTTTGTCGCACTACAACAAAAATGGCTTTTAAGGACCTTTGGTGTGGGACGCTTGTAAAATAGGGTCCTAAAAACTATTTAATAGGACGAATGAACTTTTGGGGTCCTTTTATAATAAACGCTACTAAACCGGTGTCCTAAAAAGCTATTTAATAGGATGGATGATTCGTTGGGGTCCTATTATCATATAACTTAATAAAACACTTAAAATGTAGATCCTAATAAAGTAATTTATAAGACATTTAGTTGTTGATGTCCCATTATGCGGTAATGTAATAGGACACGTGATCACCGGGGGTCCTATTATAACATAACTTAATACGACACTTGACACATGGCTCTTATACCTTTAACCTTTATAGGACGCTTAATCATTGTGGTGTTATTATAATACACCGTAATAGGACACATGATATTTGAGTCATAAGACATCAGTTTTATAGGACGCTTATTCGCTACAATTTTATTATAACATAACTTAATAGGACACTTAACACTTGGGTCTTATAACTTTAACCTTTATGTAACGCTTAATCATAGTGGTGTTATTATAATACACCATAACAGGACACTTGATATTTAAGTCATAAAACATTAGTTTACAAGACACTTATTCGCTAGAGTTTTATTATAACGTAATTTAATAGGACACTTGACACTTAGGTTTTATAACTTTAACCTTAATACCGGTGGTGGTGATGGACGGTGGTAGTGTT
The DNA here is from genome assembly GCA_030844895.1 of Ambrosia x helenae. Taxonomy (NCBI): domain Eukaryota; kingdom Viridiplantae; phylum Streptophyta; class Magnoliopsida; order Asterales; family Asteraceae; genus Ambrosia; species Ambrosia x helenae. The sequence continues at coordinate 14,745,428 of CM061226.1, forward strand.
GGGCGATGGTGGTGGCGGTGGACGATGGTGGTGGTAGTAGGCGGTGGGTGGTGGTGGAGTATTGGAATAAAACAAATTCTAAGGTATGAAATAGCCTTACACTTCAAATAGCATTAGTGTAAGACTCATGTGTCCTAAAACACATCTATTTTCCTATGTATTTTGAATTATAATTGAATATTTTTTTTATATATATTTTTAATAGCTTTAGTCATGTATTTGTTTATTTCTAGATTTTTATCATCTTATAGATTTTTATAGTTTTTAGCTATTTTTAGTATTTACTTTGGTCAAGTCGCGAACACTCGATATGAGAGCATGGAGTTATAATAATAATAATAATAATAATAATAATAATAAATAATAATAATAATATAATAATAATAATAATAATAATGAAAAAAAAAAGATAGCCATGAAAGGAAAAATGGCTTGGTGCCATAGCCCAAAGTGGGCTTGCGAAGTAAAAAAAAGAAAAGGAAAAAGAAAAAAGTGATATAGGCCCATGTCGTAATAAAATTGAATCAGCAACCCAACTGTTTAATTAATATACCCTATTTTTTAAGTATTACGGGCCTATGGGGAATTGTCAGCGGATCACAAGAAAGAGGGACTGACGGCAGAAAATCTCTATATTCGAGAGGTCGACCAATAGAAAATCATATCACGACAACAATTATCGAAGGCATTGAATCAAATCCTTTTCGATCAAAAGATTAAGGCAGGATATCAAGGATTTGTGAGTATTGTTATTATTTATTTACTTTTGTGTTTTTAAATATTATTACTATGATACTATTTTTTTTTTGAACATATGTTTTTTATTATTTTCTCGAATTATATTTGGCTAAAACATCTAGCCACCTAGGTTAAAGATGATTGCTATTTGATTTTGGTTTATTTTTCGTTTTGGATTTTATATTAAGAACTTGTTTATGATTTTATAATGTGTGTGTACTTTTTACTAATTTATGATCTTTTGATGTCTATAAATATTTTAGTAAATGTCTTTCATGTTTAGATTCTTGTTAGAATTACTTGCTTTGTGCTTGTAGTTTATTTTACGAATTTAGGTCTAAATTCCATATAAACATTAATTGAGAGTTTAGAGGTAACTAGCAGAGCCGTCCCTAAGAATTTATGTGCCCGAGCCGAGCCACAAATTTCTGTGCCCTGATGAATCAATTCTTCACAGTTTATTTTTCCAACAATACGTTTTCGATAGCTATCATTGCTAATCCGCAAAGTTTTTTTTAACTTAACTTGGCTAAGGTTTCATGAGTATTGGCTAATGGACTAATGGTTAAGTTACCTAAGTGTGCTAATAGCCTAATAGGCTTGAGTTTTTAGATTTTGAAGTTATAATGGGCCTATTACAAACTAACAAATTTTCCTCACTCTTTTAAGGTTCCCCCATTTAACCCACCGCTATACAGTAACGAATGCAGATTGTTTTTTTGACGGGGGCACAAATCAAGTAAATTAACAAAGTGAAAAATAATAAAAATGTGAAAATTCTGGTAAAAGCATTTGAAAACGAAATTATTGTCTATTGCGGTTTGTACTATATTTTAAAACTAAATTAAATCATCTGAAAAGAAGTTGTGTAGCACCGAGAAAATGACATTGACCAAGTATTTAGACTTTTTTATTGGATTTCACTTAACTACCCTTCATCTTCTTCACACCTCTTTAACATCACTTGCAGGTTCTAAACAGTCACACAAATCGAAAGTATTTTTAGTGAACACAGTCCAACCATACTCTTATTGTGCCCCTCTAGAAATTGGGCCCGGGCCGGGAGTCCTCCCCACACCCTCTAATAACCGGCCCTGGTAACTAGTATTCTTCCTACTCTTAAGACCGGGAGGTTACAGGTAGTCAGGATTCTCTTTAGTGCTAGATGTTAGGCTAGAAACGCTGAGAGATCAGGTTTTCCTAGGCTCTCTAGTATTATTTGCACTTTAGCATGTATTGTGATTGGAGAGTGAGAAATTTAAACCCATCTACCGAGTACTTTAACATAGTTAGTGAGAAATCTAAACCAATTTATTGATGTTTTTTTTTTTTCATATTAATCTTTTCTATAAAAATCTTAGTATGCTAGTGTAATTTTTTTTTTTTTTGTGAAATGTTGCTTGCACTATTGTGACTAGAGTTTAATAAATGCTTGTTGAAATCTAAAATCTAGGTCGGAGATGAAGTTTTCCTCAAGAGCATTCTAAACTCTACCTAGACTGTAGTAAGATGATATGTGAAGAGCTTGGACCAAAATGAACTAGTTGGTGGTACAGAGATTGGACCAGAATGGTGTGAGGTAAACGTTCAAGTACTAATAAAAATAGATGAAAAGTTGGTGAGACCATATTTTCCACAATTCAAGATTGTATTGGTGCATCCATTGCATGGCCTTGTCCTTTAATCTCAGTATGTATTTGTTAAACTTGTGATATGAATACTTTTAATAATCTAGAACTTTATGCTTATACATGGATAATTTATTTGTTAAACTTGTGATACGAATAATTTAAATAATCTAAAACTTAATGCTTATACATGGATGGTTTATCTGTAGGTATTCCATATGGATTGAGGACGCATGATGACTCGGGATTCTATGCTGCTTATTTCTTTCATTGCTTTTAATTTCTTTGTTAAATGTTACAAGACTTTATGTTGGATAATGTTATAACTTATTTATGTTTAGTGTTTTTGTTATGAATATGCTTATTTGAAATATAATAAAGTTTTATTTCTTTTTTTTATTTATTGTTATACACACAATAACTATTAGGATTTATATGTTGATAGCCTTTTTATTGTATGATAAAAACCATTATTTGGATGTCCATAACCACATCGTAAAATTATGTGTGTGTGGATGTTTAAAAAAATGTTGTATTAGATGAATTATCCGAATATGCTTTTCTTAGGACCCTATATGGGTTGTTCATAGACATATTATGTGACCATAAAATTGGTTTCATAATCTTATTTGGGATATTAGGACTCTTTTCTTGGTACTAAAATACCTATAATGTTACATCATAAGGGTCCTATAAATTAATTTTTAAGGACACTTGTATGTGTATTAAAATATTAAAAGTATCTAAGCACATGTTAGAACATTGTAAAAGTGTCATAATATGCTTTTATTAGAAGTTTTTTGGGTTGTTCATAGACATATTATGCGACCATAAAATTGGTTTCATAATCTTATTTGAGATATTAGGACGCTTTTTAAGTTTCGGGACTTATTACGACCCCTTTACATGAAACGCTTTTACTGTTGGTCCTTTTAAATAAAAGGTCCTATAAAATACCATTATAGGACACTTTAGTGCGTACTAAAAACCCATTTTTGTTGTAGCATTGTTTCTAAAGAACCGCATGGAAAACTATAAAAACAATCATGTTTGAAACTAAACATCAAACAATTTCAATTTACATATTAAATTGAAACTTCCTGGTATCTTTCCAGGAGCAAATTAAAACTCAAATCAAGCCAAACTAGTAGCGTACAATTGCTAGCATTTACATGAACAGAACTAGTAAACATATTATTCTGCAGATACAACAAAGGCAATCTAGCTCCACGACCACCTTTATAAATCCCTTCAGAAGTCAGCCATGAAATCCGATTACAACGCATATCAAACATCTTAGACAAAGAATCCTTCAACTAACCAACACAATTATTTAACCCAAGGTTCAACACCTTGAACCTGCTCAAATTCCTAAACATATCCATCCGTAACCCGACCAAAATATTATTTTGAGACAAATCAACCACTTCTAACAAAAAAATATGATCTATATCTTTTAGGAACCATACCATTTAAATTATTACCAGAAACATTAACTCAATATACGTAGAAATAAGCACACAACCCATACATGTTTAAAACAAGCACACTTGCACACTCCATTTGAAAATCATATAAACTCTCTAATAACAACAATATTTAACATGATAAACAATTTTAATTACAATGTTAAATCTTTTAAATGTTAAGTTTTATAAGAAGGTAGGAAACTCAAACAGATATAAAATAATTTAACATGTTAAGTTCATTTTTCTTGAATCCACAAAATAATTTAACTTATGTCACCATTTTTTAAAAGGCTCATATGGAAAACTGTAAAAAAATAATCATGCTCAAACCCAAAACATCAAACAATTTCAATTTAACATGTTAAATATTTTTAATGTTATGTTTTTACAAATCTGTATGAAACTATAATTGAAGTAAAAAAAAATTAACGTGTTAAATAGATTGATTCCTATAACTATCAATTAACTGCTTAAGGAAAAACCAAGATTGGAATATTTGACCTCAAATCCAGCTTAAATTCACCTCAAATCCTAGAATCATGATTAAAAACAACAAAAATTGAAGAAACTAAACTATAATCAAAGAATAATGATCGAAGTAAACACTAGTAAACCAAAGAAACTAAACAATGTTACCTCACATATGGTTTTCACAGCGATTACGCAAATTAAACAAGAATGACGGAAAATTACACCAGAGACATATTAGATTACAACAGAGACAGATCGGAAACATTATTGACTTAATGCAAGCTTCTGCACCAGCAGGAATCATCAAATCAACCAGTCGTTCAAAGAGATATGATTTGTGCAACACAAAAGTATGTAAGTGGATGTCTTGCAAACAGTTGAAAATAGGGTAGGTTGATCCCGTAAACCAATATCCGTAGCAAGAAGCGCACAACTATACATGTTTAAAAGAAGCACACTTGCACACTCCATTGAAAATTAGATAAATTTTCTAATAAAAAGATTATTTAACATGTTAAATGATTCTAATTTAACACGTTAAATCTTTTAAATGTTAAGTTTTACACGAAGGTAGGAAACTCAAACATAAATTAAATAATTTAACATGCTAAATTGAAACTTCCCAGTAAGAAAATTAAAACTCAAATCAAGCGAAACCAGTTGCAACCAATTGCCAACACGTACAGGAACAGAACAAGTAAACGTATTATTCCGCAGATACATCACCAGCAACCTAGTTCCACGACCACCTTCACAAATCCCTTCAGGAATCCATTCTGAAATCCGATTGCAACTCACATCAAACCTTTCCAAACTCACCATCTCAGACAACGAATCCTTCAACTTACTAGCACAATTATTGAACCCAAGGATCAACAACTTGAACCTACTCAAATTCCTAAACATATCCATCTGTAACTCGGCCAAAATATTATTCCATGACAAATCAACCACCTCCAACAACAAACATGATTTAAATCTTTTAGAAACCGTACCAGATATATCATTACGAGAAATATTAAACTCAATCTCCATAGCAAAAACCGCATAGCCCATACATGTTTAAAACAAGTACACTTGCACACTCCATTTGAAAAATCCAATAAACTCTCTAATAACATGACTATTTAACATGTTAAAAAAAATTTAATTTGACATGTTAAATCTTTTAAATGTTATATTTCATAATAAGGTAGGAAACTCAAACAGGTATAAAGTAATTTAGCATGTTAAGTTCATTTTTCTTGAATCCACAAAATAATTTAACTTATGTCACCATTTTTTAAAAGAACCATATGGAAAACTGTAAAAAATAATCATGCTCAAACCCAAAACATCAAACAATTGCAATTTAACATGTTAAATCTTTTTAATGTTATGTTTTTACAAATCTGTATGAAACTGCAATTGAAGTAAAAAAAAAAAAAGTTAACATTTAAATTGATTGATTCCTAGAACTATCAATGAATTTCTTAAGGAAAAACTTAGATCGAAATATTTGACCTAAGATCCAACTTAAATTCACCTCAAATCCGAGAATTATGATTAAACTTGATATAAATTGAAGAAACTGGACTATAAGAAAATAATAATGATCATAGTAAACACTAAAAAATTGAAGAAACTGAAAAATGTTACCTCATAGATGGTTTTCGTAGGGATTGAGCAAATTAAATAAGAATGACAACAAACTTTCACCAGAGACAAATTGGATTACACCACTGACAGATCAAAGATATAATATATTGCACCAGCTACCAGGTCTGCAATAGTTCTCACCGGCGACCAGGTCTTTAGTAACTGTCTCATGTGTGGGGAGTTACCAAACCGCCAACCCCTTCTCCCATGATAAAGCCATGATCATTGTTTCTTCAAGACAATGCGTTACAGGGAACAAAAGCTCGCAACATTATCGACTTAATATAAGCCTCTGTACCACCAGAAATCATCAAATCAGCCACCCCGTCACATATATGATTTGTTGCATCACAAAAGCAATAATTTGATATCGCGTAAGCAATTGCAATGGAGTAGGCGGGTCCATAAACCCAATATCCATATTTCTAGCAGCAACACAAACATGCCAAACATCTAATAAACTTCTTCCGGTAAAAAAAACATCAACCAAAAGAAAATGTAGCAACATGAAGGTCAATGGATAATTATAATATACACATAACTGGTTAGCAGAAAAGCTTTTAGATCTAGACGTTGATGGAGTGGACAGTAAGACTGGAACACATAACATTTGATTTAGTCTATGACAGAGAAGACATAAATATTGCACATTTCTACCAGCAACACGAACATTCCAACCATCTAATAAAATCATTTAACATGTTAATAAAATAGTTTAATATGTTAAACATGATTTGATTAGTTTATGACAAAGGAGAATCCATATTTCTAGCAGCAACATGAACATGCCAACTATCTAAGAAAATAATTTAACCTGTTAAACATTAATTAGTTTAGTTTATGACAGAGGGGAGTCCTAATTTATAGCAGTAACACAAATAGACCAACCATCTAATAATTTTGTTCCTGTAAAATACATCAACAACCGAAAGAAAATGCCGCAACATGCAGGTCAACAGATAATTATAATACACACACAACTTTTAGCAGATACACTTTTAGATATAGGCGTTGATGAAAAAGATGAGTATGAACAACCAGATCACATTTTATTGCTTTCTCATTCCAAAACTACACAGATGCATCAGATTCACACAAACATTAATAATAACTTACTCAAAAATTACAAAACTTACTACCTGCAATCAACCATTACTTGTTCGATTATCGTTTAAACACACAAAAAAAAAAACACACACACACACACACACACAAACAGAGATGCATAAGATATGTATAAACAGGTGTAGGATCAAAATACACAAATGTTACTTCATGTAATAAAATAACTAAACATGTTAAATATAAATAATTTAACATATTAGTAAAATAGTTTACCATGTTAAACCTTATTTGATTTAGGAAGATGAACAAGTCAACCATCTTATCAAGTTCTTCTTGTAAACAAAAAACACCAGCAACCCAAAGAAAATGCAACAACATCCAGGTCAATGGATAATTATAATACACAAACACCTTTTACCGGACAAACTTTTAGATCTAAGCATTGATAGAATATATCAGAAAGATTGGAACACATAACTTAACAGCAGATTCATAAAAACATTCAAACTACCAATAAAATTGTACAATATACAAGAATTGAAGGTTAATTTGACAGATAATACATCACCTTGAGAACTTACAGAAGCCAAACCCTAATTTGCTAAACAGGAACACGAATCAAGGTGTTTATGCATTCAAACTAAACTCTGGAACCCTAATTTGCTGAACAGGAAGAAGTATAACCACCATTGAATCACCGCTATGGATGAACTCTGTTGAGCAAGAGAGACATAGGGAGAGAGAACATAGATAGAGAAAGAAAGAGAGAGAAGGAGAGAACAGAGAGAGAAAGAGAGTTATGTGAAAGGGGGTTTTCAATTATGACCTTTTTTTAAATGCCAATTTTACCCCTGGCTAAAAACTAAGCTTATGGTTACTTATTTTGATCTCAACCATTGATTTACATAATCCAAGGGTTTCTAAAGGGGTTCCCCAGTTCCCCACTTTTTTGAGGTTCCCCATTGAACCTCACACTATATATATATATATATATATATATATATATATATATATATATATATAGGTTTAGGATCATGTGAAAAACTTAATTTGTGTGAGAAGTGTGGGAACCAATAACATGAAGGCATATTATATTACATAAAAGGGTAAGATTGTAAATTGGCTTGATAATCTTATTTTAGGAGATAATATCTCATTTAATTCGTGATTAATACCGAGCATTATTAGGGATTCTTGTTTTCACATCCTCTACATTATTTTACAGATTTTTTGTTAACATTCAACACAATATCATTCATTCTCTGTATTATTCACGATCATATTGGTGTGTTTTATTCGAATCAATTCATATTAATGTGTTTTATATTTTTTTCAAAACTGTTCGTACTGTGTTTTAGTTTTTATATTAAGATACATATCATCGTTTTTTAATGTAGTATAGTTTTTTGACGAAACAACAGTGTTTTTATGTTTTTGTGATTTTTACAGCAGTGTAGTATAGTGTTTTACGAAACAGCAGTGTTTTTATGTTTTTTGTGATTTTACAGCAGTGTAGTATAGTGTTTTACGATACAACAGTGTTTTCTTAGTCTTTTTTGATCTGTAATTATTGATGAGAGAGAGGAGGAAAGGGAGAGAATCATATTAAATAGGAGGAGAGAGAGGTGAGAGATGAGTTTTTAATGATGCAATTAATTAGAGTGTGTATTTTACTATCTTACCCTTAATGGTATAATCAAATAATAAAATTATAATATTAATTACAAAAATGTCATCCAATTAATCCACACCATAGATTAAGATGATCTAATAGTCCAAAACACTTCTTACCCTTCTCACACAAAACACACTTTGCACAGGATCTCGACCCTATATATATATATATATATATATAGATTATAAAAGAATGATCAATCACATTTTATTCATAACTCATACATGATATATATATACAATGAGAAAGAGACATAATTTACCGTACAATTAATAGTAATAAAATGCCCCTGCAAGATGGATGACCTTGGAATAAGTCCAATCTTGTATAAAAGTAGATGAGGTCGTTGTTTGAGCAAGAGAAGAAGTTGATGAAGTTAATGATGTAAATATAGATGAAGTTTATTAAGCAGATAAATCAAGAGAAAATGCATTTTGTGTTTTTTTTTTAAATAATGGAGGTGAAGGACATGAATAAAAGAGATTTTGGTACATCTCTAATATGAATTAAATAGAGATGGTTAAAAGCCAGAATAGAGAAAATAGAGAAGAATGATCAGAGGGTAAACGAAACAGGTGATAGAAGATTAAACGTAGAGTTTGCCCGAAACATAAAGGTTGTGTCACAAAAATGATTTTAGATTTTTAGGTTTTGCAAAACCAGACAAAAGGAGAATGAGTTATGTTTGAACTTTGAAGGAGTAACAAAGTGTAATAGTGAGGTAGGTTGATATTGCTGAGGGGAAGAGATTAGAGTTTTGAAGATGTTGGTAGATGTGAGTTTTGGAGATGTTGGAGAGGTGATAAAAAGAAATAGTAGGGGATTTTTTAAAGAAATTTAGGGGTGGTGATCACAGCATAGTAGAAGATGTAAGAAGCACATAAGTGGCTAAGTTATTGAAACACATGAGCGTTTTGAAGCAAAGTAGAAGACGGGGTTGAAAGTTGGGACTTAGATTAAGAAAAATAAGATAGTGTTTCAAGAAGATAGAGGGATCGGTACTCGTTGAAGCAAGAATGCTCTGATACCATATAAGAAAATGATCAACTACATTTTATTCATAATTCATACATGATATATATACAATGAGGAAGAGACATAATTTACCGTACAATTAATAGTAATAAAAATCTTTGACTACACTTTGACTATGACTATGAATATGACTTGGACTTTGACTTGAAAGACATATTTCAAAATTTACAATTAATAACAATAAAAATTTGGTGTATCTCTAATAATTATCATTGTATGAATTTCATTAAGTATTGCCTCAAACAAATAATGAACTTATAAAAATATATCAACTAAAGTTAAATATTAAGAAAAATTTGGCTCCATATCAACTTACAATGATTTTATATAAAGTAACACGCGAATTGCCGCTAATATGAAAATTTTCTTTTAGGATAAAAGCCACACTCCACTTATATATATCTTTAACTTCACTGACTTATATCAATCTTGTACGGCCACATCACTTCACTGATTCATTTTACTAAAACAGTTTTTTAAAAGCGGTATTTCACTGATTCACTTCACTAAAATGTTTTTTTTTTCAATTTTTTTAAATAAACATTAATTAAACATTTTATTCAACTAATAATATAAAGTTACATTATTAAAACTATAAAAAAAATATAGAAATGCCAACTCACATAAATTAAAAATAAAGAGTTAATTACTATTTGAGTCCCTGTGTTATAGTGGTTTTAACTAGTTGAATCCAAAATGAAAATGTTTAACTATCTGAGCACCTTGTTAGATTTTCTCAGTTAGTTTTCATTAAATGACTAAAATACACATATTTAGATTTTATTGTAACTATTATTATATTCTATTATATATCACATATATTCTCACAGTCAAACTTGTCTCTCCCTCACCCCCACTGCCATAAACTCTACAAACCGCCACCATCACCCCCAGCCTACCCCCACCCCCACCGCACAATCCCATCATCACCCCTGACTGCATAGTGCACATCGGGCCACCACCGCTCCAATCGTAATGTCCACCATCAAAAACACCTAACCCACCATCAACTCAGCCACACCCGTCTTACCCTACTAAGACGGGATGGTTGTGATGATCGAATTATGACAGTGGAGAGGTGGACGGTGACAATAGAGGTGGAGTTGAATGTCAAGTCCTTGACGCCGGAGAGGCGTGCTTCAGTGTCATTGATGATGGTGATGGGTTATTCATTTGTGGGATAATTGTTGGATGGAGGATGGATTAAGTGCTCAACCTGTGTGATTCTGTGGAAGATTGGGCTTGTCAGCTATCCAGCGCAGCTAATTCTTCCATAATAGTTTCCATCTTCCTTAATTAGAAGCATTAGGTTGAATAATAATTTCAGTATCAAACAACGTTGTTTTAGTCAAAAAGTGAAGGATGGGGATAAACGGAAGTGCACTTTTTGGTCAAGACAGACGGACTCTCCGTTTGTAGGTTCTGATTTGGTCAAGGACTTTTTAGTCAAGACAGATGGACTCTCCGCCGCACACCCCCATTGCACATCCAGATCTGTTTTCTTCTCTCTCGCATTTAAAAAATCTTTAATAGGTGGACGGCGTTGGAGATTAGTGATTGTGTACGGTGATGTTGACAATGGATGTCAAATCGTTAGTGGTGGTGGTTGCAGGTCTCAGGTACGACGTCGGGGTTGGTGTTTGTGGTGGGGGTTTAAGTTGGCAGGGGAGGTAGTTGCAGGTCTGAGGTGCGACAAGCCTTCTTCTCGATCTCTATTGATCTAGCGATTGTGGGTAATGGTGGTTTAGTAGGGGTGGTGTGGAGTTGTGATGGTGCACTGGTGTAGTGGGGGTGGTCGAAGGTGCAATGACGGTGGTTGCAATAGGGATTGGTGGTGGAGGGGAGGTTGTTGTGTAATGGTTTAGAAGAGGAAGAGAAAGATACAGATAGTAGGTGTGTGTATAATATACATACATATATATATATAATAAAATAGGTAAAAATATTATTTAAGTACTTTATGCATCAAATGCTTGTACCTTAGGTGTAAATGACTCTATTGCCCTTGTACTTAACTGATATATTGGATGACGTTAGTAAATTGGACTCAGATAGTTATAATCAGAAAAACATGTGCTCAGATAGTTAAACATTTTGAATTTGGATTCAACTAGTTATAACCACCAAAACACAAGGACACAAATAGTAATTTACTCAAAAATAAAATATACTAACATAAATAAATAAATAAAGAAAAACTATTAGGAATCTACTTCGAGGTGCGGTGAATCAATAGTGGCTAGATGTTCCAAGAGATCATTTTGAAGTCGGAAATGCATATCAGAGTCTCTCAACTCCGCAAGGGCACTTTCTTTGAACATTGGTTGGACCGGGGGATCTCTTATGTTTCCTCATCTTTTATGATCAAGTTGTGCAATATCAAGCATGCATAGACAGTGACCCTACACCTATCAACGGTCATCGCTCTCAAGGGTCGATCGACTATGCCATATTTCCCACTTAATGCACCGAATGATCGCTCCACATTCTTCCTTCTCCCCTCTTGCGCCCTAACAAATTTCTTTTCCTTCGGATCAGTCAGATATCGAAACACTTTCACAAATGTTGACCAGGTAGAGTAGATGTCATTGGTAAGATAATATTTTCACGTTTGTATAAGTGGTCATTTAAAGTAAATGGACACTTCGGCGCATTTTCGTTTTGTTGGGTGAGAAAAACTGGAGAACATTGATGTCGTTGAGTGAACCGTGAGGGGACAAAGAAAAACATGCCAAAACCACATATCTTGTGACGCATCGGCTTCTAGCATGATCGTAGGGTATTGGTGATCGCCTCTCATATATTGTCCTTGTAATTCCCTAGGACATGCTCGCAAAACTAAATGAGTGTAATTGATGCTACCGATCATGCCGGGAAAGTGATGTCTTTCATCGTGTGCTTTATACAAACATGCAAAGTTGTGACTTGTTGATCTTTGTAAAAACTCACCCCTGTATAACTTAATGACGATATTGCAAAAAAATTGTAAACATTCGCGCGACGTCCTTTCAGACATACATACATACTCATCGTATTCATCAGGATGATTATCGGTTGAGAGTTGTCTAACTGACGTGTGCCTATATATACATAATTTTTCAATGAATTTTACACAGGAACTTGGTTTTAATATTTATAGAAATGGTTTAGACCTTAACATTAAAACACACACAAAAGGACAAGTGTACCCTATCATATATGTAGTAAAGTATAGATAAGAACCAGCTATCGATCCATGGACGCGAGCGGATGCAATAGTACTAAATCGTCGTCCTTAATTTACCGGTAGAAGATAGTTGGAATAAGTTTTAACTAGATTAATATATAATAATATTTAGAACATATTTAAGACTCTAAATACAAAAAATATATTTAATTATATTTATAAACAACCTATGCATGTTAACTAAATCCAGTATGTAACAAAGGAATGTGATCAATCTTCCAATTTTAAGACAATTAGTATCCCTTTTGGGAATCATAACATGACAACCATTCAGAAAGTTAACGCGATAAACACATGTTAACCACCTAAAATTGTTTATTAGCGTGCTATTGATGTAATCGCATGCAAATCTTCTAAAGACAAGTTAGTCATCCATTAAGAGTTTTCTAACATCACTAATCAAGGAAAGCAATATCGAATACACAATACAACCACCGAGGCTAGCATAAAGTAGAGCATATCACAAATTATTCCATTTTACAAACTTTGAACACAAATCTACTAAGCTCGCCATTTCAATTAAAATAAATAACTAAGATTATCAACCAGGTCATAGATTTGAAACAACACTATCTAGTCGATTAGACTCCTTACATGCAGGAAAGCATTCTCGATTAACAACCCCCTAAACTTTTACTAAACTAATACCCATTTCTAGTTTCATGGTATTGATGAGGGGGTGTTTTTACCATGTTAAGATGTATTTAATTATGTGTTTTTATGTGATTTATTGCATGGAACATAGTTACTTTGAGAATGTTTGTGATTTGCAGGTGCACGGTGGTGAAAAGCACTAAACGGAGCATATTTGAGGGTTTCGGGACAAGTTAAGAAGGATTGGAAGTCACCCGAGAGCACCAGGGATGAAAACAGGAAGAATGGCCAATTTTTACACAGGGGCGCAACCTACTAGCAGACAGGGGCGCAACCTACCTCAAGAGGGCGCAAGCTTGCGCTGACAGGCAAAAAGTGGCTGTTCTGCGCCCTTTAGGGCGCAACCTACTCACCTGGGGCGCAAGCTTGCGCCCCTATCTGATTATGGACGCGAAATTTCGGGTTTTGGCCATATTTAAGGGTTCTTTACTCCACAAACAAAAAAGACTTCAACCCTAGCCGTCTTGGACCATTCTAGGACGAATTTTATCATTCCAAAACACATTTTAATCATTCTTTTCATGCATCAATCATCAAAATCATCCATGGAAGCATACTTAATCATGATGAGCGGCTAGTTTCTTTATGTAACCACCTCCGGGTGCACGGTTCGTTTGTGAAACCTTTAAACTTGTTTGATTTGGTTCTTGGATTGTTTTTCATTCACTTGAAGAATATTTGTGGTTTTAATCATTTAAACAATTTATGTGTGTTTCAATTACTTATCTTTTAATCACTCGCATTCGGTTTTCTTGCATCGTGAGCAGTTTGATTATTGGGAGGGTAATTGATACATGTGGGTTGGTAATTGAATTGTACGGGTTATTATTAAAAACTTGTGTTCGGTTATCACTTGATTTAAAACCGTTTAACAAAGCCATGTCTATGTGGTATCCTATCATTTAACCAGGTTTGGGTGAATCATTGAACCGGAAACTCGGAGGGGGTTACTTCTTTATTATTATTATTATTTACAACTTTTCAAATCCGTTTTCTTAATTCAAAGCAAAAGCAAAGTAATTAGGTCTTAGTTTAATAGTAAAATTTACAAAACTACTCTTTCCACCAATTCCCTGTGGAGACGACTCAACTTCCATTTTACTACTTATTTTTATATTTTTGACCGACCCAACGACATCGATCAAAATGGCGCCGTTGCCGGGGAATCGGTGCGCTTAGTTAGATAGTTTTGTTTTAGTTTTTTTTATTTTTTTTTCTTAAAAAAAAGAAATTAAAAAAACCAAAAATATTTTCTTTTTCTAGTCTTTTAGTTTAAGTTTTGTTTTGTTTTGTTTTGTTTAGTTCAGTATTACGCGTGGTTTGCTTGTTTGTGTCTGTGCAGGTACTTTAGTTGCATGCATCATACACGTTATTCGGGCAAGACTTCACCACTAATTTACGATCCGGAAATTGAAAAGACAGCTAGAAAGAACAGAGCCATTCATCAAACCCGACCAACACAAAACATGAGCCATCCCAGTAACCAAGATAACCAACCTCCACCGAACCAACCTGACCCAATACCACCACAACCAAACCCATTGGGCAATATGCCTCCACGACCATTTCAAACAGCATCAACTCCAAGACAACAACAACCATTTACACAATTTAACCCAGATCCGAACGCTGGTGGTTCTAGACAATTTCAGCAAGGCCATCAAGAGCATGACGAGTGGGACGAACATTATGAAAATGATCAAGCTTTTGAGGCCCCACAACAGCAACAACAACCCAACCGCCCATTAGCCTTAAACCAACAACCACCACAAAACCGGAACCCGAGATCTAACAGTAATCGAGCAACGGAGTCACTTCATGGAGATGACAGTATGCATGGTACATCGGGCACTTTTAATGGTAGAGTTGCTGATTGGGATGGAGGAGTTGCTGATGATGGATACTACATGAATCAGGATCAGTTTGACTATGATGAGCATGATGAGTTTGGTCCACAATATCAGCAGCAACATCAGCAAGGGTTTAATATGAGGGGGCATAATCAGGGACAGAGAGGGGTCCCTCAGAATCAACCAAGAAATCAAGTGCGAGGGAATGGGCAGAGGCAATATGTAGATGGAGTACCTCGGGTGAACTACAGACCTCCTGTAAATGGCGTTGGGAGCCATTTTATTCCAGTGGCCACCGAGCACACTTCACCTGTAGTACCACCACATCAGAATGGAAGGAGCTTTGAGGTTAGACCACAATATTTGAATCACCTTCCGAGTTTCTATGGTAAAGCAACAGAGGAACCCTATCTACATATTGCGGAGTTTGTGAGTATTTGTAACACCATTGGGGGCCATGGGTTTAGTCCGGATGAGGTGAGATTGATGATGTTTCAGTTCACCCTCAAAGATCAAGCGAAGTTGTGGTACCATTCATTGCCTGCTGGGAGTATATTCACATGGCAAGAGCTTCAACAGCAGTTCTTAGAGGAATATTATACTATGACTCGCACTACTGAGGCTCGGGAGGCTATTAGAACTTTCCAACAACACTCGGGGGAACCATTTCATGAAGCCTTCACGAGGTTTAAGGAGTTGTTAAGGAAGTGTCCACATCATGATATACCTATGTGGGAGCTGATTAAGTCGTTTTATGACGGCTTATTACCCGAGGATGTGAGAGATTTGAACGCCAACAGTAATGGTACCTTTTTGACTAACCATGAGGATGTGGATTGGGAGTACATGGAGAGGTTGGCAGTGACATCAAAGAGACAGGCTCGTGCTAGTAGAAGAAGCCGAACAGGTGCAGCCAGGGGTGTTGATGTAGAGGCTGAAAAGAGAATAGCAAGCTTAGAGCGACAGATTGCACAGTTGACAGCTGGTAGAGGCACAGGAAGGAGTGATGGAGCAAGGGCAGCTAACTCTTTTACAGTTTGCTCCATTTGTGATGATCTGGGACACATCGATGCTGATTGTCCTACTCAACAAGGGAAATCTGAAGAAGTAAATCAGCTTTATGGACAACGAAAGCCATATGATATGAATTCTAATTCATATCACCCAGGTTTGCGAAATCACCCTAATTTTAGTTACAGTAATACTTCTAACCAGTTGAATCCTCCATCACAGGTACCTAATCAAAACAATCAGAGAGGATATTCAAGCCAAGGGAACTACAACAATCAAAGAAACTACCAGCAAGGATCTGGAAGCAATCAAGGGAGTTCTCAAGGCAACTGGAGAAGTCAAGGCAATCAACAGGGTGGATCTTCGGGACAGGATGGATCAGTGAGAGAGATGTTGACTGAGTTTATGAAGTCAACAGGAGAATTCATGAAGTCAACGGGCGATTTCATGAAGGAGATCAGAAAGGACAACGAAATCAGAGACAAGGAGTACAAGGCCTTGGCAAAGCAAGTTGGCCAAATTGCTGAAGAGATGTCCACCATGCGTCGAGATCCAGGTAAGTTGCCTAGCACCACTGCAGTGAATCCAGCACATCAGGCATCAACCACGAAGAATGTGCACATCAACGCGGTAAGTATCCTCTCCAATTCTGAAGATGAGCAGGAAACGTTTTCACAATCAAACATTAAAGTTAAAAATTTGAAAAAAAGGTTTTGTGAAAAGTTTTTTGAGGAAAATGTGGATGCGGCCAAGGATAAGTGTGGGAAAGTAAAAATTGCACCATTCCCTTCGGCCTTATTAGCACCAAAAAAAATAAAGGCAATAAGTAAACGGGACCCATCGAAGGACGAGGGGTGGGAAACCTTTAAACAAGTTAAAATTAATTTACCATTAGTTAATGTCATTCAAGAAAGTCCTGCTCATGCTGAAAATTTAAAAGAATTAAGCACCCAAAATCGGCACAACAAGCTGCCAAAACAGTTTGTCTTACCGGCGCACGTGCGTGCCGCGTTATCGGGTACAGTTCCACCCAAGCGCCAAGATCCGGGAGCGCCCCTTATTTCAATACAAATAGGGGAGCTTAAGGTTGACCGGGCACTTCTAGATCATGGAGCTTGTGTTAGCATTCTCCCGGGAAGTATGTATGATCAACATGAATTTGGTCTATTACAAAAAGTTGACACCACAGTGGTGTTGGCTAATCAAAAACCCATACGTCCCAGGGGAATGTTAACTGATGTGATAGTTAAGGTGGAAGACTGTTACTACCCGGTGGATTTCTTGGTGCTAGATTGTGAGAAAAATGTTAAGAGTACACCACACACAGTTATTCTTGGTAGACCGTTTTTAGCAACTGCTCATGCAGTAATCAACTGTGCTAATGGAATGGTAAGTATGAGTTTTGGGGATAAGAAATTGAGTTTAAATGTTTTTTCAACTGTTACTGACCCAAAAACCGAGGAGGTGTGTTGTATGGTTGACAGGATGGCAGAGATTGGTGAGAAGCCAAAGAAGAAAGAGAAGCCAAAGAAGAAGAAGAAGGCTAAGAAACCGCCTGAATTGGAACAAGAAAATAACGGGTCAACAAAAGAGGATTCAATGCTGAACATAAGTTATGACCAAAATGAGTACAAGCAGAATATGTGCTTGGAAGCTGAGGGAGGCAAGCATCCCGTTCGACCACCATAAAAACTATATCGGGTACAAGTCTGGCTGAAGACTCATAAACTTAGCGCTACCGGGAGGCAGCCCGGAGTTTTTATGTTATTATTTGCATTTTATTTTGAGCTTTTTTTATGTGCTTTGGGATGTTAGTCCGCTTGGGTTGGTAACATTGAAACTTGAGCATGTTGAGTGAGAGAGGTTTTGAAAAGCATGAAACACCATACATTGGGGACAATGTATCCCAAGTGTGGGGATGGGAGATCCGAGGGAAGTAAGGTGGAGTACTTACCTTTGCAAGAAAAATGTGGAATTTTAAAAATTTCTGAAAACATTTTAATGGAAAATAAATTCTTGCAAAATTTGTCCCTTTTTCTGCTTAATCAGACACAAAAGCCAAATTTTCAATCACTAAAGAGTCTTTTGCCAAACATGAAAGTACGAGATCCCCAATCATGGTTGTCCCTTTAAGTTTCATGAGAGTGTTTCTGGTGAGCGTTTTTAGAGGAAATGAAAAGAGATGCCTAACTAGGGGTAACATGCTTATAGGACTTGCATATGCTACATGTCGGCAGCCCATTTCCCTACATTGTGAGACTTTGAGCCTACTAGATATTTAGTGATATAAATGTTTCGTTTCATGAGAGTAGGCCAAATGCTTCTTAGTTGCAGAATTTGTATAATTCGATACATGCTAAAGCTTTAGGCAAAATGTGCACATAGATGAGAAAGGCAATGTAGGAACCCACTCGTTTGTTGATACCCTTGTGTTGTCTGTGTTGACCCGTTTGTTAAACATTACCATTAGTAAACCATGTTGAGCCTAAACCTTTCAATTGTTAAACTTACATGATCACCCAAATTGACCCGTTTACCTTGTTGAATAAAAATATTGACATCCAATGTGTTCGTAATGCTTATTGTTTGAGTTACTCAATATTGAAAAAAAATGAAAAAAAGAGAGAAAAAAAAAGAGAAAAAGAAAAAAATATATATACATGAAAAAAAAAGAAAAAAAATAGAAGTTATTGTTATGGGTCGATTTTGCCCAAGTTTGTGTGTTAGTATGTTTGTGTGACTTGTGAATAAGGATGTCAAACAATTGTGTTAAATCCATTGTTTCCAAGCCATTTGTGAACCAAATCTATCCTACCTTTACCCGAAGCCCAAAACCCGTAAGTCCTTTTGATATGCGCACGGTTTATAGCTTATGTGTGATTGTTATACAAACCTATGATAACGAAGTCGCATTCTTGGTTTTATGAGTGTTATATACTAGCACATTATACACTAGTCCAGATATTATACCGAGAGGAGCGAACATTGTGAGGGGTGTGTAGCATATGTAGATGATAATAAGCATGTTAGTTTTGGATAGGCAAGTCTTGTTTTAAAATTGCGCAACATTTGCTCGCCAGATTGTCAATCTCGATTGTGTAAGTCTATGGGACGGGTATGATTGGGGACCTTGGAAAATCGATAGGTGAAGGAATTGGAGGTGATTTGTTAAGTAGGTGAGTAGTGTTTTGTGATGGTTTGATTGGGGACAATCAAAGGTAAGTGTGGGGATGTGATGAGAGGGTGTTTTACCATGTTAAGATGTATTTAATTATGTGTTTTTATGTGATTTATTGCATGGAACATAGTTACTTTGAGAATGTTTGTGATTTGCAGGTGCACGGTGGTGAAAAGCACTAAACGGAGCATATTTGAGGGTTTCGGGACAAGTTAAGAAGGATTGGAAGTCACCCGAGAGCACCAGGGATGAAAACAGGAAGAATGGCCAATTTTTACACAGGGGCGCAACCTACTAGCAGACAGGGGCGCAACCTACCTCAAGAGGGCGCAAGCTTGCGCTGACAGGCAAAAAGTGGTTGTTCTGCGCCCTTTAGGGCGCAACCTACTCACCTGGGGCGCAAGCTTGCGCCCCTATCTGATTATGGACGCGAAATTTCGGGTTTTGGCCATATTTAAGGGTTCTTTACTCCACAAACAAAAAAAGACTTCAACCCTAGCCATCTTGGACCATTCTAGGACGAATTTTATCATTCCAAAACACATTTTAATCATTCTTTTCATGCATCAATCATCAAAATCATCCATGGAAGCATACTTAATCATGATGAGCGGCTAGTTTCTTTATGTAACCACCTCCGGGTGCACGGTTCGTTTGTGAAACCTTTAAACTTGTTTGATTTGGTTCTTGGATTGTTTTTCATTCACTTGAAGAATATTTGTGGTTTTAATCATTTAAACAATTTATGTGTGTTTCAATTACTTATCTTTTAATCACTCGCATTCGGTTTTCTTGCATCGTGAGCAGTTTGATTATTGGGAGGGTAATTGATACATGTGGGTTGGTAATTGAATTGTACGGGTTATTATTAAAAACTTGTGTTCGGTTATCACTTGATTTAAAACCGTTTAACAAAGCCATGTCTATGTGGTATCCTATCATTTAACCAGGTTTGGGTGAATCATTGAACCGGAAACTCGGAGGGGGTTACTTCTTTATTATTATTATTATTTACAACTTTTCAAATCCGTTTTCTTAATTCAAAGCAAAAGCAAAGTAATTAGGTCTTAGTTTAATAGTAAAATTTACAAAACTACTCTTTCCACCAATTCCCTGTGGAGACGACTCAACTTCCATTTTACTACTTATTTTTATATTTTTGACCGACCCAACGACATCGATCAGGTATAAATACATTAATATGTTAACTAGTTGATCGATTAATCAAATGGGTTTTCAAAATGTCTTTGACTAACCAAACACTAATCATCAAAGTTAAACAAACGACATCAAGAATCCAACAACAATGAAACATGTGGACAATATGATCATAAAGATTATAACATAAAAAGTACCAAGTTCATACAAAACACAAGATTAACACATCAAAGATTGTTTATAAGTTATCAATACTAGTGTTTTTGCCCTTAGGCTTACAATATTACAATATTACATATAACATCACAACATTGCTTGCAATTCAGCTTAGAAATGACAAAAGATCAAAGATCAAAACATAAGCAAGCAAGGAATTAGATGGATTGGAGGATGGTAATTGGAGGATGGTAATGGGTTGTAATCAAATCCTAAGCTCAATATGAACCAGCTGCATCAGCTTCAATCGCCCAGAAATCGCCCATAACCAAGGAAAAATACCCAATATTTGAGCAGTAGCCAAACTACTCTGTTTTATAGACTTTTAAGATCTGCACGGCCGTGCACTTTAATTTTGATCATTACATCAGTCTTGCAAGTGGGTCTGATCGAACTTTTAAATCTGCACGGGAGTATGGATGATCAGCACGGGGATGTGGATTATTCGCACGGGAGTGCTGATCTCATTTTGGCTTGAAATGTTAAGAAGTATGGGTCTGCACGGGAGTGCGAATGATCTGTACGGGAGTGCGGATTATTTGCACGAGAGTGCTGATCTCATTTTGGCTTGAAATCTTGAGAAATCTAGGTCTACACGGGAGTGCCACTAGTCGCACGGGAGTGCTGATCAGGAAATGGGTTGCACTCTCATGTGCACTGGCAGTGCTTCCGAGTAACTTGATCTGCTTGGCCCTGCAGTTAGTTGGCACGGACGTGCAACACCTACAGGTTGAGCAGAATGTGTAGAAAATGTCCGTGTTGTCTAGAATGCAATTTTTTTCTTCAACTCTGTCTTTGGGACACCGTTTAGGATCTACAAAATCAGAAGTAATAAATTAAGTATCAAAGCAATGAATTTACAGTCGAAAACGCGTCAAACGGGAGTGAAACCGGGGACTTATATATGTATATTTTAAAGTATATCACTAACTACAGAAGTTTCTATGGACGCAAAACTCTTTCTAAATCGACCGTCTATGCCCTCTCTGAACCATTTGATGTTTGCTTCAGCATCTGCTACAATTTTTGGAAATAGACATTTCAACATACGATAACTTAGTTTATACATGGCTTAGGTGTATTTTGGTATGTCGACAAAATAATCTTCCATTAACGAATATTGCATCCCTCTTGATCACGTGGCACACGTCTTATTTTAGATTTTGCCGTGTCTTCTTCTTCGGCTCGCTTGGCAAGATCCTTGAAAATTTCAAAGGTACCATCGCGGTTGAATTTAAAATCGGGTGCACGTCGAGCGAGGGAATGCAAATTTGATTTTCTTCAACATCACTCAGTTTTTAAAAGTATGGAGGAAAATTATAGTGTAATATGATGTATTTTTAAAGGTATATAAATGTTGAAGTGGAAGTGGAAATATGTTTATATATAAGTGATTTGAGGAAAGGATTTTTTTTTTTTATCTTTGACTGCCAACAGTAATATTACCGTTGGCACATATTAAAAAAAAGAAAAATCAAGTTCACTGCCTGTTGGATAGTACCAGGGAAACGGTTCACAGGACCCTTACCAGTACCCACGGTGACGATGTTACCGTGTGGGTACCGAGGTATACCCGTGTACAACACGAGTGCCGCCCCACAACACTTTTGTAAGAAAATTGTTCTTAATTATATTAGGTATCATGAGTTTTCCTTCGATCTATTATGTTTTGAGATCACATGTCACTTCCTTCAATGAAAAAAATAAATACATTATAAGGCTTTATGGCAATTTTACAGCAAATTTGTAACAAATGTGAAATGCCTAATTGGTACCACTTAATTGACACCGTTGGTTGATTGCTCAGCAAGTGAAGTCATGAAGAGTTCAGGTGAACCCAACCTGGTTAGATTAACATAGTCTGCCGGTCCGTGAGCAGACAATCCTGCAATCAAAAGTCCGATCACCCTCCAACCTTTGCAAGTATAGGTTTCGTAGTAGTCTGGTCCATTTTGATAATTGATGATAAAGCTCCTCAACAACTCCCAAAATGCGTTTGCAAACATGGGTATTATAGCAAATATTGAGAAGTAGTTCTTATTTGGTTCTTCAGCGAGCACCTGCTCCAAGTCGAAACCGTTAATTAAGATAAGTTTAAATGATACAACAAGTAACAAAAGTTGTTCATAACATGAGGGTATGGGAGAGATTATTTACCTGACCCTTGTAGAAGCTATTGTAATAATGACAGTCACCAAAATGCTTGAAGTAAAGATCAGAATAATCAAAGGGCACTCTCGGCACCAAATCGTTGCAATAAACAAACCTGTGGTACCTCAAACTATGAGTTACCAACACGTCTTTCATGAATTCACCAAATTTATGATCTCCAACCCTAGGTTGTCCAAATGTGTACACCCCTTCGAGTTTCGATAGCAAATTAGTCTCGTCATGGTGTGCCAAAACAGCTGTAAAGACTACAGATATTGCTGCCCCTAGGCTGTGCCCGGTTACAAGGAATTTAGCATTTGGGTTGTTCTCAATACGTTCTTTAAGCTTTTGTCTGATTACATAGTAAGCGTAGGGTTTTTGATTGTCGGATTGGATGTCTTTCGGCCACCCTTGGCTCTTTTGTAATCCCAGGGCTTTCAAGAAACCAGCATGTACCTTGCCTATACCAGGGAGCTGGTACCATGATAGATCAACATCAGAAGACCAATCTTTAGCATTAAAAGGTGAAGTGCCTCTGAAGCAAACGCCTATGAGCTCAGAATCCCCTTTCTTACCACTCCACATAAACCCTTGTGTCGTGTAATCCTCTTCATAATCTGAAACAAAAGGGAGTGGTGTGTAACGCCAATTAACATGCCATGTCACTTTTAACGCCCAAAATGTTAGTGTACCCCCATATCCTTACTTAAAAGGGTATTATGTATGTGCATCTAAAAAGTAAGTAGTTTACTTCAAGACTCAAGAGTACTTACCATTCCAACAATTAAAAAATTCCAAGAGCTCCATCTGCGATAAGGTCATCGGCACGGTTAGCTCGAGATTTAAGGTTATTTATATAGTAATAACTGTTAGAATAAATATAAATTATGTTTATTATATTTATTATATGGCCATCATTATCATTTATATTATATTAATCAATTACTATAATATCCCTAAGTTTATAATTGGTGATTCTTTGATGGACGGAATTACCCTTACTAAACCTAATTAGGGTGTCCCCTGTGTGTATAAATAGAGAGATAACTAGAGGTATTAGATTGGACTCTAATAACACCATAACCTAATGTAGCCGCCACCCACCTCTCTCTCATTCGATCACTTTGTGATCATTAGCCATCATTAGTGTACACACTAAAGGGAACCCGATCAAGATGATGGTGTCTTCCATTACTGATGTTCCTGAACGGTTAAGCAAATCAGGTACATATCTAATTTATTATTATCTTTATGTATTATGTTCAAAGAATTGATCAACATGTGGTATCAGAGCTTATGTTGATTACATCAATTCTGATTCGATTTGAAAAATTAAATAATGGTTCGGACAGAAGATTGTTAACAGTTCGATATATAATGGTTTGATAAATAATGGAATGATTCACACCATAAAATAAAGGTTCTTGGATAATTTTGATTCACGCATAGAATTGTGAATCACAACAAAAAAATACAAAGTTTATTTTTGATTTAATTAATCTAACAGCCTCTGTTCGAATCACGAAACTCACGAAAATTCAAACTAAATAATGTTTGCCATAAATCAAAGGCATTCAGTTTGTCGAATGTAAGAATTATCAATGGTTAATGTTGCCATAAAATATATTTTGTTTCTCCCTTTACGAGAATCCTTATTTAATTGGTAGTGAATTTATTTAATTGAATTAAGAACATTACGTTATTGGCATCATAAAATTATTGGTTCACTTTTAAGTTTATGGATTTATAGCTTCTTATTAAAGACACAAGTTTCGATGCCATAACCAAAGGATATTTTTTTATGGTGAGGTTTTTTTTTAAGTTGAATCCACTCCATAAATTCAATCGGAGATAACGTACAGATTCATAAGATAAAGATTATATGATTATGTTTTTTTTTTCGGTTGATGTTCTTCAAGAACATCATAAGAAAACCGAAAATTATTATGATTTTGGTTTAAAATTGGATTGAAATTCTGTTTCCGATAATTTAGGACATAACTTTATCTCCAAGGAATTTTCGAAATCAATTATGATTAAGTAAAGATTTCGAAATCTTATGATATCTTTGGAGATAGTCATCATTTAAAATTGGAAATAGATATTATGTAAATCCCTAAAATTTCGAACCAATTTATTATTATAATTATCTGTTTTCGATATTAATAATAAGTTTTCGGTTTTAAGGTTAACAAGATTAGTTCTCGGATTATTAGTTAAGTTTTGGATAATGGTCCTCAGTGTATAAGTTCTTGGTTTTAAAGCTTTCGATCAGGTTCACGGACAGGAGTTCTCGGTCAAGGTCTTCATCTTCGAAAACCATAATGTTTTTTCGAGAACCCATAATGTTTCCAAGAACCCATCTTATTTATCGAGAACTATCATGTATTTGAGAACCAATATTTTTCGAGAACTATTAAAGAATCCGAGAACTGTTAAAGTTATCCGAAAACATAAGTTATTCGAGTACTCATAATATATTCAAGAACTCATCAATATATCGAGAACTAATTCTGATATTCGAGAACTCATCATGACATTCGAGAACTCATTATGATATCTGAGAACTCATTAAGTCTCCGAGTACTCATGATTTATTCGAGATCTCATAAGTCTTCCGGGAACTCATCACTTTCGAGAACTCATTAAGTCTTTGAGAACTCATAATTTCGAGAACCCCTTATGTTATTCGAGATCTCATAAGCTTTTCGGGAACTCGTTATTTTTCCGAGAACCCCTTATGCAATTCGAAAACTCTTCATTTTTCGGGAACTCATAAGATTACTGAGAACCCATTATTTTTCGGGATCTCTAATAAAATTTACAGTTTTGATAAAACTTAATGTATCAAGTTTATTCAAAACATTATAAAACCTTGCTTAACTTGCAATAACATTTTGAGGTGTCACTTCTGCCCAAAGGTGACGTGTCACATTAGTTCGTTATAAAGATCTTGTTAAGCATTGTAGCTCGTTCACATAAGTGCCATAAGGTTTCACTTCTGCCCAAAGGTGATGTGTAACAGATTATGTTAGTGAACTGAGCGTATTGCATTAGGACTTTGAATGTCTCACTTCTGCCCAAAGGTGATGGGTTACATTCACTGTCGGCAATTTAATACTTAAATAAATAGCGTATAGCCAAAGCTAGAGCATTGTATTTAAGTAGCTTATGTTTTTGGTGTTATTATATTATCACATCTTCATATCAAAATTGATCCTCACAATTAATGATCCTTTATTAATATAATGATCATAATTTGAGTCTACCTTACATCAATACCCATAACTCGAAACTAATCTCACATTCTTCTATAAATTACTATCTCAACTAAGTGATCCACTCTAATTTTCAAAACTACGAAGAGTTATCTTAAACTTTGTTCTTATTAAGTCTTAAATTACCTCTTAAGACATAACATTCCTACGCTCTATCTGATAAAGTATTACAGAATATTATTGAGCATAAGAAAGTGGGATACACAAAATGTCTCTTATGGTAATCAAGAACACTTTTACTGATTCCTATCAGGTGAGCTAATAAAGATTCTGAAATTCCTAAGACTACTGTATTATCTATGGAAATGAAAGAATATAACGAATTCCTAAGAAGCATGAAATAAATAAATCTAACTCTATGGTTGAATGGCTTCTGTGAATACATTTTTAACATTGAATAACATGGCCCATAAAGCTAGGGTTACACATGGAAATCAATAAATTTCTAGTGCATAATAACTTTTCCATAAGTACGATTATATGCATAATGAATCAACAATAACACTCAGAAATATCAAAGTAAAATGAGTGTGTTGATAGCAAATTACGTACAGGAAAAGGAACGCATTAAACTAGAAAAGTTGATGTTATTCACCTTACTACCATTGAACCTAAAAGAGGAAGAATAATTACCATAGAGAGGATAATTATAAGGTCTGGAAACAAAATACAAGTACTACTTTCAGCTATAAGTTTCTCTAAAGGGAAAGTCTTACTAATCAAAACTGTGCCATTAAGAATAGGCATAAGCAATGAGATTACCCATAAGTAAGAGAACAACTGGCTAAGATATGTAGTGCCGAATTAAGGATATTTAACTCCACAAATGCTAATGAATTCCAGTTAACACATGATGGTTGAGTCTAGTTTTATACGTTTCCTTACCATAATTCAACAAATACTTAAGATGAGAGTTAGTGGCAAAATTAAGGGTCTATTAACCATTAATAACTAATCTTAGTGTTGAAGTTTATGATACCTTACGATAATCTTGAGATTACTCAGAATTAGTATCAGTACTAAAAGCTACAACTTTTCACATTTACAAGGTTTTAATGACCAAACCAAAGCCACTATTAAGTTAAACTCTCATATTGCTTGTTGTCATTATCTGAATAGAAACCTTATGAAATAAAACTAGATGATCCAATGACGTATTCACAACTTTGTTATCATGAAAATGAGAATTTAACAAAGGAAAATGAGACCCATGCAATTCATCCACTAAGACCAAAATTTCATGAGAAATCATGATCAGGTCACTAAAAGGATGCTTAGCTATCAAATCTCATTTTCAGTGACTTTAAAGCATGTGTTAAACGCCCTAAACATTAAATGGCGAAAGGAATAAATGGGTTTCCATCATAAGTGATAACAAATTGACATTAGTGGAGCTTAGATAAAATATCTATTCCGTTTCCTACCGACCGAAGTATAAAAGAAATCAATTCATATATACGTAATAAGATTCCCTCTAAGTATGTCCTTAAAATTTCTTATGAAATCTGGACAAATGAGGGAAATCAAGTATAAAATATATGAAATATTCTCGTTCACACGCATCGCTAAAACTTATTATGTGGAGGTACTAAGAGACCTAAAAGATTAGTGGGAGCATTAGATGTCCTAATTATGACTTGCAAAAGTTACAGAGGTGGGGGAACGACCATTTGATCTATCCTCAAATTACACCTCTTGCACTGGACAACGCTCTATCACAACTTGTCTCCCTAGCATTTAACGTACTCCTAACAAAGTTTTGTGGATGCTTAAATATGGGTGAACTTAGATTTCTTACTAAAGTAATCCTTATCAAGAGAAACAACAATAAACTTCATTAGGTTGTTTTCTCTATTAAAATCTATGGATCTTCCAAATGTTAGAGCTTAAGCATGCTGAATTCATTAAGATCTCTAAGGTAAGTGGGAGCAGTAAAAGTCCTTATTATGACTTTTCGGAAGTACAAGATGCGGGGGAGAGACTCATTAAAATTCGAGACTCATTAAGTTTATCTCTAAATTTAACTTCGATTATTCCTCTTGTATACCTTACTGCACCAACTCTTACACACTTAGAAACTAATGTTGCTCCTTATATACCTGAAAATAAAAACACCTAACTAAATTTAAGTTTGTATCATAATAAACCCAATGTTCAACTCAAGAGGTCATTTGGGTCTAAAAGCCCACTAACTTTGATGATTATGTAACCTACCTGACTAATACAAAATGGATGTTTAGAAAGTTTATCGATCCTACCTCTTCTAATTAAATCATTAGTATCAATCAATCTTCTAAATGGAATAAAGCTATTATTAGCACAACTCATTCCACAATTTAGAATAACGTTTGGGACTTGGTTGAATAACCTAAAGGTATTCATAATTAAACCAGATCCGAATGGGAACGTTGTAAGATAAGATTGATTGTAAAAGATTATACTTAAGGAGGGATTAGATTATCAAAGAAACTTCTTATCTGTATTACAAAAGATTTCTTTGAGGATCATTACCGTCCTAGTAGCTCATAATAACTAAGAGCCACATTAGATGGACATTAAGACAACTTTCCATAACGATGACCTACATGTTCATTAAGCAACCTGAAAGTTCTAAACTGAAGGTTAAGAACACTTAGTCTGTAAGTCAATAAGATCCATGTATGGGTTGATGCAAGCATAAAATGTGTTGGAATCATAATGAAATTCTCTTCATTAAAAACTAAGTGGATTAAAGAACCTACCTCAAGATGAGTGGGAGCAACTAATGAAAACTTGTCCTTACATAGATGACATTTTCTTGATAAGTATATGTTACCTAAGTCAAAGCATCGTTCATGCATAATTTTTGAGATGATGAATATCGGGGATTCCTCTTACGTGATAGGAATCAAAATATACCGAGATAGACCCAACGGGATATTAGTTTCATCCCATAAGTTTTACTCTAAGCGGGTCCTTAAGTATGTAACATACAACATTGCTCTTTTTTTTTAGAGGATAATAGGATAAATGAGATTATTACATTATGCTTCATTAATTAGAAGACTAATGTAAATTTAAGTCTATGCTTGTTTATGATATTGTTCATATTGCTTAGTACTAGACTTGTCTAGATTGATGAAAAGCATCTAATGGAACATTACAATATCTTTAAGAAACAATAGACTATAATCTAAAGAAGAAGTGAGAACCTAAAGTGATTGACTACTCTTATTCTAACTTTGTTATATTCAAAGGAAATCTTGTGTCAATTTCGGGGTATATTATAACGTCAGCAGACATAACTATCCTATGGAGGAGTCATAAGGAACTGTTAACAACAACCTAAGTTATCATGACATAATGTGTTGCTGATCACAACAGAATGGTCATTACATGTTGTTGCTAAATTTATCAGTTGACTCATAACTTATTAACTGCATTTAAATATTATGTTGAAGACTTACTGTGATAAAGTCAGCTACCATAATTTCTCAAACAGTAACAGTTTGAGAGGAGCTGCATTAGAGTTCGATACGAAATTATTGTTCGCTTATGATTAAGAAAAAATAGAGGAAATCAGAATTTTGCATCGAATGCATTCATGATATGCTTATGGATCCAATAACTAAAGGTCTATCACCCATAAGTCTCACTAACGGGCCAACTAAGAGAAAAGGGTATTACTAATGACCATGTACAACTGCATATCGTACTATGAATGACTTATGACTAATGACTAATGATTAATTTTCCTCATTATGATTTGTTTGTCTATTAGTATGCTAAGCTAGCATAATGGCATAAAGACAATAATATAACAAATCAACTAAGGGCATAACGTTAATTGATCCTAATGTTAAGTTTTAAATTTGGGTGTAGTATGATTAATGGGGGTCCTAAGTCGAATAAAGACTTAACGGCTGTATTTCTCTGCTACATTTTGGGTTTAAAACTAAAATGAGTATTAATCTCTGCAGACTTACGTAATACTCATAATAAATGATTACTCGGCCAAGTGGGAGAATGTTAGAATAAATATAAATTATGTTTATTATATTTATTATATGGCCATCATTATCATTTATATTATATTGATCAATTACTATAATATCCCTAAGTTTATAATTGGTGATTCTTTGATGGACGGAATTACCCTTACTAAACTTAATTAGGGTGTCCCCTGTGTATATAAATAGAGAGATAACTAGAGGTATTAGATTGGACTCTAATAACACCATAACCTAATGTAGCCGCCACCCACCTCTCTCTCATTCGATCACTTTGTGATCATTAGCCATCATTAGTGTACACACTAAAGGGAACCCGATCAAGATGATGGTGTCTTCCATTACTGAGGTTCCTGAACGGTTAAGCAAATCAGGTACATATCTAATTTATTATTATCTTTATGTATTATGTTCAAAGAATTGATCAACAATAACAATGTGAGGCTGATGATATTTGTTTAAGTTGCTAACCTTCCAGTGTTTCTCGACAGTTTCCTTGATAAAAGCCTCATTTTCATAGGCAAATTTAGCGGCCATAATGGCAAGTGCGCTTGTGTACCTGGGATCTTCATGCTTAATTTTGGTGTCTAGATCCCTTCGTATGTCTAATAGCCCAATCGTTGTCAAGTACTCCGGAGACTCTTTATTAGGAAGCACCATTTTTCCTACATTGTATCCCAAAAAAATAACAACAATGAGATTTAAGACGTATCACTGATAACAACTGATTTAAGTTTAATTTTATTTTTACAAAAAGTTAAGAAATTAGTTAAATAATGAACTATCTCGCCGGTCGCCATAATAAGCATTAATGTGGACAGAAAAAAACATCAAGACGCTTTGCTCTCTAGAGAAGCGTACTCCTTGATAACCAAACTTAACATATTTCATACACGGCTGAGAAACACCTCTAAATTGGTGTATCGGTATGATGTCCTCTTTTACAAATGTGAGATTATAGGTTTAAATCCTTCCAAGTGCAAGATAAAGGTGAAATTAAGGGTGCTAAGTTTGCCATTCAAAAAAAAAAATAGAAAATATAATTATCACTGATCAAAGTATATTATAAAATATAAAACATTAGAGTTGGCACTATAATTCTCCGACTGCTAAGGGCCAATGTTTTATTTTCAGTAGAGTTGGTTTTGCAATACAAAAAGGGGTAGTGACGCAGCTTATGGCCCGTTTACACGTGTCACTTGCAATTGGCTATTTTTTATTCGTAAGAGTGGAGGGAGTGGGGCGGTAAAAGGGGGCGGGGAGCTGACGTGGAGGCGGGAACACCGCCCCTAGGTGGCGTGGAGGAGGGGGCGGGAGGGAGTGGCGGGGAGATGGGGATGAGCGTGGGGGAGGGGAGGGAGATGATGTGGCTGATTCTGGTTGGTGGGGAGATTTATGACTGTTAGATTATTAAAAAAAACAAAAAAAATTAAAACTAAACCGTTTGGCAACGGTAATAAAGAAAAATAAAATTTAAAATCTTTATATATATATATATATAGGGGAAAGTTAATTTGAGAACACCTATATTTCGTGCGAACCGCGAGAACGCCATCTAAAACCATTCAAATCAAAATTTTCTTTTTACACTTATCTTTATTACTAAAATACAATTCCAAAAACACAATTTACGCGTAAAAATTTTAACGTATACGGAAATAAATTGTTTTTACACATGTGTAAATTTACTGTTTGTACATGTGTAAACTGTTTCATTTACACATGTGTAAAAAGTTAATTTGAAAGTGTTTTTGTAAGAAAAGATGAATTATTTGGAAAGAAAATTCGTTTTTTAATGTTGTATTTTGATTATAATTAGGTTTGTATTGAAAAAAAATGATTTTGATTGGTTTTCTCATTTGTTCTCACGGTTCTCGCGATATTTAGCGTTCTCAAGATAACCCTCCCCTATATATATATATATATATATATATATATATATATATATATAATTCAACCATATACTCTTCTACTCACACCCACACTCTCCTATTTTTATAAAGTCCTTTCCAAACTCTTTTTTTTTTAAATACCTGCAAGATGTAAGACCAAAGTTCAAGTTCGTCTGATGCGTTTGAGGAATTCGCTTTGGCCTCCTCATCCGACGACGACGCAGAATTGATAAAGGCTACCGTTCAGACACTCGCTAAAGTTGTAGCGGATGATGATGAAGCGACCTCGGAACCCAAGCGTAGAAAGTATATAGTTCGTGAACGACAAGCCACAAATGATTTATTGGTACGTGATTACTTCTTGCCCGAACCAAGATACGATGAAAAAACTTTTAGGCGGCGTTTTCGTATGAGTCGTAATTTATTTATAAGAATATCAAACAATTTAGAAAATAATTACGAATATTTCCAACAAAGACCCGATGCGAGTGGTGAGATGGGATTTACCAGTTTCAAAAGGTCACAGCCGCGCTTAGACACTTGGGTTACGGGCAAAGTTCCGACATAATGGACGACTATCTAAAGATGTCGGCCCGAATGGCTAGGGAAACTCTCCACTATTTTTGTTCGTACGTCATTGAACTATATTTAAAAAAATATTTGAGAAAACCTACGTTTAGTGACGTACAACTTTTGAAATTCCACGAAGAAAAACATGGTTTTCCAACTGCATGGCAAGGTCAACACTCAAGTGGATATCATAAAAAGCCTTGTATGATGCTTGAAGCGGTTGCATCACAAGATCTTTGAATTTGGCATGCGTTTTTTGGTGTGCCCGGTTCATTGAACGATAGAACTATTCTTAATCAATCCCCAATTTTCAATGATCTTGTAAATAATGTTGCACCGAAAGGAACTTTTTTGTAAACGGGGTAGAATAAAAGTACGGGTATCTTCTAACAGATGGAATTTACCCTGATTGGGCCGTTTTCGTAAAATCGTGTACACGGAGGACTACGTTAGACGATAAGAGAACAAAGTTTAACAAAGCTCAAATGGCTGCACGGAAAGACATTGAGCGAGCTTTTGGTGTTTTACAAAAAAGATGGCGCATTTTGTCTATGCCATGTCGAATGATGGAAAAACCGCAAATAAGAAATGTGATGTACGCATGCCTTATTTTACATAACATGATTTTGGAAGACGAAGGCCGTGCAATATGCGAGTATTTTGGTGACGAACCACCATCAAGTCAAGGAAACATTAATACTGATGCAGAAATAGCGTTAAACAACTTGGAAATCAAAAATACCCAAACACATCATAACCTTCGAGCGGATTTGGTTGATCATATTTGGAGTGTACCAAGACAATACCCATCCGACAATGATGATTAAAAACATGTTTGATGTATTTTTTTAGTTTATGTATTTTTTTTAGTTGATGTATTTTTTTTATTTCATGTTTTTTTATTTTTTAGTTTGTAGTTTATTATTAATTATTAATGTTTTTTAATTATGTTTTTATTAAAATTGTGTTTTTTTATTAGTTTAATGAAGAAAATGAAAAAGAAAATAATTTTCACATGTCACTCACTCCCCCCCCCCCCCCCCCCTCTTTTCACATGTCACTCCCCATAATTTTTTCCCTCCACATGAGTCCCATAAGTACCACATGACACTTCACCCCCTCTTTCCCCCCTCCACTCCCTATACATCAATAAAAAAAAAATTAATGAAAGAATTACAAAAAATAATAATAGAAATACTGTATATAATATAACTATTCACGTACCATATGCTACCTCGGTACAATAGAATAATACATGACAGCTACTATTTTATGATCCATCGTAGATTAATTAATCGCAAAGAATCACTAGCAACGATCCATGGATCTCTTAATTTATGGAAAATCTTTAAAATGTATTAAGTATTTAATTAAATAAAGTTAAAATACATTGACATGGGGTGTAAAGGAAATAACCTAAAGTCAAGAAATTTTGGGTACCCTCCAATTTATTTATTTTTTCCTTTTGTATAGAAGAAATGAAATAACCAAGTTCTAAAAATTTGTGAAATCATGTATAATGAACCAGCTAAACCCGTGCCGAGCTCCAGCTAGAAAAGCTAACCATAACCACAAAGCGAATTTGAGCTTTAGAAATAAAACTCCAAATGAGCCAAGCTAGAGCCTAAACAGTTCGGGCTCGACTCGGCTCATTTACGTAGTAGCAATGATCTAGTATCTCTTAAATCATAGTAAGTCTTTTATATTTCTTAAGAAACGAATTAAGTCAAGTTAAATATATCACATGGGGTGAAAAAAAAGAAGTGAAAAGTTTCGGTTTATTTTGTAAAATGAAATACATAAATTCTCAAAAATAAGAAGATCGAAGAAAACCTGATACGATATTCAAAAGAAGCTGGAAAAAGCCTCCATTGGCACCCATAAAGTTGGGCACAAATTCTATAGGTGAGCCAACCCAACTCAATGGTTTGTAAAGTAAATGAAGTATCTTTTGGGCAACAATGGATATGAAGATAATAAACCGTCGTGAAAAGCTCTTTTCAGTTGTCCCTTCAGGACAGTCGATAAACTTTCGGTTTCCAATGTTTTTTGGAGAACAAAAGCATGATTAGATCCCATAATCCGACATCTTTAGGGCTTAGTAGAAGATGATCTTCACAAAATGATTTGTCACATGTTTTTGTACTGGTGACTTCAGAAGCCATGGTCAATGGTTGTATACAATAGAGATTAGAGATCGATTAGAGAAAAGAAGGTGAGGAATTAGATGATGTGTTACTTGTTTCATTTATAGGAAAAGTTTAATCAGGGTCATTACCTGGTCTTGGTGTGAACACTGCTAGCTATTTACTATACTAGACACTCGTTTCCCTTGTGATACATGATCTTCAATTAAATAATAGACTAAACATGATCCCTAATCTCTAATTAAATAAATATAATAATATGAGTTATCATCGTTCAGTGGTCTAATTACACTGTATACTTTAAGAAAACGAAACCTATAAAAATTTGAGTTATCAGCTTCGTCCCTAAGAATACTCGAACTTTTTAACCCTTTAAGCCAAAGCTTTTGCAATTCATTCGCTCGAACTTTTCATCTTTTGCAAGTTTTTCGTTTTACGTGTCGTTTTAAAATTTTCAGTTAACACACCGCAAAGGTTCAACTTTTTTCATCCATTTTTTCCCGTTTGACATGCACGTTGCATCGCCTCTATTTTCCACGTTTGATAGGTTCATCGCAACGCACAATTCTTATATCAACTTAGTTATTCTTTTCTGTGTTTTGCACAAATGCTCGCGACTCGCGAGGTAACTTGTTACTCGCGAGGTAACTTTTGGTAACGTTTGCGAACAAAATATTATTTTTATTATATTTCCTAAGTTAAAATGAAATTTAGTTAATATCTTCTGTTGAATTTGTTTAATTTTAGTAAATATATTATATATAAAACTAAAAGTTTAAGGGTAGTGGATGATAGTGTTGCCAGTGATTTTATAGTTTGAGGATACTTTAGAGTAGATATAATATGACAGTGGAGGATTGTTGGGTGTGCGAGTATGTGAGGGCAGTGTTGAAGCTTTATGTTGAATTTGTTTAATTTTAGTAAATACTAGTAGGATTGCCCGCACGTTGCTGCGTGTATTTTTGGTCATCTAAGGGTGTGCATGGGTCGGTTTGGCTTGGTTCGGTTTTTACAAAAAATCATAACCATATCCATAACAAACTTCGGTTGTGGTTATTCGGTTAAGAATTCGGTTATAGTTATTTCGGTTATTAACAAAAAAAAAATAAACTAAAACTAACTTTAGAGTAAAGTATAAAATTAAAAGTCAATGGGTCTAGGAAAACCGAAACCTACAATGTTGTACTTAGTTTGTGCTATTTTGTACAAGGCAATCAGACTACATTTTCTAGTTATACTACCAATGTGTGATTCCATTTTAATAAGATATTAACAAAAAACATACTTAGCCTTTGATTATAATTTTAATTCATCATAAAAAGAGCATTACGTCAAGATCATTTTGTTAATAACATACTTTTATTATAGTAAAAACCTCTACATAGTTAATGTAAAACATAAAGTTAACATTACAAGTACGGTTCGGTTATATCGGTTAACCAAAACTTCATAACCATAACCATAAGCGATTAGTCGGTTAAAGAAATTTAATAACCGTAACCATTGGTTATGTTGGTTATCGGTTAAAATCGGTTTGATTATGTCGGTTATGGTTAGATTATCGGTTATGGCGGTTAATTTGCTCACCGCTAGTGTCATTCATATTATTTGCTTTAGGCATCAACCATGATGACTTCCTAAAAAAAGGCTTTCAAATATAAAATTGCTTCAAACTGAAGCATCTTGATTCGGTGATCTGACGCTGCCGTTATTCAAAACCATAGTTATCATCCAAACTTTTTCGTTAGAACGGACCGTAAAGCATCTATTATCCACATGTGTTTTCTTAAAGAAAAGAAATCCAATTTGTGTTTTTTTGAAAAAAAAAAGATAAAAATAATATGTATGTTGTATATTATGGGGATGGGTAAGAAGAATTCGCTAAACTATGATGTTCAAATGTCCGCGTAATAAGACATTTACTTTATCATAAACAACATTTTATTAGAAAAACAAAATAAATCAACACATGTAACACATTAGATATGTATAAAACACAAAATTAATGCACATTCAACATGACAAACTCTACAATAATTATTGTGATTACGTAGTTAACATGTCATTATCTAGATAATATAGCGCAAAACCAATTGAATTTATGGACTATGGAGAGTTACTTTAAAAGAGTAACTAAAGCAAACAGTAGCAAATCAAATAATCCCCATGGAGTTTGATCTTGTAGCTTTAGGCCTCAACCATGATAACTTTCTAAAACAGACTTGCAAATCCTGATTAACTCTAGAATGACCAAACATTCACATTTAACCACTCACCCACCATCAAAAATTGCTATGAATTTGCCTCCTGGCATAGAAAATTACCTATTGTATCCTCGCATTCAAGAAGGTTGACAGCATGGTGCCCTCCAGTTTTGAGTATACCAACATCATCTTCTTTGTTGAGTTGCTTTTTTTTATGACTATTTTCCAAGGGCACATCATTGGCGTTGGCGCTCATAAGTCAAAATAGTTCTCACCATTCAAAAAGAATTAGATTTTATAAAGTATTTCAGACTTATCAATATACACTTTACTAAAATCAAACAAATAGTCTCGAATTTTGTTTCTACAAAATTTTTCTTACAAAATTTAACGGATGTTTTGGAGGATGAGGAGCATTAAAAAGATTATGTGTTCAGCTTTAGGCTGATATTAAGTTTAGCCTGCAGGTAAAACCATTACACTCGTATATCATGAAAAGAATTACCGTTTGACGGGTAATTTCATGTCCTCGGTTCGAACTGTGCTAGAAAGAGTTATCTATTTTCTATAACTTCTTCCTCTTATTTTTTTTTTACTACTTTTTGTACGTTGAATTCTAATTGTTAGAAGGAACAATCTTATGACTTATGAAACATGCTTTGTCTTATTTTCTGTTAATGGAGTTACTAATTATCATATTACGTAAATCTGATGTAGATGAAATTCAAAAACAACTAAACAACTATCTGTACCTAAATCTAATATAGATGATAGATCAATATCACAATTAATTGGTGCTTAATTTTATAGTCTGATGTAGATCAATAGAACAACTAAATGGTGTTCTAATTAAAAAAGAGCATGTTATATAGATTATACACTAACGATCACCTTATACTAACTACTTTGTTTAAATTAAAAAGTGAAACATAAACTGTGACACCTGGCAAATTCGGGTTAACAACGTTGTCTAGATGAAAGTCTACCTTAGCGAGTCACGCGTATATTGTACTTAACTGGGTTAGTTAAGTCGGGTTATGGTTCGGGAACTATTGGTTAGTCTAGAAGATCATTGGATGTTGGTCTAGAGGTTCGTTAGATGTCAGTCCTTAACCAAGTGTACAAACGGTGACGATCGGTAGGATCGTCAGGGCATACGGAACATACGAGTCTCGAGTCCCGGGAATTGGTGAACGAGTGTGAATATGTGTATTTACTTGTGTTATGTGTTTACAATCATTATGTGACTTGTCGGTACATTAATACGTGTTAACATATGTTAAAACGGGGTTCATGTGGTGTGACTGGGAATCATGTGGTGTGACTGGGAATCATGTGGTGTGACTGGGATCATGTGGTGTGACTGGGGTTCATATGGTGTGACTGGGATTCATATGGTGCGACTGGGACTAATCGCATGACTGTTCATGCGATTAGGCCCCAAACGCGTTACTGTTCACGCGATTAGGATTCCTAATCGCGTATAAACCTGCACAATCGCATGGAACGGGCTGGACGACTAGAAACGCCTATAAATACCATACTTAACCTCCTAAACTCAATTAGACAAACCCTAGTCGTCCCATAACCGCCCCAAACACTTAAACAACCTCTGGAAGGCGATTTTGATCAAAAACACAAGGTTTCAAGGTCTAACCATCATCCTTTTACAATTCCAAGGTTTGATTCTCATCCATAACACTTTGTAAACGTTTTTAATAAATCCCTAATGGTCCAGACCTGTTCATAAACGAAAAAGCTTTCTGAAAATCGTCAATAATGGTTGTTAATCGGATTATAACTAATATACATGCGTTAAGGGTGTGTATGATTAGAAAGATAGGATTTTTATGATTCTTGATGATGATTTGATGTGTTATCATGCTAGGTCAGAATAAATATTGTTAGTATGATGATAGAAATCTCAGTAATTGGATAATAGGGTTATGATTACATGCGTTAATTGAATGTTGCATGCTATGTGTATGTGTTTGGATTGCTTTGGTTACATGCAGGACTGATTTTACGAGGATGAACGAAGGGTTTTGGGTTAAACATGTTTAGGATAGTGTTTGGGATGATATTGGGTAGTTACACACGCTCTGGATCTGATTTGGAGCGTTAAACGCGCGAAAAACCGGAACAGCATGGTTACAGGCGAGTAGCAATGCTAATCGCCTGTAACTCATGCGATTGGGGTGCTAATCGCCAATAATATCATGTGATTAGCCCCAATCGCCTATAACTTCATGTGATTAGCCCCAATTGCTAGTAAGTTCATGTGATTAGCCCCAATTGCTAGTAAGTTCATGTGATTAGCCCTAAATGCTAATAATTTCATATGGTATAGCCCCAATCGCCTATATTAGTGGCGATTAGGATTCCTAATTGCTAGTTGACTTTCCTAAATGCTAGTTGACTTTTCCTAATCGCGTGTACTGCTGCTGTAAGTGTATATTAGCATTCCGAGACCCGATTTAACATGTAGTAACATGCTAGGAACCCCGTAACATGTCTAATAACTTGGTAACGTATATTTGGATGTATTTCGGTGATACGTGAACTATGTGCTATAACTTGTTGTGTGTTAACGTATGTTAAGTATACTTACGTTATTGTATGTTTTGGAGCGTAAACATAACACGGGGAGTCTCGGGTCACCAATGGGATGTCGAGTCTTGTACTTTGGGTCAGTTAAACAGTCACGGTGTTTTTCAAACGAACTTGGTTATGGTCTGGACATCTAGGGACTAATTAACCTGCGGGTTATTAGTCTAAGTACTTGTAACTGTCGTATGTTAGGTCACCACTGTACGGGACTAACATAGCAGCTGAGTTTACTCGGGATTAGGAGTAAAGCAACTTAAGGTGAGTTTACGGCCCCTCTTTTAAACTGGTTTCATACTTTTCGGGGGAGAAAACATGTGTTAAAACGATTATTTGGTAACTACTGTCATACTATGGGTTTCTATTGTGTACTACACGATCTTTGGAAGTCCCGGGGGGAACCATGAATGTGCGGGTTTGCACAACGGGGAAATGTGAATAGCGCTATTGGGAGTGACCAACCCCGCTCGTCGGCTTGGAGGGCCGGGCGAGTGCATATTGTCTCAAACAGGAACAACAGGAACATTTGGAACTATTCGGGCACAACAACTGGTATTCGTGTTAGTAATGGTTTTCCAATCGTGGTAGTAACAAAACGTACGCCTAGCTAGCGTATACTGGTTTTCTATTTGTTATAGTATGGACAGGTGGACTTGGTACTTGAACTGCAAACCTGTAAACTCACCAGCATTTTTGTGCTGACGTAAACTTTTACATGTTTTCTCAGGTCGCTAAGGTAGCACAGGGGAACTAGGGCGCACGCGTCTGCACGGCGTCTAGATAGAGTTGCATGATTTCATAAACATTGAACTTTGGTTAATTATGTTGAACTTTATTTTGAATAAGCTTCCGCTGTAAACGGGATTTTAAAACTATGTTTTGGTATTGCATTAATTACATTTAGACTTGTTTATTGTGATCGTTGGTTTGGATCCTGGTTTGTCATGCGCCTCGCGGTAAAACTCCGCAAGTGGATTTTGAGGGTGTGACAGATTGGTATCAGAGCCAATGGTTATAGTGAACTAGGACTGCATGTAGAGTCTAGTCTATAGCCGAGTCGCACACACTAGACGATCACATGGTACTAAACGTTATAGTGGGTTACGTATGGTCTTGTCGGGGTGTCTCTAAATCGTTGGTCTTTCTACGTTACATCATCCGTTCTATCTTAGGTTGGGTTACTTGTTTTCTAAGCAGTGTGGTCTATTGGAGTAACTCGTGTGCTCTTGAGATTTGTCCAAGGCTCGGACATCTCCCTTTCGCACTCCAATAGAAACACTTGTCATGAACTACCGTAGTATTACGGTGTGTAGCTAAGAGTCTATGTTCGGTGATTTGAACTTTGAACTAGGAGAACACTTGGAGGACCATGTAGAGCGTTTCATCATTTTGGGTGCACACAAAATCATAAAACGAAATGCATGGAAGCCCTAGTGAGCTCTGGGTTTGAGGGGATAGTCCTGGATTGGATCTGGCTTTAATCTTGTGAACATTAGTGGTTATCTTTAACTGCGAAACTAAATTTTCTCGTTCTTTCTGCCAGAATCATGTCTGGAGTGCGTGGAGGACGAGGAGGTGGTCGCAATGGTGGACGCGGTGGTGGTCGTGGTGGTGCTGGTGGTCGTGGTGGAGGTATTAACCTGTCACAGGCTGATCTGAACAACTTGCTCCAGGCTGCCTTTCAGTTAGGGCACAACGGTGGTGGTAAGTTGTTTTATCCATTTCTTTGCCTCATTGGGGAATCTTGTGTACGTTATTCGTGGTTTCTCATACGTTTCATTTCAGGTGGTCCTGTTGACCCACCCCCACCCATGTGCACCTATAAGATGTTCCGGGACTGCAAGCCCCAGGAATTCTCTGGCACCGAGGGTGCGGTCAGTTTACTTAGGTGGTTGGAGAAAGTGGAGTCGGTATTTCTTATGTGTAACTGTCTCCCAGAAGATCGGGTGAAGTATTCGGCTGCGTTGTTTCAGGACGTGGCATTGACTTGGTGGAATGGTATTACCCAGAACATGGGTATTGGGGAGGCATATGCTATGCCATGGGAGAACTTTGTGCAGTTGCTGAAGCGGGAGTATTGCCCGAGAGAAGAGGTACATAAGCTGGAGCATGAGGTGTGGAACCTCAAGATGACTGGGTCGGAAATCGAGAAGTATACGGTTAGGAGGAATGAGTTGGCAGTGCTATGTCCCGATTTGCACGTGCCAGAGTATCGTAAGATTGAACATTATGTCTCAGGGTTGGTGCCGGAAATTGCAGGGTTAGTGGCTGCTGGGAATCATCCTACTTATGCGGAGGTAGTTCGATCTGCACATAGGATGACTAATTTAAAGGTGAACGAGGGGATTTTGCCGGCGAAAGGTTCGACTGCTAAGGCTCCAGAGAACAATAAGCGCAAGTGGGAAAACGACGGGAAAGGATCTGGGTCTGCACAGCAGGGTAAAAAGTTTGATAATGGGGGTTCATCGTCTTCGGGTAATAAGCAGGGTGGTTATGCAGGAAAACTGCCCAAATGCAACAAGTGTGGACGCCATCACCAAGGGAACTGCGACAGCAACCGTTGTCACCGCTGCCAGCGAACAGGCCACTATGCTAAAGGTTGTCGGGTTACACTTCCATCGACTCAGGCTCCGACCAACAGTTCAGCTCCGACTACTCAGGGGACTACAGGGAAACAGGGATGCTACAACTGTGGTGACACTGGGCATTACAAGAAGGATTGCCCAAAACTGAAACAGGGTGGAAACAACGGGAATGGGAACAACGGGGGCGGCGGCAGAAATGCACGTGCCTTCGTAATTGGAGCTGCTGAGGCTAGGCAGGACCCTGATACAGTCACCGGTACGTTTCTTCTCAATAATCATTCTGTTAGCGTGTTATTTGATTCTGGTGCCGACAAGAGTTTTGTATCCATGGACGTTAGTCGACTGCTAGATGTAGTACCTGTACCATTAGAGACCAAGTATATTATTGAGTTGGCTGACGGGAAAACGATTGAAGCTACTAGTGTTCTTCGGGAGTGTCAGTTAGAGTTGTCGGGTTTATCGTTCCCCATCGACCTTATGCCGGTACCATTGGGTAGTTTTGACGTTGTAGTAGGAATGGATTGGTTATCTTTGTATCGCGCGGAGATCGTCTGTTACGATAAGGTTATTCGGATTCCTCTCCCT
Source organism: Ambrosia x helenae (assembly GCA_030844895.1). NCBI lineage: Eukaryota > Viridiplantae > Streptophyta > Magnoliopsida > Asterales > Asteraceae > Ambrosia > Ambrosia x helenae. Next base: position 14,788,448 of record CM061226.1, read on the forward strand.
GATGGAGAATTTCTTTCTGTGTACGGTATCAAGGGTGGTGTTTCGCTAAACATCATCTCTAGCATGAAAGCCCTTAAGTGTCTTCGAAAGGGTTATCCAGCCGTATTGGCGCTTTTATCTGTTTCCTCCAGTGATGAGAAGAAGATTGACGACATTCCGGTGGTACGCGAATTTCTTGATGTTTTTCCCGATGATTTATCTGGTCTTCCTCCTCATCGTCAAGTCGAGTTCGGTATTGATCTTGTACCAGGGGCTGCTCCTATTGCTCGGGCCCCCTACCGTCTTGCACCTCCCGAGATGCAGGAATTGTCTAGCCAGTTACAGGAACTCTTGGACAAGGGTTTCATCCGACCAAGTTCTTCCCCTTGGGGAGCCCCGATTTTATTTGTCAAGAAGAAGGATGGGAGTTTCCGATTGTGTGTAGACTACAGAGAGCTGAACAAGTTGACCATCAAGAACCGTTATCCTCTTCCACGTATCGATGATCTATTTGACCAGCTTCAGGGTTCTAGTTATTATTCCAAGATCGATTTGAGGTCCGGTTATCACCAGCTGCGCGTCAGGGAGGCTGACGTTGCAAAGACTGCTTTTCGAACACGTTATGGCCATTTTGAATTCTTGGTCATGCCTTTCGGTCTCACGAACGCACCGGCGGTTTTCATGGACTTGATGAACCGCGTCTGTAAACCATATCTGGATAAGTTCGTCATTGTATTTATTGATGACATTCTAATCTACTCCAAGAACGAGACCGAACACGGGAAACACCTGCGGTTAGTTTTGGAACTCTTGCGACGGGAACAACTTTACGCCAAGTTCTCAAAGTGTGACTTTTGGTTACGCGAAGTTCAATTCCTAGGACATGTGGTTAATGAACTAGGGATTCATGTCGATCCTGCTAAAATCGAAGCGATCAAGGACTGGGGAGCACCAAAGACGCCAACTGAGGTGCGGCAATTCCTAGGCCTTGCGGGCTATTATCGTCGTTTCATTCAGGGGTTCTCGAAGATTGCTCAACCCCTCACCACTCTCACTCAGAAGGATAGGAAGTTCGACTGGGGTGAATCACAAGAGTCCACGTTTGAGGAACTAAAGTCTAAACTGTGTTCTGCTCCTATTCTGTCTTTACCTGAGGGTCCTGATGATTTTGTCGTTTACTGTGATGCTTCCATTCATGGACTCGGTTGCGTGTTGATGCAACGCGAGAAAGTGATTGCGTATGCTTCTCGTCAACTCAAAGTGCACGAGAAGAACTACACAACTCATGACTTGGAGTTGGGTGCCGTGGTATTCGCGTTGAAAATTTGGAGACATTACTTGTACGGTACCAAATGCACCATCTACACCGATCACAAGAGTCTCCAACACATTTTCGACCAACAACACTTGAACATACGGCAGCGTCGCTGGATTGAACTTTTGAACGATTATGATTGTGCTATTAAGTACCATCCTGGCAAGGCGAATGTTGTAGCAGACGCTTTGAGCAGGAAGGAATCTTCTAAACCTCGTCGCGTTCGGGCATTGCAGCTCACTATCCATTCATCGTTACCTGATCAACTCCGTTCTGCCCAATTGGAAGCTTTGAAGGAGGAAAACCTTAAAGCTGAAACTATGCATGGTGCCGACAAGCACCTAGAGCGAAGGCCTGATGGCCTGCACTATTTCGCAGAACGCATATGGGTTCCTTTATTCGGGGGACTACGGGAGCTTGTTCTTGATGAGGCTCATAAGTCCCGGTATTCTATTCATCCTGGTTCGGATAAGATGTACCAAGATCTGAAGGTGCTCTACTGGTGGCCAAACATGAGGTCGGACATAGCCTCATACGTGAGCAAATGCTTGACCTGTGCTAAGGTCAAGGTGGAATACCAGAAACCGTCGGGTCTCCTGCAACAACCTGAAATTCCGGAATGGAAATGGGAACGGATTACTATGGATTTTGTCACACAACTTCCTAAATCACCAAGCGGGAACGACAAGATATGGGTGATTGTCGATCGGTTGACGAAATCAGCCCATTTTCTTGCTATTAAGGAGACCGACACCATGGATCGTTTGGCTCGTCTCTACTTGAAAGAAGTTGTTTCTAAGCACGGGGTACCAGTTTCTATTATCTCGGATCGTGACTCCCATTTTACTTCTCACTTTTGGAAGTCTTTGCACAAGGCTTTGGGTACCCAACTAGACATGAGTACGGCTTACCATCCACAGACTGACGGTCAGAGTGAGCGTACGATTCAAACTTTAGAAGACATGCTGCGGGCGTGTGTGATCGATTTTGGGAAGGGTTGGGAAGCTCATCTGCCGTTGGTAGAATTCTCGTACAATAACAGTTATCACACGAGCATCAAGGCTGCTCCGTTCGAGGCACTGTACGGACGGAAATGCCGCTCTCCTCTTTGTTGGGCTGAAGTGGGTGAGAGTCAACTCACTGGGCCTGAACTAGTGTACGAAACTTCGGAAAAGATCGTACAGATTCGTAATCGGTTGGCGGCGGCACGGGACCGGCAAAAGAGTTATGCTGATCAGCGTCGCAAACCACTGGAGTTCCAAGTCAATGACAAGGTACTTCTAAAAGTCTCGCCGTGGAAGGGCGTCATACGCTTTGGGAAGCGTGGCAAACTCAATCCGCGATATGTCGGCCCATTTACGATCCTGGAACGGATTGGGCCGGTGGCATATCGACTTGATCTACCGACGGAGCTCGGTAACGTACATAACGTCTTTCACGTGTCAAACTTGAAGAAGTGTCTGGCTGACGAGTCTCTCATTGTTCCATTGGAAGAGATCAAGGTTGATGATCGTCTTCGGATTGTGGAAGAACCTGTAGAGATCCTTGATTACAAGATTCGTAGCCTGCGTCACAGCAAGATTCGTATCGTTAAGGTTCGGTGGAACTCGGATCGGGGACCGGAATATACGTGGGAACGGGAGGATCAGATGAAGTCTAAGTATCCTCATCTTTTTCCTAAGGAAGCGTTCGAGTCAAGACATGTCTCTTCGGCAGCTGAATGAATCTCGGGTCGAGATTCCTTTTAACGTGGGGATGATGTGACAACTCGGGTAAATCTCTCTTTTGGTTTCTACCTTTTGCTTGTTTCCTTCGTTACTTCTTTTGTTCTTTCTGTACTTGTACAAATTTTCGGGACGAAAATTCTTTTAACGTGGGGATGATGTGACACCTGGCAAATTCGGGTTAACAACGTTGTCTAGATGAAAGTCTACCTTAGCGAGTCACGCGTATATTGTACTTAACTGGGTTAGTTAAGTCGGGTTATGGTTCGGGAACTATTGGTTAGTCTAGAAGATCATTGGATGTTGGTCTAGAGGTTCGTTAGATGTCAGTCCTTAACCAAGTGTACAAACGGTGACGATCGGTAGGATCGTCAGGGCATACGGAACATACGAGTCTCGAGTCCCGGGAATTGGTGAACGAGTGTGAATATGTGTATTTACTTGTGTTATGTGTTTACAATCATTATGTGACTTGTCGGTACATTAATACGTGTTAACATATGTTAAAACGGGGTTCATGTGGTGTGACTGGGAATCATGTGGTGTGACTGGGAATCATGTGGTGTGACTGGGGATCATGTGGTGTGACTGGGGTTCATATGGTGTGACTGGGATTCATATGGTGCGACTGGGACTAATCGCATGACTGTTCATGCGATTAGGCCCCAAACGCGTTACTGTTCACGCGATTAGGATTCCTAATCGCGTATAAACCTGCACAATCGCATGGAACGGGCTGGACGACTAGAAACGCCTATAAATACCATACTTAACCTCCTAAACTCAATTAGACAAACCCTAGTCGTCCCATAACCGCCCCAAACACTTAAACAACCTCTGGAAGGCGATTTTGATCAAAAACACAAGGTTTCAAGGTCTAACCATCATCCTTTTACAATTCCAAGGTTTGATTCTCATCCATAACACTTTGTAAACGTTTTTAATAAATCCCTAATGGTCCAGACCTGTTCATAAACGAAAAAGCTTTCTGAAAATCGTCAATAATGGTTGTTAATCGGATTATAACTAATATACATGCGTTAAGGGTGTGTATGATTAGAAAGATAGGATTTTTATGATTCTTGATGATGATTTGATGTGTTATCATGCTAGGTCAGAATAAATATTGTTAGTATGATGATAGAAATCTCAGTAATTGGATAATAGGGTTATGATTACATGCGTTAATTGAATGTTGCATGCTATGTGTATGTGTTTGGATTGCTTTGGTTACATGCAGGACTGATTTTACGAGGATGAACGAAGGGTTTTGGGTTAAACATGTTTAGGATAGTGTTTGGGATGATATTGGGTAGTTACACACGCTCTGGATCTGATTTGGAGCGTTAAACGCGCGAAAAACCGGAACAGCATGGTTACAGGCGAGTAGCAATGCTAATCGCCTGTAACTCATGCGATTGGGGTGCTAATCGCCAATAATATCATGTGATTAGCCCAATCGCCTATAACTTCATGTGATTAGCCCCAATTGCTAGTAAGTTCATGTGATTAGCCCCAATTGCTAGTAAGTTCATGTGATTAGCCCTAAATGCTAATAATTTCATATGGTATAGCCCCAATCGCCTATATTAGTGGCGATTAGGATTCCTAATTGCTAGTTGACTTTCCTAAATGCTAGTTGACTTTTCCTAATCGCGTGTACTGCTGCTGTAAGTGTATATTAGCATTCCGAGACCCGATTTAACATGTAGTAACATGCTAGGAACCCCGTAACATGTCTAATAACTTGGTAACGTATATTTGGATGTATTTCGGTGATACGTGAACTATGTGCTATAACTTGTTGTGTGTTAACGTATGTTAAGTATACTTACGTTATTGTATGTTTTGGAGCGTAAACATAACACGGGGAGTCTCGGGTCACCAATGGGATGTCGAGTCTTGTACTTTGGGTCAGTTAAACAGTCACGGTGTTTTTCAAACGAACTTGGTTATGGTCTGGACATCTAGGGACTAATTAACCTGCGGGTTATTAGTCTAAGTACTTGTAACTGTCGTATGTTAGGTCGCCACTGTACGGGACTAACATAGCAGCTGAGTTTACTCGGGATTAGGAGTAAAGCAACTTAAGGTGAGTTTACGGCCCCTCTTTTAAACTGGTTTCATACTTTTCGGGGGAGAAAACATGTGTTAAAACGATTATTTGGTAACTACTGTCATACTATGGGTTTCTATTGTGTACTACACGATCTTTGGAAGTCCCGGGGGGAACCATGAATGTGCGGGTTTGCACAACGGGGAAATGTGAATAGCGCTATTGGGAGTGACCAACCCCGCTCGTCGGCTTGGAGGGCCGGGCGAGTGCATATTGTCTCAAACAGGAACAACAGGAACATTTGGAACTATTCGGGCACAACAACTGGTATTCGTGTTAGTAATGGTTTTCCAATCGTGGTAGTAACAAAACGTACGCCTAGCTAGCGTATACTGGTTTTCTATTTGTTATAGTATGGACAGGTGGACTTGGTACTTGAACTGCAAACCTGTAAACTCACCAGCATTTTTGTGCTGACGTAAACTTTTACATGTTTTCTCAGGTCGCTAAGGTAGCACAGGGGAACTAGGGCGCACGCGTCTGCACGGCGTCTAGATAGAGTTGCATGATTTCATAAACATTGAACTTTGGTTAATTATGTTGAACTTTATTTTGAATAAGCTTCCGCTGTAAACGGGATTTTAAAACTATGTTTTGGTATTGCATTAATTACATTTAGACTTGTTTATTGTGATCGTTGGTTTGGATCCTGGTTTGTCATGCGCCTCGCGGTAAAACTCCGCAAGTGGATTTTGAGGGTGTGACATAAACCCCAAATAAAAAGTTTTTCAAATGAGTTAAGTCAAAAAATACAAAAGTTGAGATCGACCCATTAAATTATGATTGAACAATAAAGAAGATCATAAGCTATATTAACATCACCAATTACAAACTAATAAGATGGATTAAACCACAAGAATGTATCAAAAAGTTCTTAACCTTTGACGCCAGTCTTTTATTTGCTTCATCCAGTTCTAGATTCTTTTTCTACAACTTTGTAGCCGTGATACCAATCCGCAAATATCACTCTGCAACAAATGAACCAAACAAGATTTTAAGCATATAAGAAGGCATCACGAAGTACATCAAGATTTCCACAACACTCGAAGCTGAAGTCTACCCCACCTTCTGTCATCTCTCTTATTTTCTGTATGAGTTCAGTGAAAAATTTATTAACATTAAAATACATCATCATAATGCTTAATCATATGAATACTATGATAACAAATGTTTAGAAAATGATAAGAAATTTAATATATACATACATGTGCTACAAACTTACCTCATAGTTACAAGATCCCTTGGGTTTATAAAGTTAGTCTTGCCCAATCTCCAAAATTTATTTACAATAAATTACTTTAATTATAATTAATTATTCAACAAAGATGTAACCTATGAAAAATATTAATGAATGGCTAAATATTAAATCAATTTTTTCTTGGAAAAAAATAATATGGATCTTAATATATGTTTTGTAGCTTGCATGTGGTATAAGTTGGTTGAAACAAATGCCACATGAAGGAAACGTCTACGCAAATTTTTCCAAGTTTAGTGAGAAACACCTTAAGAACCCATAAACATGAGAACGCCTAACGTGTATATACTTGGAAATACAAAAAAACACAAAAGTTGAGATCGACTCATTAAATTATGAATTAAGCTTAACAATAAAGAAGATCATAAGTTATATTAACATCACCAATTACAAACTAATAAGATGAATTAAACCACAAGAATGTATCAAAAAGTTCTTAACCTTTGACGTTAGTCTTTTATTTGCTTCATCAAATTCTAAATTCTTTTTCTACCACTCTTGTAACCGTGAAACCAATCCGCAAATATCACTCTGCAACAAATGAACCAAACAAGATTTTAAGCATATCTTAAATACTCATGCCTTGACCATTCTTAATCAAGCATGTTTTTTTTTTTCATTTTTTGGTTGCAAATTAAAACATCTGATAAGAAGCACAACAAACACCATTATAGATTAGCCTACACCTAAATTAAGCCCTAATTAGAAGGAAAAACCCAACTAATTTCACAAAAATCCTCTATCCAAAACGTGAAAATTCCATAAAACATACATGATCACTTCACAAACAATTAAAAAAACGCACAAAGTACCTCTAAAAAACATACTAAATGATTAAAAAACAACAGATTCATTGAGTTCACGAAATACCTCTAAAAAGGTTCAATTGAACAACATGGATTTGAGGCCTGCGATTTCTAGGATTGACAATCAGAATCATAAAATGCTTGTGGAATTTCAGAATCTATAGTAGATGTTTGAGTTGGTGGATTAAAGGTGAATATTATGATTCAAAATGATGATTTTATAGTTGTCATCAAATTAAATTGAAACAATAACTTTTCATCAATGGATCATTAATTTCTTGGAAGGTGAAAGGTGGAAGGGTATTATGGGGATGAGATTTTAGTTTTTAACTAAAAACAAAACACAAAATTACTATCATAACCTCCAAAGTGTCTTAATTGTCATAACTATGCCTATTATACCCTTAAATTTGTTGTTTAAGTATGTTGTACATGTTGCTTTTTAAGTAGTATGGAAATGAAAATGACCATGTTGGCCATCACTCCTCCTTTATAATGTATATTATAGATTATAGATTATAGATATTATATATAAAACTAAAAGTTTAAGGGTAGTGGATGATAGTGTTGCCAGTGATTTTATAGTTTGAGGATACTTTAGAGTAGATATAATGTGACAGTGGAGGATTGTTGGGTGTGAGAGTATGTGAGGGCAGTGTTGAAGCCCCCCCCCCCCCCTCTCTTAAAATTACACAGTGTGGGGGCGTGGAGGCTAGCATGGGACATTCTTGGTGGAGATTTTCATCGGTGTGGATAAGTCCTGGCGGCGACGTGGAAGGTTTTGATTGGACGCATGAAAGGTTTGTGGTTGAAAAAGTAACCGTTGGTCCCTCTCAACGGTTGTTTTTTAAATAGTCTGAACCAAATTAATTTTAGACTTTATTACCCCACACCACACTTTTCATAAATCACATCATTTACCATTTTATCGTTAACCCCATGTAGACACCGTGGACCGAGGAGGAAAAACTAACCTTAACGTTGGGTTGTTTAAATCTGCACGAAAATACTAGAGTTTTAAGCACACTTCATGCGTCAGCCGAATTTTGAGTGCTTGTTGGCGAGGACACACCGCGATAGTGATTCACTCAACCACAAGTAGTTGGACATCAAATCCAGAGGGTAACCTGGTTTTACCCAACTATTACCTCAACGAGTTTCTCGTATGGGGTAGTATGGTTTCCAGGCAAAGATCAGTTTGCGCGGCGGCCGTGGCCCGATAGAATATCGCATTCGCGGGCGGAGTTGACGGGTAATCATCTTTGACGAAACCCGGTGACCAATTCGATCAGTACATAAAAAGTCACTCTTAAAAAAACAAAAATGAAAGAAAGATTAAAAAGCAAATTACAGTTTACACAAACAATACGTATGCTTCGATATAAATCACATATTTAATGTTCGGTTTAGATAATTATATTAGTAAGTTTAGTTATTTTTTTTAACAAATTTTGAGTCTAACGCTAATTTACATTAAAAATATGTTTTATTTTTATAGAACGTACAATCTAAAGGTGTAACTAGTTACAGTGGTATGACTTTGACCAAATTACAACACTATTCGACTAATAAAGATTAAGGTGAAAATCATAGTGTGTCATCCTCTCAAATTATGTCACGTCAGAATTTAAATACCACTATTAGGTTAGGGTGGTTATATTTATTAGGAACTGAGTTTGACTGTTTTGATTATTTAAGTAATAAAAACAATGAATGAAATGAATTATAAATGGAAAGTGCAGCGAAATGATAAACTATTAATCAAAACAAGAGAATAAATATTTTTCAATCGAATGCTTTCATAAACTCAAATGATTACAAACAATTGTACAAGTACTCTCCCTTAGCATGATCACTCAGTGCTTGTTTGTCAAAGACTTAAGCATGGCTACTGGCGAGAAAGTTTCCTTATAATCAATTCCCTGAGTCTGAGTAAAACATTTCGCTACAAGCCTTGCTTTGTAGGTTTGCACATTCCCATCCATGTCAGTCTTCTCCTTGAAGATCCATTTGTTTCCTACAGTCCGACATTCGGTAGGAAGATCAACCAAATCCCAGACTTGGTTATCATACATGGATTGCATCTCTGCACTCATGGCTTCTTGCCATTTCTTAGATTCCGAATCCAAGATTGCAGTTTTGTAAGTAGCAGGCTCAACTTCATCAATCATGAAGATATCATCATACCTTTCAGGTGCACGACGATCCCTAATACTTCTTTGAACACTTGGTGTTTCGGTTGTTTCTTGAGTCTTCTCAGGCTCAACTTCAACAACTTGATCGATTACTTCTGGTTTTGTCTGAACAACTGGTTCAGTCACTTGTGATTCTAGAATTTCTTTCAAGATCCACATGGTTATCTCCAATTCCTCGCGCCAGAAGCTCTTCCTCCAAGAAAGTGCCTCTGCATTTAGTGAAAATCCTATTTTCAAGAATAGGTAACCGATCTTCTTAGCGTATCCGACGAAAACCACTTTTTTGCCTATGGGATCTAGTTTATCCGAAGATTCTAGAGTGACATAAGCATTACATCCCAGACTTTAAGATAGGATACATTAGGTTTCTTTCCTTGCCATACCTCATAAGGCGTTTTGTCAACCTTCTTTGTTGGAGCTATATTTACAAGTCTTGCGGCAGTTTCCAAAACATAACTCCAAAAGGATTTTGGAATGTTTGTTCGACACACCATTGATCGAATCATATCTAATAGAGTTCAATTTCTCCGCTCAGACACATCATTATGTTGTGGTGTTCCAGGTGAAGTGAGTTGTGAAACTATTCCACAATCCTTTAGATGGTCGATGAATTCCTGACTAAGATATTCATCGCCTCAATTTGATCGAAGCATCTTAATAGTTCTATTCAGCTGATTTTCTACCTCGTTTTGGTACTCCTTGAACTTTTCAAGAGTTTCATGTTTATGCTTCATAAGATAAACATAGCCATATCTACTTAAATCATCAGCAAATGTAACAAAGTATCTTTCTCCATGTCTTGACATTGTTATGAATGGACCACATACATCTGTATGTACAAGTCCTAACAGATCAATAACTCTTTCTCCAACATTTGAAAGATGTGTTTTTGTTAAATTTCCACTCAAGCATGATTCGCATTTGCCAAACGACTCTGAACCCTTAGAATCTAGGATTCCTGCGGTTTTGGAAATACGCTAACGAGTTGTTGTTGCAGCATGCGCGTTCAAGGAATAAGGATATTCAATTGCGAAAGTCAAGGGAAAAGAATGATTTAGCAGAATAGATCTTTACTAGCTTTCTTTCCTGTACTATTGTTGTTTCCTCATCCATGAGGTTTGTTAGGATACTAATCTCAGTAATGCGCCACCTGGTGTAACCCTTGGTCCCCACCAGTGACGTGTTCATAATCAGGTTTAGAACTAGGAGATAACATATCTCCTGAAATAATGTGTGTAGATATTTTTAGCTAAAAGCTAGTTGTGCACTTAAGCTGTAAGTGTACTAATACTTATGCTATGATGATTATAGACTAGACTCAACATGCAGTCCTAGTTCACTATAACCAATGCCTCTGATACCAATCTGTCACACCCTCAAATTTCCACTGCGGGGTTTACACCGTGAGGCGCATGACACACCAAAATCCCATAGCCATAAGTCATATGAACGAACTCTAAATGCCCAAACCATTTAGTTCATTTTCAAAAATTCAAGTTTAGTTAAGCTGCAGAAGCGTAATCAAAATTTAAACCTTTTAAAACCATGCGCAAAACAACGCGCCCAAATTAAAACTATATGAGAGAAAACGTAAAGCATGATATGTAATTTAGGTGTATGCCCAATACCCCAAATGCAGTGAAACGTGTTGTGCTTCCTAATCGTGACACCGAAAGCTAACTACCTGCAAAAGCATGTATATCGTGTGTCAACATAAAGTTGGTGAGTTCACAAAGTAAAGAAGGTGAGTAAGTAAACGCGCGGGTTTCCAAAACCACGTAACCAAGTAAAAGTGTAGGTCCCCAAGACCACGTAACAGCAAGTAAATGCGTAGGTTCCAAAAACCGTGTAACCACTAGTTCATCGCATGCCAAGGGTAGCTAACCCATTCAGGATAACTAACACCGATATACCGAACTGCTAATGTACGTGTTGTCACAAATGTGAGCGGATTCCCTTGCATCATTACCTATCAACAATGATAATATGTTAAGTTACAGTTCACTCCCGCACTCCCCTGAGCCGGTGTGAGGTTTGCCAGGCCTAATAGCGCTATCAACTAGTAACCCGCTTGCCATAACCCGGAAACTCATTCGGTATGTGAAGGACTTACAGTGATAGAATTGGTTTAGTTCATCAAGGACAAAGTTTGTGAACTAGCAAAAACCCGACCCATACAAGGAGTCAAAACCCGACCTACACAAGGAGTTAAAACCTGACCCACACAAGGAGTCATAGCACCCCAAAATCCGGGATGTGAAAGTAGTCCCAAACCGGACTAGAAAAAGTTAAGTAAGTTGTCTCAAACCCGAGACGCATGCTTTTGAGAAAAGAGTAGTGAAACTCACCTTAGGATGCAAGAAACTAATCCAAACTTCACAAATAGGATGTGCTACCGAGTCCCTATTACATGTGTCACTAAGTGAGTATATGTGTAATATCATTACACCATATGACCCGTTTTTCCAAGACGTTTCAAAGTTCAAAACCGTGTAAGTGACACCTACTGATTCTAAATGCACAAGTAAACCCTACGGACCCGTTGGTGAACACAATAATTAACATCAGCTATGCACTTCATACACACCTCATATAAGTTGTCATACAAGTTCATGTCAAATACAAGTCATACAAGACTCCAAATAGACACATAAGTGTATATTTCATAATCTGTGTTTTTTGGACAGATTATGCACTGTGAAAACCAATTTATTAAAAATACTTTCCCATTTAATTAGACTCCCAAAATTTTACTAAATATTCCATGGGTCTAATAGACAAGTCCATATTTTTAGTTCGTGAAAAAACCATATACAAAAATTATGAAAAATCACACAATACAACTATATCCAAAAAATACTCACAATAGATCAGATTAGTAGGAAAATTCCCAAATATTGTGTGTTCATCCAAACGGGATGAATCTACTTGGAAAAGCCAAGTTATTCCAATATTGACCTACTGTCCAAATTTCATAATTTAATTCTTTGTAAAACTCAAGTTATGATCGTTTAAAGTAGACCCAGTTTAATAATCCGAAAATCTGATATGACCTTTAATCAAAGAAAATTCCAAAAACCTATCAAACGACGTCCAAATCAGATAATTTTGCCCATTATGAAATCTAAGACCATGTATAATAAAACCATGCAAGGAAATAATCAAAAATAATAATTTTATGTCACGTAACAGACCCTACAATTCGACCCAAACATTCTGTCTAGATTTTAATCATGCATAAACTCCTATTAAAACCACTCATATACGCATATAATCGATCAACAATACTCAAAAACCATCATACAACATTCATAAGACATAACATGATTACAACCTTACAAAATACATGCTAAACATCATCAACCATAAACCCTAGAAGTCTAAAACATCCTAAACATGCATATCATGCAACCTATCAAATAATAATCACATAAGAGTATGTTTAGCCCATTCAATCTTTATAAACATCAAGTTTTAATCTTTATGAAAACGTTTCAGACCTGGACAAACTCGGTTATGATGTTTTAAAAACATATTAAAGAAGATTAAAACACAAGAGATTGAATATTATACCGTAAGCACTTCAAAACTACCAACCGATTGCTCTCCATGCTTCCCGATCGATGTTCTTGAGCCTTAGCAGGTGTTTGAGGTTAATATTTTCGTAAATAGGCAGTAGGGGGCGATTAGGGTTGAGTTTATGGGGTACTTGGGGCTTAATATTTCTTAAATATGGGTTTTAGGTCGGTTTAATACGTCAGAGTCCTGCAAGCGGCCACTCGGTCTGAGTGACCTGCCGCTCACTCAGCCTTGCGTCACTCCAGGTGCTCTGGTCCAATGTATTGCGTGTTTTCTTCGACGTTTTCACTATTTTGGACCATATCTAGTGTAACCCCATGTGTTAAGACCCCAACCATCCTAACGATTCATCCATTACGGTTTTTGTTGGAGAATAACCGCAACAAACGAACAAAAACGGATAACAGAAATCTCTGAAGGCACGTGATCGCTTTCAGATTGAATTAATTCGACGGTTTTATCGAATATTCAATCGGATACAATCAGAGATTGAGAATTTTCTGTATGTTGTGATTGAGATTTTGAGAACGAGAGAGATTGACCAAGAAGAAGAGATTTTCGTAATGAAAAACTTGGGCCATTAACTGCCTTTTAGGCAGTTTTTCCAAAGGTTTCGATATTGCCAAAAATAGTCCCTCTATTTCTGAAAATTAATTTTTGACATTGCCAGCTCAACCCCAGCCAAGGGCTCTGCCCCTTGGACCCTGCTCCGAGGGGCGCTGCCCCGGACCCCAGTTCCTTAGGGGCTTCGCCTCTAAGTTCATAATAAATTCAAATAGGTGTGCACTCCGCACCACCATACCTATATGATGTATTATTATGAACATATTGGGCAAACAGTCAATCCAATTAAACTAAAATATCCAACAATTTTTAATAACACGTTCGGTTTAAGTTCACGTAATCACATACAGTTTGCACATAGTTTCATAGAAACACGTAAGTGTAATCAATCTCAATCAATCAATTAACAGTTTTCTAATTTCACAATGCACCAACGTTCGGGGTTCACTATTCATGTATATAGTTTGGTGATTCCCCGAATTACCACTTCATGCAGTTATTAACCTAGTTAGGTAGAATGCAAGGAATGTAAGTACAAGTTGACTAGAGTCTAGTTAAAATAAGAACTTGAAATTGCGGGGTATCACACAATTCATCACTCAAGGGGGGATTCAAGACGAGCCAAGTGATCAACATATACCTTCATCTTTAGCACATGAGAGCTAACTGGTGTTCCCTCTTGCATACGATTGGTTATAAGCAATCGCATCACATTAAACCTCTCATGACAAGCCTTTTGTTGGAACATTTCCACTAGGTGCTCATTCATCTCGTATGCATCCATGTCTTCCATGGTCCTTTGAAGTTCAGGGATCATGGATGCCAACATCAGACATGTGACTTTCAAAGAGTCATCAAAGTGCTTAGCATAGTTTGTATAAGAAATAGTTTGTTGGCTGATGAGTTCATCAGGGACTGGTGTTTCAAGAACATACAATTTGTTCTCCGCCTTAAGAACAATTTTCAAGTTGCGGTGCCAGTCCATGAAGTTGGAGTGGTTCAGTTTGTCCTTCTCTAATATGCACTTGAGAGAGAATTGGGAAGAGGAATTGTTTTCAGTTGACATCTACAAAGTTCAAAATTAACTGATTAGTAGTTTATGTTTTAAATGTCCCAATTTATCTTATGACCCAAAAGCAAAATTAATTAGGATGAGACCCCGATTCATCAATACACAGAGAATTGGCTTAGCACTATCCACTGGTATGATTAGGTACGTAAACAACAATTGTTAATTGTATTCACTAGACAACTCTCCATTTGGGGTTATCGCTTAAAAGTGATGTATGTTTAATCCCAACTATGCCCACTTGATAAACAAGTGATGTTTGGTCCTATACTGTTAACTGTAACACCGGCCTATGTTAAACAGGAAACGCGATGATTACCTTCTTTCACGATCAACGCCCAGATGCAGGGTTAAGCACTAACATTTGGGTTCGATTTAGAATGAAGTGTTAACTCGTTAAGGGTGACATAAAACATCAATTTAAAATTGGAATTTATTTTATTATTTACCATAAATATTTTGAATAACTTGTAGCATGATGCGAGTCACACAATAGTTTAAAATCCAATTTTATATAATTCGTGATAATTGAAACTTCTTTCAACACTCGACACAGTATAGTTTTAAATACCCTATTTAAACTACATTGGTCATTTTATCTCGAATGAACTTGTTTTAATATTAATAAAACTATTTTATTAAATATTCTTTTCAGTTTTATAAAACTTGTTTTAATAAAACCGTTGCCATGATTGTGAAAATTTTTATGTATTTTGCGTTATCTCGATTATTTACAATAAATAAAACACAACCACTAAATATATAATAATAAAATAAACGAATCGAGCCCCTAATAGGTCGCCCGTTTCGTTTTAACTAGAAACGAAATGAACTATTCTAAAGGGTTTCAAAAACTATTTTGATAACTCCCACTTGACCCGAGATCTCTATCTTCATGGAACTTGTTCGTCTTTTATCTTCATCTTGATCTTGTACTTGTAGGATTACAAAATAAATTTGAAATACAAATAAAACAAATCTATTCTAATCATAACTATTACACCGGATCCAATATCTGTAATAAAAATACAAATCAATAAAAAATAAAACCATCACAAACACAACCATGACAAGGGTCAAATACCTAGGGCTCGATTCACATCACAATCCATAAACAACAAAAGGCTTTTGATCTTTTGTCAAAATAAACAATTTTTGACAAATAAAACATAGATCAAAATTATAACTTTTACCATCTATACGCACGTAACCGTGGCTCTGATACCACTGTTGGGAATCATGGTATCATATACGAAGCGGAAGCGGTTTATATATATTAGCAAAAGTCAAATATATATACTTATATATATAGCCGATTTATATATATATATATATGTATATATATATAATATTAATTGATTATATTAATCCGATTAATAAAATATTCTCTATCAGGATCTCAGTTAAATGCATATAAACAAATAAATAATATAAACAACCATAGGGGGTTTAGTAATCAACCTTTGACGATTACACCAGAATTGTAACACGCGGGTTACAACGAATCCTCACTAGTAGGAAGTTCAATCCTCGCTAAACGTACATGAGAAGTATTGAAGCAATATAATATGTACAAATACTACAACATGCTGTAGCATTGGTACTTGTACAAAGACTTTAACAATACTAATATTATACTAAACTACTGATGTAGAATTCGGTTAAAATCTTCTATCAAACATCTGAGGAGTGACAAACTACTGATGAGTAGTTTGTCTTCAGCAGTTCTTCAGAGACTTGTCTGGTTGGTCTTCAGAACTTCTAATCATTACTCGTTAGTACTTGATATCTTCTTCTTCAGCAGTTTCTATACTTATATTTATTTGCAGAAACATGAATTAGACTAAGATATCCAAAAGTTGTTTCGTCAATCCTCCTTGTCCTTATAATCTCCCCCTAGATTGATGAAGCCAAAACCTTATCTAATCCTTTATTCGTTTTTTCTGCCATCAAGAATCTTCTATATTTTTCTGATCATGGAGGTCTTGAGTTGATGTACTTGTTGTTCAGTAAGAGATCCTTATTGGGGTTCAAGATGTTGGATGGTGAGCAGGTCTTTTGCTGACAGATTCTTCAGTTCATCTATTGAGGTGATGACCTTACTTGAACGATCTCTTCTTGTGACCATCACTGAGTTTGAATCAGTGAATGACCATTTCACTCAGTTTACTTTATATTGGTCAAAGTCTAAAGTATATGGGACCATGCTAGTCTCCTGGTTTGTTCCTAATTGTGGAATATTTTCTATTTCAGTGACCCTCGGGTGGGATTCCCTTCTTTCTTTAGTGTTCACAACATCAAGTATATTACTAAAAGTAGGAAGATGATGTTCAGTAATTACCTTAGTGTGTTTCTTGGTAGTTATGGTTTGTTGTAGTTGGTAAGCAAATGTTGAAGGATCATTGAATTATATGAGCAGAGGTTTTTCTTCAACCACAAAATCTCCTTGTACAATGGTGTTGCCTTCAAACAATACCATTTTGAAATCTCTTTTGATGGTCTCCTTTGGCTTCTTTTTGGTAGCAGGCTGTTTTGTTGATGATTGTTTGACACCAGAAGTTTTAAACTCCTCTGGATTAGCAGCTCTATCAGCCTTGAATTTATTGTAAGTGTCATATAATGTATCTTCTCTCCATTTGGATACTGAATTCTTTGAACCATATCCATTATCTACCGACTCTTGTATGATTTCAGCTCTCTTTGCCCTTCTATCTTTCTCGGTAGCTAGAATGTCAGATACAAGCTGAGCTCTATGTGTTAGTTCTTCAATTGAGAGCCCTTTGAGTGAGTACTTCTTTGTTTTGTTGTTTTTGCTGATGAAGGTCATCAACTGTTGTCTCTTGTCTTCTTCAGCAACTCTTTCTTGTTCTTCCAACTCACTCAACTTCTCTTCATACCTTGTTAATTTTTCATTGTAGCTTAAGTCATCCCTTGCTTCTAGGCTGTTCCAGATCTCATCTTTCATTGCCTTCTTCTTTGCTGCCTTTAAACTCTTCTCCATAAGTTCTTTAGAAATTGATATGGGAGTAGGGATTAAAACAGTTGTTTGAGTGGGTGCAGGCTTAGGAATATCAGCTGGAGTAGGTTCAGTTGCCTTAGAAGGCTGTTCTGTTTCATTCTTGGAAGTGTCAACTACTGAAGGGTTAATCTGAGTATCAACTACTGAAGGATTGTCTTCAGTACTTCTTTCTTGGCCTTCAGCAGTTTCTTCTATAGTGCTTTGGGATTTCTTTTCAGCCGCTTCACTAAGGAGCCTTTCTTGTTTTTCTTGCCAGTCATGCCTTTCTTTCAAGGTTGTTTCTTGTCTTGTCATGACTGTTTGCTTTTGGGCATCCTTGAGATGTTGTGCTTCTCTGGCCTTTTTGGAGGCTTCAAGCGACACAACCTTTGGTTCCTTAGACATCTCCCCCATTTTGGCTTCATCCACTTCTGGAAACCAAGGAGGTGGAGGTGTTACACCAGATAGATGAGCAAGTTGTCTTTTGTTGTCTTCCATCTTTCTTGACAACTCACCAAGTTTGTGGTCTATGGCATTATTGATCATCTCAAGTTGAGTTTTGTTCTTTAGCTCCATAGAAGTCATAAAGTCTTTGAGATGTTGGGAAATTAGTTGATGTACCATCTGGTATAGGGGACCAGCTAGGCTGCATAAGTGGTTCAAGTCTATGCTTGATGATCCAGGGAATTGGGTAGACTTTTGCTGTGGAGGGGGTGTTTTTGGGTGATCCTCAGTATGAACTAGGGATGCCACTTTAGGGGAATTAGGGTTCAAGTGGTCTTTAACCTGATCCTTTGTGACTAGCTCTTTTGAGCTTATATATATCAGATTCTGGACCTTAACAATAAGCCATCAATTCATGTTGTAGAGAGTTTCAAACATCATCCAAACTAATGGAATCATCTGAATCCCTGGTGACATCCTTAATGAGTATGTCATCAGTTAAACCATGAGCTAGGCCCAACATAGTAGTTTCATGAACCTCTTTTTCTTGGTACTAAGGTTTTCCTACTTCAGGCATAAAGCCTTCATCAGTAGTTGCCACATTTGAGGTCTTAGCTATGGTACTAATGTCCTCTAATCCACCACTGGGTGGTATGAGAGTAGTAGTAGCCTCAAATGTACCTAAAGTCTCTAAGTTTGGGCTTAGACACCTTGGTTCATCCTCTTCTCTTGGGATAGGGCTGATAACATCCACATCCTTGTCTGTTTATGAGGTTGTATCGCCTGTTTCAGCCCAGGGAGAATTTGAGCTATTTCTACTGTTTGATGTGAGAGTTCAGGTTCAGTAGTTGCTAGTAAAGGTTCAGTAGGTTCAGTAGTTTCAAAAGAAGGGTCAGTAGTTATGGACTTTTTGGGTTTCTTCCTTTTAAACAAAATGCTTATGGGAGCTCTTTGAGGGGTGTGAGATGGATGAGACAGAGAGGATGTTTCAGTCACACCTTCTTGAAGTGCAGATTGCACATGAGCTGGTTCAGGCATCTCATCCTCCTGAATAACCTTTCTTTTTGGGTTGGTGGGTTTGGATTTTTGTTGTTTTGGCTATTTAGGCTTTTTGGGAGTAGGTTTTGAAGATGTTTGTTCCTTGGGGACTATGGCTTGTTCCCCTTGGTCATCTTCTGGGAAAAGTGTCGGTTTATTATGCCTAGAGAACACTTGTGAGGTCAAAGGATTTAGCTTTGCAGCCTCACCCACAAGTATTTCATCACCAAGTTCTTTTATTATGCATTGCATAACAAATCTTGGGTACAACAAAAGTTTCTTTTTATCATTTTGGTGATGCAACACCAACTCATTAAAGAAAACTGATGATGCCCTGAATTTGGTTTCATTCACAATTGAATGGAAAATTGGTTGAAAAGTAGAGGGCATCTGATCATAAGATCCAGTTTTAGGACTTAAACACATGATGATGTAATGAAACAAAATTTTGTATTTTGCATCAAAAAATTTCTTATAAATTTTAGCATGTGAAAGAGTACCTTGGTAACCACACTCAGTCATGGTTAGTTGAATGTCAGCACTGGGAATTTGTTCTGGTGCATCAGCATCATCTAGACCAAGTCTTATTCCCAAAGTAGCTGGTGTGATCGCCATAACTTTCCCTTGGATGGTTGATTTGAGGGAAATCACTTTATTGTTCACAGTCACCGCCTCGGCATTTGCCCATAACTCATTTAGAGTTTGAATGTGAATTGGAGGATCAATGGTGAAAGCTGTGTAGAACTGGGATTTGACAACTAAATCAATGATTTCGTCGTAATGGGACCAAGCTAGATCTTTCACGAAGTAGCCTCTTTGATTGTGTCCCTGTTTCAGTACGAGAGCCATGGTGTTTCTTGATCGGATAGTGTTTTTGATGTTGCAGGGGAGGGTTTATGAGTGTTTTGAGAGAGAAAGAGGGAATTTTTGCTTTTTGAATGGATAAGTGTGAGAAAAGGTGTTTATCAGAAGTTTATAACCGCCCTAGGTCAAACTTCTGAAATGGGAAATGTCTGATTTGCCCTTATTGACAAAACTGCTGATGAAGCAGATTATTCATCAGTAGTTCCCATTTTCTCTTCAGTAGTTTGTGAAAACTGATGAGAACAATTTATAAACACATTTAACTTCTGGAGATTATTTTAATCAGAAGTTAGTCATTTTTCTAAAAATATCCCCATTCCAGCGTTTGTGACAGATTAGTAACAATGTAAGTGAAAGCAAAATATGTGCAGGAAAATGAAAAACACTTACAGTACTTACTCAAAATTTAGCATCCCAAGCATGGATACTAACCTCTAAAATGTTGATGTGTCAAGGGGTTTGGTGAATATATCAGCTATTTGATTAGCTGTTGTCACATGTCTCACCTCAATCTTGCCTTTTTCATAGCAATCCCTAATGAAATGATACGTGATTTCTATGTGTTTTGTCTTTGAAAATTTAACAGGGTTTTGAATTATGCTAATGGAAGATTTACTGTCTACAACAATGGTGTCTTGGTCTCTTTGATTCCATAATCAAGTAATTGATCCTGAAGCCATTGAATCTGTGATGTACAACTTGCAGCTGCAGTGTACTCTGCTTCAGCAGTTGAAGTTGCCACAGATGCTTACTTCTTTGATTGCAAGGACACCAGACAGTTTCCTAAGAATTGACAACCACCAGATGTTGATTTTCTTGACATTTTACACCCTGCATAGTCACTATCTGAAAAAGCTGTTAATTTGGTATTGCTAGAAGCAGGATACCAAATTCCAAGTGTAGGAGTTCCTTTCAGGTATCTGAAAATTCTTTTGACTGCAATTAGGTGTGATTCCCTTAGAGCTGATTGATATCTAGCACAGACACAAGTTGAGAACATAATATATGGTCTAGATGCACTTAAATAAATTAGGGAACCTATCATACATCTATACATGGTTTGATCAATCTGTTTTCCTTGATCATCTGGTTCAACTTGTGTGGTTGGACTCATGGGAGTGGAAGCTGATTTATAGTTTTTTAAAGAAAATTTGTTCAATAATTCTTTAATATATTTAGATTGATGTATAAAAGTTCCACTTGTTGTTTGTTTAATCTGCAGTCCTAAAAAGTACTATAGTTCTCCCATGGTACTCATCTCAAATCTTGATTGCATGAGTTTCTTAAATTCATCACACAGTTTTGAATTTGTTGAACCAAAAATAATGTCATCAACATAAATTTGAACAAGTAGGATGTGATTTTCAACTTGTTTAATGAAAAGTGTTTTATCAATGGAGTCTCTTGTGAAGTGATTTTTGACTAAAAAAGTGGAAAGTGTGTCATACCGAGCTCTAGGAGCTTGTTTTAGCCCATAAAGAGCTTTGTCAAGTTTGTACACCCAATCAGGATGAGAAGGATCCTCAAACCCAAGTGGCTGACAAACATACACTTCCTCTTTTATTTTTCCATATAAAAATGCACTATTTACATCCATTTCAAAAACTTTAATTTTGTTGGAAATTGCATAAGCCATAAATAACCTGATGGCTTCAAGCCTTGCAACTAGAGCAAAGGTTTCATCATAGTCAATTCCTTCTTTTTAAGAATAACCTTGTACCACCAGTATTCCCCTTTTCTTGATGATTAAACCAGACTTATCTTGTTTGTTTCTGAAAACCCATCTTGTGCCAATTGGTTGTTTGTTTGGAGGTAAGGGACCGATTTCCCAAACCTGTTGCTTCTTCAACTGTAATAGTTCATCTTGCATTGCTTCAACCAAACTGTTGTCTTTGAGGGCTTCCTGATATTTCTTTGGTTCCAACTGAGAAATGAATGCTGAGAATAAGCAGAAGTTGGAAAGCAGGTTTCTTGTAAGTACCCCTGAGGCAATATCACCCATGATTTGATCCAATGGATGATCTTTGTGTTCAATCAGTTGTTGTAAACCACTGATGGGAGTAGGCTCTTGAACTTCTTCAAACAAACCACTGAGGTTAATAATATCTGGTTCAGCTGTTTGTACATCTTCAGTAGTTGTAGGAGCTGAATCAGAACTTTGAGTTTGTTCATCAGTAGTTGTTGAATCAGAAGTTTGATGAACTTCTGATGGTTTAAAAGATGATTTAATGACTGTATTAGGAGTCCATGATGGAGGACCATTATCATTAAACCCTTGATCACCATTATAAGTGGGTTTAGATGAATTTACAGTCTCTTCAGGTCCGAATTTAAACTGTCAAGGTCAAAGAGTTCAGCAGGATGTGCTCTGATACCAATTGTTGGATCAGTTTCCTTTTTATAAACAGATTCTTATCATGAACACTTGTTTTTATGAACTATCAAAGTAAGTTGCACAGCGGATTAAATGTTAAGTGTTCAAGTTAAAGCTTCACTTTAAACAGGAGTTATTGCTCCCCCTTGAAGTATGAACTAAAGCAGTAAATGAGAATCTAAGATAGTTAATTAATAAAACAGTAAATGCTTCAAATGATTCTCAGATATATTGGACATTATGACTACAAAGGAATGAGTGCATGTTTTGACTCATTGAACTTGACATTTAGTGTTTCTTCAACTATCTTGGTTCTGGAATTGAATACCTTGTAGGCTTTTCTAGTGGAAGAATACAAGAAAGTATCCCGAATCAACTTTAGCAGCAAACTTTGAAATAGAGTCTTTGATATTGAGGATAAAACATTGATATCCAAAAACCCTAAAAAGGAGATAAGGGCTTAATGCCATGAAAAATTTCATATGCAGTTTTGGAATGTCTCTTGGTAATTAAGACTCTATTTTGAACATAGCAAGCTATGTTGACTACTTCAGCCCAGAAATAAAGAGGTAGGCCTGAATCAGCTAACATAGTTCTTGCTACTTCAATCAGTGTTCTGTTCTTCCTTTCTACCACACCATTTTGTTCAGGAGTTCTGGGAATGCTGAATTGTCTAACAATCCCTTTAGACAAACAAAATTCATCTAGAGTTTTGTTTCTAAACTTTGTCCCATTGTCACTTCTTATGACTTTGACAGAGAGAGAATACTGTTTCTCTACTTGTAGAATGAAGAACTTGATAATTTCAGCTGCCTCATCCTTGGAAAATAAGAAGAAGACCCATGTGAATCTTGAGTAGTCATCAATGATGACCAAGGAGTACTTCTTCTTACCAAGGCTCATGATTTTAACGGGCCCAGATAAGTCCATATGGAGTAGTTGAAGACATGCAGTTGTTTTTGTTCTTCAATAGACTTATAGGAGGACTTATGTTGTTTTCCCTTAAGACAGGTACACAGTGTTCTTGACACTGGTATACCTTCAAGGGTAGACCACTGACCAAGCCCATTTTAGTGACTTTATTTATGGTTTTAAAGTTCACATGGCCAAGTCTCCTACGCCAAAGGTCTGTCTCTAAAGTTGATGCCTTTGAGAAGAAACATGCAGTGTTGTTCAGTACTTTGTCTTTATCAATGTTCACTGCATAGACATTGCCACATCTTTTGGCTGTCAGCAAAGTATGATCTTCAATGATCTTCTCTATCAACTTCTGGCCTTCTGGTGATATGATCTTGCATGTTGTTTTGGTGAAAAAGGAAGAATATCCTTTATCACACATTTGTGAAACACTTAGCAAGTTGTACTCAAGCTTTTCAACCAGATTGACCTTGTCAAACTGCATTTTACCAGAGGATACATTGCCATATCCGAGCACATATCCCTTGGCATTGTTCCCAAAGGACACATATCCTTCTCTTTGGCTTATAAAATTGTTGATCATGTACGTGCATCCTGTCATGTGCATTGAGCCTCCACTATCAACATACCAACTGCTATTTAGACCTCTGGAGACCCTCTGCACAAAGAGTAGATTAGTTAGATTTAGGAACCCAGGCCAATTTGGCTTTGGATGTACTCTTGAGAATAGGAATAGTAGCAGTTTGTTGTAGACCAATTTTAGAAATTCATGTCTTTTTGGCAATGGATTTATTGTTAAGAACAATGGTGGGACCTTTTTGAGGTTCACCATCAACTTTGGTCATCAGAAGTTTAACCATTTTTATCAAATCTTTTACCTCAGCGGTTTGTGAAACTGCTGAAGGCTTAGGTCTAACTTCTGAAAAAGAATTTTGAGAGGAAGACTGTGGTTGAGCTTTAGTCTTTCTTTGAGAAAAGGTGTTACTTGGTTGCTGTTTGATGGGATAAAAAGTGTTTTCATAATCTTGTTTGATATGTTTTCCCACAACCAGTTATAAAATCTTCTTGTTGTACTGATTTCCTTTTCTATAGCTACAAAATTTTGTTTTGTAGTTAAACAGACCACAAATTTCATAAGGTTTTGCCTTTCCTTTCAGATTTTCAGGAGTTTTGGAAGGCAAAGTACTGACAGTTGTTAAATTTTGAATTTGGTCATCAGCATTTTTCAGGGTCTCAACTCCTGATGTAGATGAAACTACTGATGATTCAATGCTAGTTATATCTACTTCTGCAGGACTTTCTTTTTCATTTTTAAGAAAGTTCTGATGAAAAGATGTGCAGTCTTTCATATCAGAAGTTTGAACTATTCTACTCCCATCATCAGTAGTTTTGGGAGCAAAATCAGTTGGTGATTCAGTGTGATTGTACCCTATGCCAAACTTAACATTTATGAAGTTTGTTTGTTAGGCAGCATTTGGTAACCTCTACATGACTCCACCCAATCTTCACAATCAACCTTGGTGTCAGCAAGCTCTTTTCTGACATTTCCTAGGTTTTCTATCATGCTTTTTATATGTGCTTGGGTTTCAATAGCATTATTAGTTAATTTAGAAAATTCTTTTGTTTTTGAAACAAGTTTTCTTTCTAAATCACATTTCATTTGAGTGTATTTTCTTTCAGAGTCATTGGCCTTGCCTTGTAGATGCACATTGGTCTCTCTTATTAAAGCAAATGATTCTTTGCAAGATTTTGAGCAAAGTTTTAAAAGAGACTCTTTTGATACATGTGATAAGGCAGCATTAGAGGAGCATCCCTCAAAAGCCATTAAGGCAAAGTTCTTTCTGCCATTATCAGGTTCACCCCAGTTGATGTCAAACATTTTGTTGTCTGCATCAGGACTGCATTTTGTTGTGTCAAATGGAAGACTGCTCCATTCAACATACCCATTTGTGAAAAGACTTTATTGAGTGGGTTGTTGAGCTTGTGGAGGTTGTTGAGCAGCAGGAATGGAAGGCATCTGTAGTTGGTTGTACTGTTGATGAGCAAGCATCTGTACATATTGTATTTGTGGCACATATTGGATTTGTGGAGCTTGTGCCTGTACAAAATGTGCACTTCCCTGTGTTCCAAAATTCCTATTGTAACTAGGGTTTTATTGGTTTCCAGACTGTGATTAGTTAAAGTTAGAGCTTCTACACTCTCTAGCAAAGTGTCCCAACTTCTGACACTTATGACATCTCAATTTTGATTTGTCAAAACCAACTTTTGTTGAACTGTTTAGTCCTGGAAATTTCCTTCCTGACCTTTTATAAAATTTGTTAGTTTTTATGCTTACGTGGCCAATTGGTGTAGTATATCTATTTCCTCTAAGTCATCACTACTGAAATTTTTTAAATCATCCATTATAAAACACATGTTATTAGTAGTTTGACTATTTTCATCATTGTCATAAGCTGGATATGACCTTTCTGATGAGATCCCAGCAGTTATGTCAATGTTATCAAAAGATCCAAAATCATTAGAAAAAGAAGGTGAATCTTGTCCTAAGAGTGTTGTGCTACCTGGAATATAGTCATCAGCAGTTTTTCCAGAGTTTTGTAACTTTTTCTTTTGATTGGTTTCTCTTTCAAAAGTAAGTAATCTCCCATGTAATTTTGTGAGTGAGAGAGAATCAAAATCTCGTCCTGACATGAGAACTAAAGAATAAGTTTCCCATTTTTCTGGTAAAGACCTTAAAAATCTTTGAAGCCTAGATGAGTTTGTGTAGGTCTGACCATTTAACTTTAACTCAGATATTAATGAAGAGAATCTTTCAAATTGTTGTGTTAAAGTCTCTTCATTAACATGAGTAAAAGTTTCATATTGTTGAGCAAGAATTTCTCTGGTGTTGGCTATCACCTCATCAGTTCCTCCAAACTGTTCTTTAAGGCAATCCCACAGCTCTTTGGCACTTTCACAATGTAAAAGCCCAGCATAGATTTCATTTGGGAGAGCCATAGCCAACATAGAGAATGCCTTAGCATCCAGCTCAAGTTTTAGGAAAGCTTCTTCAGTGTAGTCTTTTGGTTCTTTTGTTCTTTCTACTTTAGTTTCTGGATTAGTAATTACTGGTTTAGGAGGTCCATACATGACACACTTCCAACATCCAGTATTTTGATGAGATAAAGTATGTGTAATCCTCCTTTTCCAGATATTATATTCATTTCTGACTAGCATAGGAGTCTTAATGGCAGATCTAGTATTATGAGGGTCCATTTTTAAGAAATATGATTGATCAATGGTTTCTTAAAGTGATGGAGGTTTAAAAAGTTAACTAAAATCCTTTATTGAATATCAATAAGAGCCTGTGTCTGATTCTCAATTTGTTAGATTGATATTTGATCAGATGAACCAGATGCTCTGATACCAATTGTTGGATCAGTTTCTTGTTTATAAACAGATTCTTATCATGAACACATGTTTTTATGAACTATCAAAGTAAGTTGCACAGCGGATTAAATGTTAAGTGTTCAAGTTAAAGCTTCACTTTAAACAGGAGTTATTGCTCCCCCTTGAAGTATGAACTAAGGCAGTAATGAGAATCTAAGACCGTTAATGAATTAAACAGTAAATGCTTCAAATGATTCTCAGATATATTGGAAATTATACCTACAAAGGAATGTCTAAAATAGTGGGATGAACCCATCTATTTATAGACCAAAAGTAAACGTACATGAGAAGTATTGAAGCAATATAATATGTACAAATACTACAACAAGCTGTAGCATTGGTACTTGTACAAAGACTTTAACAATACTAATATTATACTAAACTACTGAAGTATAAGTCGGTTAGAATCTTCTATCAAACATCTGATGAGTGACAAACTACTGATGAGTAGTTTGTCTTCAACAGTTCTTCAGAGATTTGTCTGGTTGGTCTTCAGAACTTCTGATCATTACTCTTCAGTACTTGATATCTTCTTCTTCAGCACTTGATATCTTCTTCTTCAGCACTTTGAGTCTTCTTCTTCAGCAGTTTCTATACTTAGAATTATTTGCAGAAACATGAATTAGACTAAGGTATCCAAAAGTGGTTTCGTCAATCCTCTGTGTCCTTACATGAACTTGTAAACTTGTTTATGAAATGATAAACTGTTTTGGATCCACTTAACTACTTACACGGACTCACCAGCATAATTACTGACCCAAACTCTTTTTAAGCATGTGTTCAGGTACTGCATTTGGATGATTGTGAAGACGGGGTATATGCTTTCTTGTGTGGATTAGAGATTATCATGTTAGAAGGTTCGCGCTTAAAGCATTGCGGTTTAGAGCATCTAGAGATATGTACGCATAGAGATCGGATCGACTACAGTTAGTGGCGAAGCTTGAGAAATTGATCCAGGGTGGTCAGAAATCACCAGTCACGGGACGGGACCTAATTTTTTTTCTATAGCTATTTTTCGAATTATATGTTCGGGTCGGTGATTCGATTCGGGCCGAGGCAAACATTCAAATATCACAGGCATCGGATCGACAGTCATCACATTGACTGTATAACACGAATAACATCCATCACAGTTTATTTAATAATCAGTCTAATACAACTCCTACTTAAAAAAGAATCAAACCGATCAATGCAACCTAACAAATATAACAAATTTAGGGACAAATGTTACCTGACTGAGAGCTAGGGTTCCGATGTGAAGCAAAGAACATCGTACCTACTGTTTTGGGAACAGTCTTTCCAAAGAGACCAAAGACAATTCTTCTCCAATTGTGTAACTTGATGGCTTGAATCTTTGAATGAAGACTTGAAAGTTAAAAAATGAAAGTATGAAATTACCGGGGTGAGATCGAGAGATAGAATAGAGTACAGAGGGTTTAGAGTTTTTTTTAGGTTTAAGCTTTTAATTGGGCTTTTTATTTGGTTTTCCCTAAAGAAAAAAATTGGCTAAATCAAATAATTGGATTGTACCTCTCAAAATTGGCCCAAAAGAAAAAAAAACAAAGAATAATGATAAACTTGGTAAAACAACCGATATTTTGGAACCTTGTATCGTCCGATATATCGTTAGTTTGGTTTATATAATATACCTATTTTTTTCAAAAACAAACGGGGTCAAAACCGTATATACCTAAAAATTTCTATACGAATACTATACAAACGGAACTTCTGAGCGAAAATTTCAGGGGGTCGGCCGCCCCTCCTCGCCTCAACCAACCTGCGCCTTTGACTACAGGACTACACTCATCAACTGCTTCAACGACCATCGCAATTCGTCCCTGCATAGCTTTGAACTATATATTTAATTTGTGTAATTATATTTTGGATTAGAATTTGTATTAAAACATTAAATATTAGTCATCGTTGCTTCCGTTGTGCAAGTTTGGCATCAATCTGTATTTTCATTCAGGACCCACTGGTCGGGTTGTTACAATACGAAAGAACATAAAGTGGTTGAAATCAATTGATTACATGTAAAAACACTGATTACATGAACATAATGCGCAAGTACATAAAATCGTTAAACAACTGCTTAGATGTAAAACAACTGATTACATGTACATAACACGCAAGTACATAAAATGGTTGAACAACTGATTACATGTAAAAATTGATTATAAAAAATAGTTACGCAAGTTGTAAAACATGACACATCTACCTATGTTATAAAACGCAAGTTGTATGGTTATCTACGTAAGTAGATAAACTTTATAATTACTCGAATACACTAACCTTAAACTCTTTTGTGTTCTTCAATGAAGTTCAAATCAAAATTCGAATTCAATTCGCCTTTAGGATTTGGATCCTCAGGAACAATATCTAAAACCAAAACAACATTGAACTATATATCCAAAAATCGACGTAATTAAATACACAAAATTAACGTACTACCTTCGAATTCTTCATCAACATTGATGTTAACAACGAGAGTTTAATTCAAATCTACAAAAAATTGATATAATTCGATTCAATCTAATAACAAATTTATAGACATAATTAGAAAAAAACATATATTAACGCAAATGTTGATTACCAAACATATCAGTTGCATCCTCAATTGTTAACGCATAATTACGAACTGTGATATCGATTTTGTATTCGAAGAAGGATTAAAACGTATTAGTCATTTTGTTATGAATTTAAATTTGAAATTGATCATGCAGTTATTTTTGATAAACGATTGGAACATGATTACAGGGATGTTCAAAAAGTCTATTCTACCCATTGACTGCAGAATTAAATGAAAGGTTCCCAAAAAAAACCACCATCCACGTGGATTGATGTTATTACTTCTTACACTTTGTATGCTATGATCCTTTTTATCGTAAACTTTATCGGCATATGAAGACTTTAGAACCAAAATAATTTTTATATATTAAAGAAAACTAACCATGAATAGTGTTGTGTCACTCCCTTGAGAGGGGTGGTGGCACTTATTATATATATATATATATATATATATATATATATATATATATATATATATTACAACTTTAGTTGATAATATATAGAATTGGTTTCAATTTAAAATTAAAGTTGCTTTGGTGGTGGAATGGTTTGATGTGCATTCCTCTTGCAAGAGGTCATGGGTTAGAATGCATTTATTTACAACATTTTTTTACAGCTTTATTTGATAATATATAGAATTGGTTTCAATTTAAAACCAAAGTTGCTTTGGTGGTGGAGTGGTTTGATG
Organism: Ambrosia x helenae; assembly: GCA_030844895.1. Lineage (NCBI taxonomy): Eukaryota > Viridiplantae > Streptophyta > Magnoliopsida > Asterales > Asteraceae > Ambrosia > Ambrosia x helenae. Next base: position 14,818,371 of record CM061226.1, read on the forward strand.
TGCATTCCTCTTGCATGAGGTCATGGGTTTGAGTTTGTTGCAATGCATTTATTTACAACATTTTTTTACTTTTCAGTTTTTGTACCGTAACAAAACAAATTACTTCCAATCGAACTCCCGCCGCGAGGCGCGGTCGAATCCCCCAATTAATTTTATTTTAAGGAATACTAGTAACACATCTGATTACACAAATTATACAAAAATACATAATAACTGGAGAAATTGTTATGCCTAATTACCACAGCTTAATTGACACCGTTGGTTGATTGATCCGCGGATGAAATGACAAAGAGTTCAGGCGTACCCAATCTAGTAAGATTAACATAGTCTTGCGGACCATGAGCTGGCAATCCTGCAATCAATAGTCCAATCATCCTCCAACCTCTACAAGTAAAAGTTTCAGAGTAATCTGGTCCATTTTGATAATAGATGATAAAGCTCCTTAACAACTCCCAAAATGCATTTGCAAACATGGGTATTATTGCCAATATTGAGAAGTAGTTCTTGTTTGGTTCTTCAGGGAGTATCTGCAACAAGTAAAAACTTTTAATGACTAGTTTAAACGACACATTTGGTCACAAAAGGTGTTTAAATTGCATAGTTTAAATTGCATAAGGATATGGAAGATAATATTTACCTGACCCTTGTAGAAGCTATTATAATAATAACATCCACCGAAATGCTTGAAGTAAAGATCAGAACTATCAAAGGGCACTCTAGGCACTAAATCATTGCAATAAACAAACCTATGGTACCTCAAACCATGTTCTACCAACACCTTTGTCATGTATTCACCAAATTCATGATCTCCCACCCTAGGTTGTCCGAATGTGTACACCCCGTCGAGTTTTGATAGCAAATCATTCTCATTATGGTATGCCAAAACGGCTAGAAAGACTACAGATAATGCTGCACCTAAACTATGTCCGGTCACCAAGAATTTAGCATTTGGATTGTTTTGAAGACGTTCCTTAAGCTTTTTCCTAATTGTGTAGTACACGTAAGGTTTTTCATTGCACTCTGACTGGATGTCGTTCGGCCATCCTTGGCTCTTTTGCAATCCTAGGGCTTTCAAGAAACCAGCATGGACCTTGCCTATACCATGGAGTTTGTACCATGATAGATCAACATCAGAAGACCAATCTTTAGCATTGTAAGGTGATGTGCCTCTGAAGGAAACACCTATGAGTTCGGAATCCCCAGTCTTATCGCTCCACATGAACCCCTGTGTCGTGTAATCTTCTTCATAATCTAAAATAAAATTATTTCAAATTGATTAGTTTAATTTAGTGACATGGTTTTCCTTTGTTTATAACGTTTCACTTTTTTTATAATATATGGTGTAATTTGCAAGATACTTTGCCTTGACGTTATAACTTGAGCCATGTTATTTGCACAACACAAAAGTTAGGTTTACATAACCCTCTACAGGCCGTATAGGCCTATACGGCCCGTAGATAGTGTCTGTGCAATAAATGAAGCAAACCCCTACGGCCCGTATGGACCTTTACGGGCCGTAGTTCGGTCTCAATTGGCCGTATGTGTCTATACGGACCATATAGGATTGTGTAGATAAAAAACTCCATTCTGTAAATAACCGGAGCCTATAACTTTTATGATCTATTTTGGTAACGATATATAACCTCTTTTTTAGAAATGGTTATAAAAATGAATGTTATATAGCTTAACAACTTTAAAACTAAAATTACCATTCCAACAATTGAAGAACTCCAAGAACTCCATCTGCATTCAGGTAAACTCTTCTGTTAGTTATTTAGGATTTGGATTTATCAATATGGAGTAATTTAAATAGTAATAATAATATGAAGACGACTATGTTGATCGAATTGAGTTGTGAACCTTCCAATGTTTCTCGACAGTTTCTTTGATATATGCCTCACTTTCATAGGCAGATTTAGCAGCCATAATAGCAAGCGCGCTTGTGTACCTGGGATCATCATGCTTAATTCTATTGTCCAGATCCCTTCGTATGTCCCATAGCCCAATCGCCGTCAAGTAGTCCGGTGACTCTTTGTTAGGAAGCACCGGCATGTTTCCTACATTAACATGCACAGGTTAATATCAAGCCCTTAATAGTACGTTGAGGGTCATGTGGGTCATGGCGCCTTAATTTATGAAAAGAATAGATTTTATTTTTGATGTGTTTTAACTGTTAAAAATATCAGTGAGATTGAACTATTGAAGACCCAAGTTGAACAAATAAACCCCAAACATTCGTAATGCGTATACGTGTATAAGCGTAAATCTTATAGAACTAAGATTATCAAGGCCATCCAAAACCAAAATCTCAATGTTTCAACCAGGATAAAGTAAATCTTATATTATCGGATCTGGCACATTAATAATCATATGAATTCTTTACAAAAATAATTATATGATTTATTCGGTCTAAAAATAAATAAGGGTATGTCCGGCAAAACTAGCTGGTGGCTGGAAGCTTTAGTTGATAGCTAGTAGCTGTAACTTTATAAATATATTTTAGTGTTTGGCAGAGTAGTTGTAGCTTTTAATAAAATGAATAAGATGACGAAAATGCGCATAACTAAAAGTTTATATACAGGTTTTTCTATTTTTTTTAATGGTAAAATGGGTATTTATGTTATTTTACTCATTAAAAGCTTGTAACTAGTAGAATTATTTTTTTTAAACGCTATAGTACTAGTATCGTTTCAATATATAGTTTTTTCTCCTAATCTAAAAGCTTTAAGCTCTTTCAACTAAATAAGGTTTTTTTATCTAATAGAAGTTTTTTCTTAAAAGTTTAAAGCTGGAAGCTATTAAAATCTTCTTGACACATTGTTTAAGACATATTATTGGTGATACTCGTACTGCCTAAAGTAACCGACCAAAGTCCAAACTAGCAAGCTGTCGTAATCATATATAATATCTCCGCACCATGAAACTCTTTTCAATCTTGATCCAAGATCACTTAAATCATAGGAGATCTTTTAAATTTCTTAAAACACGAGCTAAAACCAAGTTTAAGTAACCTATTAACTTTTCTTTTCTTGTGATTTTAAAAGAAATGAAAATAATAAAAAAGACTCAAAAAAAGAAGGGAAGTCTAATTATACCTGATGCAATATTCCAAAGCATCTTGAAAAAACCTCCATTAACATCCATAAAATTAGGCATAAACTCGACAGCTGAGCCAACCCAATTCAATGGTTTGTTAACCAAATGAAGAACCTTTTGGGCAACAATGGATATGAAGATGACAAACCGCCTCGAAAAGCTTTCTTCTGTTGTCCCTTTAGGACAGTCGATGAACTTCCTATTTTCAATATTTTTGGAAAACAAAAGCTTCATCAGATCCCATAATTCGACGTCTTTAGGGCTTAGTAGCAGATGATCTTCACAAAAGGATTTGTCACATGGTCTTGTGCTGGTGCCTTCAATGGCCATGATCAATCAATGGTTGTTTAGGGTTTACACTTGACACTCTATAGCACTACAAGAAATGTGAGGAAAATGATGTGTAGATGTCTATCCACTTGTTTTCTATTTATAGGAAGAAATTTAATAAAGTATAGTCTTAATGGTTGGTGTGAACCGTGTTACATACACTGTTACTAGCTACTATTTTTTTAATATATGCATACGCTCGTGTTTCTTGTGATATTTTAATCAAATGATTCGAAAAGTCATCTTATGCATTATTATAATATGTTATAAATCTACATGATTAAGAGTACGACCACAAAGAAGATAATTATCAACATTTCATATTCCTGGAAACTGCCAAACTTCATTATCGTCAACATTACTGTTCGTAAAAATAAATATAATAAGTGCTAACGTGACTAAAATACAAGTAGTTGAAAGGGACGTGTGATAAACGTTATTGGTTTCTAAGAAAAAAATTCCTGGAGTATTCTGAATCGCCTTTTATTTAAATATATTTTTCCTGGAAGATTCAAAGAACCAGTTGCATTTAGGGCTGTTCACGAGCCGAGCCGATCTGAGCGGAGCTTTGCTCATGCTTGGCTCGTTTACAAACCGAACCGAGCAGAGCGGCTCGTTTACAATCGAGCCGAAAACCGAACGAGCATTCTTCGAGCGTAAATTTTCCGAGCGAGCGCTGAGCGAGAATCGAGCGGAGAATAATATGGACGATCATAAAATTGGGATGTTTCCTTCGATGTTTTCATTGTCGGGTGACAACTAAGGTCAATGTCCGATGATAACACTAATATTGAGATCCCAATGTCTAAGGATGAGGTTTAAATTGAGACTGGTGAGGTGATGAGCATACGTCAGAGAACATTTATTGCATTGTGACGTAGGTGTGATATCAAGCGACAATTAGCGATGGACGACTAATAACATAAAAAAGTCAAGACTGTCACCTTATTACTTATTGTTTTACTATTAAATCTAGTATTAATTTTTTTTATTGAGTTAAGTGGGCTAATTATATTTTGTTTGCATATATTGAGTCAAATTCAATAGAATCTTATATATAAAGCCATAAATTTATCTGTAAATTATGTGTATATTTATTATTAAATAAATATAAATTTATTCGAGCCGAACCGAGCCGAGCGTACCTTTGCTCGTGCTTGGCTCATTTACAAACCGAACCGAACCGATCGGCTCATATACAACCGAGCGGAAGATCGAGCGAGCATTTTTTCGAGCGTTTTCCAAACGAGCGACGAGCGATCCACGAACGGCGAGCGATTTGAACAGCCCTAGTTGCATTGTTGGCAACTTATTTTGTTTCTTTTTCGCCTTTTTTCATGATGAAATCTTCCCAAATTCACTCTAAATTTAAGTTTAAGGCTATATGGTGGTGTGGACACAATCTCCTCCAACTCTTCCAACTAGGGGTGGTAAAATGGGTAGGTTGGGTTGGGTTTGTTGATGAGTCAGAATGAGTTTGTGTTAGGATAAGTTTGGGTCAAAATGGGTAAATTAAAAAAATAGGTTAGGATGGGTTAGGTCAGGATGAGTTTAGGTCTGATGGTTTGGATTAGGATAGGTTCACATCAAAATAGATTAATTTTAAAAAAAAATTAAAATAACAATAAAAAGTCAAAATTTAAAAAGTAAAAGAAAAAATAAAAAAAAGGAAAAAAACAAATTTAAAAAAAAATAAACTTAAAAGGGATCCGAAATATTTCATTTTAAACCGGACCGATTCGACCCTATCGGGTTGGTTAACAACCCGGACCATTACGACCCGGACTGTTTCGACCTGACCGTTCCCGTTAGCGACCATGACTGTTTCGACCCGGCTGGGCCCGTTAGCGACCGGAACCGTTTCGACTCCACCGGTCCCGATAACGACCCAGATCGTTTCAACCTAACCCGTCCCGTAGCGACCCGGACTGTTTCGACCCAGACGGGCCCGGTAGCGACCCGGATCGTTTCAACTCCACCGGGCTCGATAACGACCCAGATTGTTTCAATCTGACCCGTACCGTAGCGACCCGGACTGTCTCGACCGGCCGGGACCGGTAGCGACCCGGACCGTTTTGACCCGACCGGGTGCGGTAACGCTCCAAATCATTTCAACCTGACCCGTCCCGTAGCGACCCGGTCGGGCCCGATAGCGACCCAACCAGCCCGGTAACGACCCACACTGTTTCAACGTGACCCGTCCCGTAGCGACCCAGACTGTTTCAACCCGGCCGGGCATGGTAGCGACCCGGACCGTTTCGACCCGACCGGGCCTGGTAACGACCCAGACCGTTTCAACCTGACCCCTCCCGTATCGACCAGGACTGTTTCGACCCGGCTGGGCCCAGCAACGACCCGGACCATTTCGACCAAACCGGGCCCGGTAACGACCCAGACCGTTTCAACCTAACCCGTCTCGTAACGACCCGGACTGTTTCGAGCCGACCGGGCCCGGTAATGACCCAGACCGTTTCAACCTGATCCGTCCCGTAGCGATCTGGACTGTTTCGACCCGGCCGGGCCCGGTAGCGACCCGGACCGTTTCGACCCGACCGGGCCCGGTAACGACCCAGACCGTTTCAACCTGATCCGTCCCATAACGACCTAGACTGTTTCGACCCGGCCGGGCCCGGTAACGACCCGGACAGTTTCGACCCAACCGAGCCTGGTAACGACCCAGACCGTTTCAACCTGAACCGTCCCGTGGCGACCCGGATCGTTTCGACCCGGTAGCGTCTCGGACCGTTTCAAACTGACCCGTCTCGTAGCGACTCGGACCGTTTCGACCCGGCCGGGCCCGCTAGCGACCCGGACTGTTTTGACCCGACCGGGCCCGGTAACGACCCAGACCGTTTCAACCTGACTCGGACTATTTTGACCCGGATGGGCCCGGTAGCGACCCGGACCGTTTCAACCTGACCCGTCCCGTAGCGACCCGGATTGTTTCAACCCGGCCGGGCCCGGTAGCGACTCGGACCGTTTCGACTCGGCCGGGCCCGGTAACGACCGAGACCGTTTCAACCTGACCTGTCCCGTAACGACCCAGACAGTTTCTACCCGGCCGGGCCCGGTAACGACACGGACCGTTTCGTCCCGACCGGGCCCTGTAACGACCCAGACCGTTTCGACCCGGCCGGGCCCGGTAGTGACTCGGACCGTTTCAAACTGACCCGTCTCGTAGCGACTCGGACCGTTTCGACCCGACCGGGCCCGCTAGCGACCCGAACTGTTTCGACCCGACCGGGCGCTGTAACGACCCAGACCGTTTCAACCTTACCTGGACTGTTTCGACCCGGCTGGGCCCGGTAGCGACCCGAACCGTTTCAACCTGACCCGCCCCGTAGCGACCCGGACCGTTTCAACTTGACCCGTCCCGTAGCGACTCGGACCGTTTCGACCCGGCCGGGCCCGCTAGTGACCCGGACCGTTTCGACCAGACCGGGCCCGGTAACGACCCAGACCGTTTCAACCTGACCCGTCCCGTTTTGACCCGGACCGTTTCGACCCGGCTGGTCCCGGTAGCAACTCGGACCGTTTCGAACCGATCGGGCCCGTTAGCGACCCGACCAGGCCCGTCAACGACCGGACCATTTCGACCCGAACGGGCTGGTCAACAACCCAGACCGTTTGCACTCGATCAAACCCGCTAACGACTCGAACCGTTTCGATGAGATCGCTCTCGTTCCTTGTTGTTTTGACATTGCCGTCCGTTAACAACCCGAACGGTTTCGAACCGACTGGGGTGATCAACAAATGCAAAAGATATATTTTTTTGGTTTTTATTGACATTGATTTCTATGAGGCATCAACTTGGGTGAGTTTTAATTTAGATTTGTATATGGTTATCTAAAAATACCCATCCTGACCCATTTGTTTTTTTTGACATACCCATCCTGACCCACTTGCTTATTTCCTACAATTAAAAATTACTCATCCTAACCCACTCGAAAATTATACTAAACTCATTTTAACCCACAAGGTCAAATTTTAAACCCAAAACAACCCAAACTCAATTATATGGGTTGAAATTGCCGGGTCTACTTCCAACTAGGGATGAGCATACAAGGCCGAATACCGATCCCGTCCCGTCCCGATCACGATACCGTACCGAACCGATACCGAACCGAGGGATTTCGGGATCGGTATCGGTACCCATATTTATGGATTTTCGGTTTCGGTATTATCGGTATCGGTACGGGATCGGTATGGTATCGGTATTTTAAGGCAAAATACCGATACCATACCGATACCATACCGATACCGAACCGATACCATACCGTACCATATGTGTTCGGTATCGGTATCGGTATTGGTTTTTTGGACTTTTCGGTATCGGTATTGTCGGGATCGGTATCGGTTCGGTACCGATACCGTCCCGAGCTCATCCCTACTTCCAACTGTCACATCAGCGTCACCTTGTTTTCCCTTTTTCTTCCCCCAAAATTTAGAATTGGTTTTTCCCAATTCCCTCATTCCCCCTTTATTTTTTTATTATATAAAGTTTGATTTAAAAAAGTAAAAATTAAAATGGGCCAATCACATGTCTCGAGACCAAAGGTGGTTTTCCACCCAAATCACCAAAAACAACTCGTGGGGTGGTATTCACCGACCCACCGAATGCCACATCAGGTCACGGAGATCCTTCCCGACACCACACCAATTGGCCTAATAGAAAAGATGAATTTACTTCATTTATGTCTCCTTCTCGTAACTTTGACATATATTTACCTCCATTATATTTAGGAATTAGGAGACTTCTTTATACATATTATTTTTCTTCATTCTAGTTATAATCATATTATTATTTGTGGATTTATGTAGGTTTTGAATAAAAAGAGAGATTGGGTATTTATTTTCTCAAAGACTTGTTAACAGCAGATCATGAAGAAGCCTTTGATAGATTCATTAGCATAATATATTGATTAAAAACATGCCACTGCTTCGTGTTGTGTTGTGCAATAAAAATTATTATCATAACTACAATATTATTTAGTGTCAATAAAAAAAATTGATAGTGCCATTTGTTGATGAAGATTTGGAGGTAAATATTTTAGCAGATCAAAATTACGAGTTGTGAGTGGTGTTAGAAAGTGAATCAATGTAGGATCAGAGAATTCTAATCATTTCTTGATTTAGAAGATTTTGACAGCTAGTGATTTTCAATCATATAGCCGTTTGAGGCTTCTTTCCTTTATTAAAGGATTTGTAAAGGTTATATAATGTTCTCTCATTGTTAACCGATTAATATAACAATTCAGTATTCAATGTCTAATAAAAATTTGTCTCTGATTTACATTATGGTATCAGAGCAGTGTTAATCCTAAACATGCTCATCATTTACCTATTCAGCCAATCACAACTCAAGCCACCATGTCCGGAGATGGCAACTAGAATCATGACCTATCAATCCAACTCGCAAACCTTCTCAAAAACGGGATTAATTCCCATCCAAAAAGCCCCAAACTTTCTGATGGTCTATTGATCAACCTTAAACTCAGCAATCAAAATTATGCTCTATGGACCAGAATGATTCGGGTTGCCATAGGCGGTAAATCAAAGAGCTTGTTAAAACACTTAGACTCAAACCCTCCAGATCCACATGATGAAGCCTACGAGTAGTGGGAACAAGACGATTTAATCGTCTTTTCTTGGTTAATACAGAATATTGAACCTGCGCTCGGTAGCAACCTAACCGAGTTTCCTACATCTAAAACTTTGTGGGACACTCTAGCGGATACTTACAGCAGTGGGTGAGACAAGTTGCAGACTTTCAATCTGCAAGTCAAGGCAAACGAGATCAAACAGAGCAACAGTTCCCTTGAAGATTTTTGGATAACACTTCAGGGAATATGGGGAGAAATCGACCGTATCGACCCAAATCCTATGAAGTACCTAGAAGATATCAAGGCCTACATTAAACTCAGGTCAGAAACAAAACTTTTTCAATTTTTAAGCGCCCTTGATAGGAAATATGACCCTATTAAAAGGGAAATTCTCCGATGGGAGCCTCTTCCGTCTGTAGAGGCTGCGTATGCTACCGTCCGAAAGGAGACCGCTCACCATAACATTCTAGGAGCAACTTCTCAGGAGGCACAAGGCATAGGAGCCGGTTTGGCTGTCACCGAAACAGAGGGATTATATAGGGCTTGTTACAAAGGGACAGCGGCGGTTCGATGGCGGGGGAGAATGATGATAAATCTCACCTCAAATGCCCTCACTGTGGTATGATAAAGCATAACAAAGAACAATGCTTTAGGTTGGTCGATTATCCCAACTAGTGGACCGACAGACACAAGAAATATACCAAAAACACTGGATCGGAGAAAGGAAGGGTATCTGTAGCCGTGAGCAACAAAGATGACGTTGAACAGGGAGATCATGGGAAGAAATCCGGCTCTGGTGGGATTGCCTTCTCAGAAGAAGAGCAAGCTATGGATGGAGGTAACCGTATTGAGGGACTAACCTCAAATCCGCCTTTTTGTAACCGTATATTTTTCCCCCAAAATATTGAGTTTGATGAACAAAGATGAACTAGCTAAGAACAACCAAAACCTAAAAGGAAAAGTAGAGTCTATGTGTAAAGTTACGGTCAAAGACAAAAACAAATACAAACATCATAATATGGGCCGACCAAGTCTTTAAATAGGCCGATCTCCAACCACTTTTCAAAACCCAACAATGCAGCTCGGTTTTTTAAAACCCAAAAGAACCTCGACCCATATTATAAATAAACTAAAAAAGAGGGGATGGTATAAAGGGACTAAAATAAAGCCCAAAATTTTTTTAAGATACTATTTTCATAAAATAAAAAGTTCTTTGTTTTCTAAAAGAAAAACTAAAGAAAAAGGGTTTTTAAAAAATAAAATTTTGAGTGCTCGACAAGCTAATATAGCTCAAAATTGCACTAAAACGGATGAATCATGGTTTTTTTATTGTGGTGCGACTGACACCATACCCAAAGAATAAAGGTTGGAGTCAAATACAATGTTTAAGTTTAGGTTTGAAATGAATAGTCTAGACTAAGGACTGACTAGGGTTTAATCTTGGTTTAATTCTCAGTCTCATTCCCGATGCACCATCAGTGCTTATATATAGGGTGTACCGCAGCTAACCCACCACACATTCGATACTTCGAAAATGTACTGAAAATCTCTCCTAAAACCCTAATAGAATTCCACACCACCTCAATATACCTGTAAATTCGTGATTACGTTCCGGACCGTAATCGCCAATTTACCTTACATTGGGGTGTTATGTCCTTCTATGACACTATCTCAACACATTAGAAACGATTAAGAATACGAAGATTATGCAAAAAGAGGGGTGTCATGTTTTAGACACAGCTAGGGTATGATGAGGTCCTTCCCTTCACATGGTTCACCTCCTAAGCTAACCCATTCACTATGTTAGACCATAAGACACAAGACACACACTGTGACAAAGTAAGCATATGCCTAGTTTCCCTCAAGTTGAAAACACATTCCAACCTGAGAACTAGTTTTCCTCATAAGCTTCCATGTTTAAAAAATACTCAACACGTCAACACGAGTACGAACACTAACTTGGTTCATTAAGTCACGAGTGAAGGAACTACTTTCACACCTCAACTCTAACATGAACACTAGTTTAGTTCGTCGATTCTCTATGTTATTTGGTGTATATCAAGTGTCCACAGTCCAAATGTTTTTGCAAAGAAAAACTTACACATGTTTAGTTCAGGGATATGAATAACCTATCTTGTTAACGTAATATGAATCCAAGAATATGCAGGTATTATGATTGCTCATAAGTAAATTATATAATTGATGTTCACATACTTCGTATTTTGGAAATAAGGTATCAACAAAGGCATATGTAATCACGTAGCACAATATTGTATCAAACCAATTATAACATTCATTTATAGGTGTATGAAGATCGTAACACAAATAGACATATAGGTTGTTTATGTATAATCAAGATTCACGTAGGTTCTAGCTATGACATGAAGACTAAGGCATACGGAATCCGTGCAAAGATATTAAACAACTTGCAATCTAGGTCAACACTTATGTAACATCCTGATGAAACGATAGCATGTTAAGAATTTCCATCTATGAACATAAAGTACAAATTGATCTTGTCTAATGATTTCGAATTTAAGAAAATATATAAGTGTGGAAAATGTTATGATCAGATTTAAAGTCAATTTCCAAATCTCCATGAGAATGTCTAAATCAAATTTGTAGGTTTAAAAAAAAATCTTTGATTTCAAACATCATAAATGACTATGTTATTTATTTTGAATTCGAACTTTTAGGAACGTTACAAAAATTTCACGTTACAAGAGACTCATACATTACATGTCATGAGGCTATAACTTCCATCAATTATAATAAGACATATGATTAACACGTATTAAATTTGAAACCTAAACACCTCAAATACAGAATTAAAATCCATATAAAAGAAAAAAATGGAAAAATAAAATGAATGTGTTAAATGAAATCACTCCGCGTTGATGTCAACGTGATGAAGTTGCTCCCTAATTGAGCAGCAAAGCTCACGTCTTTTGGTTCGCTTGTAGACTTTTACTTGGCACGTGCTGAAAGGTGGTGGTTTGGATGATATTGAGGATGATCTCAGGTGCCCTGATAAATTTTTAAGAAAATTCTTGTATATCTAAATTTTTTGTCAGTTTTGTAAACCCCAAAATTATTATTTATTTGCCTTAAATGCGAAATGTTTAACGAGTACCAAATTACAAGTTAGACGTGAGTAATTTCAAAATATTTATTACCACCAATCGTTAATGGTGGGTAGTTTTAAAGAAAAAATCATGAGTTGATAAAGTATTTGATAAAACTAATATGGAAATTGTCAAGGCATCCTTTTTGAGATCAGAGTGTGTTCCCACACAAGGTATTAGGACAGTATAGCGTACTATGGTTGCATAAAATATTTACTGGATGTACGAGAAAATCCTTCCAATATTGGATAGTGAGGTGTTGTGCCCTTGGGATATAATAATGGGATATGGAGGGGTTTTTTTGTTGTTGCATAAAGGGTTGTTGTAGTAGTGCAATATACTGAGCATAGGAAGTAAGTGTACATAAGTTTTGGTTAAATAGTTGAGTTTTCCTTGCAATGGTTGATTAGGACATCCTAAAAATTTATGTGTCAGACACTAGGTTAAGGATGTTGGTAGAAATCTGTTTAGGATAGTAATGGTGATTGGTTAACTCCTCCAGGATATGAACTAAGCATCCCACGAAAAAGTCAATGAAAAGAATTTGAAAGTACAAGAAAAACACAAACGATTATAAACATGTGGAGTATTAGCACATTCACTAGACCAAATAAGTATACCTTTATGTCATCATGGAAAAACATCACAAAAAACAATCATATAGAATCATGGGCTTTGGGTTCACAATTGGCTTGACTAAGTATAGTGACAAAATCACTAAAAAACTACGAATAATCATGGGAGGGAAAATGTAGCAAAAAGGTATTAACAACCAAGGTTATGAGACGTCGATATGATATTTTTCAAGAATCCAACGCAGAGGAATCATATGTTTACAAAAATACTTGGAATAAGAAATTTATACATTCGATTATTATGAAAACTGAAACTTAAATATAATTATAAATTGCAACATGAAACTCATGAGGTATAATGTATAAAGCAGTTCATTATGAAAACTAAAGATCAATAATGGAACATAAAACATTGGATTGTTCACGTCTAGCCACAAGCCCCAAAAAAACTGTAACACCCCAACCGATGACGGAATCATCGAGGTGTCACGTAGTGATGATTGTTCAAAAGCACATGGTACTAAAATGTAAATATATTATTGAATAATTTAAATTGTCTTACATAGATGAAATGGAAAAAAAAAATACAAAAGTCTGAACGAAACATGAAATTTGAAATAAATTATTAAAAACAAGCACTAAAATCCAATGCTATAGTACTAAGATCAAACTGCACCTGAAACATGTACAAAATAAGTTTTGTCAACATATGAAATGTTGGTGAGCATTCCTAGTTTTAATACATATAGTAAGTTGGAAAACGTTATACAACTCAAGTGCAAGCTACAGTGCATTTATGTAAACTATGTATCATACAAATGAGCGAAATCAATCCTGTGACTGTATAAATGTACTAAAATAAACGGCGGTGTACTTATCCAATAAATGGATAATAACTTAACAATGACCATGGATTCTCCGATGAAAAAGGGGGAGAATCAACCTAGGCGGGTTGTCAATCCAATAGCGCTATCCAATGTTAAGGTCGGCTTGTACAATGTTAATGATTTCACTAAGTACAAATGTATTCTACATGTAATGTCTAAGCATAAGGCACGTTTGTAAGCAAATGCACATAGTACTAGAATTGTATTGTAAAAATGTGAACTTGTATTTGTAATTTGTATAAGTGTACATGTAACACCCCAAAAATGAATAAAAGCAAAAAGGGGATAGGAAATACTCACATTCGCCAAATGACTAGATGACTAAGCGAGCGTGAAAATGCGAGCAATCCAAAGGTTCAACAACGAAACTAGTCCAATTTAGAAGAAAAGAAACCGAATAGGAAAAAATATCAAGCTTCCAATTCGCCAATTACAAGAGCTTATAATCAAATCTTCAAATGTAGAAGTAATATACTCTAGAAGAAAGGTATGAGGGAGAGTTTAATCGAATTGAAACAATTGAATTTGAGGTGCAAAGTGTAATGGGTTATAGGTGGGTTTTTATACTAGTTTTGGATTCAATTAACCATTAAAATTGGTCAACACCATAAAGTAAGGTTTTATGATGAATTTAATATTTGACTAGGACTTTGACTGTTTGACTAAGACTTTGACTAGGACATTGACTGGGACTTTGACTGAGACTTTGACTGAGACTGTCTTAGCGGACCGCGAGGGCTAAAAAAAATATTTTTTCTAATTTAATCAATTTTAAGTTATAGACTTGTTTCCTTCTGTTTCTAAGTTGTTTTAGGACCGAAAATTAAGGGCTTTGAGTATCAAGGTCTGAAACATACGTGCTCGGGTGTAGATGTGAGTATAAAACGTGCATACTTTTACTTATAAAAATTATAAGTTTTATTAAATTGTGAATTTTTGTCCTATTAAAATACGAGGGTTAAAAATGAAAATTTTGAAATAGTTGAGGAACCAATTATGCACATTTATGAAGAGTGAACGGTGCAGGTTGTCACAGTCTCCCCTACTTTAGAAAATTTCGTCCCGAAATTACTTTCAAGTGAAGGTTTCCATGAAACAAAAGACATTTGTAAAAAGGCAAGTAGATTTTAAGAAATGCATCAGCCATGATTTGACAAAGTTTGAAGTAGTTGTTTAATACCCAAAATAAGAGTTTGAAAATCCTTAAAGTTTGACCCAAGGTTAGAGAATTAAGAGTTTATAATGAGCAAGGTTTGGGAAAATGTATGTAACTGCTTAGAGCAGGGGCAGTGTTATAGTAGCTTCCCTTACTTTAGAGAAGTTTCTGACCGAACTTTATTAAGGACATGCAACAGGATTTCGACTAACAGAGAGTGTAAGAGTATAGAAAGTTTGTGTTTTCTGTGTGGATGGTCTAGAGAAAGACTCTAGGAAGTCGAATTGAAGCTCGTGTAAGAATATTCTTATCGAAAATGCTAGCTATTAGTAAACGATCTAATAAAAAGATAGTAATGGGTAGGTTCTTGGTCAGACTCCTAGTCCGCTCCCGCAGTATCGCTCGTGCTTATATATAGGGTGTACCGCAGCTAACCCACCACACTACTGATACTTTGGACTCGTACTGATTGTCTACCAATAGCCTAAGTAGAATCACACACCACCCCCATGTACCTGTAAATCCATGATTGCGTTCCGGACTGTAATCATCGATTTACCTTACACTAGGGTGCTATGCTTTTCCATGACACTAACATAAGTAATACAAGAAACAATGCGTGCAACCAAAATGTGTTTAGTAATAGATACTGCTCAAGTATAAGATGCGGTTAGAGGTTCTTCCCCTTTCAGGTTCACCTTTTAACCGTAATGAGATTAATGTGTAAGTATAAGACATGATTAGGGATTCTTCACCTTTCGGGTTCACCCTTAACTGGTAAATTTTTGTTCACATCATTGGGCTCGAAACAACCATATTGATAAACTCTGAGGATTACACCGTTCCCCTTGGGTTAGATGAATATTCTGAACCGAGTCGTACATGGGAACTGGCTTAGATCTCATACGAGCTATCAATTAGTATGTTCGTTGGCCATGATGACGAACAAAATAATGTAAAGTATAACAGGGTTTTGCTCACAAAAAAAATATACATACCAATTATGCGTTCATGTAAGTATATAAGTATAGCATAAAATTTCGATTGAAAGAATAGCATAACGTAAATCGAGTAAATCGCACAATTTGCACAAAGTGAAAGTAAACGAGTTAAATTAATGCTCAAAACTAGTGTTGTAAGAATAACTACTAATAACTAGTGCGAGAATAGTTGCGAATAACGCGTGAAAATAACTACCAACAAAAGAATAATACAAAAATAATAAGATAATGTACGAACGTAACTATAAATAGAATGGTGTAAAAAAAATAATGAAATTTATTGTAAATGAAAGTGCGCAGAACAGACGTATAGTCTACTGGTATGAGGATAACTCTTTGGAAACCGAAGAATGTTTTAAGTTCAAAACAGGTTCACTTGAAAAGATTTCGTAGGTACACATTTTCATGTGTTTATGAGAAGTCGAGTTTGAAAAGTGTTATAAGGTATATTATTAGTTGCAAATTCCTCCCGAAAACATATATTGGATACGTTATATGAAAACATGCAGATTTATATTTGATTTGTAAAATATGTAATGCAAGTTTATAAAACGCATGATGAAACCATTTCATGAAGTGTGTGTAAATCTAATGTGTTTCGAAAGACCAAGATTTAAAATGATGTGAAGGTTGTGAATGATCCCAGATGCCTTGACGAATTTTGGAAAATAAAACTTTCTGTATTTAAACATTTCTTTAACTTGTGGGTTGAAAAGTCGGAAATTCTTAATTGTTATGAAATGTTGAGAAAATCGAAGTGTTACCCGTTAAGACTGGGTAAACTTGAAACCTTTTAAATTTTCAAACTTTTACGAAATTTATACATTGAAAGATCATTTATTTGCAGGATCGTTAAGACATCTCTTTGGGCTCATAGCGGGCTATTTGTTTCAAGGCACAAGGTGTATGAAAAGTGTGTTCTAATTTGGCGAATAGGCTTTGTGAAAAGACTTATAGAATAAGTTGTCAAATTAATCGTTTTAGAGAGTAGTGTACTAGTGCGTATTGTGTAGGTAGGTATTTATGTATGAGTTTAGTTTGACTAAGAAGTTCTAACTAATGGTAGTTGGCTATGGCTTAGGAGACTGGGTGCAACAATATTAGTATTAGGTATATGAGGATATACTGTGACTTCGATCAAGTAAGTTTGTAAACATGAAGGTATAAAACAGGTTGAAATAATAAGTTTGGAAAAACCATGTTCATTTTTAACTGTATGATGACGCAACATTCCTAAAATCAGGATGTGATCAAAGTTAAACACAGAGTTTAAACTTAAGTCGTGGGTAAAAATGTTTTAACGCAAAACGAGTAATACCTTATAGTGTAAGAATCATGAGCATAAGTGAAATAGTGTAAGCTTTAATGCGATAATATATCGAACAAAAGTTTTAGTAATGATGATAAGGGATTCAAAAGCGAATGATCAATGAATAATGGCATATGAAACATCAAGTGATTAAATGGAATCTTCAAATGATAAACATACATAAATATCAATGATATAAAACATTGGAATTGTTTATATAGGAAACTTTGACCAACTCAAGTATTTGAAATTTTCTAGTGACTTGTGGGGGCGTACTTTAGCCTATAAGTGAATGCTCATCCCAAGAGTTCCCAGGTAGGTATACGGGTCCCTCGTCTGATTGGGATTTATACAAAATACCAGGCCTAGACAGAAAACTCAGGATACAGGCGCTCACCCTTCCAGATTGCACGTGCCCCATCACTAGTGAATTCCAAAACTTTAGCGAGATTACAAACGAGATGCAAAAATAGATCCTTGAGATTTGGATTTCACTCCTAACTCAAAGATGTATTTCAAAATTGAAAACGATTGTGGAATGAAACAAATCACTAAGTTAAGGATATCACTCCCAGCTTAGTGGTTAAGTTCCTTTTTGAAGAAATACTCTTTGAGGTGTGGATGTCACTTCTAACTCAAAGATATATTCCTAAGATAAATAACATATAGAGGAGTGAAACTAATCACCAAGGTATGGATGTCACTCCTAACTTGGTGATATCGTTTCATTTGTGAAATACGAGTATCTTCTTCTTTAAACAACACACCAAAAGAATAACGAGAAAGAATCATAGCGAAAATATCTTGAAAGAAAATAATAGGATAAAGAGAAATAAACACGAGAGGACTCGTGAATGTAGCTTGGTTATAGACTAGGCTAAAAGGCATTCTAATAACCTAATTCCCTATAACCATGGCTCTGATACCAATCTGTAACACCCCAACCGATGGCGGAATCATCGAGGTGTCACGTAGTGATGATTGTTCAAAAGCACATGGTACTAAAATGTAAATATATTATTGAATAATTTAAATTGTCTTACATAGATGAAATGGAAAAAAAAAATACAAAAGTCTGAACGAAACATGAAATTTGAAATAAATTATTAAAAACAAGCACTAAAATCCAATGCTATAGTACTAAGATCAAACTGCACCTGAAACATGTACAAAATAAGTTTTGTCAACATATGAAATGTTGGTGAGCATTCCTAGTTTTAATACATATAGTAAGTTGGAAAACGTTATACAATTCAAGTGCAAGCTACAGTGCATTTATGTAAACTATGTATCATACAAATGAGCGAAATCAATCCTGTGACTGTATAAATGTACTAAAATGAACGGCGGTGTACTTATCCAATAAATGGATAATAACTTAACAATGACCATGGATTCTCCGATGAAAAAGGGGGAGAATCAACCTAGGCGGGTTGTCAATCCAATAGCGCTATCCAATGTTAAGGTCGGCTTGTACAATGTTAATGATTTCACTAAGTACAAATGTATTCTACATGTAATGTCTAAGCATAAGGCACGTTTGTAAGCAAATGCACATAGTACTAGAATTGTATTGTAAAAATGTGAACTTGTATTTATAATTTGTATAAGTGTACATGTAACACCCCAAAAATGAATAAAAGCAAAAAGGGGATAGGAAATACTCACATTCGCCAAATGACTAGATGACTAAGCGAGCGTGAAAATGCGAGCAATCCAAAGGTTCAACAACGAAACTAGTCCAATTTAGAAGAAAAGAAACCGAATAGGAAAAAATATCAAGCTTCCAATTCGCCAATTACAAGAGCTTATAATCAAAGCTTCAAATGTAGAAGTAATATACTCTAGAAGAAAGGTATGAGGGAGAGTTTAATCGAATTGAAACAATTGAATTTGAGGTGCAAAGTGTAATGGGTTATAGGTGGGTTTTTATACTAGTTTTGGATTCAATTAACCATTAAAATTGGTCAACACCATAAAGTAAGGTTTTATGATGAATTTAATATTTGACTAGGACTTTGACTGTTTGACTAAGACTTTGACTAGGACATTGACTGGGACTTTGACTGAGACTTTGACTGAGACTGTCTTAGCGGACCGCGAGGGCTAAAAAAAAATAATTTTTCTAATTTAATCAATTTTAAGTTATAGACTTGTTTCCTTCTGTTTCTAAGTTGTTTTAGGACCGAAAATTAAGGGCTTTGAGTATCAAGGTCTGAAACATACGTGCTCGGGTGTAGATGTGAGTATAAAACATGCATACTTTTACTTATAAAAATTATAAGTTTTATTAAATTGTGAATTTTGGTCCTATTAAAATACGAGGGTTAAAAATGAAAATTTTGAAATAGTTGAGGAACCAATTATGCACATTTATGAAGAGTGAACGGTGCAGGTTGTCACAAAAACTTTGACTATTCAAGGAATCGAACTCTATTGGAGATTAATGAAGACGTGCTTTAGCCTATAAGTGGACACTCAATCAAGGTCCCTAGGTAAGCACAACATAATCATCGGTTGTTTCGGATTTATACGCTATGCTTTACCTATGACAGAAATCCCAGTGTACAGGCATCCACCCTTCCAAATTGCACGTGTTCTCTCACATAGAGTTCAACACTTTGAAGGAATGAAAAATAAATGTAAAATGAGGTTAGGAAATTAAGCCAAAAATATCTCACATGCTCCAAAATGTAAAAATTTTCCCCAAGTGAAGTCATCCTCAAAGCCCATTATGAAGAAAAAGAGAAATGGAGAGAGGTGGGGAAAAGAATGAGAGGTGACAAAGGAGAAAGGTTATTAGAGCAAACAAACAAATAAACACAACTAAGGTCAAGTATGGGTTCTTAGTTATAGTTTAGGTCATTTACTAATAACATAATTCCCTATAACCACGGCTCTGATACCACTCTGTAACAACCCAACCGACGGCGGAAACATCAAGGTGTCACGTAGTGACGATTGTTCAAAAGCTCATGGTACTAAAGTGTAAGTATTTGTACTCGATGATATCTGTAATTGTAACTTGAAGCATTGAATAAAATATTTACAATTTAATACCATGAGCTTTTGAACAATCGTTACTACGTGACACCTCGATGTTTCCGCCATCGGTTGGGGTGTTACATATGTATAAATTTAGAAGTTTATGGGCCAAATATAAACTAGTGAATATGGAGAGCGTTAAATATTAAAATACCTAAACTTAAATAACCCTAATCACCTCCATCGTTCACCATATTCCATTTTTTTCCTACACATTCCTTATTTCATCGTATGGAACCATCGGACGCAACTAGGGTTTAGGGAGTTTCATCGATTTTGCTTCTAAATCATAGATTATCATCCAATTTTGAGGTAAGAACTTGTTTTATTTGATCGATTTGCTCCAGGTTTGACCTGTTCAAATTCACTTTTGACGTAATTTTGAGTTTTTTAGGTCCGACTAAGACCAGTTTGGCTTGACTAATTGGTGATTAATCGCGACACCGATTAATTGAGTGATTAGCCCAAAATTAATCAGTAAAGTGAGGACTAGCGATTAATCACCGATTAATCAGTGATTAATCGTGATTTTTACAACCTTGTTCATATGTATAAGAATTCACTTTTTATTTATACATACATATAGTGCATAACATTTATATATAAGATATAATATACAATATTTAATACAAGAAGTAATTTCCATTTTAGTCCCTGGGGATATTTTGGTCAATTAGCCAACACTTCATATAAAAACAAACTCAGTTAGCCATTTGGACGAAATGTGTTAGAAAATGCAAACATCAGGTTTAGATCAGATAAAAATTGGATTTTTTGAACTATATTACTTCAAATGGACAAATCATAGGGACGAAAACGAAAATTAACCCCGATTTTATAAAAAAATGATTTTTGAACTAAACTAATTAAAATGGAGAAACTCATGGACAAAAACGGAAATTAACTCCGTTTTATATTAACCTTTTAAATAATTCTCTTAAATTACAATTTGGACAATTTGGAGTTAGATATATACCAAACTCTATATAGTCACATGCAGCTAGGCAAGGCCCCAATCTAAGGTAGGTTCTTAGTTCTTACCAATATATTGACTCAAAAGAAAAATATGCTTTTACACTAGGGGTTGTGGATTCATACACCACCTACTTTAGGAATTATACACCACTAGTTAATTATTCACTAATCATATTACAATCATTACACCACTAGTTAATTATATCACTATTTGAGGAATCTTATACAATTTTTAATTATTAATCATATGTTATTTTTTACATGTTTCTTTATGAATTAATACTTAATGTATATTATATATATATATTATTATATTTTTTTAAATATAATTTTTAAAAATATAATAAAACTGTATTTAGTATATATAATGTTTTCAAAATATAATAGCACTTTTATATTTTTTAAAAATAACATTTTTTTAATAACAGTTCAAAATAGCTTTTGGTAATTATCTTTTTCTGTGGGATTTGGTTAGGGCCATCAAAAGCGAGAGGCATGTCTTTAAATTTTTTTTATAAAATCTGTATTTAGTAATTTTTTAGTTCTTTTATCAACGTTTTCTTTAATTTTGCAACGCATAAGTAATAAAACGTAATGTCTTTAATTTAGCCTTTAGTTTTTAAGAATAAAAGACTAATTGAAGCATTTACTCATATTTGCTCCTTTTCATTTTGTAAGAAAAGACATTTTTAAATAGCAAACTTACTATATTTAAATTGAATTTATCTTAAGAATAAAAAACGAATTAAGCATTTACCGTACATATTGGCATTATTAAAATTTTCCAGAACACTCCTAATTTATTTTAATAACAAATTAAGTGTTTTCACAATTATTGAAAAAAAATGTTTTTAATGTTTTTCCTTCTAAGAATTTTATTGAAAAAAAAAACTAAAAGTTAATGTTTATACAATTAATAAATAAACCATATAAAACATATCTTGATTGATTTATCGTGTTTTTAATAAAGTTGTTTAAAAAAGTACATTTATTTTCTTGTTACTTGTTTTTAATTATTCAGAAACATATTCAAAAATTTTTAAAAAAATGAAAAACAAATACGATTTAAAAAATAGTGTCCTTAAAGAATTACAAATATATACGAAAAGGTATTCATAAAAAAAGTATTACATAAACCTTTTATA
Organism: Ambrosia x helenae; assembly: GCA_030844895.1. Classification (NCBI taxonomy): domain Eukaryota; kingdom Viridiplantae; phylum Streptophyta; class Magnoliopsida; order Asterales; family Asteraceae; genus Ambrosia; species Ambrosia x helenae. The sequence continues at coordinate 14,840,618 of CM061226.1, forward strand.
AATTCCTACAAACTTTTTCTTTACTCTTGTTGAATAACATATTTTCAAAGAAAATTATTTTATCCAGATGGCTTGAAAGTAGGAGAAAAACAGGAGAAAAAAATAATAATTACCTAGCTAGTTCCCAATAAAGTTACTACTTACTAATGCTAGTTCTCAAGAAAATTAAATGGTGTGTAAATCCTGACATCATGCTAATGTCAGGTGGTGTACTAATCCTAGATCCCTTTACACTACGATAACAAGAATTTAATTCAGTCCGCGGGTATGTGGGTCATTTTGGGTGATTTCAATGAGGTCCGCTATCCGGATGAAAGGGTAAACTCTCGCTTCGATCCTTTTGATGCAGCTTTTTTCAATAATTTTATTTCCAATGCTGGTCTTATGGAGTACAACATGTCGGGGGCGGTATACATTTATTTCGGATAATGTCGAGGTAAAAATGAGCAAACTTGATCGCTTTTTGGTTTGCGAGAGGTTTATAAATGAGTGGTCGTCGGCTTCCCTGTCAGTTCTTAAAAAGGGAGCTTCGTACCATTGCCTGTTGTATCTTTCGTGTATTAAGGTTGACTTTGGCCCGTCCCCTTTTAAATTCTACAACCATTGGATCGGTGACCCGGAACTGGGGGATATACTACGTAGGGCGCTTACTTTGCAACTGGGGGTGCTAAGGGTGACACTAGACTGGCGAATATGTTGAGAGAAGTCAAAAAGCGCATCAAGTTGTGGAGGAAACGTATTAAGGCAACGGAGGATGTGGTGATTGAATCTCTCTCCAAGATTGTCGATGACCTGGATAAAAAGGCTGAATGTTCAGAATTAACGGCTACAGAAAAAAAGCTAAGGGTTGAGACGAGAGGGCAACTAAGATCCTAGGAGATTTCTAACAATGTAGTCCATAAATGGCATCCAAAATATCTTATTTACTTTTAGTTATTATTATTTTTTTTAACAATCAACGTTGAGGTTGTGTTTTACTTTCACACTATTATGTTTGTATTTATTATTACTAATAGTAGATTATACCCGGGGGCGTCTCGGGGTTGAAAAATCTAATATGACACATTAATTTTATATATGAAATAGACTGATGTATAACCCAAATATTAATATCCAATCTAAAACAATGTACAACTCTATCAACCTATTCGGCTCCGGTTGAAAAGAGAATTTATATTTACTGGTTTAAATTTAATTAGTGACTTGTCTATACATGATTAATGAATTACCTAAACACGTTTTTTTTTTCTAAAAATACTTAATGCCACATGACATCTTACATGGCACTCTCAAAGGGAATAATGACTATATGATTATCACGTAGAATTTGAGGGTTTCAATTATATAATAGATTATTATAATTACATAAAAATATTACTAATAGGCCTTGAGTAATTTGTGAAGAATTTTGTAATGAAAAATATAAATTGTAAAATAAGAGAGAATGGGACAAAACGAACTTTTATTAAATAATAATAATAATAATTTATAGATGAAAATACATGACGTTACAGTTCGCGGGGTGCTTATTCGCTAGAAGTATTTGGTGGAATGTCCTTGTTTGGTTGAAGATCCTGTGGCCCCCAGATGATTTGACGATTGCTGAATTTGTTTCAAGGATCAAAGACAGCCCGGGAAGTGCAAAGTGGAAAAAGCTCGTCTTTGTTGTGATTGTGGCAACGGTGTGGCGTATTTGGGATGCTTGCAACAAAAGGGTATTCGATGGTCTTTTTGTTCAGGTGAGAATTTCTTGCGACTTGATCAAAGAAGACATCTTTCTCTGGATTACTCACAGACGCGGATCGGTCAACATATCGTGGGAGAATTGGAAGAACTTTGATGTTTCGAGTCTTGTATAACTTAGGGTGTTCTTCCTAGAATAGTTGTTTGTTGTTCTTTGGTGTTTTTTCTTTCTTTGTTGTTTGTACTTTCTCCCTTCCAGCTTCTTGCTGGGCCTATATCTATACATATAATAAACAAAAGTCATTTTTGACACATGTCACTCCCACAGTTCACCTTCCCTCCTATCTCCTCCCATGTAGGATAGATTCTTCTCCTTTCTCTCTCTCTTTCATCGATCCAATTTCAAAAAACTTAACACTTTTCCCTAAATCTTCACACGTAATTGATTATAGATCTGTTTTCTTCTACTATTAGTTTAAGTAGTTTTTTTCATATCTAAATAATAACCATCTCTTGGTCGAATTAATAGACAATTATACAAATGGGTTGTTGAGTTAGGATGAATTCTCGAGTGCTCTTAAGGATGCACATGCGCAATATGGAAGGAATTCCGAGGTTAATTATCATCTGTTTTTTCCTTTTCTTAGGTTAATTGTTTAATGGACAACAATACAAATTATGAACACCAAATTTGTTCAGTTCAGTTGATAATTTTAATTTTTAATCTGATTTGTGTTTTTTTTCTGATTTGTGTTTGTTTTTCTGCTTCAAGGTATTCTGCGGTACATGTGGGCAGCTTTGAGAGGCCTTCGGTTTTTTATCAATTGTCTTTAATCGCAGCCACACTTTTAAAGGTTGTAAGCAGGTGTGCTCCTTCGTTTCCACATGGATTTTGTTAATTAAATCCTTTATAATATTTACTATTTTAATGGTTTGTTCGCTTATCACTTGATGAGTATTTTTTATAACCTAGATATACATGTTTCTCCCAGATCTGGAATAATTGAGGTGAAGTAACGATGATGGAGATGGGACGACGAAGTTTAGATGATGTAAGCATCTGTTTATCTGTATGTTTGAATTCCTTGTGTTTCTCAATAGTTTCATCAAATTGTGTCACATGAAGTCAAAATTAGAGTAAATGATAATTGATACTTAATATCTAACATTTCTATTATTATCTTCAAGTTTAATGGTAATAACTTAAATTTCGAATTTTGAATTTCAAAATTCAAATTATACAAAATTTCAAATTTTGAGTTTTAGTTAATAATGGTAAGAAATTACACATGCTAATTATCCTTTTAATTACACATTTAATAAGATTCAAAGTCTCTACATAAGTAGTGTCAACTCTCCAATTAATACATTAATTGATCCTATTAATTGTGTTATATTAATTGGTAATCAATTAAATATCGAATTTTGAATTTCAAATTTCAAATTAAAATTTGAAATGTTTAAATTCGAATTTGACAAAATTAATAATATAAAAAATACATTACTTTAATTATTAATTATAATACAACTTTATGAATGAAATTTTCCATACCGAACAAATACATAAAGTTACTGATTGTCCATACCGAAAAAATTGCAATATTTTCGTTGTTGTTGTCATTTTAGAATTTAAAACTTTAATGATTACTAAAAATATCATTTCTCATTTAATTCATTTTTCATTGTTGTCATTTTAAAATTTAAAACACAATGTTTTCTAACTTACTGTAAGTATCTCTTTATGTATGCTCTGTAATTTGTGTCATATTCATTGAATTTTAAAAGACACATCATATTCATTTTACCGCTCTAAATAATTGTTAGTTGTTGAACCGCGTGTCCACACAGGCAATAGTCTAGTATTTATATATATAGTTTTTGGCCATTTAAAAAAAAACAAGAATTTAATTTGTTGTGAAATATACCACCAACTTTTAACATCTGGAACAAGAAAACAATACTTTTCTTTTAGAAAGCATTTCGTAACAATCTATGTTAAATCGTGGAGCTCATAACACAAACTTTTTGTTAATTAAAACCAAGAAATGCAAAATGATTTGAGCGTGGTGGTACCAGTCATATTATATCATGGTTATCATGATGGCCATGCGTTAAAATCTTATCACGTGGCAATTGGCTATTGTGCAAGTGTCATATTGGCGTGATTGTTTCCTCATTTTCTAGTATTCCTTTTCCAACCATTTCAGTTTTTTGTTAATTAAAAGCAAGAAATGAAGATGATTTATGTGGTTTAGCTGGTTGAAGAAACACCAATCTAACAATTTGAATATAGTAGTGTTAGTATCCAAATATGAGGAAGGACGTGATTCTCATTAAACAATAAGACGAATACAAGACACTAATTCAGACCATTACAGAGTTTCGACTATAATCTATCTCTCACAGCTATATAGTATGAATTCTCACTCGCCGATCTGATCCCTTCTTCTGATGACGAAGGGGGGTATTTATAGGCCCCTGAGGTGGTCAGTGATTGGCTGTGAGGGGAATGACAGCTGTCTTGTACTATTACGACCGTTGTCATTCTTCGCGTTGTCGCTCTGTGGTTGGTCCACGTGTCCTGCTATCGTCCTTTCTGTCCTTTTCTGTACCTCGTACCTGCAGGAGATCGTGGAGCAGGGAATAAACACCTCTGATTGGCCACATGTCCCTGCTCTTGTCGGGTGACACATGTCTTTTGTGTAAGTGGTGTGCGTCGTCTTCTAGAACTCCACGTCATATTGTTGTGTTGACGTGTGTGTGAGTGTAAGTCGCGCGCACGCGCGGGTACATATCTCTTCAAGTCCCCCTAGTCTAGTGTGTTGTATGCGTAGCATGCGAGACGCTGGACTCAGTAAGGTAGAAGTGTCAGTGCGAGCGGGTTTTGCGCTTCACCCTGATTTCTGGTATTCATGCGCGGCGTCTTGCAAGTGGTAAGGTTGCGGACGTCTGTAATTAATGCTCACATCAATATTGTCAGTCCGGGCGTATGAAGTGACAGGTTGGTAGCCGAAACGTTCCTGACGGTTGTACAGTGTCAGAGACGTAGTGGGGTCGCCCAGTCGGTTCGAGTGCTTTTTCTCTCTCTTCTTGTGACGTGTAATTTTCCGATTGGTTGGGCCTTTCATATTCAAAAAACCGTCAGACCACGTGTGATCTCCCTATTTAATCCCCCTTTTCCATCCGTTTCTTTTTACTTTCTTTCCAAGTACTCTTTCTAATTTCCTCTCCATTGTTCATCAGTTTTTTCATCTTTTTACTGTTTATTTGCATCCGAAGGGCGGTTTCACGCGTACAGATGGAGCATATTACGAATATCCCGAAGAAAAAACGTAGAGGTTCTAGGAAAGGAGATGATGGTTCAAAGAAGGGGCCGCCTCATGCTAACGAGGTCACGGCCGTCTAGGGGAGGGATGAATTTAGGAATATCCGGAGGGAGTATGGGTTCCCCTCCTCGTATGGTGTGGAGGTACCTAATCCTGACAAAACGATCCTTGAGCCTATTGTTGGGAAAGTTGGGTTATATGCTGCATATTTCCGGGACTGCAATTTTAGGGTCCCTATAACCCGGTTTCTTGGCACCTTTGTGCGGGCTATGGGGGTTCATATTAACCAGATCCATCCTGGTTTGATGTCTAGACTCATGTTCTTTGAGTTTTGTTGCCATGCCCACAAGATTGAACCTTTGGTGGACATGTTTTATGTTTTTTATAGTTTAAGCTTTGTGGAGAGTTGGCTTTCCTGCAGGCCGCGCGCTGGGGTGCCTGCATGTGCTGGGGTAGGTGTGAAAAGCTTTCGCGAGTGGAAACCTAAGTTAAACTGGATCAATCAAGGGGTTATCCCCATAGAGATGGGTCGACTGGACCCGGCTGAGGGAATAGGGAAGGTTGTGCTGATCGACTATAAGGAGCAGGAGTGGTTCAAGACTTTTACCAGTCATCCTGTGGACCTTTGTGAGATCCCAGAGACTGGGTTGGTGATGGCTGGGATGAGCATCAAGTATGATGTGAAAGGCCGCAATCCGCATCTCACTCAGGATGGGAAAGGTTAGTTGCCGTTTTTGTTGTTGTTACTTGTTGCGCACCCTTTGTGTGTTGTCGTTAATTCGCCCTTTGGTGTGTTTCGTTTGCAGATGTCAAGAATTTGTATGACATGTTGTTGGGCGGTGACAACATGGGCTTCGCCTTTAGGGAGCTGGCGGAGGATGAATTATACATCCTAGAGAAGGCGTGGGACATGCTGATTCGTCCCCAATTGGGTGTGGCGGCGCGGGAGCAGGCCCCGCCGCAGTTGCTGATAACTGAAGCAGGTGAGTCCTCGCCACTTTTTGATAATCCTTCGCCCGTCAACATGTTCATGCGGACGGGCTTTCCTTTAATTGTTATATCTAGTGATGAGTCGTCTGACTCATCGGGGTCCTTCTCTCCGCAGGCACTCATGGACCTCAGTCGCCGCCTGCGCGCATTGAGAACGATAGCGATGAGGAAACTGAAGATGATGACTTTCTTGTCCATCGTATCACCAAGCTGCAGCCAGGGGCAGTCGGAGGTGAAGATTGTTATTTCGTTCTTAACCATGAAGTGGTTAATAAATATTTTGAAAATTACCACCCTTTTGAACGAAGCTACGTTGAACTTTCAGATGCGTTCGTTCAAGGAGAGTCGGTGGTGAAGTTAACCGAGGAGGTACAGGGCGCGATGGTGACAAAGCCTGTTTCAACGGAGGCAGCGGAGACTGGTCCTATTGCTACTGAAGTGCCCCGCCAGAAAAAGCGGTCCAGGCGTGCTGGAACTAAATGCAAGAAGGTTGTGGAAGATTTGACACCTCCTGTTGAGAAGAGGGTGAAGTTAGATGATCTTGTGCACTCCGCAGAAGATAGCTTGTTGGGTAAGTGCTCGTGTTTCTTTTCCTATCTTTCTGTACTATGATTGTTGTTATTAACTGCTCGTTGTACTATTTCTGCAACGGATTTGTTGAACGTTAACGTGTCAGAGAACATATCGACGGCCCCGTTTGCTGAAGGGTTTAACCTTGGCCCTTTGGGGCAGGCATCTCCAAACCAACAGATTCAGGAGCCTGTTCGCACTGAGGTGCAGGACGACGTTTTGGTGACATCTTCTCCGGTGCATCAGTCATTACCTATCCGCCAGCCCACACCTGCGCGTCTGCCTAATCCTCCGTGGCAGCCGACACCTGCGCGCCTGCCTACCCCACCTCAGGATATGTTAGAGGGTGGCTCTGGGCGGGTGTCGCCCACTGACGTGAGCGAGGGTTATGGGCGGGATATTGACATGACTGTGGATGATGATGATGAGAATGAGAAGAGGGTGACTACCGAGCCTGGTCGTAGCTTTTCGAGTGCCCCTCCCCTTGGTGGTGGTGAGTCGTCTGCTGGCATTTTTGAGCCCAACTGGACATTGACGCCAGCCACCCGATTTCTTGACGTGGAGGATTGCCGCCAGTTTTTGGCTAATCCTGTCCCTCCCGGGGAGCGTGAGCATCAGGCCACTCGTCCGCAGGGTGAGCTCATGGATGACCATATTATGAGTATGGCAAACATGTTGTCTACCTCCGCTGAGATTGTGCGCGAGTGGGGGTCTATGGCTCATGACCGTAACAGATTCCACCAAGAGTTGAAGCGCGTGACTGATGAGCGCGACCAAATACACCACGAGTTGAAGCGTGCGAAGTGGGATGCTGTTACTTTCCGCGAGGAGCGGGACAAGCTTCAGGGGCAGTTGTCTGAAAGAGAGCAACACTGGAAGATTGCCTGTGCCAAGACGAATGCCAAGATGGAGGCGTCCGCTAAATGAATCAGTGAGGCTGACGCGCGGAATGAAGAGATCTCTAAGGAGTTGGCCCGGATGGAGAGGCTCGTAAAGCAGCATTATAACAAGTTGCTTGATTCTCGCGATTTGTTGAGGGAGAAGGACGAGGAGATCGCTCAGCTGAATGCGGCGAAAGAGGAGACGGATAAACAGAATCTGGAGTTGCAGCAACAGAATCTTGACCTCGAGGGGGAGCTGTTGGATACTCGTGAAGAGGTGCGCTTGGCGCAGAGTGATCGTGAGTGGTTGCTCACCAGCTGCGTTCCTGAGGTTTGTTTTTGTCTCTTACCTTTGTGTCTTCTCCTTTAACAGCCTTTGACGTTTGTGCTGAGTTTTTGTTCTTTATGCTTGTGTAGGTGGCTTATTATGTGAAGAATTGTGACCAGACGCGCCAGGCTGTGGCGGCAGTGAATGCTGCCGCGAAGCTTGTGGGGCGCAAAGCTGGGTTTCTGGAGGGTTATCAACATGCCAAGGATGGCAAAGCCCCAGAGCAGTTCACGTTACATGGGCAGGACCTTGATGCCGTTTTTGCAAAGAAGGCTGCCGCCTTTGATGGATTAAAGTACGAGCTGGTTGATTTCGTTGTTGGCCATCGCGACCGGCCATCTTGTTATGAGTTGAAGGAGTCATTTGAAAAGCAAGGCCTTACTCACACGCGGCGCGACTACGCCCTTAGGAAAGCCAAGGCAGCAGATGTGGCTTTGGGTGAGCAGCCTGAGGCTAGTGAGAAGTTGGACTTGTCTGGGTCTGAAGAAGATGATGAATACAGCGACGCGTCCTCTGAGTTTAAAGATTGAAGCCTGTTGTTGCTTTATTTTGCTTTTTATTTGTAAATGATTTCAAGATCTTTAATGTCTTATGCTGTACTTGAAACCTTTTCCTCTGGTGAAAATGTGGTTGTTTAATATTTCTTGTTCAAGTTTATTGTTTTGCGCTAGTTTTGAGTACATGGCCTAACATAAGTTATATTATGCGCACATGACTAACTTGTTTCGCGTACTGTACTGTAAACATATAAACATTTGGCTTGCCGATTCTTAGTGCGATTTGTTTAGGACAGTGTATCTTAACTAGGGCTGGCAATGGGTAACCTGTTAAGACACGATAAGACCTGTTTGACTGAAAAGTACACTATTTGATTTTTTGACTTTTTTTAATACTTAGAATTAAGAGGCAAAAATCTTTCATTTCCCTTTTTTGGTACATAAAACATAAAACTGTGTTATAAACATGAGATATAAATGAGTTAAACGAGTCGTGTTCATGTTTAGAACTTGATTTGTTCGCGCGCGTCAGAGACCTGTTAACCTGTTAGGGACACGATTTGCCAGCCCTAATCTTAACCATACAATGTTTATGTTGCGTGTTGTATCTTAACCATACAACGCGCAGTTTGGGGAATTGCAGGTTAACAAAGCAATTTTAGTTTGGACATTGTATCTTAGCCATACAATGTTTGGATTGCGCGTTGTATCTTAACCATACAACGCGCATTTTAGGGAGTTGCAGGTTAACAATGCAATTTTAGTTTGGACATTGTATCTTAACTATACAATGTTTGGTTTGTGCGTTGTATCTTAACCATAGAACACGTAGTTTAGGAAATTGCAAATTAACAGTGCAATTTTTAGTTTAAACATTGTATCTTAACCATACAATGTTTGGTTTGCGCGTTGTATCTTAACCATACAATGCGTAGTTTAGGAAATTGCAAATTAACAGTGCAATTTTTAGTTTAGACATTGTATCTTAACCATACACTGTTTGGTTTGCGCGTTGTATCTTAACCATACAACGCGTAGTTTAGGAAATTGCAAATTAACAGTGCAATTTTTAGTTTAGACATTGTATCTTAACCATACAATGTTTGGGTTGCGTGTTTTATCTTAACCATACAACGCGCAGTTTAGGAAATTGCAGGTTAACAATGCAATTTTAGTTTGGACATTGTATCTTAGCCATACAATGTTTGGGTTGCGCGTTGTATCTTAACCATACAACGCGCATTTTAGGAAATTGCAGATTAACAATGCAATTTTAGTTTGGACATTGTATCTTAGCCATACAATGTTTGGGTTGCGCGTTGTATCTTAACCATACAACGCGCAGTTTAGGGAATTGCCGGTTAACAATGCAATTTTAGTTTGGACATTGTATCTTAGCCATACAATGTTTGGGTTGCGCGTTGTATCTTAACCATACAACGCGCAGTTTAAGGAATTGTCGGTTAACAATGCAATTTTAGTTTGGACATTGTATCTTAGCCATACAATGTTTGGGTTGCGCGTTGCATCTTAACCATACAACGCGCATTTTAGGAAATTGCAGATTAACAATGCAATTTTAGTTTGGACATTGTATCTTAGCCATACAATGTTTGGGTTGCGCGTTGCATCTTAACCATACAACGCGCATTTTAGGAAATTGCAGATTAACAATGCAATTTTAGTTTGGACATTTAGATTGCCGCTTTTGAAGTGTGCGTAGTTCGCTTTATTTGTCATGTGGCATCTTGAATGAGTGTTTACAGGACGAAATGCGTGTAAAGTAAAGAAATTTCCAGATTTCATTCCACTAAATGGCGCAACAGCCTTCATTACAAATTGGCATACTATTACATGTAGCATTTTCTTAATTGAGCGGCGTTCCATGTTCGGGGAACGGGCTTGTCGTCTAGGGTTGATAGCTTGTAGGCTCCCTTGCCAATTACTTCAGTGACACGGTATGGTCCCTCCCAAGTGGGCGCCAGTTTTCCTTTGGGAATTGCGCCGCTGGCTTCATTGTTTCTAAAGACGAAGTCCCCCGTGCGGAAGGTGTGAGGCTTGACTTTTGCATTATAATACTTCTCCAACTGTTGTTTGTAATTCGCCTCTCTTTCCGCTGCTCTTTCACGGCGTGTTTCTGCCAAATCCAAGTTGATGCGCAGTTCTTGATCATTGTTCGTCTGGGTTGCTGACAGGACTCTTGCGGACGGGCATCCAATCTCTGCGGGTATCATAGCCTTAGAGCCATATGTTAGGCTGAACGGGGTCTCACCGGTGCTCGTTTTTGTTAATGTGCGATTAGCCCATAGCACGCTCGGCAGTTCTTCCGCCCAGGCCTTCCCTTTGGTACCTAGTCTTGATTTGATGCCTTCCACTATGCTTCGGTTCGCGCGTTCAACTTGTCCATTGCCTTGCGGGTGTGCGACCGAGGTGAACGTGGGTTGGATGCGCTGGTCCGCGTACCATTTCAGCAATCCTTTGTCCGCAAATTGGGTCCCGTTGTCTGTGACGATCGTCATGGGTAACCCAAAACGACAGATGATGAACTCCCAAACAAACTTTTTAACATGACTGGTCGTGATCTCAGCGAGTGGTTTAGCTTCGACCCATTTCGTGAAGTAGTCAATTGCGACTATCAGATATCGTCTCTTCCCTGTCGTCATTGGGAATGGTCCCACAATATCGATAGCCCACTTCTGGAATGGCCACGCTGAGGTTTAGGGCTGTAAACAAACCAAACGTTCGGTGAACAGTTCGTAAACCGTTCGGCGGGAAGTTCGTTTGTGTCCGTTTGTTTAATAAACGAACAAACACGAACAAAAAATTCCGTTCGATTAACTAAACAAACAAACACGAACAAATGTCTCGTTCGTTCGATTGCGTTCGTGAACATTCGGCAATGTGTTTGTTTACGTTCGTTTGTTTATATCCGTTCGTGTATGTTTGTTTATGTTCGATCACTAGTTAAAACTTAAAAGTTTATAGTCTTTGAGTTTCTTACCTAACTTTTATTTTCCTCCTAAACTTTTTCCCCTTATCCATTGAATATTTAAGTAATGTTTTGATAATTCTCACGTTATAAATACATCAAGCTTTTTAGTTGTTGGTCTTACTATACTAATGAAAAATCTCAATCTTTTGTTATGATTCCTTAATAGATAATTGAAGATGCTACTACTTTTAACTCATAGTTATAATGCCAGTTTATGTATCCTTATCTAATTAATATTTGTTTTTATATGGTCACAAGAAATCGAAGAAGGTGTAGAGTTTAGGAAAGTTGGATATTGACGAATCTAGACAATTTTTAGGATAATTATGCACTTTTGAATTAGGAATATCATGTATTCATGCCTAAGTAATTTTAGATAATTATGTCTAAGTTAGTACAATTTGAATTATCGTTTAGTGGATGTACTTAGTCTAACGGTTAATATTAAGAATGTTTTTTTAGTTAGTTGCATATTAAATGTTTGTTTTTGTTTGTTTGTGTTCAAGACCCGTGTTCACGAACAGTTCGCAAACAACTGGATTTCTTAACAAACAAACACAAACATAGAATTATGTTCGTTAGTGTGTTCGTGAACGGTTCGTTTGTCCAAGAAACTTTAACAAACAAACACGAACAAAGCCTTGTTCGTGTTCGTTTGGTTCGTTTACAGCCCTACTGAGGTTACTGGGATAAGGTCGTTTTTGGTTCGTAAGGTGTTGGGAGCATGACGTTGGCAAGAATCACATTTGCGGATGATCTTTAGCGCATCCAGATGCATGCCCGGCCAGTAGTATCCTGCATTCATAATTTTGGCGACCACCATGCGTGGCCCAGCATGTATTCCACATATCCCTTCATGTATCTCTCGCACTAGGTAATCTGCATCGACTGCATCCACACATCGCAGTAGTGGCCCTAGGTAAGAAACTATCGGGGTCATCCAGCTGTCAACACCCGTTTGTATTACATTGACCTCTTTGGGTGGAACAGACGGTTCGCTCAGGGTTTCAATTCGGGCCTCTTTTGCTAAATGGCTAAAGCTTGTAGAAGCCATTTTGCTTAGAGCGTCCGCCGGCTTGTTTTGACTGCGTTTAATGTGGTCGATGGTGCAGCTAGGAAAGTTGGCCATGAGCTCTTTAGCGCGTTGGAGATACATGATCATTGGCCCACCACCAGCATTGAATCGACATGTGCGAAGATGTGTTTGGCACCCAGCTTTTGCGCGATGCGCAGGCCGGCGAGGAAAGCTTCATATTCAGCCTCGTTGTCGGTGGCCTTGAATTCGAGTCTGATTGCATAAGTGAACTCCGCGCCGTCCGGACTAATAGGCGGATTCCTGCGCCTACACCATCTTCGTTTGAGGCCCCGTCTGTGTAAAGATTCTAGATAGCCTTTTCGTCACATGGTGGTTGCGGGTCTTGCTCTTCCTTGCATTCTTCGATTTTTTCTTGAGGTACCTCCGCTATGAAATCTGCTAGTATCTGTCCTTTAATCGCTGGGCGTGTCTTGTAGTAAATGGTGTGTTCGCCCAGTTCGATGGCCCACTTTGCCAGTCTCCCGGAGACTTCTGGTTTGGACAGGACATTGTTCAGCTTGTAGTCGCTCAGCACATTGATGGGATAGCCTTGGAAGTATCTGCGCAATCTTCGCGACGCGTGCACGAGAGCTAAGACCAGCTTTTCCATGGTGGTGTACCTGGTTTCTGCATCTGTCAGGACCCTGCTGATATAATAGATGGGCGTTTGCACCAGTTTTCTGTCCACCATCAGTACCGCGCTCACCGCTTGCTCTGTCGCGCAGAGATACATTGTCAGTGGCTCCCTTGGGAGTGGGGCGGTGAGTGTTGGTAAGTCCACCAGACACTGTTTCATTTCTTGGAAAGCCTTCTCCGCCTCTGCAGTCCACTTGAAATGATTCTTTTTCAGGAAATTCTTTAATGTTTCGATGAACGGGATCGATTTGCTTGCATGGTGTGACAGGAAACAGTTGATTGCGACTAGACGTCCATTCAGCGTTTGAACCTTTTTTAGCGTGGACGGGGAGGGCATTTGCGCAATGGCTTGTATCTTTTCAGGATTTGGTCGGAAACCGTCTTTGGCAACCACAACGCCAAGGAACTTTCCTTCCTCCATCCCAAACGCGCACTTGCTTGGGTTCAGCTTCATACAGATTTCTTTTAGATGTTTGAAGGTTTCTTCGATATCCTTCAACATTTGATCCTCTTCCTTGCTCTTGATGACCAGGTCATCCACATAGACTTCCAGATTCTTCCCTATCTGTTTGGCAAATGCGCGGTCCATTAACCGTTGGTATGTAGCTCCCACATTTTTTAGGCCGAATGGCATCTTGGTGTAACAGAAGACTCCCTTGTCAGTGCGGAAAGCCGTTTTGTCTTCATCTTCTAGCGCCATCTGGATTTGATGGTACCCTTTGTAGGCATCTAGGAAGCATTTGAATCGGAAAGGCGCTAGTGAGTCAATCTTTAAATCGATTTCTGGAAGCGGGTAGCAGTCTTTGGGACATGCTTTGTTGAGGTCTGTGTAATCCACACACATCCTCCAGCCGCCATTGCTTTTCTTGACCATTAATGGGTTGGCAACCCAGGTTTGGTATCTTGTTTCCCTCAAGATTCCAGCTTTTAACAGCTCTCCTACTTGTTCGTTCATCGCTTGTGTTTTTTCAGCACCCATGCTTCGTCGCTTTTGCGCGATGGGTTCAACTGAGTGATATGTGTTGAGCTTGTGTTGGGCGAGTTCGCGTGGGACCCCGATCATATCTGATGGTTGCCATGCGAAGACGTCCATGTTTTTGCGGAGAAGCTGCTTCAAGTGATCTCGGATGTTCTCTGAGATTGCTGGTCCCAGTCTGATGGGCTGATCAGGGAACTTTGGGTTAGGATCCACTTCTCTGGCTCCGTGCGTGAGCATGGTTTTAGCATTTTAGCTGAGTGAGATTCCGTGGTCAGGGCACATTCTCTGTTAGCCCACACGATTGCCACACCGTTTGGGGTGGGGAAACCAATTGTGCCATGGACTGTGGAAGTGACCATGTTGTACGAGGCCATGGAGTCTCGCCCTAAGATGATATCGTACTTGGATTTTGTTGGGATGACAAGGAATGTAACTTCTTCAGTTCGTGAGCGCCCGTGTGCGCCTAGAGTGAGAGGAAAAGATATCTCCCCTAGTGGGGTCACGACTTCGTTTGAAAATCCCATAATTGGGGAATTGATAGGGCGCAGTCGTTGTTTATCCTCATCATCTAGCAGGTCGAAGCACTGTCCATACATGATATCGGAGTTGCTGCCAGTGTCCATGAATGCCCTGGTGGTTCGGTAATGGTCAAAGATGGCTGTGACAATGATCGCCCGTGTGGCGGACGGGCCACCTTTGACCATTGGGAAGCATACTTGTTGCTCTTTCCACTCTGCGGTTGTTTCTGGTTTCCGTTTCTGGAGCCGGCATCCACCGCTATGGATCATCATGCTCACGTTTTTTATCTTTTTTGGCGGTGGTCCCGCCATTTGCTTGCGTTCCACATTTTGTAGTAGATGTTCGAGCTTACCGGACTTTAATGCGTCCTCGATGGCTTGCCGCAACTGGTAGCACTTATCAGTGTCATGGCCTATGTCTTGATGATAAGCACAGAACTTGTTGTGATCTAGTCCTTCCCTCCGCTTGATAACCTTTGGTTCTGGGAAATCGATATTTTCTGTGGCCAGGACTTGCGCTGGCGTTTTCATCAAGGGGGTCCAGTTGTTGTGACTTCTTTTTCCTGACTTGTGCACGAGTGACGCATTGTGTTGGTATTCTTGAGGCGCAGCGGGCTTTGTCACCGTCGGGGTGGCTCCCTGAAGCCTGGTCCAGACATTTCCTTTGCCTTTTCTTTCATGTCTGTTGTTTCTATTGCGCGCTGCTTGTGCTTGTGTATCTGTGTATTGTGGTGCTTGGATTCTGCTCCAAACAGATAGCTCTCTTTCGGTTTTTGCGTAATTCTTCGCGCCACGCATGATTTCTTCCTAGGTGTTGGGCATACCTGTGCATCCAGCCAGAGTGGGGGTCAGTGAATCACATCTCACTCCTTGTGTGAACGCCGCCTTCATGAGTTCAAAACCAATTGGCCCGATTTGCAGGGCTTCACGATTAAACCTGGTGATGTAATCTTCAATGGATTCGTTTTCACGCCTCTTGACTTGTAGGATGTCAGTGGAGTCACGTTCTACTCTCTTGTTTTGGCTGAAGTGGTCTGGAAACTTATCGGTCAGTTCTTTTAAGTTGTCTATCTTGCCATTTGGCAGGCTGTCGAACCATACTCGCGCAGCGCCCGTGAGCGTCTGCGCGAACATGTGACACCACGCGGGTAGGCTCCACCTTGCACATTTTCCTGCGATTTCAAAGCTTCTTAAATGGTCGTCAGGGTCGCCTGTGCCATCAAATTTTCCCAAAGTGCTTGGTATTTTTGTTCTTGCGGGCAATGTGGCGAGCACGATGCGCGGTGTAAATTTTGACTTTTCACTGAATGAAGGAGGATAATATGGTTGTGTGAGATCATCCTCACCGGACATCAAGTGTGCTCGATCAACGGTGTTGGTCAAGTACTGGCTTGTGTCACGGTGGAAACGACTCTGAGACTCATCGGAGTCTTCCCTCCAAGTTGGGTCAGTGACCTGATTGCTCCCGCCGCCTTGTCCTGCAGCTTTGGATGGGTCTTCCGATATGGTGACAGGCCTTCCTTCGCTGAAGGATAGTGCGCGGGATGCTTCTCTTAGCTCTTGTTCTTTTATCTTCTTTATGAATGCTTGTTTTAAGGCTTCCTTTTGTTGGGCGTACCACACCTCCGGACTAACCATCGGCGTGGTATGACCAACAGGTGAAGCTTGAAGATTATCTGTGGCAAAATGGAAGGATGGGGTCTGTCTAGTCCCGGAGGATGGAGTATGACCCGCGTCCGTACCATGAAATTGTTCCTCGGTGGTATTATCAAGCTGGCTGGTGTTTGCCTGGGCAATACTAGTGCCTGACGTGCCTCCAGGGAAGTTTGGTGTCGTCGGTAAAGAACTCATAGCTGGTTTTTAGAGAGATAAAAGTGTTTAAGTTTGTTGTTCTTGAAGCTCAAAAGACGGATGGCGCCAATGAAGAAACACCAATCTAACAATCTGAATATAGTAGTGCTAGTATGCAAATATGAGGAAGGACGTGATTCTCATTAAACAATAAGACGAATACAAGACACTAATCCAGACCATTACAGAGTTTCGACTATAATCTATCTCTCACAGCTATATAGTATGAATTCTCACTCACCGATCTGATCCCTTCTTCTGATGACGAAGGGGGGTATTTATAGGCCCCTGAGGTGGTCAGTGATTGGCTGTGAGGGGAATGACAGCTGTCTTGTACTATTACGACCGTTGTCATTCTTCGCGCTGTCGCTCTGTGGTTGGTCCACGTGTCCTGCTATCGTCCTTTCTGTCCTTTTATGTACCTCGTACCTGCAGGAGATCGTGGAGCAGGGAATAAACGCCTCTGATTGGCCACATGTCCCTGCTCTTGTCGGGTGACACCTGTCTTTTGTTTAAGTGGCGTGCGTCGTCTTCTAGAACTCCACGTCATATTGTTGTGTTGACGTGTGTGTGAGTGTAAGTCGCGCGCACGCGCGGGTACATATCTCTTCACTGGTCATTCTTTTCAACAAACCCAAGCAGTTTAATCACGACATAGTTCATGATTCTCTGTTTCGTAGGTGCTATGCCAATTTCAATATACTCCGCACATTCATCGTATTCAAAGTTCTAAACAAACGCGATGAAGCGCAGGCATGCCTACTAATCAGCGTAATTTATTATTATATAATAATTAAAGGTCCCCCTATTTGCACCACCCCAAAACTTATTTGCACCGGCCTCTACGGCTCGTAGAGGCCTCTACAAGCTGTAGAGGCCTATGTCAATCATTGCAGTGGGCACCCACATCTACGGCCCGTAGAGGCCTCTATAAACCGTAGAGGGGTGTGGTTTTCAATGCTCTGACACCTCTACGGCCCGTAGAGCCCTCTAAGAACCGTAGAGAGCTGTAAAACCCTAAAAAAACGGGTGTAAATAATATGACCCTAATTGAAATCATTCATAAAACATAGAAGTAAAATTACTATGTTTTTTAAATTATTTAATAACCGACAAACAATTGCAAACCCTGAAATTGGAAAAGGTATCTTATCCAAAATTTTATTCACAAATTTACTAGAGACCACCGTTGGCTATCGGACCGTACTTCGGCAACATACTCCTATCGGTAACTTCTTCTTCTTTTTCTTTTTATTTTTTCTTCGTATTATGGTGGTTGTCAGGAAACGACGGACCACCAGCGTTTTTTTGTTTTTTAGTTTCTATTAGATATCGTGACTGCGTTCGTCGATAAATAATCCTCGACTGTACTCATTTTTTTTTTTATCATAACGGGCTTTTTATCCATCAACACTCCCTATACGTCTATACCCTTGTTTTCATCAACATAAATAACAAATTTATTAAATATACATGCAAAAATCAAATTATTGAAATAATATTAATAATTTTACTTTTTTTTTTTCTGATTGCAAATACTCCCTATCACATTATCTATCATACTCAGTTACTAGTCTGACTAATTAAGCAGGGGCGATGCTTAGTAGGGGCGGGATGGGGCGGCCGATCCCCCCGAATTTTCGCGCATAAGTTCCGATTATATAGTATTCGTATAGAAAATTTTGGAAATATAGGGTTTCGACCCCCCGAAACTGGTTTTCAACCCCCCGAAACTAGTGACTTCCGACCCCCGATGACTTCTGACCCCCCGAACCTTCGGGTCAAGTTTCGCCACTGTAATTAAGTGACAAGCTAGCACGATAATTTGAAGTTGACTTGCAAGGACCCACAAAACGTCAATAATGTTTCCAAGAAATTAATTTTCTGTATCCATCCCTAATTTAGAGGGTGTTTGAGATTTTTTTCGAAAACTGATTATGCGTTTTACTATATTGGGGTTGGAGCTTCTTTTAGATTATTGCGCTTTCTAACTTAAAAATCCATTTCAAAACTCAACACCAAACACTAAAAACAAATTATTTGCGTTTTCAAAACGCAATCACCAAAAATCTATTTCAAAACTCAACCCTAAACACCCTCTTAGTAACATATCGGGAAAATATCGAGAAATCTTGCATCTTCTGTGATACGAAATATGAGATGATGTGTTTGGGACAAATAAACTACTCTAGAGTAATCCTTAATTGTAATCCTTAATATTCGATCATCCAATCACTAAAAATCAATTTTCATATACAGTGGCGGATCTAGAAAAAAAAAATTTGTAGGTAACATTCAAAAAAATTTTTTTTTGCCGTAATTTCATATAATCTTGGTTTTAAAAAGTGTGCCTTAAGCGCGAGGCACGAAGGGCATCGCATTATGTGACTTGAGGTGCACAACGTATAGAGCGCAGTTGAGGCGCGCTTTTTAGGAAAAATTAGCCTGAGGCGCGCACCTCATGTCCTTTTATTCTTCATTGAAAATCTTTAAAAGGTTTGTATAGGGCTGTAAACGAACCAAACGAACACGAACAAGGCTTTGTTCGTGTTTGTTTGTTAAGGTTTCTTCGACAAACGAACCGTTCACGAACACACTAACGAGCATAATTCTATGTTTGTGTTTGTTTGTTAAGAAATTCAGTTGTTTGCGAACTGTTCGTGAACACGGGTCTTGAACACAAACAAAAACAAACATTTAAGATGCAACTAACTAAAAAAACATTGTTAATATTAACCGTTAGACAAAGTACATCTACTAAACAATGTCGATAAGTCAAATTGTACTAACTTGGACATAATTATCTAAAATTACTTAGGCATAGGCATGAATACATGATATTCCTAATTCAAAAGTTCATAATTATCCTAAGTTTTAACTAGTGATCGAACATAAACAAACATACACGAACGGATATAAATAAACGAACGTAAACAAACACATTGCCGAACGTTCACGAACGCAATCGAACAAACGAGACATATGTTCGTGTTTGTTTGTTTAGTTAATCAAACGGATTGTTTTGTTCGTGTTTGTTCATTTATTAAACAAACAGACACAAACGAACTTCCCGCCAAACGGTTTACGAACTGTTCACCGAACGTTTGGTTTGTTTACAGCCCTAGGTTTGTATGTCCTTTTATATATTAACGTGTGTGTCATTTTAATTTTTAACCCTCTTGCAACGTATATGTCCTTTTATATGCAAGATAATTTAGAATCACGTTTAAATCTACATTCGCTTTCTAGCTACCAAATGCTCTGCTCAACAACAAGATCTTTTAAAAGTTTTCTTGTTAAAATCTTCCATATTGTTTGCACCCAAATCTTCAAATTTCCGCTAAAATTTCTTGAGTGTATGACAATTAATTATTTTTTGTAATTAATTGTAAAATAGTAACCAACTTTCAAAAGTGTTTCAATTAGGTCACTCAACAATTTTTTTTGTCTCAATTGGGTCACTCAACATTCACATAGTATGTAAATTAGAGGTTTTTTCATCTATTTTGTAGGTAACTATGGTAATGTGGCTTTTTGTTTATTTTGTTCCTATCTATTAATGCCGACGTTAAGTGATGATGTGAATTTAGCATTTTTTTTTTTAATTTTTTAATATAATTAACATGTTATTTTCTTTTTGTAATACATCTACATATATTTAAAATCCCGACTCCAACATCTTCTCCTCCATGTCATTCTTGACACATACAAAATTTTACAAGACTCGATTTGAATGTTTAGTCATTTAATTGGGCCAAAAAAAAGGATGAGTGACCTAATTGGAACACTTTTAAAACTTGGTTACTATTCTATGAAATATTCCCTTTGCACCCAAATCTTCAAATTTCCGCTAAAATTTTCTGAGTGTATAACAATTAATTATTTTTTTCAATATAAAAAATTTTAATCCATTAAACTTTCCCCTCATGTTGCTCAATAATAATTCATCTTTTAAATTTTCAATTAACACAATAACACAAGTACAAAACAACAACTTAATAACTTAATTTATAAACCAAAACCCTCTTTAAAGAATCAAAGTATAATACCAAGAAAACTAATTTAGTAACTAATTAAAAAAAAACTTACAATAACAGAGAAGGTAAGAAGGCGGCAACAGGAAGATGGGCTCCGGTGGAGGGTCGGAGGCGACGGTGTCGTGGTGGTGCACTGGCACGGTGGGAGGGGCAGGGGCACTTGGAAGTTGATAATGGTTTGGCTTCTTTTTTTTCCTCTCAACAATAGGGAAGGGAAGGGAAAAATTAAATGGGCTTTTGGTTTCATAATGAGGACTTGGGTCAATGGGTTGGCCTTGTTAAAAAAAAAAAAAAAAAAAAAAAAAAAAAAAAAAAAAAAAAAAGACGTGGGTTGGGCTTATTAAAAATAGAGAATTAAAAGGGCTTAGTTATAAGGGTTTTGGTTTAGAAAGTGTTTATTAAAATTTCGCATCAAATATAAGTTTACGTATAATTTATTTATGGGGTAACATAAATTTTTTTAAGGGGTAACGAAAAATTTATTTTAAGGATAACATTTTATAAAAAAAACGTAAAAAAAAATTCCACTTCGCCAGGAAAATCGAGGGGTAACAATACTCTCCTCATAAAGATTTTTTACCCCAATAATTAGGGCTGCAAATGAACCGGACGAACACGAACAATGCCTTGATCGTGTTCGTTTGATAAGGAAAATATGTGTTTACGAACAGTTCATGAACACATACCGAACGAGATTTTTTGTTCGTGTTTGTTTGTTAAGAAAACAATCATGTTCGTGTTCGTTTGTGTCTGTTTGTTAATTTTGTTCATGAACGCACATGAACACAAATGGACATTCATGAACACAAAGAAACAAACACAAACGAACATATATTAACTTTCTAATAAAATCGATTTCACATACATATAAGTTTATTTATTTACTTGGGTTAAATAAATAATATTAAGACAAATTATAAAAATTAAAAACCTTATTAAACTATCAAACATAAACGAATATAAACGAACGTGGATTCTGTTCATGTTCGTTCGTTTAACTAAACGAACGAAATATTTTCTGCGTGTTTGTTCGTTTATTAAACGAACGAAAACAAATGAACTTCCAGCCGAATGGTTCATAAACTGTTCTCTGAAAGTTCAGTTAGTTTGCAGCCTTACCAAGAGTCATAAATAAAAAGAAAAACAACACACACCCCTTAAAATACTATTCTGGTGAGTGAGAGAGTCAATTTAGACTATAAACCTCACGTTTGTTGTCTATGCAGTTGATGGGAGAAACTCCATACCTTGTAACGGTCGTGACTAAAGAGGGCGTTGGCCCTTAAGTGAGGGTATATTGTTATGGAATGAAACCAATATTCCAAGGCATTATAATTCTCTCACATCTATTGTAAGAGCAACAAATGTGGGATTTCAGATTTACATTGAGCTAGTCATTTTATTGGTTTACTGGTTGAACTGATCAGACCAGATATAATATTATATATTTTCTTCATATTAAAAAATGTTATTAATAATATAAAAATTCGATGTTAAGTTTTAAGCCCAAATCTAATAGAAGGATTCATATCCATTTTACCAATTTTTAAATTTAGAGCCGGTTAAAAAGTCTAACCTAGAAAAATAAAAGTTTCCATATATATACACACACGCAACCCTCTTTTTCCCTACCTTTCGTTCTCGTTCTTCTTGCAGATCCACCTAAAAAAATAAACAAATAACGCTTTCGTTAGTGATGTTGAATATGGAACTCATAATCGGCAACTTTTCATCTTTGAACGGAAAAATTCCACTTGCGGGGTTTTACCGCGAGGCGCGTGACACCAGGATCCAAGTCAACGGTCACAATAAATGACAACTTTATGTAAAATATGTAAACCAAACCATGCAAATTTATAACATAAAAACCAACACAGCGGAAGCTTCATCAAGTTTACATCCCAAAACAGTAAATAAACATAAGTCTGAAATTCTTAAAATATGCAACTGAACCCTAAACGCCGTGCAAGACTCCGTGCGCCTATTCCAAGTAGTTCTACCTTAGAGACCTGAGAAAATATGCTAAAATGTCAACATATAATGCTGGTGAGGCAAGCGCCTAGGCACTGAGGCGCACTATCAGGGCTGATTTTCGGCCAAATTCAGGCTAAAAGTTGCATAAACCTCTGAAACATCCTAAATGAGTCATGAACAAGTCCTAAACAACCCTAAAACATCCTAAAGTAGCCCTAAACAATCTTAAAACATCTCTAAAATCCCTAAAAAAGGTATTTTATACTATGCGCCTAAATATAAAAAGCCCTCGTTTTTTATGCGCCTTGCGCCTAGGCTCCGGGCTTGGCCTATGCGCCTTGAGTGCACCTAGGGGCTTTGACAACTATGGTTACCAGGTTTCTAGGCATGCCACGGGGCTCACATTATGTTCCTAGGTGTCAAATCATGTTTCGAGGTCCCAAATTACACTTACAGTAGCAAAGCACACGACTAGGCATCAAAACACACGACTAGGTATCAATCAGGCAACTAGAAAAGCTAGTTACCCCCTGGAGGGGCGATTGGGCATCTACCAGGTGACTAGCTAACCTACCCGCCCCCAGGGCATGCCTCTAGCTTAGCTAGTCGCCCCCTGCAGACCGGGCGGCTCTTTTCGCGTGTTATACCCTCCAAATTAGATCCTAAACATGTAAAAGTACCCAATATCAATCCACAATCACCAAACAACCTTATCCCAACAGTAACCCCCAATTTATCATCCGTCTAAAGCCCTAATTACAAGTATTTCCCAAAAATAGCATAATATTATGAAAACAACACATCATTGCATGAAAACCTTACCCTAAATGGAAAATAATCGGATTTCATCACATAATCACTTTCCAAACATCATCATACTATTACTACATCATTCTAGCATAAACCCTAATATCATTCAATTATCAAATCACCCTATAACATCCTAAATCCTCTTAATGCACTCAAACGGATCAAAACGCATATTATCATCAAAACACATCAAACAACCTTTATAACCCAAGATAATCATCCTAATAACTCATTCATATCAACAAAACATCAAACACATAAGAATCCCCATGTTTTAATCATAAAAAACTGTTTTATGCATGAACACTCCACATAGAACCCATTTAAATGATTACACTTATTTTAGAACTGTTTTTCAAAGGCTTCTAATGACAAGAACTTTATAACATCAGGTCTGGACCTTTAAAGATCAAAATAACGACATGACACAAGACTAGGATGAATAACATACCTTAGATCTTGCTTAGAATGATGTTTTAGGCTTGGTAATGGTAGTTTTAGGGCAAAAACGGGTTCCAGGGGTTAAGGATGGTGTGGGAGAGGTTTGGGGCGACTTAGGGTTTCACAAATGATGTTTAACAAGTCAAGTGTGGTATTTATAGTTGTTGTTGCTAGTCGTTTCAGACATAACAGACGACTAGGTTGCCGCAGATAGCAACTAGGGATGCTAGTCGCCTCTTACAGCAAGCGACTAGGCCCCTAGTCGCCCCCTGCAGGTGGTGACTAGCTACCCTAGTCGCCCTCTACAGCAGAATTGGTTTTCGGCGCGTTAAACACTATTTTAACATACAATAACACGTATTCACATACCGACAAGTTATACATAGATTATAAACACATATTACTTGATAACTAACACGTTCATATTTGTTCACCAATTCCTGGGACTCGAGACTCGCGTACGTGCATTAAATCCGGTGATCATATGAATCACTAATCCTTGTACACATGGTTATGGACCAACCCCCAATGATCCCTTGGATCATCGTAATGACTCCCAATAATTCCCCGAACCATCATAACGACTCCTGATGATTCCACGAACCATCGTATTGACTCAACTGACCCAGTTAAGTGTAATTCATGCATGATTTGCTAAGGTAGACTTACTATTTTGACAAAAGTTACTAACCTGAGTTTGTCGGGTGTCACACCCCACCCCTGTTCCACGACAGTTGAACTCGTAATCACATTTCATCTTTGAACGGAATCTGTAACTTTTACCTTCTAATAATTTTTGGTTCAACCTTTTTGACCACCAGTTTTCTGATTCGACTCGGCAAGACGGTTTCTTCATATAACGATTCAGATAGGCAAACTAGACTGCTAGCACCACTCGTCTCCGGTTAAATCAGTCGGACCGGCCGGTCCAGTAAGAATACTTATATCTATGTTACTAGTTGGATATTTTAATCAAACATTAAGTTAACAGTGTTAAACAACAAGCTCTTTGAATTTTGAATTTACAATCAACAAAGACATATTTTACCGACCAAATGCGTATTGTGTATACAATATCATAGTTATTTAAGAAATTAATTTTTTCATGATTCAGCGACGATTATTAGTGTTTGAATGGTTGAAGTTAAAAGCATCATACACTGATCATTGAAAAAGTGTCTAATGAATCATGCATACGCTAGTGTGCTACTGATGTCGTGTGGATTAAGTCACTTAAACGTCTTTTTCTTAAAATTGACAACTTCCCGAAGGAAGTGTCAGGACTAGGTGAAAAAGGTAATTAAGTTTGGACTTTTAAATTAGGACACTTATTCAAGTTTTAAATTTATAAAATAAAACAATATTTGCTGATCGTTCTAAAACCCACACGATAGGCAAGTGTTCCTATCGAGAGTAGTATAGACTCTAGCAAGTACCGAGTATCGAACCCAAAGACACGACTTCCCCTACTCAGCCTCAAGTTGCTTTTTAATAAAAGTAAAAAATAGAAGAGAAAGAGAGAGAGAGAAAGATAGAGAGAGAGAGGGGGGGCGAGAGAGAGAGAGAGAGAGAGAGAGAGAGAGAGCGAGCGAGAATGACCAAAGTAGAAATCAATAACCAAAAAGGAGTGTTGCTTTGGGATCCGACTAACCTTGGGAAGAATTAATAGTAATTACTTAGTTGAGTGGTGTATTCAAGTTGCGCACTTATGCTTAACTTAGAGTTGCAAAGTGCATTATTTAAAGGTGATCGTTTTCGCATAACGAGTTGCGTTCTTGTTGTTAAATTCCGGGTCTCCCGACCTGGTAAGCTCACCTCTCAACAATGAGGAGAGAATCACCTGAGACTGTGTTAACCCAACCCCGAAGAATCCACCTCCCAGTGTTGCGATAAAGAAATCTAATTACTTAAAACTTTTATGAACAACTTGCCGGTGGCCGGAGCATGACCGAACAAGCTACCACTTAATATCATAAGTGAGTCGTGACTAACCCAAACACGTGCATCTCCTACTTGAATTAATTAATATTTCAAAAAGGTGATTGGTCTATTATTAATTGTGCGGCAGTATAATAATGAAAGAAAATAAAGACCGTTTTCTTTCAACACGGGTTCACCAATCCTTAACCTGCGCCAAAGCTTTCACATAGACAATGAAGCTAAGTCGCAAAATCAAGTCTTGGCTTATCACCAGGACCGAGTATAAAGACCGTACCGACCCTAAGTGAGATCTTTGATAGTAGAGGATTAAGCCACTAAATGTGTGTATTTCTACGCACAAATGGGCTAAACACTACTCGCGGGATTAGGTTAGCTTATGAGTGCATGGGTTGTTACACACCATGGGTACACTCATAAGTCCTCCCACTTCCTATCAAGACACCCACAAGACCAAATACTAAGTGATTTATTAGTTAATTCATCAAACAAAGTTTTAAGTAAAAAGAATTAAACAAGAACATGAACACCACTCAACAAATAAAAACTGTATAATTCATACCAAAGAAGTCTTCACCCTAGAAACACTTTAATATCCTAGCCAATCATTGGCTTTACAACTTGCACTCTAAGTTGGGTGTTTGAAGAACACATAGTATTGGTTGTGTTGTGGATTAAAGAGGGTTTTTGGATGATTTATAGTGATCTCTCTCAAGCTCTCACTCAAGTAGTGTTTATGGACTGATCCCAGGCTCCAAAGGTCACTTACTAGACCCCCAAGATGGCAAAAATGAGAGAGAGATTCGGGTGGAATGGATGAGTAAAGGGATGCTTAAAATGTGGGGTGGAGGTCTCTATTTATTGGCAAATCAGCCCCTGCACGCCCATGCTCAAGGTTTGGCACGCCCACGCTCGACAGCAGGTACTATTGCAGAGTCCTTGTTGCAGAAAGTATCTCCTCCAGGACAAGCACGGCCGTGCTCAAGATCCAAGCACGAGCGTGATTGCCTCTAAATGTTGCAGTCTTGTCAGTTTTGGTCGGTTTGAGCCTTGGGGAACACGTTTGAAAGGAGCACGGCCGTGCCAAGGGGTATGGCACGCCCGTCATGTCTGCAAAGCTGACTTTTGCCTTCTGTGGACTTGGAAATGTTGACTTCTTGACCGGGACAGGTGCACAGTCGTAGCGCAACCGTGCTTCATCTGAATCAGCTCTGAAAGTCTTCAATTCCTTGTCTTTTGTGTCGGTTTTCACTTCTTTTCACTTTCCACCTTTAATACCTGCAATTATCATTAAAAGAAGACAAACCGTGATAATACCAAGATAAAAGCATAATTTCGGGTGATAAATTGGTGAAAAACATGTATCTAAAACCTGCTAATTTTGAGACACATCAGCTACTCAACGCATAGTAGAAGTTAACGACAATTATTAGTGTTTGAATGATAGAAGTTAAAAGCTGGCCCTCTGTCGAGGTGGGTCATTTGCAGGGTCAGCTATTAACTTCTACCATTCAAACAGTAAAAGCATATGTGGGTGTGTATTTCCTTATCTCCTTCTACCTCATTTTCTCCTTAATCCAAAAGTCGCAAATTTTAATTTATGACTTTTCTTCTTTTCAAAGCACAAAACCTCCTAAAAAGTAATTTTCAAACCATTACACAAACATTTTTTTTAACTTTTGACTTCTTGAATAAGTTATAAGTCAAAACGAGGTGAAAATTGGAGAGCCAAACATGCTCTAATAATCGTTAACTTCTATCATGCGTTGACTAGCACACTAGCGTACGCATGCATGTAAGGGGAACCTAACCAAATAAATTAACGGGGTTGGTGAGAAAGGAAGTTTCCACAACAAACATACGTTAAAAGCTGTAATATGCAAGTTTTAACATTAAAGCTGAAACCTATAATTTGGGGTAAACGTAAAGAACGTTTTTTTTTTTTTTTTTTTTTTGTGATTGGTGTTTGTTCTCTGGTTGGCTCTTTATATATAGATATAAAGTTGTCGTTCAAAAAAAAAATCTAGAGTGAAAGAGACGTGACGAATAAAATGCATGGGAGGGGCCTAAGACTGATCGGTGAGCAGACACCCAACCATGCCCCGTCCCTTCAACAAGCCCCCGTCCCAAACCCTACACCGCCCCAGTTGCCCCGTCTCCGAAAGCCCCGTCTCCCCTGTTCTCCAACGGACGTTTGGGACGGACCAATAGGGAATTTTCTTGATTTTTTTTTTTACCGTTGGATAACGTCATTTTGAACGGTCAATTTTTAAAATTTGTTTTATATATAAAATCAAACTATAAATATTAATCCAAATCAACATTTTTCTCCACTCCAACTCATTATTCAATCCTTTTATTTTATAATTCCCAATAATTTTATAAAAAAACTTAATGGATCCCTACCAACAATTCAACCGAAACCCGAATCAACCTAACCCGAATACACCTTTCACCACACCCGGTTACACACCGGTCATTGATCCACCCATATCGCAAACCGTTCCAATAAATCCACATGTAGCCCAAATGCTTCAAAACCCCGCGGCTTTTGCCCAATTAGACCCGGTGAGCTTCATGCAAATGCAAAACTATATGCAACTAGCAAGGCAAGCGGGTTTTACGCAACAAGTTTCACACGGTTTTTCGCAACAATTTTCACAATTTTCTCCACAATCGCAACCCGCTACACCTAGAGGAACATCACAACCCACTACACCTATCGGAACATCACAACCCGAAGAGGATGAGAACGAAACCGATGAGGAGATAGTTGCCGAAACCCAAGAGATGCCACCCACCCAAAAAGCAAAAGGGAAACGCAAAGGAAAACAAAGAGAGCCAGGACCGGACGTGGTAAACCACTACAAGGAGTCGCGCAACCATGGTCCGATGTTGAAGAGGAAGCCTTAGCTAAGGCGTGGCTCGCGGCTTCAAAACGCCCCACAGTCGGTATATTTTTTAAACTTGCGCAAAATTTATATTTATGTATTTTTTTCCGAAAATATATATATGTGTATTTTTTTTATAAATTCCGATTATATATATATTTACCATTTTTTTTAAATTCAAAGGTACCGCCCAAAACATAGAGAAGTTATGGGAGACGGCGAACGAATTCTTTCATAAGTATATGCAAGCTAAGCCGTATCGACTAAACGATGCTCTAAGCTCGAAATGGAGAAAGTTGAATGCGGATTGTGGTAAATTCAATGGAATTTACAACCGTATTAAGGCGAACACGCCTAGTGGATGGAACGAGAAAATGATTTTCGAAAAAGCGATGTCGGAGTATAAAAGTGCGTCACGCAGAACATTCTCGATGATACGGGCTTGGCAGGTTTTGAAAGATGAACAAAAATGGGCGGGGGTCCCAAACGAGGTTGAACGGGCCAAACGAAAGACCAAAGCTAAAAAAGCAGGCCCGTCCGTTCCAATCGACATTGATATGAACGACGACCCTGATGAAGAAGAACCAATTTATGTTGAGGAGGAACGCCCCACAGGTCGGGATAAAGCTCGAAGGAAGCGGTGGCAGGAAAGAAAGCGGCGGCGTCGAATACCACAAGCGGGAGCGCTTCAAAGCTTGAAAAATTAACCGAAGCTATGGAAGCTTTCAACAAAGCTAACGAGGAAAAAATAAAGCTCAAGAAAGAAAAGATCCGGTTGATTGATGAATCGAAGGCGCTGGAAGAGTGGAGAGTTATGGAGGCGGATATCTCAAAGTATCCCGAAAAAACGACGCGCCGCGATGAAGAAATTGCAAGACAAGTTTATTGAAAAATGGAAGTAATTTTAGGAAATTTTAGGAAATCGTATGTTTTTTTAAGTGTGTTCATTTTTTTTTTAATTTTATCATGCTTTTGTAATTTTTATTTATATAATTTAGTATTTATTTGAACATTTTTTATTTATTTACTTTTATAAAAACTAATTACAATTAATATTAGAAAATAAAAAAAAAATATTAAATGCTTGAGACATGGGTTTTTCATGTCTGCACACCCCACCCATGTCTCAAGAATGGTGAGACACCACTTTAGTGATGTGGCAGCCTACGTAGCACTGAGACATAACTTTTTTGGTGTTGCTCACCTAGTAGCCTAATTGATCGACAATAGAAGAAAAAAAGTAATAATGATGGTTGGTGTGAAGTGAAAGGTCACGCTTGTTATTCAATTACATTAACGCATAAAAGGATTAAAAACAAACATTTTTTTGCACGTACTTTTGCTCAGTGAAATAATTATCGAGTGTTTGCATTTTAGTGTCGTGCACATTTTGTGGGGATTTTGATGAAACAGCGTAACATTTGTTCGTGGGTTGCCAAATATCTCATATAATTTGGAACTTCATTTCTCAACTGTGCAAGATTCCTTCGGTGTTTTCATTTGATGTGGTTGATTTACTAAATGTGCACAAACAGCTTAGGGGCTCTACTAAATGGAAAAAAGGTAATCTACTCCATCACACAAATAGCCTTATGGTGCATATGGAGGTGTAGAAACTGTCACACCCTCAAATTTCCACTGCGGGGGTTTATACCGCGAGGTGCGTGACATACCAGGATCCCATAGCCATAAGTCACAGGAACAAACTCTAAATGCCCAAACCATTTAGTTCGTTTTCAAAAACCAAGTTTAGTTAAGCTGCGGAAGCGTAAACCAAATTTAAACCTTTTAAAACCATGCGCAAAACAACGCACCCAAATTAAAACCATACGAAAGCATAATATATAATTTATGTGTATGCCCGAGAGCCCAAATGCAGTGAAGTGTACAGTGCTTTCTAATCCTGGCACCGGAAGCTAACTACCTGCAAAAGCATGTAAATCGTGGGTCAACAAACAATGTTGGTGAGTTCACTGAGTAAAGTAGGTGAGTAAGTAAAAGCGTAGGTTTCCCAAACCATGTAACCAAATGAAAACGTCGGTCTCCCAGATCACATAACAATACGTAAGAACGTCGGCCTCCATGGCCACAAGTAAATAGCTAATTCAAATGTCAGGGGTAGCTAGCCCACTCATGATAACTAAAACCGGCGAATACCGAACTACTAATGAACAAGTTCCCATAACCGGGAGAAAGTGCCTTGCGTCATTGCCCATCAACAATGACTATGTTTGAAGCTAATAGTTCACATCCGTGCTCCCAGCACGATGTGAGGTTTGTTAGACCTAATAGCGCTATCAACTAATTAACCCGCTTGCCCAACCGGCAATTGATTCGGTATTTTGAAGGACTTAAAAGATGTGTGTGGTTTAGTTCATCAAGGACATATATATGAATTAGTAAAAATAGATTCACCACGTGAACCATGCACCCCAAACCCGGGATGTGTAAAAGTAGTCCCAAACCGGACTAGAAACGTTAAGTAAGTTGTCTCAACCCGAGACGCATGCTTTTGAGAAAAGAGTAGTGAAACTCACCTTATCGCGTAAGCAAAGAATCCGAACAGCAAGTATTATATGCTACCGACACCCTAATAACAGTGTCACTACGTGAGTATAGGCGTAACATCATTACACCATATAACTCGTTTGTCCAAGGCGTTTTAATATTCAAAAGTGTGTATGCGACGCCTAGTGATTCTACATGCAATAGTAAACCCTACGGACTCGTTGGTGAATGAGTTGGTTATAATTAGTTTCTACAGCCCGTATGTGTCATAAACATGTGTACTTCCGTTATATGTCAATTTTAGATCACCTAAGACCTCAAGTAATCACATAAGCACATAATACACAATCTGTGTTTTCAGGACAGATTGTGCGCCATCAAAACGAATTTATTTAAAATACTTAACGAATGAATTAGAGTCCCAAATTTTTACTGAATTTTATTTGGGATTCACTCGACAATACCTATTTTTGTTTTGTCTTAATTCCAAACACAAAAATTATAAAAATTCGTACAACACAGCAGTGTTCAGAAAATTTCCTCAACAGGTCAGTTTAGTAGGAAAATTCTTAAAAATTGTGTATTCATCCAAACGAGATGAATCCACTTGGAAAAGCTCTATTTTTCCAGTATTGACCTACTGGAAAAATTTCATAATCTAATTCCTTGTAAATCTCAAGTTATGACCATTTAAAGTTAGCCCAGTTTACAAATCCGAAAATCTGATATGACCCCTAACCAATTAAAATTCCAAAAACGACTCAAACGATGTCCAAATTCGATGGTTTTGCCCATTATGAAAAGCTAAGACCTTGTACGTTACAATCATGCAAAGAATCGATCAAAACAATTATTTTCAAGCCACGAAACAGACCCTACAAGTCGACATTCAGAATCTGTCCAGATTCTGATCGTGCAATATTATCAATTATATCAAACCCTAGTTGCATATTATCAATCAATAACACCTAATAATCATCATACAACTTTCCTAATACCTATTCCCATCAGATCCTATTATCAAACATGTCAAGATCAAAGCTTTTAGGATCAAAACACCAATAACTTGCGCAACAAGCATCCTATGATGTTACTACGCGTTTATTAATAGGTTTAATCCGTTTAATCTTCAAAAAGACTCATGTTTTAATGTTTATTAAACCCATTCAGACCTGGACAAACTTGTTATATGATTTTTACAATAAAACATAAAGTAAAAAGCGTAAGAAATCATGAGTTATACCCTTAGCTCTTCAAATCAATCAACCGCGCGCCTTGGAGCCTCCCAATTGATGATCTTGAGCCTTAGCAGGAGTTTTTGGAGTGAAATATTCGTGTGGGGCAGTAAGGGGGCGATTAGGGTTGAGTATGAGGGCTGCATGGGGGTTAAGGATGCTTATATACGAGTTTGAGGCGGTTTAAAACCCGTCAGATAGGTTCGAGCGGCCGCTCGGAGCCTGTGAGCGGCCGCTCACAGGTCCGGGTGGCGCGCTTTTGCCTCGTTTCGCCTCCCGACGCGTTATCCTTCGACGTTTTCGTTATTTCGGACCGTAACAAGTGTAACCCCATGCATTAAGACCCTAATCAACCTCATGCTCCACTTTTAATGATTTCTATTAACGTGTTCGGTTTAGGTTCACATAATCACGTATGGTTTTCACATAAGTTTGTCAGGTATCACCGAGACACATAAGTTTATTATTCACCAACGTCCGAGGTTCACTAATCATGCAATCACACCTTGACTCATAACCATGCACGTATGTCTTATCTAACTAACCCTAGTTAAGTATAATGCAAGGAATGTAACTAGAGTTTAGTTAAAGTGAGAACCTGAATTTTCGGGGTATCACATCATCCCCAAGTTGAAAAGAATTTCGTCCCGAAATTCAGCAAGTAAACAGTAAAGCCAGCTAAAAAAAATGTATGCTTGGTTTCCGGATGTCACATCATCCCCAAGTTGAAAGGAATTTCGCCCCGAAATTCACTTTGAGCGAGCTGCTTTATGTTCGGCATTTGATCTATGCACAGGTTCAGGTTCAGAAAAGAGGTGTGGATATTTGAGCCGCATCTGATCTCTGCGCTCCCACGTGTATTCCGGTCCTAGACGGGAATTCCATTGTACCTTCACGATGGGTATAGTGCTTTGCCTGAGTTTCTTGACGCCCTGCTCAAGAATCTCCCCTGGTTCTTCCACGAACCGTAGCTGGTCGTCCACCTGGATTTCCTCCAGCGGCACTACCAGTGTCGTATCGGATAAGCATTTCTTCAAGTTTGAGACGTGGAATACATTATGCACTCCACTGAGTTCGTCTGGTAAATTCAGCTGATAAGCTACCGGACCAATCCTTTTAACAATCTCGAAAGGTCCAACATAACGGGGATTCAACTTCCCTCGTTTCCCAAAGCGTATCACTCCTTTCCAAGGTGACACCTTTAACAAAACCTTGTCCCAACCTGGAACTCCAAAGGTTTTCTACGTTTGTCCGCGTAGCTTTTCTGTCGATCACGAGCAGCAGCCATTCTGTTTCTGATTTGCACTATCTTCTCAGAGGTTTCGTGCACGAGTTCGGGACCTGTTAGTTGACTATCCCCAACCTCAGTCCAACAGATAGGAGACCTACACTTGCGCCCGTAAAGTGCCTCAAAAGGCGCACACTGAATCGAGGTGTGGTAACTATTGTTGTAAGAGAACTCGATTAAGGGCAAGTGCTTGTCCCCGTTATTACCAAAGTCCACCACGCATGCTCGTAGCAGATCCTCTAATGATTGGATGGTACGTTCACTTTGTCCATCCGTCTGTGGGTGATAGGCTGTGCTCATATCGAGACGAGTTCCTAGAGCATCTTGGAGAGTAGTCCCAGAATCGAGAGGTGAATCGCCCATCGTGATCAGATATAATGGAAGTAGGCACCCCATGCCTAGAGACTATCTCCTTGATGTATAGGTTCGCCAGCTTCTCTAACGAGTCCGTTTCTTTTATTGCCAGGAAGTGGGCCGATTTGGTTAAGCGGTCCACGATAACCCAAATCATGTTATGGCCCGCTGTTGTTCTCGGAAGCTTCGTAATGAAGTCCATGGAAATCCCATCCCATTTCCACATCGGTATCTCTGGTTGTTGAAGTAGGCCTGAAGGTTTCTGATATTCAATCTTAACCTTCGCACAAGTCAAGCACTTACTAACATAAGTGGCTATCTCTGCTTTCATGTTTGGCCACCAGTAGAGAGTTTTGAGGTCCTGGTACATTTTGTCCGAACCGGGATGTACCGAATAACGAGATGTGTGAGCCTCATCGAGCACTAGTTGTCTAAGATCCCCTGAACGTGGAATCCAGACTCGATCCATAAAGTACTGAAGCCCATCCGACTTCAATTCTAGGTGCTTGTCAGCACCATGCAATGTTTCCAACCCGATGTTTTCCTTTTTCAAGGCCTCGCCTTGGGCTTCACGTATTTTATCAGGCAGATTAGAGTGTATGGTAAGTTGTAAGGCTCGCACACGTTTGGGTTTCGTTTCCTTACGGCTCAGGGCATCAGCTACTACGTTAGCTTTCCCTGGGTGGTACTTGATAGCACAGTCATAATCGTTCAAGTGTTCGACCCATCGTCGCTGGCGTATGTTTAGGACCTTCTGATCAAATATGTGCTGAAGACTTTTATGATCTGTGAAAATCGTGCACTCTGTCCCGTAGAGGTAGTGCCTCCAAATTTTGAGAGCGAAGACCACCGCTCCCAGTTCCAAGTCGTGAGTGGGGTAATTTTTCTCATGAACTTTTAGTTGTCGTGAAGCATATGTGATCACCTTTTCGCGTTGCATCAAAACACACCCTAGTCCTTGGATAGATGTATCACAGTACACCACAAAGTCCTCCGTACCCTCAGGTAGTGATAATATTGGAGCACTGCAAGGTTTAGTCTTTAGTATCAGAAAAGCAGGTTCTTGGGCATCTCCCCACTTGTAGGTAATCCCCTTCTGTGTCAAAGCAGTGAGGGGTTGAGCGATTTTTGAGAATCCCTGAATGAATCTGCGATAATAACCTGCAAGGCCAAGAAATTGTCGGGCCTCCGTGGGAGTTCTTAGGGGCCTCCCATCTTTTAATCGCATCAATCTTAGCGGGATCGACCTGTATTCCTGCCTCGTTCACCACATGACCCCAGAATTGGATCTCACGAATCCAGAAGTCGCACTTGGAGAATTTTGCATATAACTGCTCACTTTTCAGAAGTTCCAAGATCAGTCGTAGGTGTTGCTCGTGCTCTCCCCTACTCTTGGAATAGATCAGAATGTCGTCTATGAACACTATGACAAATTTGTCTAGATAGGGTTTGCACACCCGGTTCATGAGGTCCATGAACACAGCTGGTGCATTGGTCAGCCCGAAGGGCATTACCAAAAATTCATAGTGCCCATAACGAGTTCGAAAGGCGGTCTTTGGCACATCCTCCTCTCGGACTCTCAGTTGATGATACCCCGACCTTAAGTCAATCTTGGAATAGAAACTCGACCCCTGAAGCTGGTCGAATAGATCATCAATACGAAGTAAAGGGTAGCGGTTTTTTTTTTTTTTTTTTGTCACCTTGTTCAATTCCCGGTAATCGATACACATACGGGAACTCCCATCCTTTTTCTTAACAAATAAGACTGGAGTTCCCCAAGGTGAAGAACGAGGTCTAATGAAACCCCTGTCCAATAGCTCTTGGAGTTGGGTGGATAGTTCTTGAAGTTCGCCTGGTGCTAGGCGGTATGGTGCACGCGCAACTGGGGCGGCTCCTGGTGCACGGTCAATTTGAAATTCCACTTGTCGAACAGGTGGAAGTCCGGGTAATTCCTCTGGGAAGACATTTGGAAAATCCTGAACTACAGGGATATCCTCAATTTTTGTTTCAACTTCAGCTCGAGTGTCAGAAATGTTAGCCAATATGGCTGGGTAGCCCTTCCGAATACACTTCTAGGCTTTCAGGAAAGAGATGATGTCCATCATGGCACCACCAGGATCACCCTGGACAGATAAGAATTCTCCACTAGGGAGAGGGATACGAACAATCTTCTCTTGACAGAGAATTTCAGCGTGTTACTTGGACAACCAGTCCATGCCAACCACGAGATCAAAGCTTCCTAGGGTGATAGGTAAGAGGTCGATGGCAAACAACTGTCCATCTAGTTCGAGCTTACAGTCACGATGGATGTGGGTTACCTTAACAGGCTTCCCATCAGCTAACTCTATAAAGTACGGGGTATCAAGAAGTGTAGGAACTATCCCTAGTTGTTTGCTAAGTTTTGATGACACAAAACTATAGTCTGCACCAGCATCATATAAAACAGAAGCGAGAGTGGCGTTTAAGGAACACGTATCCGTCACGCCGTTGTTATCAGTCCTGGCCTCCCCAGAGCCCATCACAAATGCTCCTCCACGAGCCCCATTGTTGTTGTTACTGTTGTGGTTATTGTTGAAGGACTTATACCGCATACTATCCCACGTTCTCTTGTTATCACCAAAAGTAGAAGATGAAGCACCCTGCTTCGGAAAAGTACCATGCTCAACAGCCTCGTCGGTGAGTTTGTGAGCCAGGTGAAAGGTTTGTTATATTCTGGGTAGGTGAGCCGTAGTAGCCATGCTACGAACCTGTGGGATAACCCCTTTGGTGTGAAGCTCGATCCGTTTGTAATGTAGGTTAAATATGTATGAGCATGTAGTAGCTAACTCCTGTAGCTTGGTAGTGTAGGCGTCGATTTCAGACCCATCCGTCTTTAGGTAACAAGTTTCTAAATTTCGTCATGGGGGTTACATTCTCCACCCAAGTATCTGTAACTCATCGAGTGTGCATGTGGCATACATTACCTCATCCTGCCTGGGGGCAAATGCATAGAGCAAAGACTTATACTACCGAAGCAATCAGACGGTCTCCTTCAGTTCCGTTGGAGTTATCGAGGTTTACAACCAATAAAAGGCTTGGAAATACAATGTGCGTTCAAGGTATAAGAAAGTTCAAATGTGGAAGTCAGGGGAAAAGAATGATTTAGCAAAATAGATCTTTACTAGCTTGGAAAGATGCGAGGGCCTCAACCACCCTATCGTTGATCATAAGAACTCAGTCTTATCTAAGTTAGCAAAGGAAAATGAAAGAAAAGATAGGTAAGAAAAGGTAAGAGCCAATCGTCGCCATGCTCTGTCTAGATAGTAGAGCCTTCATCGTCACTTTCCATGTGCTCGTCCTGCTCAGGTTCCCCTTCCATCTCTTATCCTTCCTCTTTTGCGATGTCAGTGTTATATGGTTCTTATCACGTACAATCTCCTTCTCTAGTCCTATGTGAACCAGTTTAGTGGTAAGCTGTACCACTCGTTCCTCCAATCGTGGCTATCAGCCATTAGTAGGTTTCATCCTCCCTTGTGATGTTGCATTACATCGCAGGCTTTACGTAACTCCCCAAGAGTGTGTGTAACAAGTCCCGATCTAATGTGTTCCCATGAATCTACCATATACTTATGAGTAATAGGGATATGCAGTCATACGTCGCCCGCTCATACTAGGCGTAAGGTACTAAAGTAAGAAATAAGTTCTATATGCGTAACCCAGTCCCGTCTGAGTTTCGAATGGGGGTAAGAAAGATCAAGTAACAAGGAACAGAAACTAATTGTCTCCTTGCTAAGTGACAAAAGATAAGTCTCAGCATTCGAATTCCTTCATAGTTGATTTAATGGTACCATGTCATGCGCATCGTGCAGCTTCCTGTGTACGTGCGCCATAACGCTCGCAAGGCTCCCTCCCTTGTACTATTGTTGTCTCCTCGTCCATGAGGTTAGTTAGGATATTACTCCCAGTAATGCGCCACCTGGTGTAACCCTAGGTTCCCACCATTGACGTGTTAAGAATTTAGTCTAGAACTAGGAGATAACATATCTCCCGAAATCATATGTTGTAGATATATGTAGCTAATAGCTAGTTGTGCACTTAAGTTGTGAGTGTACTTATGCTATAATGATTATAGACTAGACTCAACATGCAGTCCTAGTTCACTATAACCAATGGCTCTGATACCAATCTGTCACACCCTCAAATTTCCACTGCGGGGTTTATACCGCGAGGCGCGTGACATACCAGGATCCCATAGCCATAAGTCACAGGAACGAACTCTAAATGCCCAAACCATTTAGTTCGTTTTCAAAAACCAAGTTTAGTTAAGCTGCGGAAGCGTAAACCAAATTTAAACCTTTTAAAACCATGCGCAAAACAACGCACCCAAATTAAAACCATACGAAAGCATAATATATAATTTATGTGTATGCCCGAGAGCCCAAATGCAGTGAAGTGTACAGTGCTTTCTAATCCTGGCACCGGAAGCTAACTACCTGCAAAAGCATGTAAATCGTGGGTCAACAAACAATGTTGGTGAGTTCACTGAGTAAAGTAGGTGAGTAAGTAAAAGCGTAGGTTTCCCAAACCATGTAACCAAATGAAAGCGTCGGTCTCCCAGACCACATAACAATACGTAAGAACGTCGGCCTCCATGGCCACAAGTAAATAGCTAATTCAAATGTCAGGGGTAGCTAGCCTACTCATGATAACTAAAACCGGCGAATACCGAACTACTAATGAACAAGTTCCCATAACCGGGAGAAAAGTGCCTTGCGTCATTGCCCATCAACAATGACTATGTTTGAAGCTAATAGTTCACATCCGTGCTCCCAGCACGATGTGAGGTTTGTTAGACCTAATAGCGCTATCAACTAATTAACCCGCTTGCCCAACCGGCAATTGATTCGGTATTTTGAAGGACTTAAAAGATGTGTGTGGTTTAGTTCATCAAGGACATATATATGAATTAGTAAAAATAGATTCACCACGTGAACCATGCACCCCAAACCCGGGATGTGTAAAAGTAGTCCCAAACCGGACTAGAAACGTTAAGTAAGTTGTCTCAACCCGAGACGCATGCTTTTGAGAAAAGAGTAGTGAAACTCACCTTATCGCGTAAGCAAAGAATCCGAACAGCAAGTATTATATGCTACCGACACCCTAATAACAGTGTCACTACGTGAGTATAGGCGTAACATCATTACACCATATAACTCGTTTGTCCAAGGCGTTTTAATATTCAAAAGTGTGTATGCGACGCCTAGTGATTCTACATGCAATAGTAAACCCTACGGACTCGTTGGTGAATGAGTTGGTTATAATTAGTTTCTACAGCCCGTATGTGTCATAAACATGTGTACTTCCGTTATATGTCAATTTTAGATCACCTAAGACCTCAAGTAATCACATAAGCACATAATACACAATCTGTGTTTTCAGGACAGATTGTGCGCCATCAAAACGAATTTATTTAAAATACTTAACGAATGAATTAGAGTCCCAAATTTTTACTGAATTTTATTTGGGATTCACTCGACAATACCTATTTTTGTTTTGTCTTAATTCCAAACAAAAAAATTATAAAAATTCGTACAACACAGCAGTGTTCAGAAAATTTCCTCAACAGGTCAGTTTAGTAGGAAAATTCTTAAAAATTGTGTATTCATCCAAACGAGATGAATCCACTTGGAAAAGCTCTATTTTTCCAGTATTGACCTACTGGAAAAATTTCATAATCTAATTCCTTGTAAATCTCAAGTTATGACCATTTAAAGTTAGCCCAGTTTACAAATCCGAAAATCTGATATGACCCCTAACCAATTAAAATTCCAAAAACGACTCAAACGATGTCCAAATTCGATGGTTTTGCCCATTATGAAAAGCTAAGACCTTGTACGTTACAATCATGCAAAGAATCGATCAAAACAATTATTTTCAAGCCACGAAACAGACCCTACAAGTCGACATTCAGAATCTGTCCAGATTCTGATCGTGCAATATTATCAATTATATCAAACCCTAGTTGCATATTATCAATCAATAACACCTAATAATCATCATACAACTTTCCTAATACCTATTCCCATCAGATCCTATTATCAAACATGTCAAGATCAAAGCTTTTAGGATCAAAACACCAATAACTTGCGCAACAAGCATCCTATGATGTTACTACGCGTTTATTAATAGGTTTAATCCGTTTAATCTTCAAAAAGACTCATGTTTTAATGTTTATTAAACCCATTCAGACCTGGACAAACTTGTTATATGATTTTTACAATAAAACATAAAGTAAAAAGCGTAAGAAATCATGAGTTATACCCTTAGCTCTTCAAATCAATCAACCGCGCGCCTTGGAGCCTCCCAATTGATGATCTTGAGCCTTAGCAGGAGTTTTTGGAGTGAAATATTCGTGTGGGGCAGTAAGGGGGCGATTAGGGTTGAGTATGAGGGCTGCATGGGGGTTAAGGATGCTTATATACGAGTTTGAGGCGGTTTAAACCCGTCAGATAGGTTCGAGCGGCCGCTCGGAGCCTGTGAGCGGCCGCTCACAGGTCCGGGTGGCGCGCTTTTGCCTCGTTTCGCCTCCCGACGCGTTATCCTTCGACGTTTTCGTTATTTCGGACCGTAACAAGTGTAACCCCATGCATTAAGACCCTAATCAACCTCATGCTCCACTTTTAATGATTTCTATTAACGTGTTCGGTTTAGGTTCACATAATCACGTATGGTTTTCACATAAGTTTGTCAGGTATCACCGAGACACATAAGTTTATTATTCACCAACGTCCGAGGTTCACTAATCATGCAATCACACCTTGACTCATAACCATGCACGTATGTCTTATCTAACTAACCCTAGTTAAGTATAATGCAAGGAATGTAACTAGAGTTTAGTTAAAGTGAGAACCTGAATTTTCGGGGTATCACAGAAACAATGTGGTATTCAAGCAAAAACATCAAGAGTCAATGTTATCATGGAGGAGATAAATGCCTTGGGTTTTTTTTATGGATACAAAATAGGGCTAAGTGCCATACGTTACTTGTACGCAACTCTCTTTTTTCCTACCTTTCGTCCTTCTTGCAGATCCACCTAAAAAAATAAACAAATAACGCTTTCGTTAGGGATGTTGAATCTGGAACTCATAATCGGCAACTTTTCATCTTTGAACGGAAAAGTTAAACTCGTAATCACTCTTTATTTTGAAAAAAAATCAATAGAAAAAGTGTCGTTCGACGTAGTGTCGAAGCTTGAACAAAATTTTCCGATGGGTCGAAAGTCATGAGACCCTTAAATTAGGGGGAACTCAATATGTATTACATTTTCAGGCAAAATTCTAGTAAATTTACACTACTGAACAAAAAAAACAGGGGGGGAGGGGGCGGGTGTGCTCCCCCCCCACCCCTCGGTTCCATGACAGCTGAACTCGTAATCACACTTCACCTTTGAACGGAATCTGTAACTTTTACCTTCTAATAATTTCTGGTTCAACCTTTTTGACCACCAGTTTTCTGATTCGACCCCAGCTATTCGATTTCTTCATATAACGGTTCAGATGGGTAAACTAGATTGCCAGCACCACTCGTCTCTGGTTAAATCAGTCGGACCGGCCGGTCCAGTAATATAGATATCCACTTTACTACTTATATCTATGTTACTAGTTGGATATCTTAATCAAACATTAAGTTAACAGTGTTAAACAACAAGCTCTTTGAATTTGAATTTACAATCAAGAAAGACATATTTTACCGACCAAATGCGTCTTGTGTATACAATATCAATATATCATAGCTATTTAGGTAATAGTTTTTTCCGTGATTCAGCGACGATTATTATTGTTTGAATGGTAGAAGTTAAAAGCATCATACACTGGTCATTCAAAAAGTGTCTAATGAATCACGCATACGCTAGTGTGCTACTCAACGCATGGTAGAAGTTAATGATAATTATTAGTGTTTGAATGGTAGAAGTTAAAACTGACCCTTTATCGAGGTGGTCCTTTCTAGGGTCAGCTAACCTCTACCATTCAAACAGTAAGAGCATGTTTAGGTGTCCATTTCCTTATCTTCTTCTTCTACCTTATTTTCTCCTTAATCTAAAAGTCACAAATTTTGACTTATGACTTTTCTTCTTTTCAAATCACAAAACCTCTTAAAAAGTCTTTTTCAAACCATTACCCAAACACTTTTTCTTTAACTTTTGACTTCTTGAATAGTTATAAGTCAAAAGGAGGTAAAAAATTGGAGAGCCAAACATGCTCTAATAATTGTCGTTAACTTCTGTCATGTGTTAGCTAGCACCCTAGCGTACGCATGCATGTGAGGGGCACCTAACCAAAAAAAATTAACGGGGTTAGTGAGAAAGGATGTTTCTACAACAAAAATATGTTAAAACTTGTAAACTGCAAGTTTTAAATAGTAAAGCTGAAATCTACATTTTTAGGTAAACGTAAAGGACGTTTTTTATAATTTTTTTCATAGTGCTAAGTTAAAGACTACTTTCTAGAGAGTGAAAGAGACGTGAGGAATAAAATGCATGGGAGGGGCCTAATTGATTGACAATAGAAGAAAAAAATAATAATGATGGTTGGTGCGAAGTGAAAAGTCACGCTTGTTATTCAATTACATTAACACATAAAAGGAATAAAAACAAACACATTTTTTGCACGTCCTTTTGCTCAGTGAAATAATTATCGAGTGTTTGCATTTTAGTGTCGTGCACATTTTGTGGGGATTTTGATGAAACAGCTTAACATTTGTTCACGGGTTGCCAAATATCTCATATAATTTGAAACTTCATTTCTCAATGGTGCAAGATTCTTTCGGTGATTGTATTTTGTGTGGTTGATTTACTAAATGTGCGCAAACAGCTTAGAGGCTCTACTAAATGGAAAAAGGTAATCGACTCCATCATACAAATAGCCTTGTGGTGCATAGGGAGGTGTATGAACAATGTGGTATTCAAGCAAAAAAAAACATCAAGAGTCAATGTTATCATGGAGGAGATAAAGGCCTTGGGGTTTTTATGGATACGGAATAGTGCTAAGTGTCATACATCATCATGGACAATGGTGTAATTTTGAATTGTGTTCTATGGGGTCTAATGTAATAGTCCTGGCAATGTACACGATGAGGGTTAACGATTTCTTTGTTAGCCATGCGTATTAATAAAAGTTTGTTGTACATTAAAAAAAAATTATCGAGTTATCACCTAATTAAATTTTAGTTAATTGGGCTCAAGCCGATCTAAATGCACTTGTACAAGTTCATTACCTGTGCTAGTCCAGCCCAGGTTGCCATCCCCTTATTGGTAAAATAAAGCACCCATTAAAGGCATTGGCTTGTAAATTGTAAACCCAAACATGTATTGATCATTTGATTAAAGTAGTGAAAAGGCCCACTAAATACAATGGTCAAAGTGGGTTGGGCTTAATAATCAGAATAAAAAGCAGCGTGGGCCAAAATTTAAGCCCGAAACAGATTTGCATATATCATGCATGAGTGATAAGGCTCTAACTAATTCCATCAATGCATGGATAATGTAAGGAAGGTTCCTATATTCGGTGACAGGTAGATGTTTAATAGGCATGGGCTATGATGATGATATGGTAGTAGCATGATGCATGATACATGTCAGTGGAGAAGAAGATACAAATGCAATGTACAAAGTAAATGACTAGTGAGGGGAAGAACCGAACATTTTATCCATCAAACTTACTTCTCAGGGTATTATTTAGTAGGGCCCATCACGTGTTTTTGTATACATGAATGCATCATGTATTAATTTATGCTAGTTCACATGATCTATAGAATTTATACAAGTCATTTATATGGATTGGTTGCGGAAATGCCCACATCTACGTATTTTAAAGTTTGAGGGAACATGACATGATGGATGGTGAATGTCAGCTCATGAAGACAAAATTAAACTCTTAACAAATGTATTAGATCTTTGTGAATAAGACCCGGTGCTAGCTAGATAAGGTTCTCGACTTCTCGGGCGGTTATGTCTTTTGTTCATAGGTGTAATTATTGCAAATTAAAATGTCAATTTATTTTAGAAAGCTTGATCTTATCTTGTAGAACACATTTTAACGTTAATATTGTTGACGAAAGGTAGGATATTATTCGGGATTATATAATATTTAGATTTATGCAAACTTACCTTATC
This sequence comes from Ambrosia x helenae, assembly GCA_030844895.1. Classification (NCBI taxonomy): domain Eukaryota; kingdom Viridiplantae; phylum Streptophyta; class Magnoliopsida; order Asterales; family Asteraceae; genus Ambrosia; species Ambrosia x helenae. The sequence continues at coordinate 14,884,570 of CM061226.1, forward strand.
AGGAATTCCAAAGAGCATGTGAATAGAGATAGAATATATACGAATGTTGCATACATGTATAATTACAAAGAACCTCACACAAGAAGACATGGAGAGGTAGGTGGACTAGATCTACTTTGACCAACCCACATTTGTTTAGTTTATCCTCTTTGTTGCCTTTTCAATTTGGATAGGTAGCACTTAATTGGATTCCCTTTGGTGTGGCATGATCCTTCGTACATCAACACCGCAATCATCCTACCCTTATTTCGGAAGCAAGATTTCTCTCTCTCTCTCTCTCTCTCTCTCTCTATATATATATATATATATATATATATATATATATATATATATATATATATATATATACACACACACACACAAACTAGATTATATCCCGAAAGCCTTTCGGGATAGATAAATTTAATATGATATGATAAAATATGTTATATGATGTATCATAGAAATTATTGTATTATAAGATGAAAAAACAATCATTTTAATCATATGAATAGGAATGAAAATGTATGTTAAAAAAGAGATGCATGTTTGAATAAGGAGCAGAGCCAGAAACAACCATTGTAGGGCGTGATTGAGGCGATAGTCTTGAAGGTGTGACCTTTTTTTGGAAAGGAATGATTTTAACCTATTCTACTCTTGATGAAACTATAATTCATAGTTTGAACATGATTATTGACTTGCCTAGACATTATAATGAATTACATGAATACATTGTGTTTGTTTTCCTGTATGAACAAAACCCGACAAAAAAATTTGTTTTTTTTCTTTTTTGTATAACATTGTGGTACTCGTTAGGAAGATAATAAAACGTTCGTTAATTTGGTATAATTTTTTACAAGAAAAATCTTGTACATAAAAGTTATTAACGTTTTAAAATTGTGGGGGAAACATAAGAGAGAAATAGACTTTTGGATGGAAATAAAGAGGATGTCGTATGACACACTCAAAGAGGGAGGATGGCATCTTTAAGTGCCATGTATGATTTCATGTTTTGGCATATATATATATATATGGTGGAGTTAGGGTACAAATGACATATTTCGTGAGAAGGATTAAGAATTTATATGTAAGCATCAATTTTTGGATTTATTCATTATGTTTTAGATTGTTTAGGCTAAAATAACACTAAACATAACAATTAAAAACAAAAAACAATTTATTTTAGGTTTCAAAACGTAAAAACACCTTGCCAAGAATATGTGTTTTTAGTTGTTGTGTTTTAGCTGTGTGTTTTAACTATATTTTTTAAATTCTATAGCTATAATACATTGCATTGTGTTCTATATTGTTGTGTTTGGTGTTTTTCTAGCAAAAACAACCTAAAACACCATACCTAAATTCAAAACATGATGCCTACATGTCAATTTTTTATCTTTCTCACACTTCTCATGAAATATGGCATTTGTACCTGAACCTTTACCTATATATATATATATATATATATATATATATATATATATATATATATATATAGGGTGGGGATCTAGAGAAAACCCTTGTTATAGTGAAAACTCTGACTTCCCGAACTTTTTAGGGCCTGAAAATTTTAGGGCATGTAATATACATGATTTTATGCATTTTGAGCCAAAAAAAATCAAAAAAGCGCTGAGCACTTTTTTTTTTAAATAAGTTTTCGGGTAACACATGTTAAGCGGAATTAACATGTGTTAACAATGTGTTACCCGAAAATTATTTATTATTTTTTTTTTAAAAAAAAGTGTTCGGTGCTTTTTTGATTTTTTAGGCTCAAAATGCTTAAAATCATGTATATTACATACCCTAAAATTTTCATATAAAAAAAAGCTCGGGAAGTTAGAGTTTTCAGAGTTTTCACTATAACAAGGGTTTCGAATATATCCTTATACTATATATATATATATATATATATATGTATGTATGTATGTATGTATGTATGTATGTATGTACACTACAAGAAAAAGGAGCATTAGCGGCGACATGCCAAAGTGTCGCCACTGATGCTCTGATCCGCATTTAACAAAAGATAAGCGTTGATTGGTTTGTAAATCGAACGGTCATCGTTTCATCGTGGATCTCTGCTCTCATCCCTCTCACTCTCACCCCCCCTTCCCCCCTCTCTCTCGTTTCTCCCACCTTCACCACTAAACTCCACTAAGCCTCCACCACGCACCACCATCACCATCGTGAGCACCCCTCCACCTCTTTGGCCACTCCTCCTCCCCTACGTAGGAAAGCACCGATCTACTGAACCACCTGGAGATCAAAATTAATTTCCACATGGAAATAGGTATTAGCGGTGACAGTGGGCATTAGCGACGAATCAAAAGTGACAATGTCATTAACAGCGACATGTCGCCGCTAAAGGTCTATTATTAGCAACGACAAGGGTCGCCGCTAATGCTCTCCATTCTTGTAATGGTATAGGGTAAGGATAAAATGGAAACCTCATTTATTTGAAGAAACCCCAACAAAAACTCGTCTTAACCATCCATCCACTTAATCAATGCCCACCATTTTTTTTTCTAGAATTTTGAATTAAATAAAATAGGTTAGAGAGTGTGTAAAAAGACAAAAAAAAGGGGGGGGGGCACAAGATAATTTGCTTTTTTTTTTTTTATGAAAAAGCATTTGCCAATAAGCAACACACATCTCATCATCTCTCTCTTACTTTTTACACATTGTTCTAAACTGTCGGACGCCATTTTACATATGTAACATATGTTGTGTTACATATGTTAAATAGATAAGGTTTTTTTGTGTCATAGTGTGTAACACAAAATATAGCGTTTGTTACATATTTAACAAAAAAAACTATTTTTTAAGACACTCGTCGCTTTTATTTTATTTGTACCTCAAAACGCTTAAAGATGGTCCAAAACCACCAATCAGTGGAAACTAATTCATGTCAAAAGCTCTACGCATGAAGGAAATTTTTGAGAAATCAAAAGACGAATTAGAAGATTAGTTTGTGGTGGTTTTAATCGGTGTTGGTGTGGGTTTCTAGTTTCTACTCTGCACTACCCTTTAAATTGCCACCAATTGTATGGGTTTCTACTATGTCGGAAACCTGCAGTCCCATTCTCTCTCTTTCTTTTTCGATTATCAGTGGTAATGAGATTCAAAACCCTAAGGGAGGTGGTGGCGCCGATTTAAAACCACGAGGCTGTGAAGCTTTCTTGAGAAGTTTTGCTTATCTGAGACTATTAAGCTTGTCTAAGATTTCATCTACAGCGAGGTGGTGACTAGTGGTGGTAATGGCCGATATGCTAATAGATTTCTTTTTATAGTCTTATATCTCTATTACCTTATTAAGGAGGATAGATGGCTACAAAGGTAATTTTATAAAGTGTTTAAGATGGAAGTCTAAAGGCCCCTTCACAAATAACTAACTTTTGGTCATTTTCTTCCCTTTATACCCTTTATGTACAACTTTTTAATGCTAATTGTATATGTGTTTAATACACACTTTACAACCATCTTCATATGTAACCCCCTTCATAACTTTACATCCCTTAAGTCGTAACCCCTTCATAAATAGGGGTGTAAACGAGCCGAGCCGAGTCAAGCCCGAGCCTGACTGGGCTCGAGCTCGGCTCGTTATGGTTTTATGAAGCTCGAGCTCGAGCTCGGCTCGGTTCGAGCCTACAATCTTGAGCTCAAGCTCGGCTCGCTAGACAAATCAAAAGCTCGAGCTCGGCTCGGCTCGGCTCGACTCGAGGTGATTTGAGAATAATCTCAAACGAGCTTAAACCTCAGCTCGAGATCGCAAAAGCTCGACTCGCAAGTGTTATTAAATGGGCCTATGAAATAAGGACTTGGGCTATAAATTATAAGAGATATATAAATAACTTATAATTATGTTTGGGCTCGTTTAGGCTTGCGAGCCCAATCGATCTTTGTATCTAGGGCTCGAGCTCGGGCTCGATAACTAAACGAGCCATATTTCAGGCTCGGACTCGGGCTCGGGCTCGTTAAGGCTCGACTCGTTCGGGCTTTTTACCGAGTCGATCCAAGGTCGCTCTCGAGCCGCTACGTGTCATTTACACCCCTATTCATAAACACTCAATTAAGGCTACATCATTATCATCCACTTCCTTTCTAATAACCGACATATATGTTTATTATGCATTGATGTATAAGTCACTCATACAACCTTTGAAAATGTTCTTTCTTCCTCAATACATATCATAATTCGTTTGGTATGACACAATAGTTTATATTGTTTACGTTTTTAGTACTACATGTGTAGTAATTGGATAGAAACATGAAGGAGAAACTCTCAAGATTTTTCCATGTTCCAGGAGGAGAACATGGTCACTTTGTATGCTGTTTCCAACATATGGCATATACCTCTACTCTTACGTGTAAGTAAAACGAGTGCACTGTTGGAGTTTAATCATCTTTATGCAATATAAAACATGCAATTGTTTGTCACTTATCTTTTTTATTCAGGACCAAAAAGCTCACAAGGCAATACTGAAGGTGTTGGACCTTTCTTGGTGTGTTCTCTAACATGTTTTATTATATTTATTATATGATTATAAGCATCCAATATTATTTAGTGAGTTTCAAAACATTGTTCTATTGTACATCGTCACATCTAAATCCGAGACTTCAAGCCGAGACTTCTAGTTGCATCATAATTATATTTTTTTTTGGGTAATTCTTGTTTTTTGATTTATACAGAACAGAATTGTTATGGTCGGAAAGTATACTGGTCTTTCCGATTCTTACCTTTCTGTACTAAAGGTATTTTATTTTAGTTATAATACAATTTTAAAAAACCGTGGTATACTCTTTCAGACTTTATTGCATGAACATCTATAGCGTGCAAATGGAAATTAGTTTTGTTTGGGTGTCTACCAGTGATCATGAATATGCAACTGCCATTGAAGTAACTATTAAATCCATATCTTTCTATGTTATTAATCATGTTATCTACTTTCTTTTATTGATCGATCATGATGGATGTTTTCTTCTTACAGGGTCCTATTGTTCACAAAAACACTGGGGATTATTTGAAGGGTGGTTAAAGTTAGAGGTGACAAATAGGCCAGTGAGACGGGCTGAGTAATTGGTTAATAGAAATTTGGATTCAGTTGAGGTTGAATTCGTTTTTTTACCGGAGTTTTTGTTTTAGTTTTTTTTTTAAAAATAATTTAGGAGTGTAAAATATGATTTGAAAAGCTACACATATATATATATATATATATATATATATATATATATATATATCAGTAATCTAATTTATCCATGCAAGCGGCTGTGATCGAGTATGCAGTATCTGTTACTGGGACTTGAAAATGTAAACAACCTCGAGTTCGATCAAAACACTAAAAACCCGTGTGTTACATAAATGCCCGAGGTTTTTGTTGTATGACTTTCTAGCATATTTATGACCCGTTTTCAATTAGCCCACTGGTATGGTTTTGATACTCACATGGGTGGTACTATGTGGCGTGGGTCACAGGGGACTTATTGTCACTCTAAAGCTTCACAGCTACAAGCATACAAATTCGTATATTTTTTTAGGTTTTTGCGGTTCTGAAAACGGCGTTGCAGGATTGTCGACTCCGCTTTAGTCCCTTCATAGCTGCGTGAAACAAATGCACGAAACGTGCGATGAAAACATAAACACCCGCGGCAACTCGCGGGCATTCCTACTAGTTGTTTTTAATATTTGTTGTATATTCACAATACGGGGTATTTTGGTCTTTTCAACTAAGTTAGTACAAAAAATAACATCTGTAACGGGTAATACCTACACTCATCACCAAATTAAAAGTTAATGCCTAAACCTGTTATTTTCTTTACTTGATCTGTTATTTATACTCAAACCACAGGGACATGCTATCTGTATAGTAAAACACAACCATAAAAATATAACATAGACACATGTATCGCAACAATATTTTACCTTGATAAAAAGCTTGTTGTTGATGTGAGGTGTAGGGCTGCAAACGAACCGAACGAACACGAACAAGGCCTTGTTCGTGTTCGTTTGTTAAGGAAATTATGTGTTCACGAACAGTTCATGAACACTTACCGAACGAGATTTTTGTTCGTGTTCGTTTGTTAAGAAAACACTTGTGTTCGTGTTCGTTTGTGTTCGTTTGTTAATTTTGTTCATGAATGCACACGAACACAAACGGACATCAATGAACGCAAACACATGCTCATGAACGGAAACAAACACAAAGTGACACATATTAACTTTCGAATAAGATCGAATTCACATATATTAAGAAATTAACTAGATCCACCCAATATAACCTAATTATACAAACATACTTAGTACTTAACATAATATTGGTAAACATAATTAAGTAGTGTCTCAAATAAATTAAGCTCGCATCTTAAACTTGAAGTCTACATTATTTATTTATTTAAACTTAAACTTTTCATTAATGATTTATTTAATGATTATACTAAAAGCAGGGTTTATTCATATCATATATACCCATAAATTTACCTCACATAAAGTATTTATTTGGGTAAAAGAAATAAAAATAAAAGGATATAGGAAAATATAAAATTTAAAAACTCTATTAAACTATCGAACACAAACGAACACGTTACCGAACGTTCACGAACATAAACGAACGAACGATGCCTCTGTTCATGTTTGTTCGTTTAACTAAACGAACGGAATTTTTTGTTCGTGTTCGTTCATTTATTAAACGAACGAACACAAACGAACTTCCCGCCGAACGGTTCATGAACTGTTCGCTGAAAGTTCAGTTCGTTTACAGCCCTAGAGGTGATGATCAAATCATTGAACTCTCATCTCCTTCTCACGAGTTATTGACTTTTTAAGTACCTCTAAATTTTCAGATTTTCCATGGGGTTATGTTTCCTATCTTGATTGGTTAGGTCGGTGTATCGGGTTTAAAAAAGAAAAACCATGATCTTTTATATAACAGTAAACACATATCCTAAAATTTATTCATAAAATCCAACATTGTTCATTTTCTTGTACTTGAACATGCACGAATTTGATGAAGAAAAAACACAAGATACCACCGGATCAAGAGGTCATCAACGATCATTCTTTGTTCGCAAAATTTAAATCAATTAAACCACATAACTTTATTTCGTTAATCCACAATTACAAATTAATCAAACCCCATTACAAAAGCAGGAGTTTAGTCGCTCCATAATGCTTATACACTTATACCCCAGAAAGATATAAATACATAAATTGTAGAAGAAAAAAATTAAAAGCTTTACTAAATCTTTCATCAAATCTAAATCACATCATACCACCATTGCCCTTCACCCCATCTCTATCACTTGAGCAACTCCATAGATCCCACCATATGACCAGCAGACTCACCACAAGCTCTAGCCACATAATTATGATGGTTCATGTTGTTAGTTGTGTTTGGACCGAACCCAAAAACATTATTCATCGCCATTGCCCTCATATTTCCACGTTCGCCACCACGGCCGCTAACCGTAGCCTGTTCCAATGATTCAACTTGTTTTTTCAAGAACTTCATGTAATGAACAGCTTCATCCAACATAGAAGCTGTGTCCATCTTTGTCCCACCTGGTACTAATCTTTGCAGAATCCTAATCCGCTCACTAATCCTCTCCCTTCGGTGTCTAGCCGCCACGCTTTGCGGGTCCTTCGATATCTTAACGTTCCTTCTTTTGGGTGGCTTCACAGAAGCCGGATCAATCTGGACCGGCTGCAATGCCGCCATTCGGAATATCATTTCCCTCATTGCTTCCACGGAGTCTGGCTTCTGATGAAGCCAGCTTGGACGTGGGAAGTGATCGTGGGACACCGCGAACTGTGGTGGCGGGTTTGTAAACTGTTGTTCGGGAGACATGTAGATAGGATTAGGGTTTTGTGGTAGTGGTGGTGTTGTACGGTGGTTTGTGGTGGGATTTTCGCCGGAAAAGTTTAAATCCATGGGTGGTGAATGGGAAAGATCTTGAAACGGGTTAGAAAACGGGTCGGGTAGCTTATCAAGCTCCATCATCATTGTCATCATGTCCATAACAATTAGGGTTGCGTGAAAGATGTAAATGGAACAGTGGGAACTTATGTATCAAGTGGGTGTGGATGAAGGGTATATATAACGACTACACCTTTGAATATTTTATTGTGTTTTTTTTATCATATCTATATCTTAAAAAGGAAAAAAAATGATTTGGTCACTATTTGTATGGAAGCATTTTTTTCCCGTTATGGTATAGTTATTGTTTTTTCTTTAACGGCAACAAATCAATCCCGATCATTCTTGAAGTACCTATCGGACAAATGAGTACTCTGAGAGTGACCCGGGTTCACCAGTAATTTCACACCAGTTCCTAAGGAAAACCCCTCGCCCGAAAGCCCAGTGTGACAAAACCCGACCCACTAGCAGCATTTTGGTGCTGGTAAGACTCGAACTCCTCACCTCCTATAAGGAAAGCAAGGAGGGTGCGACTCCACCATAAAGGGATTGGCGTATACTTATTGTATTAGAAAAGAATTGATGTGGTCGGTGTAGAAACGTGTGGGAGTAAATGAAGTTAAAACATTGCTATGTTCATGAATATGTGAGGAATCGTGCATAGAAAATATAAAATAACCAACTTATATGGCGTTATTCAAATTTTGTATTTAGCATATAAATTATTGAGATTGCGATATGTAATCTTAAAGCAGGGTGGATTTTTATTGTAAATCAAGAATGGTTACATATGATTGATCTTTATTTCAAGTTGATAGGATCTTAATCTATGATTTATTTATGTGAAGGATCTACATACCTTTTATAAACATTTATAATGATCATAACTCGCTAGAATAAAACACTAGAATATAAAACAAGCTAGTCATAGGATTTTTAGCATCATGACTACCTAAATCTATTTAGGGTATGTTTGGCAAAATTAGCTGGAGGCTGGTAGCTGAAAGCTGGTAGCTGGTAGCTGCAAGCTGGTAGCTGGAAGCTTTTTAAATATATTTTGGTGTTTGGCAGAGTAGCTGGAGCTTTTAATAAAATGTATAAAATGACCAAAATGGACATAATTAAAAGTTTGTAAAGAAGGTTTTTATTTTATTTTTAAAATAGAATGGGTATTTGTGTCATTTACTACTTAAAAGCTTGTAGCTAGTAGAGCTTTTTCTTAAAAGCTACTACTACTAGCTTTTCACTGTAGAGCTTTTTCTCTAATCTAAAAGCTTACAGCTCCTTCAACCAAACAAGACTTTTTATGTAGGAGTTTTTTCTTAAAAGCTTGAAGCTTGAAGCTCTTAAAAGCTCCGTGCCAAACATACAGTAGATGAATATGTGGATCGACTGTTCTACTTGTGCGGTCGTTTAGCAAATAAGTAGGTCGTGATTAAATTGTCAAATCATAACAAACAATCCACAATAAAATAAAATATTTCTTTGTCACTTAAGAATTTATCTAATCCTAGTTTCTAAATTCTAATTTCTCATTTCTAGTTTTAGCAAGTATGCTTTGGTGTTCTATAGGATAATTTTTATTTAGCACCCCCAACGTTCACTTGTTGTGCATCTCTCCCGTGGCGACACCCATACCCTTCACTTAACGCCCCTACCAGCGCTCCTACGGGTGTGCAAACATCCTTTTGGGCCAATTAATATGCTCTACACCACTCAAACCATCCACTACGATTGGTCTTTGGGACAAGGTTGTACCACTCAACAAAACTCTCGTAAATAGTCCGAGACATTGATCACATTGTTTGGGACAATACCTTTTGTTAACGAAAGTATGTAAATAAACCTGTGGTCCTATTTTGTAGTTTAGAAATGACTACACCTACTTTAGTTTTTGCTTAATACATGGATATACATTGGTAAAACATATTTACATGATCCTGTGGTCCTATATTACTTTCTCATGTTAGAAAAGTTTTCCTATTGACTAATATTTATAAAAAAAAATAGATACTTTTTATATAATGTAAATGAATAAATATAATATTTTTTAAGTCATATTTTTCCATTCTATAATTGGAAAAATTACATCAAGATGACAGGCAGACGGACAACAAGCTGTGCCGCCATCTATTTCTGGACTGCGAACCCCAATCTACCAAATACATTATGGTACATAAAAATCAGCAAGAATCAAACAGGTTTTAGAGCATCAAAGAATTGAACAATAAGATGAGGTCGGTTGAGGTCTTGTGTTTTATATGTTTCTTTTAAAACAAATCTAACATCCCTAGTAGATGACGCATTTGTGGTCTGCCTCCTAGAATACAACAATCAGAGTAATAGTTGTAAAATCAGAGATGATTTAATGAGTCAAAGATAACATCACACATTTTTGTGTTTGTTCATGCTGGGAAAATAGTAGTGAAAATGATTTTTCACTAATTTCAAACTTAAATAATTGTATTAATATATACTTTATATAGATAATTATTTCCAGGTTTGTGTTTTACAACGTGAGTGTATCACAACGAACAACACCATGTCCAAAATACAGCTAAGATAAGTGAGATATTGATGCTCAAAAGTTTTATGGTTGGAAAAAACCAAAGATGAGAAAATAGATTATGTTTTGTCAACTTACCCCACATAGGTGGGATGACAAAACACGAAGTGGTACGTATATAAGAAGGATCACTCTTTGTATGTTGTTTAGCTCGAGCCAAACACTAGTAGGGACCCTAAAAGAAGTGGGGCGTAAGCGATGGGCGTAAAATGACGCTGGCACCCTAAAGTGCAGGATTTAACACGTACATTCCTATATTGTAGGACTTAAAAGTTAATATTTAAATTATAGTTAGTGTAAAATAGGACTTAAAAGTTGATATTTAAATTATAGTTAGTGTAAAAGATAAATGTGAAAGAATAATTCTTGTAGTGACATGTATCATTTTTAAAATCTTCTATTATTTGATATATAATAAGGATATTTACAAGAACATGGCTGTGTGATAAACTGATTTAATTAAAAGTAACTTAGTACAATATCTTTTTTATTAAAAATAACACGTGTTAATCCATATCTCATAAACATGTGTATATACAATCTATTATCTGACATCAAGGTAATGTTTTGTTTATTTTAGTTCATCTGCATTTTAAAAATAATTCATTAAGTTTGTTATTTTTTTAACGGGCAATTTTATATCACCTAAACTTTCAGTGAGTGGGAATTGACAAATAGTTGGCCACTAGGCAGCCCAAATCCAACAAGCCATCAATTCGGAGAAAAACAGGTTGCCCAAAAGCCTACTGTGATAAAACTTCTCTGGATCAGATTTGAACTTGAAACCAAATGACTTCAAACACTTATTTTCATTATATCTTGTTGATATGAGTTGTATTATCATAATTTAAATGCATTTTATAAAGTTAAAATAATATTTAATTAGTTAAAAATTTATTACTTACATATCTATATACCTAATAAACAAAAGTCCATGAGTACACTTGGCACTCCCACATTCATCCTCAATTGTGGAGCCAATCATATTGTGCCAAGTGTCTCATTGTGGGATTTAATAAACTTTTTGATTTAAAAAAAAAAAATATATATATAAAAAGCCAACAAAAAAACACGGACATAAGCAACACATATCATCGCCTCCTTCTCAAACAAACCTCTCCAAACCCTAATCCCAGCGATTACCGGCGATCGCCCGAATCATTCAACTCCAATCAAAGGTAACCTCTCTTTCATTCTTATTTTAATCAATCCATGTTTATCCCTCATTGTCACTGTGTTTTTTTTCGTTTTTTTCTAATCTGTTTGTCGATTGAGTCTTTTTTTTTTCCCTGTTTTGATTTGATTATTTATGTTTCCATTGTTGTGTTTATGTTACGACAAAGAAAACATTCGTTTGCCCTTAATTAGGGTTCTTGATTGTTTGATTAGGTTTGTTGATTTTTTGATAAGGTTATTGAATGGATTTTGTTGTGCTCAAACATTGTTTTCTATTTTTATTTTACACTGATGATGTTCTTAAAAACTATGGTTTTCAGAAGATTAGATTCTTATTTTTTTTTAATCAACTTTGTATGAACATTGTGAATATGACTGGATTATATAAAGTTTTCAATTGTTTGATTAGTTTTTTTGATTGTTTGATTAGGGTTCTTGAATGGATTTTGATGGACTAACACAGTGTTTTATTTTTGATGTAAATAGATGATGTTAGGTCAAACTTTGGTTTTCCGAAGATTAGATTGTTGTTTTTTTGGAATCAAGTTTGTATGAACATCAAAAAATATGACTCGATTATATAAAGTTTTCAATTTGGGATTTTTCCAAAATTAATCTGTTTTCAAAATTTAATAGGTTTTAATAAAATACAGATTTGCCACTTATGTATTCATCAAATGATTCAATTTCAGTTATATGATATGATGTTTTAATATGTTTTTACTAATAATACAGTTGCTCTAAAGGTCGTCGCAGAATGGTTTATGGATTTTGGGTTAAATCAGAGGGCAGAGAACGTGTGTGTATGGTAAGCGACCTTTCTTATGCCTTAAAACTCTGTTGGTTGTTATAATATTTTCATTGATCACTGTACAGTATTCGGATGTATAATGTTTATTAACTGAAAATCCAAGAGATTAGTTTATAATCAAAATTTTTTGTATTGATTTGTAGGCGTTGCCCGGAGATTATAAGGAATGGATTTCTAAGTATGGATACCCTACTGGCATGACCAGAATTCATACGTTGGATCAGAGATCATTCGAAGTTAAAGTGATGAATATCGCTGGGAAGTGGTTTTTTTACAATGGGTGGAAGCACATGATTACAACGCTAAACTACCCAAGTGGTTGTCACTTTGTGTTTGAGTACGAAGAAATGCTCAACTGTTTTAATATGTATACTTTCCATCAGGATGCCATAGCTGCACCGGGCAAGTATTTCTACTGCAAACTTGATGACCCGCTCAGTGATCTGAATCGGCTGGTATGTTTTTTAAATGATGTTTATAAACATGACATAACGCCTTAAATACATTAATATGTACTAATGTTTCAACATTGTTTTTCAACTTTCCAGCATATAAGTGCCTTCGTTCATCATGGTTTGTACAATCGAAACCCTCCTATGGAACCGATTATGGTTAGCTCATTCCCAGGTAATATCATGTATATAATATATTGTTAGATAATAAGACTTTTTAAAATTTTGATGTTCATAATCATAACAGTATGCTGGAAAATCATCTTCTTTGCAGGCCATGTTTTCCAGGTCCAACTTGAATACGATGGTCATGAGATTTTCATTACCCAGGGATGGCCGTACATGAAACAGAGGTTTAACATAACAGCTGATCATCTGATGGTGTTTCAAATTTACAACGAGGTTTGTTTGTCGATTTCAAATTTCAAAAAATATCATTAATTTTGTTTGAGATTTATATCATTAATTTGTACACCTTTCATGTGTTTCATTGTAAAATTAACAGAAAACATTGGAGTTGTCCATCTTTGAAAAGAACAAGCTGACCCTGCCTCCGGAGTTGTGGGAGGACGTTGAACAGCCCGAGGATGACCAAGTTAATCAGGAGGAAATAGCTGTGGTTTCTGATGATGATGATGGAGAAGACTATTCAGATGATGATGATATGGAAACTGATGATGATGACTCTGGATCGGATGAAGATGTTGACGATATAGAAGATTGGGTCGTTCCAGTTGTTTTTGTTGTTGACAGGCATTTTGTAAGTATTATATGTTTAAGCAATCTGTTATAATCATTTTGATGCTATATAAACCGTTTTATAACAAATTTCATGTATGATTATTTGTTTTAGCGGATGAAGACACAATGGGCGAAGGACAACGGCTTGAACAGGCCGCGCTCATTGACAATTAAGGATGCTGAGCAAAATAGCTGGGGTGTCTCTGTAGGTATTGAAGACAGGGGATCGAGTAAGCGTTTTTACATCAAAGGTATGTCTGTCTTTGTTGCTGACAATGATTTGCAGGCTGGTGATCAGGTGCATTTCCGTTGGTTTGAAAAACGAGGTCTGTTCAAGCTCTCTAAAGTAGTTAGGGTTGATGGTAATTAGGATGGGATTCAGTGGGTAGTTTTTTGGATATAAATCGCATACTTTTGGTCCTAAGTCGTGGTGGTTTCTGAAACAATACAGTGGTTGTGGGTAACTCTTAACAAACTTGATTATGGTCGTTTTTTGGATGATGATTAATTAGCGGTCACATACATTGATATGTTTTTTGTGTTGATATGTGTTGATATGTGTGTTGATATGTGTTTTTTGTGTTGATATGTGTTTTGAAAAAATATACATTGATATGCTTTGTAGGTTATAATAGTTAGCAAAAATTTGGTAAATATGTTTTTTTTAGCAATAGGTAAATATGGTTAATATGATTTATTTGCCATAATGAGAATTAAAAATTAGACAACTATAGATTTTACAAATTGACTTTTTAAAAATTGTTTATAAAAATTTAAATTTGGTAAATTACATTACATTAAGTTTTGTCATTCTCATTATTAACATTCTAAATTTAAGTAACTTTGACTTTTTTTTTGAAAACGTACCAAGTTTTAATACTTTCCATTTTTTTACCAAATTATACATGTTTTTTAATATTTTAAAAACATAATTAATTAATAATTTTCAAAAATATATCAGTCTTATGGTTTTTGAAACATTACAGTGGTTGACTTTTTACAAATTGACTTTTTAAAAATTTTATATTAAAACTTAAAATTGGTAAATTACATTACATTAAGTTTTGTCATTCTCATTATTAACATTCTAATATTTCGTAAGTTTGACTTTTTTTTTGAAAAAGTCCCAAGTTTTAATACTTTCCATTTGTATAGACTTATACATGTTTTTTAATATTTTAAAAAAATAATTAATTAATAATTTTCAAAGTCAAACCGTTTTATGTTGACAAAGAAGATTTATGGAAAGCCAATCAATTAACGATGTGTAATTGACTACTTTTTATGGTTTCAATCAACCTATATTCGATTTGTCTTTAAATATCCTAATTTATGGCGTTGACTTTTTTCTGGTCAAATAGTGTTGCTGTGTAACTTTTAGCACTAGAGTATGGTTGTTTTTGGGATTGTGATTAACTGTTATTGGTTACATAGATTGGTTTGTTATACCTGTTGATATGTCTAACGAGAAATAGATTTATGATATTCTTTTTTTTTAAACACATATGAATTCTTATTAACAAAATCAAACGTTTTCTTTGAAAATATTAAATTTTTGGAATAACATTTTAAAAAAAATTATAACGTTTTTTAATATTTTTAACTCACAAGTAATTAATAATTTTCATAATCAAACCGTTTTATCTTGAGAAACAAGATTTTTGGAAAGACAATCAATTAACAATGTATAATTTGACTACTTTTTATGCTTTCAATCAACCTATAATTTATCTTTTTTTACATCCAAATTTATGCCGTTGACTTTTTCCTCTTAAAATTGTGTTGCTGTGTAACTGTTACCACCTTAGTTTGGTTGTTTTTTGTATTGTGATTAACTGTTAGTGGTTACATACATTGTTGTGTTTTTACCTGTTGAATGCTTATTAACAAAGTCAACCGTTTTATTTGAAAAATGTTAAATTTATCCATTACAATTTTAAAACAAAACTAAACGTTTTCTCTTTATTTTAAAATCACAAGTAATTAATAATTTACAAATTAAAAAAGTTTTAATTTGACAAGCAAAATTTTTGTATAGACCAAAAATTAGTCTTTGAATTTTTTACATAATTTCGGAAAGTTTGACCCATTAATTTGATTGAAAATGTATTATGGAAACCTTTAAACTTAATCAATTAGATTGGCATTTCTATTTATATAATCAATACCAAAAATTAAACATTTCTTCCTTATTTATAATTGGTGTACCAAATTATATATACATGTACAAAATTTTCGAACTTAATTCATTTTTTTTCTTCTACATTTCGCAGGTAGTATATACTACTTTAGGCTCTTACATTTTTATTTATATATCACACGAGTACTAACATATTTTTGTTCGCAATTATTTGTGATAACTATTACACACGTGCAGCCAGATGGATCCAAATAATGTAACATTTTTGAATGACATAACATGGCGGCTGAGTAATTATACAATCAAAGTTAAGGTACTTAGGCTTTGGAAGAGAGCAAATCGAAAGACACCAGGTGAAACTCTTTGCATTGATATGGTTGTTATGGATGAACAGGTTAGATTTTATATCATCAATTCATTTGTCACATATATGTTACCAAAACTCCATTGAATATTTTCTGGTCAAATAATGTCTTCTAATTACATTTTTTTACGCAGGGTTCTAAAATGCAAGCGATTGTGTGGAATAGATACATGAAGAAGCATGAAAAATTTCTACGTGAAAATGAATCATATTATATCTATAGACCACAACTAGCGGATAACAAATCTGTTAAACACTTTTCTAAAAATGACATATTATCTTTTACTTTTGAAACAAATCTTACAAAGTGTAACAGATTTGATGGTAGCCAATATGGTTTTAATTTCTCTTCTTTTGAGTCTATTAAGTCTGGTAACCTTTCGCAAGAACAAAGGATTGGTAGTTTTCGAAGCCTTAATCTTTTATATATTTTTATTCTTTTAATTTGTCTTCTTATTTATTAGTTGAGATAACATTTTAAATATTTTAGATTTCATTGGCTTTGTTGAAGAATGGAGTCCACCCGAGCCTATCGAAACAAAAGCTGGATTGAAAATGAAAATGAACTTACTCTTGATTGATCTAGAGTATGTGTTTAATTTTTCCCATTCATAATTTATTATCTCATAATCTTTCATGATATATTCATTTCTCATTTGTACGATTAATACTTTGGAAGAAATGTTTGGAATTTATGCATGCTCTAATAAAAAATGTATTGTATGTAGTGGGGTAAAAATGTCATGTTCTTTGTGGGATGAATATAGTGAGCAGATGTTTGAGTACATCAAGCAGAACGAAGCTGAAGTCCATGTAGTTCTTATTGTTCAGTTTGGTAGCTTTACCAATTATAAAGGTTTGTCATTTCTTGCAATTTGTATTACGTTTGACATTTTTTTTACTTTTTTTAAAAAAATAACGCTTGCTTTTTTATTTTTTTTAGGTAATGTAAGTTTGCAAAATGGGTTCAATATAACTCGCCTGTTTATCAACGAAGATATTGACGATATTCGTGCTTTTAAGAAAAGGTGATATGTTTAAATTATCCTGTAATTATTTACATATATCTAAAAATTTGACTTATTATATAGATGTTATATTAATTTTTTTATTCTTATAGTTATATTGAAAAGTTTTTATCTACGGAATCATCGTCTGTGCAACGATCTCTTGGATCGTCTGGTAGTATGAATATTAATGATGAGTTCTTGAATAAAACCCCTTTCAGCACTATTCGTGATCTTCCGTTGATAACAGAGGTAAGATTCAATTGATTTATCATATCATTATATACAAGTTTTTTTTAAAATTCATAAGACTAACCAATTCCTGTTTCTTTTGTAGGTGAACAAACAGGTCATTGTTTTGGAACCATTAAGGGTGTCGATGATAAAGATGAGTGGTATTATTTGGGATGTGAGCACTGTAATCACAAGGTGGAGCCGACCTTAAGTTTACCTGATGATAATGAAGAAACAGATGTTACTTCGTTTAAACAGGTGTTAGTTTGCCCCAATAGAGAATGTCCAAAGCACATCGTCTCTGCTGATCCAGTGTATGCTTTATCTTAAATATGTACATCTTAAAGTAAAACAGTATTAAATTTGTTTAATAATATTTTGTAATTTGTAAATGTAGGTTCAGAGTACCTTTAAGGGTTCAGGATTTTACTGGTATTACATCCCTTACTTTATTTGATCGTGAAGCAAAGAAATTGCTGGGAATGTCAGCAATGCAACTTTTAGAAAAATCTAAGCAAGTAAGTTGTTTACACTCTGTCCAAAACAAATTAGTTATTTTGCTTTATATTATTTATGTCATTTGTTATTAAGGTTTCTGGTGAAGAAAAAACAACTCCAACTGAATTTCGTGATCTTGAAGACAAAAAGTTTGCGTTCAAAATAAAAGTGGGTCAATTCAATATTGACAAGCATCTAGACGGATATAGTATACGCAAGTTTACAAATGAGTCATCGATACTTTCTTCACTAGAACAAAAGTTCTCCGATATTCAGGTTTTTTATTCCCATACTATATTCCTTTATAGGTTGCTTTTATAAAAATTTATTATTGTTTTACTATATAATGTGACACATAGAAATCCTTTAATGTTTTTAGGTGGATCAACCTGGATTTGAAAGCTTGGATGGAGTTGAATCGTCTACACAAAATGCAGTCTCTCTTAAGGTTCTTTTCACCTATTAAATCACTCCCGCAATTTAATTTAAATTGCTACTATTATCAAACATTAAACCTTTCATTTACTTTTGTAGGATTCTGTTGGAGATAACAACACTCCAGAATCATCTTGCAGAGTTAGTCTGGTCCATGACGAGCAGGAAGTGAAGCGTAGCCTCGACAAAGTTTACGGTCTAGAAGATGATGCAAGTGAGTCTACTACCAAAGTGCGTAAGGGTGATAAGAAAGTTTGCACCGACAAATCAGTTGAGATCCCCCTGTTGATCCCAAAGCTTGAAAAATAAGAACATTTATCCGTTTGTTTGCTATTTTTTTGGGGATTTTTTCTGAATGTTTGTTTATGGTTTGAAACAATTTGGTTTTTATTATGGTTTGTTTGATGTTTGCTACTATTTTTCATTTGAATTAGTTGTTGGTTTGAACATTTATGTTTTTTTCCTTACCTTTGGCAAATAATTGTTCGTTGTTGAATAAATTTTAATTATTTATACGTTACGTTGAATTATCTATAAGAATCATAACATTATTCATAGGTCCACCTATATATAATTAACATTTTTTTATCATATTTATATTTTTTCAAACAATTTATCAAACATAAAGTTCTAATACATTCCATAACATTATTCAACAAAATATGAGTAATACTTAATTATATTACTTTTTTAAAAAACGTTTTTTTTAGTTAGTTTTATATAAAATTCTAAGTATTATAACTAAAGATTATGTTAAAATTACAAAAGTTGCTATAGTACAGTTACTTTAAACAATTGTATTCTAATTACATACTTAATAAAAAAAACATAATAAATACTAATAATAATTAAGTTGACTTTTTCGTTTTCTTTAAAATTCAAATACTATTTCTTTAATAATGGTAAGTATTTAAGCTTATTAATAAACATTTTTAATTACAAAATCTTTGTAATTACACACTTGCTAAAAATAAAAACCTATACATGTCCATATATTAAAATTTTCGAAAAATTTGAACGTAATTACAGCAAAAAATTCAAATTTTGAAATTCATTTAAATATGGTAAGTAATTAACAAAATTAAAACAGTTTTGACTAGAATTTTTTTATCAGTTTTTAAAAATCTATAAAACCCTACTACTATAAATCAAACCAACACCTTTCATATAAACGAATCCATTCATTCTTACAGACAAATCAGAAGACTCAAATATTCAAGAGTTCATCTTTGCTTTTGTATATTTTCTCTACTTTCTACCAAACAAGTTGAAGGTAAGTAATTCTTTTATTTCAATATTACATGTTTTCGTAGAACATGTTTATCTACATGTTTTTTCTCTACTGTTCCATCAAAGAAGATGAAGGTATGTAATTCTTTAATTTCAATATTACATATTTTCGCATAACATGATGATTCGTACTTTATGTTGATTTATAATATATTGTTAGATAAGTATTATGTATCGTTGAATGTTTATATATATATAAACCTATCATCCATAATTTTAAGTTTGTTTATATTTTGTTAAACTCTTATAATGCATTTTATGTAGAATTGCATCCTTTTAGTTGAAATGGGACGTAAAAGACTCTCTAAAAGTTCGAATGGTAATTTTTTTGGCATAAAAATTAACAATGTATTTTTAATTTTATTATTTTTAATTTGTCATCTAATTTTTCGATTTTTTATAAGGTGATGACAAACGAACGCCATTATCTAATATCTCAAACGGTACACTTATTTCGTAGTTATATATGTCTTTATTTATATTATCGTTTACTTATGTAACTAATACGTAATTCTTCATAGTTATCTCCCATGAAGAAAAAGTTAGGCACGCGGCCGAGTGTCGTAGATATAGAAAATTACAACTGGATGCAAAGAGATGCAAGGTGAACAATCATAATAATGGAATTCAAAATGTGCCGCCAACTACAATATTTAATCGTTACTCCGTTGAAACTTCCAACCATTATATTCATCAAAGCTCATCTTTCCAAAGTACATTGAATGTTTCTACACCAGGTAAATCAACGAATAACACTTTCTATTTTTAAGTATTTCTATACAGTCTTAACTACCATTCCACATTAAAATTTAAGTAAATTTTATTTGTTCGTCTTTTTTTATAGTACAATTGCAACAAAATCATTTGTTTAATTTATCAAATGTTATTTTTATTTATGTAAACTACATGTTTCACTGTATACGAATATCCTATTTTCTTATTGATTTCATTATAAAAACTAATACTATTTCATACGTTGTTTCTACGATTGAAGTCAATAAATATATTGCAACGGAGTGTCCAAAATCCAGAAAACTACAAATGGATTCTATGAGACTCAATGCTAATCAATGTCAAAATTCAAACTCATCAACATCCAGAAGTACTTTAGTTTCAATCGATATGCCATCCTTTAGATCAACCTTCAACAACCCATTTAATGCATCCTTCTCTGGTAATAAATTTGTATGCCATTTAAATATTCGATACCTTTACTTTTTAAATTGATGACAAATTTTTAACTCTAACACTTTCTCTTTGTTATTTCATTATGTATTATTAGGTTCCACACAAAGAACTCCTTTGTCCAATATTACAAACGGTATCATAATACTATGTTATACACCTTTTATTTTTACATTAGTCCTTTATTTTAACATTAAACGTTTATTGAATATACAACCTGATATTATTTTTATCCATAGTTTCCGTGGCTGAAGTCCAAAGACAAAAATCTACAGAGTTACGAAACGTTAGAAAAGCACAACTAGATTCAAAAAGACGTAAAGTTGGTTCTGTTGGTAGACCTCGAAAACAACCCACTGTTGCACATGAGTGTTCAAATGATGACACGCTAAGAACTCCTACTTATCCAACCCCATCTGGTACAATTTGCTTTGTGTCGATTAATGTAATGAATTTCTGAATCTTATTAATACTAACTTTTAAATGTTATTATTAATTAAAGGTGGACTTACTGATGTTAATATGGTCTCACTTGCATCATCTTCTGCTCAAAGAGAACCGATTAATACATCAAGGAATAATCGACGTTGCATCTCACCTGTCCGAATGGTTAGTTTATCTGACGAAGAAAATGTGGAACCTCAAACAATTGAAGGCTTGCAATTTAAGGGTGTCTCTAAAGGTAAATATTAAATTTACAAAACATTTAAAAGCCTTTTTTTTGTTTTATAAGTTAGTTTTATTTTATTTATTCTGTTTGCAAGATTATCTGGATCATGGTGATCAAACCGTTGTATGTCAAATGTGTAATGCAAAGTTGTGGAGGTCAGAAGCTACTAGAAGCGTAAATGTTTGTGGAAAAACAACCTATTTGCTATGTTGTGGTTATGGAAAGGTACAACTTCCAGATTTCAAAGAGAGCAATTCAGATTATCAGAACCTTTTCAAGAACATAGAATTAAAGAGCAAATATTTCTTAAAGCACATTCGCCGCTTCAATTCTATGTTTTGTTTTACTTC
Source organism: Ambrosia x helenae (assembly GCA_030844895.1). Classification (NCBI taxonomy): domain Eukaryota; kingdom Viridiplantae; phylum Streptophyta; class Magnoliopsida; order Asterales; family Asteraceae; genus Ambrosia; species Ambrosia x helenae. The sequence continues at coordinate 14,906,375 of CM061226.1, forward strand.
AATGGGAGGGAAGGTTGATTCAAATATCAATAGTGGAAAGGCTCCCTTCATATACAGAATAAGTGGTGAGAATTATCACACGATGGGTGGTCTTCTTCCTTATGATGGTTCGAAACCGAAGTTTTCGCAGTTATATATATATGACACTGAAAATGAAGTTTCAAACCGAAAAAACATTTATAGGTAATATTCTACAAATTTTATTCAACTTTTTTTTAGCCCTGTATATAAATTTTAATGTATTAATTTTATTTTTTTCAATTCTTTTCAGTAAGGAAAAGGAAAAGTGTAAGGATATTTCTGACCTCCTTGACATTGAAATCATTCAGTACCTGAAGTCGATGTTAGACTCAAATAATGCGCTTGTGAAAAGTTATAGGAGTGTACGGGATCGATTTCATGAAAATCCAGAAGTTACCCTTAAGTTGCGTCTTATTGGTAGGAGAACTAAAGATGGCCGAACATACAACCTACCAACTTCGTCAGAAATCGCTGCTCTTATTTTTTCAGACAATGATGAGCAGCTTGACAATAGAGATATTGTCGTCGAATCAAGATCAGAGGGACTTCAGCGTATATCTGAACTTCATCCGTCGTATCTAGCCTTGCAGTATCCATTGCTTATTCCCTTTGGAGAAGATTGTTATAGGGTTGATATACCACATAGGGAAGAGAGGAAATCTAAAAAGAAGGTTGATTCAAAGTGTTCAATGAGAGAGTATTTTGCATATCATATTCAGGACAGAGTTGGTAAGTTCTCATTGATTTTGAATGCTAGGCGGCTTCTTCAACAGTTTTTGGTTGACGTTTATACAATGATTGAGAGTGAGCGTTTATTTTATGTCCGTTTCCAGCAAAGTAAACTTAGGTGTGAAACTTATACTAATCTTCAAACGTTGAACCAAAATGGACCTACTGACTTGGCAAAAGTAGGGACACCTGTGATTTTACCCTCTTCTTTTACTGGTGGTGCACGCTACATGAGGGAAAATTATCTTGATGCAATGGCTATTTGTAAAAGGCATGGATACCCTGATTTTTTTATTACAATCACATGCAATCCTAAATGGCCTGAAATTAGACGGTTTCTTAAAGACAAGAAGACAAATCCAGAAGACAGGCCAGATATTTTAGCTAGACTATTCAAAGTTAAGCTAGACTCAATCATGAAAGATTTACGTGAAAAAGCACTATTGGGCAAAACTTCAGCAGGTAAAATTGATTACCAAAAAAAAAAACCTCCAATATATATTCATATATTAGCATCTTTATTCATTTATACTAATACAATTCTTATTTGTTGTTTCTAAATAGTAACGCGTTTTATTATATTGTTTTACTTTATGTTTCAGCTGTCTATACTATAGAGTTCCAAAAACGTGGACTGCCCCATGCTCATATCTGTTTGTTTCTTAAAGAAGCCAGTAAGCTACCCACAATTGAACACGTTGATCGTTTTGTTTCGGCTGAAATCCCTGATAAGAATCTTGATCCGGAGTTGTTTAGTCTTGTGAGTGACTTTATGATGCATGGACCATGTGGGCGTGAATATCCGAACTGTCCGTGCATGCTTGACGGTAAGTGCTCCAAGAAATTTCCAAAGAAGTTTTCTCCTGCTTCAACTTTAGATTCAAATGGATATCCGGTTTATAGAAGAAGAGAGTCAGGGATATTTGTTGAAAAAGGAACTGCTACGTTAGACAATAGACATGTGGTCCCTTATAATGCAAAACTTTTAAGGCGTTACCAAGCTCATATCAATGTTGAATGGTGTAACCAGGCCGCTTCAATTAAGTATTTATTTAAATACATTAATAAAGGACCTGATATGGCTAAAGTTGCTTTTGTCGAAGATAATGGAGAAGGTGAAGAAGTGATGCAAAGAGATGAAATCAAAAAACATTTTGATTGTAGGTTCCTTTCAGCATGTGAAGCTTCGTGGAGAATATTTAAAAATGAAGTGCATTATAGATACCCTCCAGTTATAAGGCTTCCATTTCATTTGCCCGGTGAGCAAAGTGTTGTATATGGTCCAAAAGAAAATATTCAAAATGTGCTCGACAAACCAACGGTGGCTGCCACAATGTTTCTAAAATGGATGGAACTGAACCGAAACGAAGCTGTGGCACGTGAACTAAGTTACATTGAAATCCCAAGTAAATTTGTCTGGAAAGAGGAACAAAAAAAATGGGACTTTCGAAAGATGGGTAAGGCAATTGGTCGTGTTCACATGGTTAATCCATCTATGGGCGAGGCGTATTTTTTGAGAGTGCTTCTAAATAAAGTAAAAGGCCCTAGATCATTTGAGGAGATAAGAACGGTAAATGGAGAAATCTTACCAACATTTCGTGATGCATGTTATGCTCTTGGCCTCTTAGACGATGACAAAGAATATGTAGAAGCTATTGAAGAGGCTCATTATACCGGTTCTGGATATTGTCTTCGTAATTTGTTTGCGATGATGTTGCTTTCTAATACCTTATCTAGACCTGAGCATGTTTGGGAAAAATCATGGAAGTATCTGTCAGATGGTATTATGCGTAGACACGAAGACGTATTCCAAATTGAAGGTAACAAATTTTAATTTCCAAATTTAATGAAATAATTTTTTTTAATGTCCCTTTTATTTTAAATTGAATGGTCCAAACTTTTTTGTTTTTAGGTTTGTCTCTTCCTGATGAACAAATAAAGAACCTTACGTTGCTTGAAATTGAGAAACAATTGCTTCGGAATAACTCAAGCCTGCGTAGGTTTCCTTCTATGCCTTATCCTGATAATGATTCCATATCATCTGCAAATAACCGTTTGATTCTTGATGAGCTGAATTATCAAGTTAGTACGTTGGCTGAGGAATTTCATACCTATTCACGTTCTTTAACTGATGAGCAACGTTCAATTTTTAATCAAATCATACATGCGGTTGATGGTAACAAAGGTGGGCTATTCTTTGTTTATGGTTTTGGAGGAACTGGTAAAACCTTTTTATGGAAAACGTTGTCTGCTGCCATAAGATCTAAAGGACAAATTGTTTTGAACGTTGCATCCAGTGGTATTGCTTCTCTGCTGTTATCTGGTGGAAGGACAGCGCATTCTAGGTTTCGTATACCTTTGAATGTTACTGAACAATCATTGTGCGGTATAAAGCCCAATAGTGATATTGCTGATTTATTGAAGCAAACTAAGTTAATTATTTGGGATGAAGCTCCAATGATTCACAAGCATGCTTTTGAGGCACTTGATCGTACAATGAAAGACGTCCTGCAGTCAAATTCTTCACCTAATTCTGATTTGCCTTTTGGTGGTAAGGTTATGGTTTTTGGTGGTGATTTTAGACAGATCCTTCCTGTTGTTCCAAACGGTAGTAGAAGAGATATTTTAAATGCATCAATAACTTCTTCTCCTATTTGGAATAGTTGCAAAGTCCTCACTTTAACAAAAAACATGAGGTTAACTTTAGGTAACAACACGTCTGAATCCGATGAAACAAAGGCATTTGCAAACTGGCTTCTTGAATTAGGTGAGGGTAAAGTTGGTGAGTCAATTCATGATGATGAGTTTGATGTGGAAATTCCAGATGATCTTCTTATTAAGGGTACATCAGATCCGATTTCTAGATTAATTGACTTCGTCTACCCTTCACTTATCCAACTTTACAAAGATAAGGATTACTTTGGGGAACGAGCAATACTTGCACCTACAAATGAAGTCGTACATGATATAAATGAAAGGCTTCTTGCATTGTTTCCTGGAGATGAAGTCGAGTATCTTAGCTCTGATAGTATATGTCAGATTGAGAATGGTAATAACCGTTCACAGGAAGACTTATACTCTCCTGATGTCCTTAATGGTTTAAAAATTTCTGGGTTACCTAACCATCGTTTAGCACTTAAAGTCGGTGTACCCGTCATGTTGTTGCGAAACATAGATCAACAAAATGGTTTGTGCAATGGAACGAGGTTACGAATCACCAGACTTGCAAAGCGTGTTATTGAAGCCGAGATCATATCAGGTGGAAACATTGGTACCAAAACTCTTATTCCAAGAATAAATTTGATACCATCTGATATCAAGATTCCAGTAAAGTTCCAAAGGCGTCAATTCCCAATAAGTGTATGTTTTGCAATGACCATCAATAAAAGCCAAGGACAGTCTTTATCAAAGGTTGGATTGTATTTAAGAAATCCTGTATTCTCACACGGCCAGCTTTATGTCGCATTATCAAGAGTTAAAAGCAGGGCAGGCGTGAAGTTACTTATACTGGATGCTGATGGGAAAGTGATGACTAAAACAAAAAATGTTGTTTATAAGGAAATTTTTAGCGATATTTGAATTACTGTGTATTCGTTGCTTTTAAATTTTAATAAAATGTTTCTACTTTACTTTTTCTTATACGTTATACTACTCCAAATAATCGTACGTTGGTAAACTGCGTGTAACGCGGGCAATTATCTAGTTCATAATAAACTCTAGGGACACATAGAATTACTTTATTAGAGAAAAACTAGTAATTCATTGTTTTTATAAAAAATAGTTTTATGTGTACAACTAAAAAAATTAATAATATAATATTTACTTAATCAAAATCACTAGGTTTTTATCCAGTTGCGCGTTGCGGCGGCGCCAATATGATTTAAAAATAATTAAGTGATGACATAGCGTTGCGACATTTCAAATTCCAAATTAAACCTAAATCAATTTTCATTGTGTTGGTGATATTAGTTTATCATACATAAACTTTCCACCTAAATTATTGCGTATGCTCGTGAAATTTCTATGGTAAGCATCCCTAATAATATCATCATTTTACCATGAATCTCCCCTGGTACGCGTCACATGGTGGAGATGGCGCACGGCAGATGTGGTCGGTGACACACGCGTTGCGCTTTTTTCACATGATGTGTTAATGCGGATTTTGGTTACCGACAAAGGCATAGAGACTAACCGTGGACAATGAGAAAATACAAAAGTGGCAGTGGCTACGCGGAGAATATAAGGAATCTCCCACGGTCCGCGGCTCATGGTGGAGATGGCGCACGGTAGATGTGGTTGGTAGCCGGCTGCGTACGTTAGGGTAAAGCAACTATTTATTTCGTGGTCGTTAAATATATAGATAATAAACGAACAAAAACCAAACCCGTATGAAATCGGGTAAAAAACGCATTATGTCGGGGCCAAAATGGGAAAAAAACTTAATAAAAAAGTTGGTGGCCAAAACGGGAAAAAAAAACTTAAACAAAAAGTAAAAAAAACATTGTGTGGCCAAAATGATAAAAAAAAAAAAAGACTTAACAAAAAATATATAGTAATCATTTGGTGGTAAAAATGGAAAAAAAAAAAGTTAACAAAAAAAGGGAAAAAAGTGGCCAAAATTGGAAAAATGAAAATATGTCGGGGGCCAAAATGGAAAAAAAAACTTAACAAAAAAGTTGGTGGTCAAAACCGAAAAAAAAAAAACTTAACAAAAAATAAAAATAAAACATTGTGTGTCCAAAATGATAAAAAAAAAAAAAACTTCACAAAAAATATATAGTAATAGTTTGGTGGTCAAAATGGAAAAAAAGTTAACAAAAAAAGAAAAAAAAAAGTGGCCAAAATTGAAAAAAATGAAAACTTTACTATACTAGAACTATTCATTACATTGTATTATTAATATAGTATAACTAGTATTATATATATTCATTAGAGTTAGAATACTTGATCAGTAGACACGTTTAATTATTTCACTTAGAGGGTGTTTGGGATTGAGTTTGGAAATGCAAAAGTACTTTTGGTCAATAGTGTTTATTGGCTTATGACTTTTTGAAAAGGAGTTTTGAAAAAAGTGTTTGGATTAGCTTTTGGAATGAGAAACGTCAAAAAGTCAATAGATTGTTATTTTTTAAGTGTTTCGCTTAACTTATTGTGAATATTGGTTGTATGGGTGGTAAATTTGTAATTTTTTCCTAAAAATCAAAAGCCAAAAGCTAAGAATTCTAACTTTTCAAAAACAGTTTTTCCACTCTTAAAAGCCAAAAGTCAAAACAGAAAGTGCTTTTAGTTACACAAACAGCTTATTGACTTATTGGCTTTTTGAAAAAAAAAACAATAAGTGAATAAGTTGTTTTGAAACTTAATCCCAAACACCCTTAACAATAACTAACTAGAAGGAAAATAATAATACCTTTATTAAATTAAATAAACATTTCCCTATGTTATGTTATATTTCCCCTTTATCTGATAATTATCGAATCAACAAAAGTAACAATGTACTTTAAAAAGGAATTAAATGATTGGAAATAGTGATCGGTTTGGGTGCATGAACCTGAAGGAAAATATTTAGGGAATGCTTTAAGAAACCCCACTGTCACATGACATGTGTCAGGATGAGCAATCCCCATTTCAATGTGGGCCAGCCCGTGGCTTTAATTGGTCCATTAGCAAAGGTGATGCCCGTCTTAAGGGTAGGATGGCACACTCATCGAGGTCCAAGTTGTCAAAAATACAGTGACACAAGTGGTCCGAGTTTTCCATTTGCTAATCGGACAGTGTTCCATCAAAAACATGAAGTTTGAGAAATGATGGATAAAGCCTAGCTTTCTTGAAGTGCCATGTTTAATCTTTAATCTTATCAGGTTTTACTGATTTTTCACTGTCGTGCCTTCAAACAGGTGGGGGAGGGTCAGGTTTTCCCTGGAATTGGTGGTTGGGTGGGTTCTGGCTACCCAATGCTACATGTGGGCAAGCACCTAAGATGTGTCTTTACCCAAGGACGTATATAATGTTTTTGTATCCAATTGGTGGGTACCCAGAGTAGTTGGAACATCGTTTGTTAATCATTCAAACGAGTTTAAAAATCACTCATGGGCCGAGCTCGAGTTTTAGAAATACAACTCGAAACAAGATGAGCCAAAGCTCAAATGAGCTAAGCTCAAACTTAATCAATTAGGCACGGCTCAAGTCATTTACACCATTAAAGGCACCTTGAGCCTTGAACTAGTTTGAATATAAAGCAATTGAGATAAGTCTCGTATTTCTTTAACCTCAGGCATCTCTTTCTTTTTCTCTTTATATATAAACATTATTATACTGGAAATTTTAATTATATTGCTTTTAAAAAGGTTTCATCAAAAGCTTAATACATAAAGTTTATATTAAAGATACAAAATAGTACTAATATATGTAAAATTAAATGAGTTGACTTTATTGTACACCATCATATTGTATACCGAAATATCTTTTCAAACCTATTTTTTTCCTGCAAAAAGTTACTTCCAAGTTACTTCAATTTCAAACCCTGACAGTTAACCCCACCATAACCAAATACAAACTGTTAAACTAGCCGTATGTCACAAATCCGGTCAGAATTCAGAAATACACATAACATGTAAGGAGCATAATGGTCACAACTCACGTGTTAGATCTTTGAAAGATACTAGGTTTTGCTGATTATTTATTGTCATGCTTTCAAACGGATGGGTGGTCGGGTTTTCCCTGGATTGATAGACCTGAAGGAGCAGATGTCCCGTAAGTATCCTAAATTCGTCCTAAAGGGACTCCTTCGAAAGCCCGTAACTTTGTTGGCCTTTAAAAAAAGCAGCATAAGACTATCCGTTGTGGCTAGAGGTGAGTACAAGTTTTATCCTCTTACATTGCGCCATGTCAGCGTCCAGTTGGCAGGGTGATAAAGCTTCTGCTCACTCACCTGATGCTGTTGTGGCTAGACGTGAGCAGCAGCTTTATCCAGTTTTTTTGTATTTTTTTTTCATACTTTCTAAATTTGTCAAAATTATATTAAACCAAAAATAAAGTTAAATAAAAATTAGATTAATGTTTAAAAAAAAAACTAATCTAACACAACATCATCGGGACGTCTAGCCCATAAATGCTTGACTAATTCATGGCGGAGGTTTCCGTGTATCTCACGGTTCTTGATATTCCTTATGTTGTCGAGTCTTTGGTTATCATCGATTGTTGATTCAGCACGTGGGACATCACCTTGGTAATTTTGACAAATCGCCAAGCCTCGGTCCTCCAATATCATGTTATGTAGAATAATACAAGTATAGACGACGTCCATGATCCTCTCTCGTGTCCAAAACCGTATTGGGTTTGCACTCAAAGCAAATCTTTTTTTAAGAACACCAAACGCTCTTTCAATATCTTTCCTTGCCGACTCTTGTTTCTTTGTAAAGTACTTGCGTTTGTCTTCAAGTTGTGACAAGAAAGCTTGAACAAGTGTCGCCCATTCGTTGTAAATACCATCAACCAAGTAGTAGTCGTACTTGAAATTCACATTATTTGCGTAAAATGATTGGGGCGGCTCAACCCCGTCGATAAGGTTATCAAATATAAGTGATTGGTCGATAACATTTAAGTCGTTATTTGACCTGGCAACTCCAAAAAGAGCATGCCAAAACCAAAGATCATGTGAGGCCACCGCTTCAAGTATGACACTCGGCCCAGAATGATCACCCCGATGAAACTGACCTCGCCAGGCCGTAGGACACGTAGCCCAACCAACATGCGTACAATCAAGACTACCAAGCATGCCGGGAAAGCCATGTTTCTCACCATGAACCTCGTATATGCGTTGGATATCATACATGGTTGGTTTACGCAAATATCGTCGTGAGTAAATAGATATGATCCCTACGAATATATATATATATATATATATATATATATATATATATATATATGTGTGTGTGTGTGTGTGTGTGTACATATTTTAAAACGACGTATGATAATAAAAGTGTAAAAAAAATGTGACTAAACTAGTAAATAGAGATATACCTTGACAAAAATAATGAAGATAGTCGCGCACAATTTTTTCGGACATGGCAATATACTCGTCCATTGCGTCCGATGCAATCCCGTAGGCTAGCTGCCGAATAGAGGCCGTACATTTTTGTAGGGAGGTGAACCCGAGTCGGCCCCTTGCGTCTACTCTTTGTTGAAAAAAGGATAACGCTCCGACAAATCATTTGATATACGCATGAATAATTGTCTACTCATTCGAAAGCGTCGCCTAAAATGATCTTCAGTATACACAGGATCCGGGCTGAAGTAGTGACGGTACAAGGTATCGCTTGCTCCTTCTCTGTCATGGTCAATGGCCGACTGTCGGGTTAGCACCGGATTCCTTCTTCTTCGAGACCGTGCTACGAGGTAGTCAACTGTTATCCTACCCACTTCCATAAACAAGTCGTCTTCTTCGGACGATTCGGACGATGACAAATCATTCCATTGCAAAGCCAATTTGTAGTCGAGAGAGATTTTTTTTTTTTTTTGGATGGTTTGTGTGATGTGAGGTGAAAATTTAAGGTTGCCAAAAATAGAGAGTTGGCTGCCAACGGTCGGCAGCCAACGGCTCTTTTGACAAGCCAACGGCTAGTTTTGACCCGCTACCACACGCGAGTGTGGTAGCCTGGGCTCGCTCGCGGGCATGATGGCTTGAGGGTGTTATGGTCCAAGCTATCCACGTGTACAAAATTGTGGCTCGCGGCTGCTAGCTCGCGAGCCACCACAACGGATAGTCTAATATAAAAAAAATAAAAAATTAAAACATGGTTTCCGGATGATGTCACAAAGGGATAGTGGCATTGCCATAACAAGTCAAAACCATTATAAAAAAGTTTGATGTTTCCACTTTACGGTATTTTTTATAGCATTCATAGAATCGGATGTAGCGGTGGGAAACGGGCCAAGTAACTTATCAAAATGGGTTGTGATCCAAATGAATCTATGTCAAAACAAGTTGTTTCAATATCAATTTGGTTCGATTTAAAGCGAATCCTGGTCAAAATGGGTTTGCTTTGAAACGAGTTGCTTTAGAAAAAAAAAACTTATAGTAAAGTCACTCATTATATTTACTTGTATAGCAGTAATGAGGAAAACTATCAGTGATGGAGTTGGCAGCGACAATGACGAAGAGGATAGCAAGGGCAGTAGAAGCAACACTAGTGTTAATAACGGTGGCAGTAGTAACGAGGAATCCCGATGATGATAGTGGCATTGTAGGTGATGGCGGTGGGGGACACGATAGATGAGGTGGTAGCAACCAAAGTAAAAGCATGATTTTTATTAACCAAGCAACAACAATCAATGCCTGTAAAATCTCACCAATAGCAAAGTTATTGATAGATTGTGGAGAGAGTATAATATTAAGCAAATCATACATTTATCTCGTGGTATAGAGATATTGCTTCCATGAAGATTTGTTACTTAAAAAAATTTTCTTTACGTTAAAAAAATAATTAGAAACATATATTTCTAGATATAGGATGTAAACATAAAACGAAAGTAAAAAAAAAAAAAAAAAAAGCATTAGTAAATCACCAATAATAGACAATGGTGGACAAGTATAATATCGCAAATAAAATGCCATAGAGACACGAAGATAAGTTAAAGGTAACATGCAAGGCTCCCAAGTCCCAAAGGTATAGAGATCTCTAACACCAAGGGCGAAGCTTATTGGTATGAGGTAATAGAATGTATGAGGTATTGGAATGGACACGGTAATTGAATGAATCATTACCATTCTATGTCTTGTTTGGTTGCCATGTGGGAATGAAACAAAACATTATTTTGTGTTGTTGGATAGGAAAAGACGAAAGAATAAAATCGGTGGTTAGTGGCGGTGGTGGGTGGTGGTCAGTGACGGTGATGGTGGGTGGTGATATGTAGCGGCAGCGGGTGGCGGCGGTGGTGGCGACGGTGGAAGGTGGAGGTGGATGGCCAAGATGGTGGGTGGGTGACGATGGTGAGTAATGGCGGCGGTGGGTGGCGGTGGTTGATGGTGGTGATGGTAGGTGGTGGTGTGTGGCGGTAGCGTGGTGGCGGATGGCAATGACGGTGATGGGTGGTGGCGACAACGGTGGCGAGTGGCGGCAACGGTAGAGATGGGTGGAGGTGGATGGCGGTGATGGTGGGTGGGTGACGATGGTGAGTGGTGGCGGTGTTGGGTGGCAGCGGTAGTGGTGGATAAAGGAAATTGTGGTAAGTGACGGTGGCAGGTGGTGGAGGCGGCGGTGGGTGGTGTTGGATGGCGACGGTGGTGGTGGGTGGTTGATGGTGGTGGGTGAGTGATGATAGTGGTTGGTGGCGACGACGGTGGTGGTGACGGGTGTGGTGGGTGGTGGTGACGGGTGTGGTGGGTGGTGGCGGCACTGGTGGTGGGCGACAGTGGTGGGTGGTGACGGTGGTGGTGGGTACTGACGATAGCGGTGGTAGGTGGTGACGATGGTGGGGGTGGTGGGTTATGGTTTTGTTAGTAAAGAGTGAATGAGGGATGGATTGAAAAAAAAACATGTGGGGTGGGTGGAAATATGGAATGGTTTTGAGGGAATGGAATGCCTTGTGGAATGGGTGATTTCATTCCTTCAACCAACGAAACACACATTTTTTCATTACCTCGTAATGGTCCATTCAATTCCCCCTTCTATTCCATCATACCAAACGCTACTTCAGTAGTGTTAATTTCCCTGGTTTTATCTAAAAAATTTGTAATTTTGATTTTTTTAGAGTCTGGCACCCACCAGTTAAAAAATAAAAAATAAAAAACAAAATTGGGTTTCATGACTTTTGGTCCCCACCATTCAAAAGTTGAAGCTTAGCCACTATCTAAGGCACTTGAAATGAATAAACGTTGAAATGAATAGTTACCCTTCTCCTAAAAGTATAGAGGTAAAGCCAAGTCCCTAGCGAAAGCTTAGAAAAATCTACATCCTCTCTTTAAAACTAAGGATGATAAACAGTCTGTGTTAGCATTTTTACGGGTTCAACCCGACACAAACTTGATAATCGTATCATATATATGAACCTAAAAATGACACAAATATTCGTGGTTTAACATGAACACCATTCATTCAAGCCGATTTTTTTATTTTTTATATATATCTCGCATATTAATATTTTTAAACAACTTTACAACAAAAAAATACATAAAATATATATTGTAATTGCATTTTAGTTATAAAATCAAATCTCAAATTTTCCCTTTTAAGTTATAAATAATTAACTAATTTAGTTTATGGCATATATTGATTAAATAGGTTAATCCATCGGGTTGACCCCAACCATAAACTAGTTCATAGGTTCGACCTGAAACTGACCCGAACTCAGATAGACTAACTCAAACCCGTGACTTTCATGACATGTTTCTTCAATTTCAAAAATTCACAAACCCTACCTAAAAGTCACTTAACTTTTATCTTACTCCTCTAAAGAGACCTAAGCTCCATAATGAAAATTTTAACCTTGTTGATGAACACATTTGCCAGCTGTAGAGTATAGGTTAAAAAGTATTAACGAACACATATTGCATGAAAAAATAGTGGGAAATAAGAAAGTTTGGAGGTAATTTATAAATGTTTTTCTTTAGGCTAGTCGTCGCCATCCATCAACTCGACATCCGCCTTTGGCATAAAAGGGTCACTCCTACTCCATCCGACAGGTGGTACCATGCGGGTAGGGTGGTGCCCGTTGGTACCACCATCTGACGTACAACCAAACTATGTCCACACCCATCAACCTTATCAAATTATCAAAACATGTAAATTGTAATAAGTTTTTACCTCATCAATATTTTGCAATAACTAGTGGGTTGCCCGCGCGTTGCGGCAGGTAACACAAAACTTCAGTTGGTGATTTTCAGGGTGTGCATAAGTTGTTATTTGGCTGAATTTGATTTTGAGCCATAACCATAACATTCGATTAAGGTATTTCAAAAACCGATGGGTTCAACTATTTCAGCTTGGTAAATCGGTTATGAACATTGGGTCCAATCAATTGTCGACTAATAACCAAAAATTTAACCTGAGATGAAAATTATCATAATATCCTCTAACCTCATGAACCAGTGAAAATTTTGTGAGTAATGTCTTGTTTCAAGCCTTGCTAGAGTTTTAGCTTCTCTTTACGACAACATGATGCTTGCATGATTTTGGTATTGTTTATTGAACTGATAGAAATGGAGCACAACAGATTAAATGTCATGCTTGCAAAACGTTTACGAAGTTATGATTTTCTATGATGTTACTCTTGCTCAAGTAATTTGGTTTTCTGTATTAACTGAAGCAATATAAGCCAAAGTATAAAGTAGTGCTTTTTTTAATTATGTTTTAATTTATGACACACTTTGAATTTAAAGTTAAACTTGTTGCATGGAAAAACTTTATTAATTGATTTTGAGAATATGCAAAATGAAAATACATGTGTATAAAAGCAGAAAGATCAATCCAAAAAAATAGTCTACCCTGAATTTGGAAAGTTAAACACGTATGTGTCATCTTTAAAGTTCCAAATTCAACATAGATGTTTATAGTTTCGTGCCTTTAAAGCGTGTTTAAAGATTTTGTTATAATGATATTAAGTTTAAACCGTATGCCAAACTTAGTTTATCAAGCCAAACAACATAAAATTTTGTTTAGTTTTACTGATTAATTGACCGAATCTAGATAAAAGAATGCATAAAAAAAGCTAAAATGGATATAGTTAAAACTTAAAAAAGTACTTCAATTATTATATTGTTAAACATAATCCATTAATATAAATAGTACAACTTAATCGGCAATGTAAGAAGTACATAGCCTAAACATTTTCAAATATTAAAAGTAAATCAAACCATTTGGTACGATATGAAATATCCTAAACCGAAGGACATACCGGGAATCGAGACAATTCTTATACATGATCAAGACCATTTTGTGTGTTTTAATATTTAAGATTATTTCATTTAACAATGCTTAAAATAAAACACGCATCTAAGTGTGAAAACATTTGCAACTATTGATCATCATTGGTGGGGTTGGCACCTCCATTAATGGCTTATGCATAGCTTGTTTCATATCTTTTGTTAAAATAAAAAGAAATACGTCAAACCATTTATACTAACTTAATTGGATAATAACAAAATTTTTATACATGATCAAGACCATTTTGTGGGTTTTAATACTTAAGATTATTTCATTTAACAATACTTAAAATAAAACACGCACCTGAGTGTGCCGCTATTGATCATCATTAGTGGGGTTGGCACCTCCATTGATGGCTTTTGCATAGCTTGTTCCATATTCTTTTGTTCAAATAAAAAGAAATACGTCAAACCATTTATACTAACGTAATTGGATAATTGCAAACCCTCTAAAGACAATGCTTAAAAACAAAAATATAAAAAAGTAAACACACAGCAGAAAATGAAAGCCACCACTGCCATTGATCATTGACGGGTTCTCCTTAAGGTCTTCGTGTTTCTTTCATTCATAACAAACAAATATCAAACAACATATGAATTAGAACCAAAAACTGAAAAACCTACCTTTGATCTGCTGGGATTCTTGTGACATCTAAAGATATATGGTGAATAAAGAAGTTAGTCATTTTTCCATTTCTACACAAATATGTGAGGTTTTCAATCTGTTTATGGTTGCATCTATTCAATCGATTTATGACTGATATTAAAATCTCCATCCACTTAAAAAATGAAGCATCCCAGTGTCCTTTGGTTTTCAAGATAACACACATTCAACTTTTCAACTCCTCTTTTCGATTTTGAAACTCACTCTGGGTTAGGATCAAATACACAAGTCACTTATCTAGGAAGGGCGAGAAGGATTGTGATCCATTGATCATATATTTGAAGGGTTGAGATTAGTTTGTTTGAAAAAAATAAATAATAAATTAGAGAAAGGGCATAAAAGGAAAACAACATTTGTTGACTTTCTCTCTCCACATGCAATGCACATGTCAATTCCCCCCATCATTTTAAAACGTCTATAACTTTTTCATACGACATTTTTTTTTCAAAAGAATTTCACCATATTAACGAGCGTTTTTTTATCTTTAATATGAGTACCACATTGCTACATTAAAATTGAAAGAAAAAAAATCGTGCTAAATGGGTTTTCTTCTCCGTTGTGTCTTCTGCACGTTCATTGTGTTATAGTATGCATGTGTGCTTTATAAATATGTTATTTATGTTTTTTTAGTCTACACATGATTTAACTTTGTCCATTGTGTTTTTAGTATTCTTTTAATTGTGTTTTACGCAAATGAGTTTTGTATTTAGGTGTACATTGTGTTTTATTATGTTGTTCATTGTGTTTAAGTCTATTATTCATTATGTTTTGGTCTTCTGTTCATTGTGTCTTTTATATGTCGTCCATTGTGTTTTATTAGACTGTTCATTGGTTTTATACCCTATTGTTCATTGCATATTTAATTGGTACTCATTGTGTTTTACGTTATCTCCATTGTGTCTTACGCAACTGGGTTTTCAACTTTTTTTCCCAAAAGTATTCATTGTGTTTTAATCTTCTGTTCATTGTGTCTTTATTATGTCATCCATTGTGTTTTACACAATTGGGTTTTTGACTTTTTTTTCAAAAGTATTCATTGTATTTTAGTCTTTTGTTCATTGTGTCTTTCGTATGCCATCCATTGTGTCTTATGCAACTGGTTTTCAACTTTTTTTTCAAAAGTATTCATTGTGTTTTAGTCTTCTATTCATTGTGTCTTTAGTATGTCGTCCATTGTGTTTTACTAGACTCTTGATTGTGTTTTATACCCTATATTTAATTGGTGTTCATTGTGTTTTACATTCCATTGTGTCTTACGCAAGTGGGTTTTGATTTTTTTTTTCAAAAGTATAGCAATATGATATTCATATTAAAGATAAAAAGACGCTCAATTTTATGGCATAATTTTTTTTTTAAAAAACGGATGACGTATAAAAAAGTTACGGACATTTAAAAATGAAGGTGGAAATGACATGTGACTTGCATGTGCATATGTTTTTGACAAAATTACCCCTCCCACTTGTTAATCCTTTGGACACATGCCATTTTTTAGTGGCTTCTCACCCTTCTCATTTTTTGTAACCTTTGTAGAATAACCCAACCCAACTCACTCTAGCATTGTTACAACTCACAAATGTTATAGTAATTTAAAGAGATATAAATTCAACTTTTCAACTTCTCATCTAAGTTTTGAAACTCACCCTTAAATTGTCACAAATACTATAGTAATTTAAAGAGTGTAGAAAAGACATATTTACCCTTAAACTAACCTCATTTTCTATTGTACATTGAGAGTTTATTTGATTACCGTGTCATGTTTTTACGAATAATTTTTTTTTTGTCTAATTCAATTAATGAAAACTAAAATCATACATTTAAATGTTAAAAATTTGTAGTAGATGACAAATATAGAAGTATAAATTTATAAAATGTTTTTCATCTTAATAACTTACCAATTTTAAACTATTGTATTGACTAATTGTATATTACTTTAGACTAAAACGTAATCAAAATGATGAATACCATAACGTTGTGTAAAACTTGAAAACTATTAATTTAGACGATTGATACAAATTATTTGTTTAGGTTTAATCATAAGAACATCGTGATAGACAAATAAATAGACAGTTAAGGCAAGTGGGTCAAGGTAGTTTGGGCCCAATAAATAAGACAAACTGAAAAAATATATATGGTGGGCCGAAAACTGACTTCAAAAATAAAGAAAGTAATAAGCAAGCATGCATAAACCCAAAATGAAGGGTGGATGGAGTTTGAACCCCCTCCCGCCCCCCACCCTCGCTCTCAAATAGATGTGCAAGCATACATAACTAGTTGCCCTAGAGGTGCAAATAGGAAGTTGGGGTGACTTGTGAACGCGGTGACTTGTGACTAGAGGTGTACAAAACCGGGTTTTTTGAATACCCGGGTTCGGTTATGTATCCGGGTTCGGGTATGACCGGGTAAGGTATAACCGGGTATTATGAAATAATCGGATCGGGTTCGGGTAGTGTATTTTCGTGAAAAGCCATACCCTATATACCAGGTTCAGGTCGGGTTCGGGTTTTCAATACCCGGTTTCGGGTATATCCATTTTCGGGTACTAGATACCTATTTTCAAGTAAGCGTGTGAATTTCCGACACAACCCGAAAATACGACCCGAACCTAACACGAAATTAGCGGGTTTAGGTTTAGTCTAAATGGGTTCGGGTCAACTCGGGCGGGTTGGTTATACAATATATTGTTTTTTTACAATATGTTTTATGTTATAAATTAGAGTTAATAGCCATTTTCGTCCCTGTGGTTTGGTCCAGTTTGTCACTCCAGTACAAAAGTTTTTTTTTTTTTTTTGCAATTCCTTACCTGTGGTTTGGATTTTTTTGCCAAATTCGTCCTTTTGACTAACTCAATTAAAAAATGTCGTTAGTGTTAGGGGTAGTGTTGTCTTTTACCCACTTTAATGAAGGGCAATATTGTCATTTGATAACCTATGATAATTTTAAATAAAAAAAAGAAAAAGAAAACCCAGTCATCTTCGTTTTCCCCTATTTAAAGGTTATAAAACCCTAAAACACAACACAACTTCAATCGAACCATCAAAACTTCAAATCGTCCCTGAAAGCATGGTGATGTGCTCGTGTGGATCAACAACCATCATCAAAATCTCCTGGACAGCTCAGAATCCAGGTCGTAGGTTCTACTGTTGCACAATTGGGTGTGGGTTTGTTGACTGGGCTGAGCCCCCTATGTGTACCAACCCCACTGTGTTGGTACCTGCTCTCTTGGACACAATACGGAGGCATGAAGCCAATGTTAGGAGGATGTTTGCCAGGAAAGAAGAAGCTGATCAGCTTTTGAAGAAAATGTCGAGGCAAAACAGGATGCTGAAACTGGGTTTAGGGTTTACATGGATGATGTTTGTGCTGTACTATCTGAAGCACTAATGTAGGGTTTGGATATGTGGTTGATGGGTTAATGGTGTACTATCTGAAGCACTAATGTAGGGTTTGGATATGTGGTTGATGGGTTAATGTATTAGAATGGTATGGTTAATGTAGGTTAATGATGTAGTAATATGATGATGGGTCTGTATTGAATTATCTAACTGTAATCTTTTGTGAAGATGGAATGAAGTTAATGTTTTGGTAATATTTATGTAACTGTGTTCAACTTAATGTTTTGACCCATTAAGGCAAACAACCAAACAATAGCATGAATATGACACTTAAAGTGTGTTGAACTTAATGTTTTGACCCATTAAGGCAAACAACAAAACAAATAGCATGAATATGACACTTGAAGCTGTCCAAACTTGAATGACCCATTAAGGAAAACAACAAAACAAATAGCATGAATATGACACTTTTTAGATCTTGAATACCTCTTCTTCTTCGGTTCACTTGCACCCACATTTGTCATTTTGTCATTACCATCCCAACTACCAATACTTATGTTCCCACCTAAACAAATAACCCTGAACCTTGATTTGTCATTTTTTGTAATGAAAAGCTGCCTCCTTGATTGAACTGCATGACTCTTGACCAATGCTTTAATTTCATCTCTATCAGAAAATGTTTGACTAACATAGAATGGATCCTCATCAGGTTTTTTACCTTTGACTTTTTTCTTGTTTTTCCTAATCATCCTACAAGCTCTCCTCAAAGTGGTATCATCATCAATATCACTAAGACTATCAAACCCATCCAAGTCAACTTGTTCCTCCATACCTTCCACATCTTCATTCTCATTCTCATTCAAATTCTTTTCATTATCACTAATGTCAAAGTCAACTGCTGCTCTAAACTCATCCATATCAACATCATAATCCTGAACAATATTATCTTCATTTACCAAGAAATCAGAATCAGAATCTTCTTCTTCATCAACCTTCTTTTTACCTTTCTTTTTACCTATACTACCCTCATCATCAGACTCAGAATGTTCATCATCAGTAATAGGTTGTTCATAATTAGCATCATCACTTTCACTACCATTTTCCCTATCAGTAACATGACCAGACTTATCACTACCATTTTCCCTATCACTAACTACCACTTCATCAAGCAAATCAACAAAATCAGCCTCATGTACATGTTCACTTTCATCTTTTTTAACATCATATTTTTCAGCATGTTGAACATAAACTTCAATAACTTTATTAGTTTTAGCATACTTGATTAAGCTCAAAACATCATTGTCATTACCTAAAGGTCTTAAACCAAAATCTAATGTTTCACCAGGTACCTTGAAATGGTATACAACTACGTCCTCGTCTGAATAACCCAATGTTACCAGCATATCATTCAATATTATGACAGAAAAGCGAGCAGGGTCAATCTTGTCAATATAATCACACTTACCCTCATAAGTCACATCTGGAAATTCAGTTAAGTCACCACCATGAGAAATCTTTAAACTGAAGAAATCTGGATGATTAGCTGAAAATAAACAATGAACACCACATTATTAACCTGATCATCGATATAAAAATTTAACATTTTAGAGGTTTTGTCGAACATACCATATTTTAGTTGAGGGTCGAAGTCAGGATCACGTTCTCGTACACACCATTCCCAAGATTCGTCATCCATTGTTTGATAATCAGTGTTTGAGAGGGTTGCTTAGGGTTGTTTGAATAGATGATAATCAGACGAGAAAGAGGGCTTAGGGTTTTAAAGAGTATTATTACTTTATTTTTTTAATTCGTTTTTTTTAGTCATTCAGTAATTTGACTAAAATACCCCTCAGCTAACGACATTTTTTAACTAAGTTAGTCAAAAGGATGAATTTGGCAAAACAATCCAAACCACAGGTAAGGAATTGCAAAAAAAAAAAAAAAAAAAAAAAAAAAAAAAAAAAAAAAAAAAAAAAAAAAAAACTTTTGTACTGAAGTGGCAAACTGGACCAAACCACAGGGACGAAAATGGCTATTAACTCTATAAATTAAATTGGTTAGGTATTTTATGCTACACTTATAACTTAAAACAGAAATTGGTATGAGATTTTATAAATAAAACATAAATGTTTTATATATATTTGTGTTTTTTGTAGTAAAATTTTAATTTTAATACATTAGTTTGCGAAAATACCCTACGGGTAGGGTCGGATTTGGGTATTAAATAACTGGGTAGGGTCGGGTTCGGGTATTAAATAACCGGGTTTTAAAATACCCTACGGGTAGGGTCGGGTTCGGGTATTAAATAACCGGGTTTTAAAATACCCGGGTTCGGGTATTTTTTTTGGGTTCGGGTATTTTTTTCGGGTTCGGGTTCAGGCTCGGGTATTTTGTACACCTCTACTTGTGACTATGTGATTTCATCGGATGAATAAGTTGTGATAGACCGAAATGGAAAATAAGGTGAACAGTCAAAGGGAGAGAGGGTTATGAAGGCCGATTATGGTTTTAGGTTACATAATACTTGATGCAACAAAAGGGAATTCGGAAATCATCCCACAACAATCGATAAATTTGTTTCCCAACACACTTCTTTTATCATTATTAATTTTTAATTAAATCAAAGACAACCAATTACAAGTGATACGTAGGTAAACGAGCCACAACACACGTTAAAAAGAAAAAACTACTTATAGTTGCTTTAAAAATCTTCTCAACTCCTTTTAACTTTTATAAAATTCTTATTATACTTCAACTATCAATCTGTTATATTTAAATGTGTCTAGGACTAGTAGTATGATTCTTTATGCTAATTAAATACTTTACTTGTTATATCCAATTTCAAATTTTACAAACATTGCTTATCAAAGTTTATCATAATATTAAAATGTCAAAGAGCTTGTTACATACAAATCTTATGTTATATTATTATTGTGGTTTATTTTTAATTAAAGTTTTATTGTCTCTGACTATTATCAAAAAAGTTTATTATCATAACTATAGTCGTAGCCCAAAATAAAAATAGAGCGGATTACTAACCAGGCTTGAGAAAGTCGGCCTAATAAAAGTGGGCAAAGTGGCCTTTTATGTTGGTTTGGGCCTTTGGGGCTTCGAGCAGACCATTTGAAAATTTTCAGAACAATTTCGATTATGGTATGTACAAAAGAAAGGTTTCGACTATCAAGTATTATGTTCAATCAGAGCCGGTTCTGAAGATTCAAGTGTCTCGGCCGAGTCGGAAAAAAGGCCCTTTGACCCTAACGAATTATATAAAATAGCTATTTTTAAACGACAATTAACACTATAGTAATAAACATAGCACAAATACAGTATCAAAATAACATATCATAATGACTAACCGTAAGTTGTGATACTCTCCTAGCATTTTTTTAATCGAGGATTAACATTATAGCAATAATATTTTAATGTTTCTTTTTTATTGTTATACTATTATTTAGATTAAATAATTAGATGATTGGATATTTGAAAAATCAACTTGTACCCAATATAAATTAAAACATTTTAGATAAATCATAAATCACCTAATATGTTTTAAAGTTCTATATTTCTAGCAGTGGAACCAGAACTTTACTACTAGGGGTCACATTTCACACATATATGTGTGTGTTATATATGTATGTATGTCTATCCCTAGTCTATAATATAACAAATAATAAAATCTTAAATTAAATAAAGTTATAAATTAACATGACTAAATCTCAAATTAAATAATAAATTAATCAAAATTATTATTGTAGTATTAAGATATTATTAATTTATTTTCATTATCAGTTGTTGGGACTTTGGAAATAAACAGACAAACAAACGGTTGTTTATGGTTGATTTTAAAACCAATAAAAAGATAGTAGTGTGGAAGTATTAGGATTAAACAGAAAATATATAAAAGAAATGTCCTTAAAAGTAAATATTATCATCTTCTTCACTTATACCTTCTCCACTTTTACTGAAACAAAAAACCCAACCACCATTAATTCCCACCTCCTTCCAACTCCCTTTGTCATCATCTACTAAAAAATCCTTCTCTTCACCTTTAAACTATTTTATTTGTAAAAATTCTTGAATATCAAACTAAAAACCCAATTTTGAATACCCTGTAAAGAAGAGTTCCCAATTTTGGCCCCTCGGAATAATGGGCCTCGGCCAGGGGTGCGACTCGCCCACCCCCGAGCCGGCTCTGTGTTCAATGTTAGCTTAAAATGTTAGTTGTATTAAACCCGCACACATTGCGGCTTGTTACACCGCACAAAAAAAAAAAAAAAAAACTAAACCCGTGAGCGTTACGGCTCGTTAAACTGCGAAAAAAATTTAACGTCTATACATGAGTACATTACTTAAGATAAAAAAAAGTACTCTATTGCAAATACAACTGTATTCTTAACGAAATTTATACAGGATAAAACTCACTTTTGGAATCACCTTTAAGGATCCTCTTACGGTGAAATGCTGGAATGATGCTAGGATATCCCGAGCGAGTCAGCTAAACAGAGACGAAAATCTCAGTACTATTCTAACCAGCGTATGCTTGTTGAATTGAAGTCATACCGCACACTACTTCAAATAGAAAGATATTGGTAAAGAATTTCTTCAATAAAAGTACCGATGTTGTTCAACATTGGACGATATCGATTCGGATTATCATGGTAAAGAAAAAAAAATCAGTTATACTTGACCTCTTCGATTTTGAATAAAACTTTTATCGAAATGTAATATTATTTGTTATCATTATGTTTTCTTCTGCCAAATCCTTAAATTTCCAAAAAATAAAATCAAGATGGTTAAATAAAATAAAAAAATAATTTTCGTATGTTAAAATAAAATCAACCTCAATTTTTTTAATAGGCAACAAATCCTTCAAATGGTCTATTTGCGAAATTTAGCACATCGGGATACACTCGCCACTCGAACTGGGGAAAACCTTCATCTAGGGCTAAAGTCCAAGAACACTGGCCCGAAGGCACGATACTACGGTGAGGTAAAACCCACTCAATTCAATGATCGAACTAGCGATCTATGCCAAGTCTCTCATCATCACTAGGTGCTACAGAAACTAATGGAGAGGGCAGGAATCCAACATGGGTCACAAAGTACACCAGGTCTCTCTTTTGCCACTCCACCAGCTCACTGGCTTTATTACTTAACATATTCTTGATCATATAATTACCATAACATAATGTTTCATAAAAACATAAAACTATCATATTAAACTTGAAACCCATATTTAGTCCGACCAAAATAATAGTTAAATCAAAACAGGTGAAGTAATATTAATATGTAATGCACTAATATATATTAAATAATCTACCAATGGGAAATTTGAAGTACTTAAATTAAAAATAAAAAGTTAAAAACCCTAATGAACTATCAAACACAAAAAAAAATATAAACGAACATGTTACCGAACGTTCACGAACATAAATGAACGAACGAGACATCTGTTCATGTTTGTTTGTTTAACTAAACGAACTTCCCAACGAACAATTCACGAACTGTTTGCTAAACGTTTGATTTGTTTACAGCCCTAACAATAATTGTGACCATATGCTCGATAACATGAATTGTAGACTTGTGGTGATTTTCATGTTCAAACCTTTCAAAGGAATCTTGTTGAAAATATTATAATGTAATTCAAATCTTTGTATATGGGCTTGTGATAGTTGGATGTATTGGGCTTCTGTGTATATTGTTTATTTCAGGTATGGGCCATGCAAGTGGGCTAAGCCTAGCTGGACTGAGTTTGTTACAACAAACTCGTGTGGTTATTAAGATGGACGATTGAGATTCTTTTTATCTTGAGATAAGATGAAAGATTCTAGGGCTTGATATAAATACTTTATTTCTTCTCTCTCTTATTGGATCAGTCTCATTTTCTTTGTTTTTATCTCTCTGTATTCTCTTTAGGTTATCATCGTCTTCGTCTGTATTGTGATTAGGGTTTCCCTCTTCACTGTAAGTCTTTGTATTTCGTATAAGATTCATTATCTGATTTGTTTTATAATTAGTTGATTGAATCTGAACATTGTATTGTTCTTGAGTTTTATGATTTGTAGAACTCTGGGTATTGGGGGGGGGTAGTATTTTGGGTTGGCTTTAATAATAGATTTTGTCACCGTTTTGTCGCTATCCTCTTGTGTTGTATGTTTTGGTTGTGTTTGAGAGATATTATTGTTGTTGATTAGTGTAGATTTGTAGTTTTTTACATGGTACCAGAGCTCTAGGGCTTTGCTATCTGGTTTTTTTGTTGATCTTGGTCTTTTTTTCTGCTACATGTAAGTTTTCTGTCTTGTTCTTTGTTGTTTGGTATTATATGTTGTAGATCTGGTATTTGTTGTCTTGGTCTTTGCTTGGATCTTATCTGTTGTAGATCTAGTCCTTGCATATTGGTGTTGTGGTAGATCTGATCTTACTAGATCTTGTCTACTACGTGTTTTTGGTCTTGTTGTTGTGTTTGACTAATGATCTAGGGTTTGTGATCTAGATCTGGTGTCAATGCCTGTTGGCTGGATCCTGAGGAACAATTAAGTCATTGGAGTTCTGGAAGCTGTGCAACCAGTAAGTCCTTCTGTTTACTTTTCTGTTTAATATTGCTTAGTGATTTGTTGCTGCTGGAGTACTCTGTAAGTCCCCCTTCTTATTTCCTGCTTTTATTGAGTCCAAGTCTTTTGGCCGGGTTAGGGTGGACCGACATTGATATTGTCTTGCTGTATTTATTATTGATTGCTCTTAGTTATTGTTATTGTGTGTTTGTCTGTGTTGTCTGTTCATTATTTGTCTTCTATTTTGTGCTTGATCTATATTGGTTATTACTATATATAAGTATATAGTTAATAAAAGGACTCATGTGTTAAGATCTGGGTGGGCACCCTTGAGTGATGAACCCACTATTTGAACACTGACGCATCTTCGTCCTCTTAGGGTTTTTTGGTGTTGTTCCTGTTTGAGTTAGTCTTTGGCTAACTTTGTCTTGATTGATTGTTTCTTTCTTTGGCTGTTCTTTCTTGTATTTGCTATGTGAGATACTGGTGGTGGCAGTACTTGTGGAGGAGACGATCCTGGTGCAGGAGCCCTTCTTGTTGGAATACTAATCAGTAAACTTGATATTATTGATCCACTTTATCTGCACCTTAGTGACACTAGTAGTTTGTCTATAATAACAATAAAACTTAAAGAAACTGAAAATTATTCAGTCTAGGCTAACTCTATGAAACCAGAAAATGATGAGGTTCTTAGGAAATAATGGGATAGATGTAATTCTGTTGTCCTGTCTTGGTTGTTGAATTCTATTAGTGAAGAACTTTTTCTTAGACAAGTTTTCTCAAAACTAGCCACTGAGGTGTGGATAGATTTGAGGGAAACTTATGACAAAGTGGATGCTTCTGTTGTGTATAATCTTTACCAAAAGATCAATTCACTTAGTCAAAATGGAAGTTCCATGTTTGAGTATTATCACAGGTTGAACACCCAAATGGTACTAGTGCAAAAGTCACTAAGATAGAGGATATGAAACTTGATGAGGTGGTTATATTGTATAATGTCATCCTTGTTCTTGACTATTGTGTGAACCTGTTGTCTGTCCATCAACTGGCTAGGGATAATAGGTTAAGTGTATTGTTTGATGAACAAAATTGTTTTATTCAGGATTCCAAGTCCAAGAGAATCCTGGTGACTGGTAAACAAAGTGATGGCTTGTACTTTGTAGGAAAACATATGAGTGTTAACAGTAGTTCTTTTAATAGTATTAATGATGCCAATTTGTGGCATAGTAGACTTGGTCACCCTTCTAATCAAGTCTTGGCTGTTTTGAGAAAGGACTTGAACTTAGGACATAGAGACGCACAACCTATTGATATTTGTCACAAAGCTAAGCAAGTGAGGGTTCCTTTTCCTATCAGTGATCATAAAACCAAACGAATAGGTGATCTTGTTCACCTAGATGTTTGGGGTCAATACAGGGTCACTAGTAGGGAAGGTTACAAGTACTTTCTAACCATAGTTTATGACTATTCTAGGACAGTTTGGTGTTGTATGCTTAAAAACAAAACTGAAGTTTTTGAAAATTTAATGGTCTTTTTATTAGTTGGTAAAAACGCAGTTTAAGACCAGTGTTAAGATTTTTAGAAGTGATAATGGTGCTGAGTTTGTTAATAAGCAAATGTAGTTTTTTTTTTGTAATAGTAATGGCATCATACACTAAACTTCTTGTGCTTATACTCCTCAGCAAAATGGTATTGCTGAGAGGAAACATAGGCACCTCTTAAATACAGCCAGGTCTCTATTGTTTCAGAATGGGTTACCACTTAGGTTTTGGGCTGACTGTATCCCCCCATCTATTCTTTTAGGTAAGAGTCCTTATGATGTTGTTTATGGGTTCCCTCCACTCTCAGTCACATTAAAAATTTCGGTTGTCTCTGTTTTAACACTATTTTAAATAATTCTGATAAACTATCTGTTAGGGCTGAAAAATGTGTTCTTATAGTATACTCAAATTTTAAAAATGATAATAAAGTTTGTAAACTGATTAAATCATTGTATAGGTTAAAACAGGCTCCTAGGAAGTGGAATGAAAAACTGACAGATGTGTTGATAAATGTTGGTTTTGTTCAAAGTTTGTGTGTGTATTCTTTATTTGTTAAATCTGAAAACAATGTGCTTATTGTTTTACTTGTGTATGTGGATGACATTGTTATAACAGGTAACAATGTTAGTGAGATTGAAAAGATAAAACAGTTTTTAAGTTCAAATTTTCAAATAAAAGATTTAGGCAAACTTAAATATTTTATAGGGATAGAAGTTTTATACAATGATAATGTAATTTTCCTTTCCCAAAGAAAATATTGCTTAGAACTTTTGAGTGAATTTGGATATCTAGGTTGTAAGACTGTTAATACACCTATTGAGTTGAGTTATATTGTTTCTAGTAAAACTGGAAAAAATGAGTCTGTTCTGGAAAATATTAATGGTTTTCAAAAACTGATAGGTAAACTAATCTATCTGTCTATTACCAGACCAAACATAAGTTATGTTGTCCAGTTTCTAACTTAGTTTATGCATAAACCAACTCATGGTCATTTGCAAACTGCACTTAGATTACTTAGATACCTAAAGTTGTCACCAGGATAGGGTATACAGTTTAGAAGGTCAGAAAAGTTTGAATTGTCTGCATTTGTTGATTCTAACTGGGCAAAGTGTCTCGTAACTAGAAAGTCAGTTACTAGCTACTATATCTTTCTTAGTGGGTCATTAGTATCATGGAAAAGCAAAAAACAAAGCACGGTATGTAGATCAACTGCTGAGGCAGAATACCATGCTATGTGTTCTGCTACCTGTGAAGTTATGTGGATAATTAATGTGTTAAAAGAATTGCACATTGAATGCAAACTTCCAGTGTGTCTTAATTGTTATAGTAAAGCTGCTATTTCTATTGCAGCTAATCCAGTTTTTCATGAACATACTAAACACTTTGAGATAGATCTTCACTTCATTAGAGAGAAAATTTCTAATGGAGTGATTCAAACTGTTAAAATTGATTCTGAGAATTAAATTGCTGATGTTTTGACAAAAGGCTTAAATGGGTCACAACATGAGCAAATGTGTAAAAAAAACTTGGAATGGTTGATCTATTTCAAAATGTAGGATCGATTTTGGACAACCCGACAATCAGGAGCTGGTTCGTCTAGAGTACGGAATCCTCTAGACGATGTTTGGACAACAAAAACACCAATAAATAATAGTAAACGAGTTATCAAACAAACAATAATAAGGTTAAAAGGTTGTTATTGCATTGAAAACAGAGCTCGGGTGTTCCAAGATAATCAACAGACCTAAAACCTATGACCTAAGTGCTTGATATGTGTGATGTGACAGCTGAAATGATTAGGGCAATCATTGGAAGTATTTATACCTCCACCTAGTCGTCCAGGGCCCTAGGGGCGACTAGGTTCAAGACACGCGACTAGGTGGGGCGACTGGGCATCCAGTCGTCTTTAGGCCCAGGCGACTAGCAAAGCTAGTTGCCCCCAAAGGACCTAGTCGCTAGTCGATAAGAAAACTGGCCAAAATTATCCGAAACACATCCAAGCACATACAATACATCAAAAATAACAACTATTCTAGGCTAGGGACATACGTGTACTTATAGACTCCCCCTTGGACCTAGCTAGTATGCTTACAAAAGACAGAAAACTTTAAAACAACAAAAACAAACTACTAAAGCTTCGAAACAAGAACAACAACATCTTTATGTCTTCGTAGTTCGTATCCTGGTGAGCTTCGACCAGTCGCATCTAGCATGTATCTTGTAAGCATGGCAGAACCGAATCACGCGCTGAAACTTCATTGCTTGATCGGCTTCTGACTTAAGGTGCTGGATCAGATACAGAAACAAAGTCTCAACATCTTATTCTGACAGGTTGATCAGCCACATAGGATCCCATATTCTTATCTTCCTACAAAGCTTTGGTGCATTATCGAGTACGATCACTGCTTCCGTCGTGATCGAATCATAGTGCCAGAACCAGAACTTCGGTGTGAAGTTCTGTTCTAATGGTGCGATCGGTATCCTGGACATGCAATCTGGAGGCTTGATCTTATGCTGCCATATTGGGTGCTGTAACACCCCAACCGATGGCGGAATCATCGAGGTGTCACGTAGTGACGATTGTTCAAAAGCACATGGTACTAAAATGTAAATATATTATTGAATAATTTAAATTGTCTTACATGGATGAAATGGGAAAAATGCGTAAGTCTGAACAAAACATGAAATTTGAAATAAATTATTAAAAGCAAGCACTAAAATCCAATGCTATGAAACTAAGATCAAACTGCACCTGAAACATGTACAAAATAAGTTTTGTCAACATATGAAATGTTGGTGAGCATTCCTAGTTTTAATACATATGGTAAGTTGGAAAAATGTTATACAATTCAAGTGCAAAGCTACAGTGCATTTATGTAAATTATGTATCATACAAATGAGCGAAATCAATCCTGTGACTGTATAAATGTACTAAAATGAACGGCGGTGTACTTATCCAATAAATGGATAATAACTTAACAATGACCATGGATTCTCCGATGAAAAGGGGGGAGAATCACCTAGGTGGGTTGTCAATCCAATAGCGCTATCCAATGTTAAGGTCGGCTTGTACATGGTTAATGATTTCACAAAGTACAAATGTATTCTACATGTAATGTCTAAGCATAAAGCACGTATGTAAGCAAATGCACAATGTACTAGAATTGTATTGTAAAAATGTGAACTTGTATGTGTATTTTGTATAAGTGTACATGTAACATCCCAAAAGTGAATAAAGACAAAAAAAGGGATATGAAATACTCACTATCAGCGAATCAACAAGTAAAACACATACAAGAATTGCGATACATGCAATCTGGAGGCTTGATCTTATGCTGCCATATTGGGTGCTTGGTGACAGGATGTAGCTCTTTAATCTTGTAGGATGATGGATACTGAGGCTTGAAGGTTTTCCACTAACTGTTGCTCTCTCTCTCTCTCTCTCTCTCTCTCTCTCTCTCTCTCTCTCTCTTCAGGATGTTCACGAACGACTTAAAACCTGCACATTTCTCATAATAAAACAGGTGAAGACATGTCAGATCCTAAACGTACCAGAGTGGTAGGCTCTTGATCTTCGTGTACCAATCAAAGTATAATAACCCTTCTTGCCACTTGATGCTGAGAACCTTGGAGTGTTCTATATAAGCCTAAGCAACGATGTTCCCACGCATCTTCGACAACCTCTTCTTGACCACAGTAGCTTGCTCAAGCCCTTTCTTCACTGTACGCTCAGCCACTGATGGGTACCAATGAGAGCATAGTCTCATAATACGTTCGGTTCTAGAGATTACCTCATCAGGGATAGTAGTTGGCTCAGAGCGAAGCTTTTCCTCAGCCTTGTTCATCATGTCTTCATCAATATCTGGAATCCCGGTGGAATTATCATCAAAGCAGTATTCTAGATAGACTTCATCTGTGATGTCTTCCATTTCCACCTCATTGGAGGAGTATGACTTACACTGGAAGATTATCCAAGTGTCAAGCCGTATATAGCCTTCATATCTCCCCGAGAGAGTTCTAGTGGTATCTTTCCCTCCTCCAGATCTTCCAATGGCAGAGGAACGGTTCTCGAATTTCCTTCATCATCGTAGAGAAACAGATTCCGTAATGGTTCAACCACAACCAATGGAACCAATCCGGTTTGTATAAAATCCTTCAATCTCTTCAGAGCGTCAGCTGTGGACTCCCCCTTAGTGGATGATCCACCTTTGGGATCCTTGCCCTGGGTGTCATGTTCTCGTTTGGCACTGCATTATTGTGCGCCAGACGATGAACCTGCACCCGGTTCACCTGTACCATCACCATCACCATCATCATCATCATCATCATCACTACCCCCGTCATCATCTTCATCATCGTCATCCTTATCCTCTTCTTCTCCATCGTTACATGAACCAAAACTTGAGTCACCTGTAAATCTAGGGCGATCTTCAAACAGTTTATCAACCCTCTCCCTTAGCTTCTGATTCTAAGATTTGTATGCCCAATCTGCCCCTCATTGTTAACATTCGCTAGCTTCAACTGGTTGTATTGAGACTCTAAACCTGTTAGCCTCCTTACTGTATCTTCATTAGTGCGCACCAGTTGCTTATTAGATTCCACAAGTTGCTGATTCGACAGTTGAAGTAATATGTTCAATGATTGCAGCTCCCTGTTAATACGAATGGTCTCAGCTAGCAGCTCAAGCATATATTTCTCGTTCTCTTCTATTGTAGCTACTTTACCCCTTAGGAATTAGAGCTAAGAAAGACGAGGCGCAATCGGCACCCACGGCTGCCCCATGATAAAATTCCTCGAATAAACGAATGAAATCACTTTGGAAGCCATTCCAACACCTCTTCATAAAGTTGAAATTAAATCCATCCAGCCCGGACGCTTTGTCCCCATCACATGACCACACCACACCGCATCTTTCACCACACCGCGCCTTTTATTTCTTGAAGGGAAAAAGGTCTACTCAACATATCTGCATCCGAGGCCGAGAGTTTGTCAATGTTGGAACAGATGAGTTAAGGTCTAATCAGCATCGGTTTTTTCAATTTATCCTCAAAAGAGGAGAACGCACTATCTTTTATAAAAGTTGGATTAGAAATCCATTCACGATCCGACATCACCCCACTAATTCTTCTATTAGACACGTTCGCGTTGATAATCCCGTGGAAAAATTTGGAGTTCTCATCACCCTCCAAGCCCACTTTACCCTAGACTTTTGCTTTAAATCCATGTGTTTCCACCTTTCGAAATCTAAGAAAAAAGCCTTGGCTTCAATGCGGGATTCCAACTCCACATTGTTAAGGACTCTAGTATCCGCCACCCTGTCTAAATTCTCCATGGCAGCCTTGTTCCTTCGGTATGAGTCTTCTAACTTCCCTTTTTCAACTCCAATCCACCACGTAATCTTCTTCTTGAGGAACTTGAGTTTTGTGACAATCGCCAAGTCGGCTGGTCCGGTGAAGGAAAATTTATCATATAAATCAGCCACATACTCCATAAAACCCGAAATTTGAAGCCAGGAGTTGAAAAATCTAAATGGAATGTGGCTAAAGTCGGATGCAACCACCGATAGAATAACTGGACTATGGTCAGACAAGAACCCAGATAAGGCGGTAATCGAAGCCTCCCCCCATTTTCCTTTGAAATCGCTACAAACCAAGAACCGGTCTAATTTACTCAATTTCTTACCATCGTCTGACATATAAGTGAACTTGTGACCCCCTATATTATATTTTTCTAGCTCCGCCCTTGTAATAAAATTGTTAAATGCATCAGCGTTAGCAGCCACGAATTCAGAATTCAACCTTTCCGTGTCACACCTTACATCATTAAAATCCCCGAGAAAGATCCATAGACCAGACCAAGAATTCTTAAAGCTCAATAACTCCTCCCATAACCCACGCCTCACCACAAGATCGTTCGGCGCCTACACGTTAACCACATTTACCCACTCCCTGGTCGCAATTAGTTCACCCGATGTAGCAAGCAAAATATCTATTTTGAGTAACGGACGATACATGAAACACAGAAGGGTCCCAGATGCTTATTAGGCCCCCCGATCTTCCCTCTGATGGTACTTGTTCTGCATGAAATATTGACTTGCCCCATAGACTACTATACTGAAAGAAAGCTCCATCCCCCAACTTGGATTCCTGAATACCCATGAAATGCGAACCATGACAAGTTTTTAGATCCTTAACCCAAGAAGTCTTTCGATCATCCCTCACCCCCCTTAAGCTTATGCTCAGGAAATTCATTGGAAACCGTTGGCGTCTCCTTCACCATTAATCAGATTCCTCACCTCTGACTTGAAACCCCCGAGTTCAATTCCAATTACCGAACCAACTTGACATGTGAGGATAGCTTCAACAACAATACCATTACCATCGGGCATTATGCAGTTAAGTGAATGACCAACTGCCTGATTTTGATCCGAAACATTATCCCCATCCTGCTCTACTACCTGAGTCTCCACCACATCTCCGTCCGAAACCCCAGGTGGTACCGTATTGTTGAAATCCATAGGTGAGCCGCTAACGAAACCTGTTGTGTCGTAAAACACATCTATTCTCCTATGTATTTTGGGTTATAATTGAGTCTTTTGTATATAGTTTTTAGTAGTTTTAGGTGTGTATTCGTTTGTTTGTCTATTTTTATCATTGTATAATTTTTATTAGTTTTTAGTACTTATTTATTTATTTTATTATTTTATAGGTGTTCGTAGGGGTGTTCAACGAATCGAATAACGAATTTTCGAATTATTCGAATCGAATTTCTCGAATTTTTAATATTTTTACCTGAGTTCGTATTCGATTCGTATTCGTTTAAAATTCAATTTATTCGATTCGTATTCGATTCGAATAAGAAACTCGAATTCGAATCGAATTCGAATAAATTCGATTTAGTTCAAGTTCACCATAAAAAATAAACCGTTTTATTTTTAGTTTTAAAACTAATACAAACTCATTATTTTTAACATATAAAATACAAATCTACAAAACTAATAAACAACAATATGTTAAATACGGGGATAGTAAAAATAGTAGAGAGTATATTTTGTTAGAGTTTTGTGATATATAAGATAAACTCGTAAAATATAGTTATGGTAAAAGTTCTAAACACTATGGGTTCTTAGAGTTTGACCAGAATTTAGAAGTTATTTTTTTTCAATGTGTAAATTTGTGTATATAATAATGTGTATGTGTGTATATATATATTTAAAAAATATACATGTACAGTTTTTATTCGAATTTCGAATCGAATCGAATTTAAAATCATAAATTCGTATTCGATTCGTATTCGATTTACTGGACTCGAATTCGAATTGAATCGAATTCGAATTCTTAATTATCGAATCGAATTCTTGGTAATCGAATCGAACTAAGTCGAATTTCGAATTTTTTGAATCCGAATCGAATTCTGAACACCCCTAGGTGTTCGTGGAAAATGAGCTCAAAACGAAAGAACTTTAATTGAGACACGAACACTTGAGAGCATGTGTTTATGGACGTTGGAGCGGAAACGAGCAACTTTGGTCGAGCCAAGAACACCTAATACAAAAGCATGGAGTAATAATTGTATATAATAATACTAATACTAATACTAATAATAATAATAATAATAATAATAATAATAATAATAATAATATAATAATAATAATAATAATAATAATAATTAAAAGAAAAAAAATAGATAACGTGACCTTGGGTCACTTCCCAAGGCCCAACACACAAACAATTGTGAGGGTTGGAAAAGTTATAAAAAAAGAGCGGCACACATTATTATGCGAGGAAGATTAATTTTATTCATTCAACACACAGGGCCGGCTCAACTATTTAGAAGGCCTAAAGCGAGATGCAACTTCGGGGCCCTTTAGTTTATGTCTAAAACATTGAAATTCATGTTTAGGAGTTTAAAATGAAAAGAACACGTGTTGAAGACCAACTGAGATAGAAAAGTCTCATGAAAACCATTAATACTATTCAGAACCTAAATCTCATTCATAAACCAAAACTCAAAATCATACACCGACTGCCATGTAAAAAAAATAGAATCCATTTTGCATCTGGGATTTCCAACCCGTTTCCTTTAAATTTTTATCTATTTTCTTATTTTACCAATTTAACAAGTTATAAGAGATAAAACATAAACAGAAACTGAAACGACTCGTCATGATTTGTCCTTCTTTAATTATATCCCATGATATTTCTCCCAAACTCATAATAAAAAAAAAACCATTTAAATAATACCACTCAAAAAATTTATTGATTAAAAATAAAAAAAATGGGCTGATGCAAATCTAATACCCATCCCACTAACTAGTCAAAGCAGCCACCTTAAAGAAAATTAATAAGAATAAAACATAAGACTGAGCTTACCTGCGTTTAAAGATATCTGAATTCACAGTCCTCAACAAATTCACACAGGTGAAAAGCCCACTCTCTTTTGCATCTGGGATTTGACTTATGATAGTTACGATTGAATCAACAATTGCATTCTCTGTAATTCAAAATAATCTTTACTAAAATCTTTTATTCCTATTCGTTGAAAGATATGTTAATTCAAAATCCTCAATAAATTCACACAGGTGAAGAAGCCCACTCTCTTTTGCATCTGTGATTTCTCTTACAAACTTCGTTCCGTCCCTCTCTCTAACTCTCTCATCTTATCACTATCACTAAACCCTAGTGCCCAAATCCAGCCCATTCTCATCTACAAACTAACCAAAAAACGGGGGCCTTATAGAATTGGGGGCCCAAAGCCCTAGCCTCAAAATGATTGGGCTTGAGCCGGGCCTGAACACACAACAACTTTGAATTGCACGACCAAGAAGCAGGTCTAGACAAAGAGCTGATCGACCAGAATAGCTTTGGAGGGGAAGAAGGTCCGGGGTGCACTAAAGATTAATTATTTGAAAACCCGGTGGTTTGTTTTATCGTTTTTATATTTTTAGAGACATGTTTATCATTGTTTTTCGAGACTTTTTGACTATGTTTCTGATTTTAATTATGAACTAGACTTTTATGGTTGCTTAGGTTTATGAACTAGACACGTTTTATGCAGTATTTAATGGTTTTTGGTTTTTAATTTTGATGTGTAGAATTACATGATTTTAATTTTATTGTTGGATTTGATATATGTGTGTTGATGTTAATTTTATTTGAAGTTTGTTTATTGGTTTTGTAGAGCTAGGCATGTAGAGATACCCCCTAGGTCTAGATATCAATCTAGTTCGTCAACTTAGATTAGCGTGCTAGTATTTGGAGTTGGAGTACGACACAAGTATAACAAACTAATATAATAAATTAACTAAAACGTGCAGTCCATTCTTGAGGGTGAGAAATCTAACTCGAGATTGTTGGGTAACTAACTAGGCATTGTTCGGTAGTTGACAAGCGCTAGGGCGGGAGTCGTTACTTGTCCGTGTTTAGAGTTTTCCTTGGTTTTCTTCAGTAGAGTTTAAGTCTGCTTCATAGTTTGAGGGTTTTAATCTAGGAGAGGTTTTAATCTGATTTTTGTGGGATTTTGGTACGCTAGGGCGATCCAGATCCATCTTTGCATTTCTACACTTGTCCCGCCTTGATTCTAGCTTGCTAGCCTTACCTGCAGGAGAGTAGTTAGATGAGAATAGGGTCTCAAGTTAATTACCAGATTCAGGATTTATTGCTAGTGTCTAGGGATTTTACCTAAGTAACCAGCCTTCTTCCTATCTGATTTCTCCAAGCTCCTAGGTTCGTATAAGCAGTTGAGGTTATTTTGTTTATATTTAGTTTCTTCTAAGTTTGTAATTAATAGTTTAAATACCCCTCATATAAGTATCTATTTATTTAGGCTAGTATTCGGTAGAGGCTGTGATCTAGAATTGCATTCGCGTCTTTGGGTTCGATACTCGGTCTTATCTGTTTACTGCTTTACGACCGGTACACTTGTCGTGCGTGTGTAGTTTTTAGGTGAGCCGTTTTAATTAAAGCTTGTGTTATTTTTATATATACATTTACACACATCAAAACCACCACCATAATCGGTTTTATCAAAGGAGTCCCTGTGCATCTGCTCCTGAACCTCATTCATCTTAGTTAATAGGTTAGATTGGACCGAAGTTGGACCTCCCTGTGTGTCTGCCAGATCATCTTCATTAATTGGGCTCCTTACCCATCTAGGTCTCTTCTTGGATTTATAAGCATGGCCCAAAGACTCCCCATAGCCCACTAAAAAACTACCCATGGATGTGTTCAAGTAAATACACTTTTGGATTGTATTATCCTTGTGTGGTCCCCCTTCACCTATTAATTCATTAGTAAAAATTATTGCCCCCACCCTAGATGACTTCTGAACTTCCCCATGCAACTTTTCATTTTCCTCTAAGCCACCTTTGGCCGACGATAAGGTTACCGTCACCGGAGTTTTGTTGGTCACCAAAATATTATTATTACCTTCTGGACGAAATTCACCATCCTCTATCTCATCTTCCTGAACCACCGAGCCCATGGACTTAACCGGGGACCCAATGATTCCGGAGTTCAGTTCATCACACAGACCCGGAGGATTCGTTCCTCACCCTCTGTCACCCAGATTGATACCCTGGTACCATTCCAAATCAACGTTACCTCTTCATCTATACGTTTCTTTGAACTTACAGTAACCCACACCGTTCCTTCCGCATTATCTTTGGACAGCCATGAGAACTCAGATTGACGAATCACCCTCCCGAACATCTGTCCGACTTTGTCGATGAAAGGTCCGTCTCTCAGCTGTAGTGGCACATCTTTAATCGTCAAGCATACTAACCGTTCAAATTCCATGTTCTCGCCGTTCCAAAGAATAGCCGACTGAAAAACGTTGTTCCATAGTTCATCCCTTCGGTTTATAAACTCTAGTGTTGTACGTTTGTCTCGGAAGACCACCATTACTTTCACCCCCCCCCCCAATGAGACTCACTGGACTTTCCTCGTAACCACTGGTCTTTATCATGTTTTTCACTTCCTTGAGCTCATTAACATCAGCAGCCTCTCCGATAACCGTCCTCATAGTGCAATGATTGGGGTACATTGCACCCCGTTCATTAACCACTAGGGTTTTCGAGGAAACCGACGGTGGTAGATTGACACCAGCCGCCATACCCCATGGTGAAGTGCATGCCTCCCTATTCATCGGAACATGTCTGCGTTTTCGCCTCCTTCCCTGTTTATCGGCTTTTGGTACTTAGACGAATGAAGATTTGCCCTATCCTCTTCCCTTACAAAACCCCCCTGCTGCCTCATCTTACTATTGTGTTTATCATATTTGGCCACATACACCCCTAGTTTGGCGCCGTCGATCTTGATGTTGTTCATGCTACGAAGCACCTCGTTGAG
Source organism: Ambrosia x helenae (assembly GCA_030844895.1). NCBI lineage: Eukaryota > Viridiplantae > Streptophyta > Magnoliopsida > Asterales > Asteraceae > Ambrosia > Ambrosia x helenae. The sequence continues at coordinate 14,943,486 of CM061226.1, forward strand.
AATCTGCACACCTAGGTATCTTACAAAGCGAAACCAATTCCCCCTAGCATCCGTTTTCCTTGCGACGTATGCATCCTTCACGATACCATGTGGTTGAAAAGATTTCCATAATAACCAATCGGTCACTCCGGTAGGTAAATTTGGAATGAAGAAGGTTGTTATGGGTCTAGGATCGATGTGCCCTCGGTTGTTCCGTTGCCGGAAAGTAGAGTCTTTTCGGCTTCTCATTCTCTCCTTTATAACCAATTAGTAATTGGTTTTTTTTTATAATACAAATTCGTTGACATTTATTATGTTCGTGAATTTTCGTTTATGTTCATTCATAAACTGTTCATTTAGGTTTTAAACAAATAAACATAAACGAACACGACAAATTTCTTAATGAACGAACACGAATAGAAAAATGTGTTTGATTATGTGTTCGTGTTTTATTAAAGTTAAATGAATAAAAACAAACATTCATTTGTTCGTGTTCATTCAATTTATTTACAGGCCTAACACTCTCTAAGACGAAAACGTTATGAATACCACTTATCAAAACACCTCTCCAAATTTCAATATAAAACACCACCCTAGTCTCCTGCCCTTAGACTAACTCCACTGCGCCTTTAAACATGTTGTCCGAGATGACCTGGAGAAAGTCCTTATTTACAGGCCATTAAAGTGCATCCAAAATAAATGTAAATCCTACTGCAAGGGCCTGTGTGGTTTTGGTTCTTGTGTCAAAGTCTTTACTTTTCAATTGTCTCTTTTACAAACAACTTAATTATTTACTCCATAATGGGTGATGACATGGAAAAGGTAAGGATATATAAGGATGTTTGTATGGTTGGAGATGAAGTTGTCAATTTTTAAGGATTTATAAGGATTTTAAGGATTTTTAAGGATATGATGTGGTAGCTGAATAAGCAGCTAAGGGCGCCTAAGGGCAGCGTTAGCATTAGAGATAGTCTTATAGCTTCTGTTTGGTATGGGGTAATAGAATGGATGAGAGAATGGAATGGACGAGGTAATGGAATGGATAAGGTAATGGAATGGATCATTACCATTCCATGTCTTGTTTGGTTGCCATGTGGGAATAAAACAAAACATTTACTTTGTGTTGTTGGATAAGCAGGAAAAGACAAAGAAATAAAATCGGTGGTTACTGGCGGTGGTGATTGATGGTTAGTGGCGGTGATGGTGGGTGGTGATATGTGGCGGTAGCGGCAGTGGTGGGTGGCGACAGCGGTGGCGATGGTGGCGGCGGTGGAAGGTGGAGGTGGATGGCCGTGATGGTAGGTGGGCGACGATGGTGAGTAGTGGCGGTGGTGGGTGGCGGCAAAGGTGGTGATGGGTGGAGGTGGAGGTGGATGTGGATGTGGATAGCGGTGATGGTGGGTGGGTGACAATGGTGAGTAGTGGCGGTGGCGGTGGTGGGTGGTGGTGGTAGTGGTGGGTAAAGAAAATTGTGGTGAGTAACGGTGGCAGGTGGTAGAGGCGGCGGTGGGTGGGCGATGGTGGTGGGCGGCGGTGGGTGGTGTTGGATGGCGGCGGTGGTGGGTAGGTGGGTGACGGCGGTGGTGGGTGGGTGAAGGTAGTGGGTGGCGGCGGGACGGTGGTGGGTGACGATGGTGGGTGGTGGTGGCAACAACGGTGATGGGTGGTGACGATGGCAGTGGGTGGTGGGTTATGGTGTTGTTAGTAAATGGTGAATGAAGGATGGAATGAAAATAAAAACATGGGGGTGGATGGAATGGTTTTGAGGGAATGGAATGACTTGTGGAATGAGTGATTTCATTCGTTTAACCAACCAAAACATTATTTTTCATTACATCGTAATGGTTCATTCAATTCCCCTTTCTTTTTTTTTTTGAACGGCCAACGAATCAATTCCGAGCACTCTCGGGCACCCTTTTGGCGAATCAGGTACTCGAGAGTACCCGGGCCACCAATTGCCACCAATTCCCGGGAAAACCCGACTACTCACCCGCCCGAAGGCACGACGGTGAAATAGTCGGTAAAACCGGTCGGGATCAGGACTCGAACCCAAGCCAATGGCCGGGTCATCCCTCATTTCCCATCCACCAATGTCCTCCAAATGTAGCTAGTGGGAATTGAACCCAAGCCTCCCATAGGAAACTTTAGGCCCTCAACCAACTGAGCTACAAGTGTTGGACAATTCCCCTTTCTTTTTCATTGTACCAAACACTAACAAAAAGAAAATACAATATCCATCCATTTCGCCTAACCATGTTAGTGATCTATGCAGACCGTTTGTTGAAGAAGAAATATGGTTGGCCATTAAGGATTGCAATGGTGGAAAAGCGTCGGGCCCGGACGGCTTTATCATTAAATTTATTAAACACTTTTGGAGCGAGCTGAAGCCGTTTTTTATTAATATGTTTATCGAGTTTTTTTGTTTCAGGTAAGATTTCGTTTGGGTGTAATGCGTCGTTTATTACACTTATCCCAAAGAAAAGTGACCCGCAAAATATTTCGGACTTCCGGCCTATTTCGTTGGTGTCTTCGGTTTACAAAGTCTTGTCGAAAGTTCTTGCGGTGCGGATTAAAAATGTTATGGATGTTGTTATTGGGCCGACTCAATCTGCTTTCGTGGGAGGTCGCAACATTCTTGACGGTCCGCTTATGGTTAGTGAAATTATTTCATGGGCTAAAAAGGCGAAGTATAAGTTACTCGTTTTCAAGATCGATTTTCACAAAGCCTATGATTCTCTAAATTGGAAGTTTCTATTTAAGGTGATGGAGTACATGGGGTTTCCGGATAAATGGATTGGGTGGATTAGTGCTTGCCTCAAATCGGCGAGAGGTTCGGTTTTGGTTAATGGGTCCCCTACGGCCGAATTCGCGTACAAAAGAGGTTTGAGACAAGGAGATCATATCTCCCCGTTTCTTTTTATTATGGCTATGGAGGTGATTAAGAAGCTCATGGATCGGGCGATCGAGTTGGGATTGTTTAAAGGCGTCAACCTCCCGAATGGTGGCCCTACTGTTTCTACTCTTTGTTTTGCGGATGACGTAATATTTCTTGGTGAATGGTCTAAGGAAAATGTGGTCACCCTTAAGAGGTTCCTACGTTGTATTTCTCTTTTGTCCGGGCTGAATGTGAATCGCGATAAGTGTCAAATCTTTGGGTTTAATGTGGATAGTCATGAGGTGGATGAGTTTGCGTCACTCCTGGGGTGTACTAAAGGAGCCCTTCCGTTTACTTATTTGGGTGTTCCCTTGGGTGTTAATATGAAGAGGGTTAGGTGGTGGCAACCCGTGCTCGATAAATTCAATAAGCGCTTGTCCGTGTGGAAAGCGAAATCTCTTTCTTTTGCGGTGAAGCTTACCCTTATTAAGGCTGTCCTAAGCAGTCTTCCTTCGTATTTTTTGTCGCTTTTTCCCACCCCGAAGTATATTTTGAAGAAGCTCGAAGGTATTCGGAGAGATTTCTTGTGGGGGAGGACCGGATCTAGAAGTAAAGTTCGCTGGGTTAAATGGGATTTGATGAAATTGCATAAGAGGCGTGGTGGTGCGAGTGTAGGGAGCATAGAGGATTTTAATATCGCTATGCTCTCTAAATGGTGGTGGCGGTACAAGCAAGAGCCGGATCGTTTATGGGTCAAGCTTATCAAGTCTATTCACTCGACAGGTAGAGGTCATTCTTTAATTCCGATCAAGAAAGCGATTCCGGGGATATGGAAGGATATTGGGCATATGGAAGGGGTTTTACTCAATAGGGGCATCCAAGTTATGGAAAAGTTGAAGCCTAATGTCGGAAATGGATCGAAGGTTCTGTTCTGGAAGGATTCTTGGTCTCCGGCGGGTTGTTTCAAGGTTCTCTTTCCGGGTCTGTATGCTGCTGCGTCGCAGAAGGATGCCCGTATCCAGGACTGTTATCAGGTGGTTAACGGCCGTATCGTCTGGAATTGGGATTGGAAACCGGGTGGTGTCTCTAACGCTCATTCAACACAGCTGCAGATTCTGGTCAGCATGCTCGAGAATGTGGTTTTGGACGGGTCTCCGGATGTTTGGTCGTGGTGTAATAAACAAGGCGATCTGTTCTCAGTGAAAGATCTCAGGTCTGAGTTGGGAGGTGGTGCGGAAGGAGTGCAGACTGTTGCTGGTCTTGCGTGGAATTCTTGGGCTATCCCGAAAGCGAATTTGATTGTGTGGAGAGCTACGCTTGAAAGGTTGCCTACTAAATGCGAGTTGGTGCGCCGTGGGGTTGGTCTTTCGGATTGCATTTGCTCGAGATGCGGTATTCAGCCTGAGGATACCCATCATACGTTTGTTTCGTGCCTTTGGACAAGAGCGGTGTGGTGGAACGTTTTGATTTGGATAAAGATTGGGTGGCCGGTGGACAAGAATTTGATTGAAGATTGGCTGGATTATCTTTACAAACAGCCGGGATCGAAGACCTGGAGGAGAGTTGTCGGTACCATTATTCAAGCGACTATGTGGAGGCTTTGGTTGGCGAGAAATAAGAAGACGTTTGAAGGACACTTTGAACCGGTTAGTGTTACGGTCGACCTCATTAAAGAAGACTCCTTCCTTTGGGTTACGAATAGATCGAAGTTGGGCTCGCTGTCTTGGTCCGATTGGACTGCTTTTGATATCTCTTTGGTGATGTAATTTTCTTGTTTTTGTTTGGTGTTTTGGGGTGTATTCCCAGCTTCTTGCTGGCTCTTTATATATATATATATATATATATATATATATATATATATATATATAAAGCGATTGCCGTTCAAAAAAAAAGTTTTTCAGGGCCATTGTCACAGACGCACTCATTAAATTCCCCATCTGTCTCTTTAACTCTTGCCACGTGACTTTACACCCCCACTCACACCCTCCATAAATCTGCAAATTCTATAATAATAAATTAATAATAATATAAATATTTCTGAAACCCCAAACACAAATCTTCTCTAACACCAAACCCATGAGCTCACCATTCAATCTCCACACTCCCATCATAATCACACTATGCTTAATCCTACTAACACTGACACGCGCCGACGTAGCTATTGAAGATACAACAAACGAGCTATCGTTGCATCACGACCTTAACTGGCCAACATTTTCAACGTCTATGTACGACGACATTGACGAGATAGGAATGGAAAATGACGAGGATGTTAATGTTATGACGGCAGTTGGTCGTAGATCTTTGTTTTGGAAGAGGATGAGATACTATATTTCTTATGGTGCACTTGCGGCGAATAGAGTGTCGTGTCCGCCACGGTCCGGTAGGTCGTATTATACTCATGACTGTTGGAGAGCTAGAGGACCTCCTCGTCACGTACACTAGAGGTTGCTCTGCTATCACTCGTTGTCGGCGCTGAATGGTTATTATTATTATTAGGTGATAACATAGGATGGGTAATAATTAAAAATAGACATTATAAAAGATAATTAGGAAAAGTAGTAACTTAGCCAAAACCGATCCGATCTAAACACACAAACCTGGACGTACCGAACGAGTAAAATGGACGAACCGTAGGATAGATTGAACGGACGGACCGAAGGAACAAGTACTCAGAAACCGGACATTGACCATTGGACAAAACACGGACACTGGATATTAACCATCGGATCTGTTTTGGATAGGTATTAACCCCCAGACCAAGATTAGGCGGCCGATGACCATCGGTCCCTGATCATAACAGTAACTAACCAACGGGTAATACAATTAAATACTATTAATGTCATATCGCATCAGGCTGAACAGTGACATCTGTCACTGTTCACGCCGAACAAGGCATGGCTCGCCATTAATGCGCCGTCTCCAGTGCCACTATAAATACCTGGTAGTTAGGCGTATTAAAGCCAACATTAACTCCCCTCGGCATCCGCTCTGCGTCCGAACCAATACCCTAATCGGAACCATCCACTCCAACATTTAACATTTGGCGCCCACCGTGGGGCCGAAGTACAACCAACGAAGGATACCTCGTCCCCACACATGTCTTCTACCGATACACCACTCAATAACCTTACCCCACCCGTGAGTGAGAATACCCTCTCGGGTTCCACCGTAGAAACCGTTCCGGTCGTCTCTCCGGAGCTAGTCCGGTCTAACTTCCTCCAGATACGGCAGTTGATGAACGAGTATGTTGGAGAGGAGAGAGCCAAAGGATTGGCCCTTAGGCTGTCGTTTGATGAAGAACCCTCCTCAACCCTCACCGTTTTCCACCCCGGTACTTACCTCGACGCCTTTAACCCCCGCTTCTTGGTTGGCTGATAGCGTCCGGAGGAACTCTATAAACCCGAACACAGCTCATGTTGTCGTAACCGCCCCCACTACACATATCGCCGAACCTGGCATGCTGACCGCACCACTCCCCGGTACTCCAGAAGAGGACCTTTCCCGACCATACCGACCCTCCGAAGGGTCAAAGTTCACTCCCCGGATAGCCAACTTTGTTCCCCCGGTTCGGATAAAGATGCCGTCCAACGTCAGAATATACGATGGAACCGCCGATCCAGAAGACCACATTCTGTTGTTTGATAGCGCGGCCCGGATGGAAGGATGGCCGATGCCCTCTTGGTGCCACATGTTTGTACAAACTCTGTCGGGAGTAGCTCGAGTCTGGTTCAATGGCCTCCCTCCAGAAAGCCTTGATAGTTTTCAGGATTTGAAGATCCGATTTCTGGACTACTTCAGGCAAAAGCGAAAGCATATGAAGGATCCGGTGGAGCTACACAACATCAAGCAGAAAGAAGGGGAGAATCTGAAAGAATTTGTTTCCCGGTTCAAAGACGAGTCGTTACAAGTGCGAGATGCGGACGAAAAGATGCGGATATCAGGTTTCCTACATGGGCTGAGAACCAAGCAGTTAGTGGAAGACCTCAACGCCAGGGTACCGGCCACCATGGAAGAAGCCATAGAAAGAACTGAAGCGTTTGTAAGAGGGAAAGAGGCGGCCCAGGCGATAGAGTTCAAGAGAAAACCGGAGGAAAACGGCCGAAAAGGGGCCTATCATAATAATAGAAGAAGGGATTCATACTCGCAAAAAAGGTACCGAGAGAATGACAATTCTCGGGCCGGCAGGAAGGATCAGAGCGAAGGAGCAAAAACCAATGAAAGAAAGGGCTTCATCTTTATGGAACTAACCAAAACTCCCAAAGAGATCCTGGCCTCAGAAGCAACCAACATTCAATTCAAACCGCCCTTCCCCTTACAAAAGACAGCGAAGCAGCAAAGCTCCCAAAAGTATTGTGAATTCCACGAAGACAAGGGACATGATACCAATGAATGCTTCCAGTTGAAGAAACAAATCGAAGAGGCCGTACAGGCCGGACGGCTGGACCACTTGGTCAAGGATATACGAGACCGAAAACGGAAGAGTGATGATAAGAAGGGAAAGGAAGTACTCATGGTCCATCCGGCGATAGCACTGAAGAGACCCCGAATAATGCTGGAAGTTAGCGGGGAGACAATGCATTGGAGCGAAATTCCTATCGGTTTCCCCTCCATCAAGACGGAAGACGAGAGAGAGGATCCTTTAATCATCCAAGCCAGCATCGGAGGTCAGCTTGTCCATCGGGTGTACATAGATGAAGGAGCGGCCTCAGACATAATCTACGAGCATTGTTTTAACCAGCTGCCCGATTATGTTCAAGAAGGAATCATTCCAGTGTCATATCCCTTGGTGGGGTTCTCCGGGGAGCAAGTTTCTCCCAAGGGGCAGATACAACTCTTTGTAAGCATCGGAGAAGAACCTCGGAGAAGGGTAGAAATGCTGAACTTCATAGTGGTCCCAGGCCGTACGCCCCACAATATGCTGATCGGTAGGCCCGGAATCCGGACCTTCGGAATGGTAACTTCCAGCAAACATGGCTTGATCAAATTCCCCACATTAGAAGGGATCGCCACCCTAAAGACAATGTGTCGGCAAAAGAGAATCGGATACGTGGACGCTGATGAAGATCAACCGGAGCAATGGTACATCAACGAATGCCATCCAGAATAGCCCGTCATGGTGGGAAAGACACTTAGCGAAGAATGCAAAGAATACTTGTACGGCTACTTAAAAAGAAACATTGATGTGTTCGCATGGGAACCTAGCGACATGACAGGCATCCCTCGGTACATTATCGAGCATCGATTGAATGTAAATCCCAACCGATCACCGGTAGTGCAAAAGAAGCGTTCGTTGGCCCCCGAACGGAGCGCCATCGTGGTCACGGAAGTAAGAGCCCTGGAAGAAGCCGGGATCATGAAGCCGGTGCGATATCCTTCTTGGGTATCGAATCCTGTGATGGTGGAAAAGGCCAATGGATCATGGAGGATGTGTATCGACTACCGAGATCTCAACGGAGCCTGTCCAAAAGACCATTACCCACTACCTGAGATCGACTCCAAGGTAGAATCGGTAGCCAGCTTCCGATACAAATGTTTTTTAGATGCGTACAAGGGGTACCATCAAATACAAATGGCCCGGGAAGATGAGGAGAAAACAGCATTCCATACAAACGAAGGTTTATCCTGTTACCGAAAAATGCCCTTCGGCCTAAAGAACGCCGGGGCTACCTATCAGAGGCTGATCGACCAAATGTTCAAGGAACAAATCGGTAGAAACATGGAAGCTTACGTGGACGATCTTGTAATCAAGAGTCCGGACGAAGAGCAGCTCCTCCTTGACATTGCGGAAACCTTCCGTAATCTACGAAGAGTGAACATGAAGTTGAACCCTGCGAAATGTTTTTTCGGTATGGAAGAAGGACGTTTTTTGGGGCACATTGTCGCTAAAAAGGAGATCCGGGCTAATCCGGACAAGGTGCGTGCCATTCAAGAAATGCGCTCCCCGAGAACGATTAAAGAGTTACAGAGCTTGAACGGCAGGTTGGGAGCTCTTAACAGATTCCTTTCCAAACTGGCCGAAAGATCACTACCTTTCTTCAAAGCATTGAAAGGATACACCAAAAGGTCCGACTTCAGATGGACCGACGAAGCAGAAACAACCTTTACACAGATGAAACAACACCTGTGCAGCTTACCATCTTTGGTAGTGCCAGAGCCCGAAGAAACATTGTTCGTGTACTTAGCCGCTGGGGCCGAAGCAATCAGCAGTGTACTGTGCGCCAGCCGCCCTAAAGGATTCATGCCCATATTCTTCGTAAGCCGATGTCTTCGAGACGCAGAAGTCCGCTATTCTCCGATAGAGAAGCTAGCATTAGCTCTAACCCACACGGCCCGACGATTAAGGAGGTACTTTCAAGCCCACCGAATCGTAGTTTTGACAAACTCAGTCTTAAGGGAAGTCCTGGGGAGGCCGGATGTGGCCGGAAGATTGACCAAATGGGCTTCACCGTGTCCTACGATAAAGGAGCCTCCAGCCGTGAAGGGGCCGGAGCAGGTCTCATTCTGGTCGACCCACAGGGAATAGAAACTGCTTATGCTCTCCGATTCAATTTCAAGTGCACTAACAATATGGCTGAATATGAAGCTCTCTTAGCAGGGCTGCGCATAGCCCGACAGATGAATATTGAAGAGATTCGAGTGTTCGTTGATTCTCAACTGGTGGCCAGTCAAGTAGCAAAAGACTTCGAGACAAAAGATGAAAACATGAAGTTGTATGCGGAAGCAGTTCGGGAAGTCATGACCACGTTCAAAACGTGCCAGATAATTAAGATCCCTCGAAGCAAAAACAAAGGGGCTGATGCAGTGAGCAAGATGGCCTCGGTGGCCTTTGCCCACTTAACAAAGATGGTACTGGTCGAACAAGTAAATGAAGCTTCCGTGGGGGTCGATAGGCTGGAAAGGATCCTCGAAGTAAGAACAGCGGACTGGAGAGAGCCGATAATAGAAGCCTTAGAGACGGATGAAAATTCGGATGAACAAAGTGTGCAACGAAGCAGGTCTTACGAGCTCATTGATGGGGTGCTTTTCCGGAAAGGCTTTCTATCCCCTTCTTACCGATGCGTTTCCCAGTATGAAGGGATAAAAGTGCTTGAAGAATTGCATGAAGGCTTGTGTGGAATTCATATGAAAGCCGCGTCCCTCGTCACACGGGCAACCAATCTCGGATATTACTGGCCGACCATGAGACAAGATAGCGAAGACCTAGTCAAACGATGTGAATCATGCCAGATACATGCTCCGGTACCAAGGCTACCAAAGCACGGGTTGGTGCCGATCACCTCACCATGGCCTTTCTATCAATGGGGAATGGACCTATTAGGGCCGTTCCCCAAAGCAAAGGGAGGACTCAATTTCTTGCTAGTCGCCGTCGATTATTTCTCAAAATGGGTGGAGGCCAAGCCGATCGGCAGTATCAGCAGTAATCAGATTACAACCTTCGTGTGGGAGAACCTGATATGCCGCTTTGGGATACCCGGAAAGCTGACAACTGATAATGGTACGCAATTCGCAGATAAACGGTTCCAAGCATGGTGCCAAACCCTGGGTATCCGGCAAGTCTTTACCTCTGTTGCACATCCGCAAGCCAACGGACAGGTGGAACGTATGAACAGAAGCATCCTGGTCGGACTGAAGACCAGGTTGGGAAGATATGGCAAAAATTGGTTAGAGGAGCTGCCAAGCGTGTTGTGGTGTTTGAGGACGACCGAAAAAGCAAGCACGGGACGGACACCTTTCAGCATGGTGTTCGGAACAGAAGCGGTCATACCAGCAGAGATCGGTCTCCCCACTAAAAGGGTGCTTGTGATGGATGACACCCTTAACCAAGAGGAGCTGCTGACCAATTTAGACAATTTAGAAGAATACCGAATGAGTGCAGCCGTTCAAGAAGCAAGGTACAAACAACAAATGAAGAAGTACTACGACAGGAAGGTGAAGGGAATGACACTGTTACCCGGAGATTTGGTACTCCGATTGAACGAGGCAAGTCGAAAAGAAAACACTGGGAAACTCGGACCGAATTGGGAAGGACCGTATCAGGTCACGCAGGTACATGAGAAGGGATCGTGCAAACTAGCTACCATGGATGGGAAGGCCGTTCCAAGGCATTGGAATCTGGCCCAGCTAAAGAAATATTATATCTAAGCTATAATAGTAAGGCCGAGTTAGGGCCAAACAATAAAACGGCCATTTTGTAATATGCTCCCCAAGGGGACTTGCACGATCAAAGCTAATGAAATGGTATTTTGTGGCCTCTTACAATACACTTTGTATGACGATAATGTAGCGAACAATGTCAGGGCCGGCCCCTCCTAAAAGCCGTAACATATAGAGGTTCAGCCCCTACGAACATGGCTGATCGAGTCAATAACTCGATATCAGGGGGAGCCCCTTCGAATTACTCTACTAAGGGATCAATCCCTCTAAATAACACATCATAATGAGTAAAGAAACAGACCGCTAAACATTCGTAAATCACCTAAAAGGCCGATTCAACCGGATCACCGGGCCGATTCAAGCAAAAACATATTCATAAGGCAAAGAAGATACAAATCGGATCACCGATTCAACCAAAAATATTGTAATGTTAATACAACCATATCGAAGTCATGTTCGGAAAATGTTAAAGCTAAGCGGGAAGGACTCCGGAAGGGGTGGCCTCCTGGACGTGCTTAAAGGTTTTGCCCTTCATAGACTTGAAATTCTCCACAAACTCGTACGAGGTAGCATCCCACGCTTTAGCACCCTCCTCATACAGTTTGTTCGCTTGAGGGTCATAGCCGTCCACCGAGTCTATCTCCACCCCCGAGCTGCCTGCTTTAAACCCAACCACTATGCCGTCATGGTAAGCTGAATTATATAGCAAGGATTCCATCTCCCCATGCGGCTGCAGAAACTCGACCGATTTCATCAGTTTAGATACGGTCATAGGGATTCCCTCAACAACGACCCGGTCCCTATCGTCCTCGACCATCTTCAGAGCGGCACGGAGCTCGTTGATCAGCTCATCCCCAGCTTCTAGAGCCTTGTCATAATTTTCCTTAGAAACGGCCCACATTTTCTTCTCTTCAACGACTTGCTTCACCGTGTCCTACGATAAAGGAGCCTCCAGCCGTGAAGGGGCCGGAGCAGGTCTCGTTCTGGTCGACCCACAGGGAATAGAAACTGCTTATGCTCTCCGATTCAATTTCAAGTGCACTAACAATATGGCTGAATATGAAGCTCTCTTAGCAGGGCTGCGCATAGCCCGACAGATGAATATTGAAGAGATTCGAGTGTTCGTTGATTCTCAACTGGTGGCCAGTCAAGTAGCAAAAGACTTCGAGACAAAAGATGAAAACATGAAGTTGTATGCGGAAGCAGTTTGGGAAGTCATGACCACGTTCAAAACGTGCCAGATAATTAAGATCCCTCGAAGCAAAAACAAAGGGGCTGATGCAGTGAGCAAGATGGCCTCGGTGGCCTTTGCCCACTTAACAAAGATGGTACTGGTCGAACAAGTAAATGAAGCTTCCGTGGGGGTCGATAGGCTGGAAAGGATCCTCGAAGTAAGAACAGCGGACTGGAGAGAGCCGATAATAGAAGCCTTAGAGACGGATGAAAATTCGGATGAACAAAGTGTGCAACGAAGCAGGTCTTACGAGCTCATTGATGGGGTGCTTTTCCGGAAAGGCTTTCTATCCCCTTCTTACCGATGCGTTTCCCAGTATGAAGGGATAAAAGTGCTTGAAGAATTGCATGAAGGCTTGTGTGGAATTCATATGAAAGCCGCGTCCCTCGTCACACGGGCAACCAATCTCGGATATTACTGGCCGACCATGAGACAAGATAGCGAAGACCTAGTCAAACGATGTGAATCATGCCAGATACATGCTCCGGTACCAAGGCTACCAAAGCACGGGTTGGTGCCGATCACCTCACCATGGCCTTTCTATCAATGGGGAATGGACCTATTAGGGCCGTTCCCCAAAGCAAAGGGAGGACTCAATTTCTTGCTAGTCGCCGTCGATTATTTCTCAAAATGGGTGGAGGCCAAGCCGATCAGCAGTATCAGCAGTAATCAGATTACAACCTTCGTGTGGGAGAACCTGATATGCCGCTTTGGGATACCCGGAAAGCTGACAACTGATAATGGTACGCAATTCGCAGATAAACGGTTCCAAGCATGGTGCCAAACCCTGGGTATCCGGCAAGTCTTTACCTCTGTTGCACATCCGCAAGCCAACGGACAGGTGGAACGTATGAACAGAAGCATCCTGGTCGGACTGAAGACCAGGTTGGGAAGATATGGCAAAAATTGGTTAGAGGAGCTGCCAAGCGTGTTGTGGTGTTTGAGGACGACCGAAAAAGCAAGCACGGGACGGACACCTTTCAGCATGGTGTTCGGAACAGAAGCGGTCATACCAGCAGAGATCGGTCTCCCCACTAAAAGGGTGCTTGTGATGGATGACACCCTTAACCAAGAGGAGCTGCTGACCAATTTAGACAATTTAGAAGAATACCGAATGAGTGCAGCCGTTCAAGAAGCAAGGTACAAACAACAAATGAAGAAGTACTACGACAGGAAGGTGAAGGGAATGACACTGTTACCCGGAGATTTGGTACTCCGATTGAACGAGGCAAGTCGAAAAGAAAACACTGGGAAACTCGGACCGAATTGGGAAGGACCGTATCAGGTCACGCAGGTACATGAGAAGGGATCGTGCAAACTAGCTACCATGGATGGGAAGGCCGTTCCAAGGCATTGGAATCTGGCCCAGCTAAAGAAATATTATATCTAAGCTATAATAGTAAGGCCGAGTTAGGGCCAAACAATAAAACGACCATTTTGTAATATGCTCCCCAAGGGGACTTGCACGATCAAAGCTAATGAAATGGTATTTTGTGGCCTCTTACAATACACTTTGTATGACGATAATGTAGCGAACAATGTCAGGGCCGGCCCCTCCTAAAAGCCGTAACATATAGAGGTTCAGCCCCTACGAACATGGCTGATCGAGTCAATAACTCGATATCAGGGGGAGCCCCTTCGAATTACTCTACTAAGGGATCAATCCCTCTAAATAACACATCATAATGAGTAAAGAAACAGACCGCTAAACATTCGTAAATCACCTAAAAGGCCGATTCAACCGGATCACCGGGCCGATTCAAGCAAAAACATATTCATAAGGCAAAGAAGATACAAATCGGATCACCGATTCAACCAAAAATATTGTAATGTTAATACAACCATATCGAAGTCATGTTCGGAAAATGTTAAAGCTAAGCGGGAAGGACTCCGGAAGGGGTGGCCTCCTGGACGTGCTTAAAGGTTTTGCCCTTCATAGACTTGAAATTCTCCACAAACTCGTACGAGGTAGCATCCCACGCTTTAGCACCCTCCTCATACAGTTTGTTCGCTTGAGGGTCATAGCCGTCCACCGAGTCTATCTCCACCCCCGAGCTGCCTGCTTTAAACCCAACCACTATGCCGTCATGGTAAGCTGAATTATATAGCAAGGATTCCATCTCCCCATGCGGCTGCAGAAACTCGACCGATTTCATCAGTTTAGATACGGTCATAGGGATTCCCTCAACAACGACCCGGTCCCTATCGTCCTCGACCATCTTCAGAGCGGCACGGAGCTCGTTGATCAGCTCATCCCCAGCTTCTAGAGCCTTGTCATAATTTTCCTTAGAAACGGCCCACATTTTCTTCTCTTCAACGACTTGCTTCACCGTGTCCTACGATAAAGGAGCCTCCAGCCGTGAAGGGGCCGGAGCAGGTCTCGTTCTGGTCGACCCACAGGGAATAGAAACTGCTTATGCTCTCCGATTCAATTTCAAGTGCACTAACAATATGGCTGAATATGAAGCTCTCTTAGCAGGGCTGCGCATAGCCCGACAGATAAATATTGAAGAGATTCGAGTGTTCGTTGATTCTCAACTGGTGGCCAGTCAAGTAGCAAAAGACTTCGAGACAAAAGATGAAAACATGAAGTTGTATGCGGAAGCAGTTCGGGAAGTCATGACCACGTTCAAAACGTGCCAGATAATTAAGATCCCTCGAAGCAAAAACAAAGGGGCTGATGCAGTGAGCAAGATGGCCTCGGTGGCCTTTGCCCATTTAACAAAGATGGTACTGGTCGAACAAGTAAATGAAGCTTCCGTGGGGGTCGATAGGCTGGAAAGGATCCTCGAAGTAAGAACAGCGGACTGGAGAGAACCGATAATAGAAGCCTTAGAGACGGATGAAAATTCGGATGAACAAAGTGTGCAACGAAGCAGGTCTTACGAGCTCATTGATGGGGTGCTTTTCCGGAAAGGCTTTCTATCCCCTTCTTACCGATGCGTTTCCCAGTATGAAGGGATAAAAGTGCTTGAAGAATTGCATGAAGGCTTGTGTGGAATTCATATGAAAGCCGCGTCCCTCGTCACACGGGCAACCAATCTCGGATATTACTGGCCGACCATGAGACAAGATAGCGAAGACCTAGTCAAACGATGTGAATCATGCCAGATACATGCTCCGGTACCAAGGCTACCAAAGCACGGGTTGGTGCCGATCACCTCACCATGGCCTTTCTATCAATGGGGAATGGACCTATTAGGGTCGTTCCCCAAAGCAAAGGGAGGACTCAATTTCTTGCTAGTCGCCGTCGATTATTTCTCAAAATGGGTGGAGGCCAAGCCGATCGGCAGTATCAGCAGTAATCAGATTACAACCTTCGTGTGGGAGAACCTGATATGCCGCTTTGGGATACCCGGAAAGCTGACAACTGATAATGGTACGCAATTCGCAGATAAACGGTTCCAAGCATGGTGCCAAACCCTGGGTATCCGGCAAGTCTTTACCTCTGTTGCACATCCGCAAGCCAACGGACAGGTGGAACGTATGAACAGAAGCATCCTGGTCGGACTGAAGACCAGGTTGGGAAGATATGGCAAAAATTGGTTAGAGGAGCTGCCAAGCGTGTTGTGGTGTTTGAGGACGACCGAAAAAGCAAGCACGGGACGGACACCTTTCAGCATGGTGTTCGGAACAGAAGCGGTCATACCAGCAGAGATCGGTCTCCCCACTAAAAGGGTGCTTGTGATGGATGACACCCTTAACCAAGAGGAGCTGCTGACCAATTTAGACAATTTAGAAGAATACCGAATGAGTGCAGCCGTTCAAGAAGCAAGGTACAAACAACAAATGAAGAAGTACTACGACAGGAAGGTGAAGGGAATGACACTGTTACCCGGAGATTTGGTACTCCGATTGAACGAGGCAAGTCGAAAAGAAAACACTGGGAAACTCGGACCGAATTGGGAAGGACCGTATCAGGTCACGCAGGTACATGAGAAGGGATCGTGCAAACTAGCTACCATGGATGGGAAGGCCGTTCCAAGGCATTGGAATCTGGCCCAGCTAAAGAAATATTATATCTAAGCTATAATAGTAAGGCCGAGTTAGGGCCAAACAATAAAACGGCCATTTTGTAATATGCTCCCCAAGGGGACTTGCACGATCAAAGCTAATGAAATGGTATTTTGTGGCCTCTTACAATACACTTTGTATGACGATAATGTAGCGAACAATGTCAGGGCCGGCCCCTCCTAAAAGCCGTAACATATAGAGGTTCAGCCCCTACGAACATGGTTGATCGAGTCAATAACTCGATATCAGGGGGAGCCCCTTCGAATTACTCTACTAAGGGATCAATCCCTCTAAATAACACATCATAATGAGTAAAGAAACAGACCGCTAAACATTCGTAAATCACCTAAAAGGCCGATTCAACCGGATCACCGGGCCGATTCAAGCAAAAACATATTCATAAGGCAAAGAAGATACAAATCGGATCACCGATTCAACCAAAAATATTGTAATGTTAATACAACCATATCGAAGTCATGTTCGGAAAATGTTAAAGCTAAGCGGGAAGGACTCCGGAAGGGGTGGCCTCCTGGACGTGCTTAAAGGTCTTGCCCTTCATAGACTTGAAATTCTCCACAAACTCGTACGAGGTAGCATCCCACGCTTTAGCACCCTCCTCATACAGTTTGTTCGCTTGAGGGTCATAGCCGTCCACCGAGTCTATCTCCACCCCCGAGCTGCCTGCTTTAAACCCAACCACTATGCCGTCATGGTAAGCTGAATTATATAGCAAGGATTCCATCTCCCCATGCGGCTGCAGAAACTCGACCGATTTCATCAGTTTAGATACGGTCATAGGGATTCCCTCAACAACGACCCGGTCCCTATCGTCCTCGACCATCTTCAGAGCGGCACGGAGCTCGTTGATCAGCTCATCCCCAGCTTCTAGAGCCTTGTCATAATTTTCCTTAGAAACGGCCCACATTTTCTTCTCTTCAACGGCTTGCTTCACCGTGTCCTACGATAAAGGAACTAGATAAAAAGAAAATATATATATAACAAATGCAAAACTGTCTTCGACACTAACGTACCTCTAAGCCGGCTCGTTTCTCTTCCGATAAACGCAAACTCTCCTTCAGCTCTAAGATCTCCTTATCTCGATCAGATAGGTCGGACCGGAGGGTGCCCATTTCTTCCTCATGCTTAGTCTTCATCTCACCCAAAGCTTTTACGGCCTCCTTCCCTTTCTTCGCACTGGAACGCTCACTCTTCTTTCTCTTTTCCACCTTGGTCTCGAGTTTTCCTATCTCGGCCCGGTACAACTCTATCCGGCCCCGCAGTTTCTTCTCAATGGCCACCTTCTTGTAATAACTCTAGATAAGTTCAGAAACAGAACTGAGGGTCCGAACGGCAGATACACCAGCCATCTCGGCAGCTCGCTCCTCACCTAGTTGGCTCAGCCGATCGATCTCACCAGGAGGAATGGAGTGGTGAAGGATCTGGTGGCACACGAACGGATCAGATAGCGTATCGCCATTCTTGACTTTCCACCTTGGAATGTAAGTTTCTTCCACGTCATACGATTCTGAAGATTCCTTGGACTCTTCCGCATCATCATTCACCCTCGCCTTCTTCGACTCAGACTCGGCCGTCGCATCCGCTTCCTCTTCAACCTGCTTCCTCTTCCTATGATGCTCCTTTCTTTTAATACTCTTGATCGCTTCAACTCCAATAACAACCTTTGCAACGGAAGAGGTGCCCGTAACATCAACTGAAGGGCCGCTTGGAGACCGGACAGCTTGGGGAAGGATCAACCGAACCAGGAGTTCTCTCGCCAGCATCCTTTATGGGACTCGGACGGGGAGGAGTCTGATGGATGGGAGAAATCGGCTTAATGAACCCAGGAACGTCATCCTTTTCAGTCACAGGGATATCGTACGTCACGCCGAGTGTCCGGTCCAAAACATCATCTTCATCATCTCGCTTGGCCCGGGATGTTAGCTTCATCCCCTCGCCCTTCCGCTTCACAAAACTTAACACACTCATCTCTGCACAAGGAACCGGATGAAAGAGTTAGCAATAAGTAACAAGGAATTAAAAAAGAGGGGTCTAAGAAGGGCCGTACCTTTGTTCCCTTTCTTAATTATAGGTTCAACACTCTGGAACGGCCACATTCGGCTGATACCGCATAAAACAAGAATTTGTTCTGGAAACACTTGAAGAGGGGTTGGAGATGCGAGAAGTTTGTCGAAAAGTTCACCATCGTACGTGTCAGGCTCCTCAAGAGGTGGATTCAGGGTTTCTTTAGGACCGTGCCATGGCATCAAGTAGGGAACTACGTTATCCTTCATCCAAAAGAACCGGTTCTTCCAGTTCTTAAGGCTAGAATATGTTTCTTTTAACATCGACCGTTTCTTAGAAAGCTCGCCCACGGTGAACCAATCACCGGCCGTTGTCAAATGAAAAACTGACGAAACAGACCGAGGGTGGGCTCTCCCCCAAAGGCGTGACAAGCTACCTCAAAATGGATGACCTTTATGGCCCCTAACGGACTAAGTTGACGAATGTCCAACTTATAATATTGTAGAAACTCTAGAAAGAAGACCGATAAGGGTAGCCGGACCGATGCAAAATCAAAATGGCGTGTATAAAACCCTACGTGCCCTTTTGGACAATCGGTGATACGATGGTGAGGTTCGGGGACGATTGGTTTATATATAGAGGTATCGAAGTATTTCTTACAGAAATTCGTTAACGAAGGCTCGGAAAGAACAGATGTATGAAGGTGCATATCACGTCGGCCTACCATACTGATGCAAATAGATAAAAGAAAAAGACGAACCTGATTAATCGAAAACGGAAGATGCTCTGCAGCCGATCAAGAAAAGTAAAAACCTTTTTACCCGATGAATGGGGTATTTATAGGGGGCTTTGGGAAGATACCGAGGACTGGCAAACCGTCACATCATTAAAAGACGTGACGGTTACGCTCCCGACCAATCCGAGGCTGACACGTGTCAACCTTAAAATAAACCTTTGGTAATTAATGCGATCCAACGGACAAAGGCGACGATTCGGCTCGGCATGACCGATCCAAAACCAAAACCCGAGAAATTCAAAATAGTTTAATGAGTGTCTTCCTAGTGAAAAACACTCATCAAACTAGGGGGCTGATAACATAGGATGGGTAATAATTAAAATTAGACATTATAAAAGATAATTAGGAAAAGTAGTAACTTAGCCAAAACCGATCTGATCTAAACACACAAACCTGGACGTACCGAACGAGTAAAATGGACGAATCGTAGGATAGATTGAACGGACGGACCGAAGGAACAAGTACTCAGAAACCGGACATTGACCATTGGACAAAACACGGACACTGGATATTAACCATCGGATCTGTTTTGGATAGGTATTAACCCCCGGACCAAGATTAGGCGGCCGATGACCATCGGTCCCTGATCATAACAGTAACTAACCAACGGGTAATACAATTAAATACTATTAATGTCATATCGCATCAGGCTGAACAGTGACATCTGTCACTGTTCACGCCGAACAAGGCATGGCTCGCCATTAATGCGCCGTCTCCAGTGCCACTATAAATACCTGGTAGTTAGGCGTATTAAAGCCAACATTAACTCCCCTCGGCATCCGCTCTGCGTCCGAACCAATACCCTAATCGGAACCATCCACTCCAACATTTAACATTAGGTGATTAAGGTTTGTTAGATTTGAATCTCTGTTTTTTGTTATTTTTAAGGAGAGGATTTAATATGCGGTCGGTTACCGTTTTATGTTGTGTGTGTTTTTTTCTTTTTTAGATTTTTGTAATTGGCGCCTGTTTCGGCCGTTCAAAAAAATGGATTATGTTTACGATGCTTTATTGTTGAATGAAGAACATTACATGAATACACTGTCGATGTTTGTCAATTGTCGTATCATCCGTCTTTAGTCAGACTAGCTAGGTTTATTAGTGGACCGCATCTTTGGTTAAGTTAATTATGAGTTAAAAGTCTGAAGTTCTAACCAATGTTTTGGTTATTACTCTATATTTTTATAGGGTTATTGGTTTCATACACCACGTGACATCACATTCTGGGGGTGTGACATCATATTCTGGGGTATGTGGCAGTATTCTATTAGTGTGTGATGTGGGTCAGGGTGTATGAATCCTAATTAGGGGGTGTATGATTCCTAAATACCTTTTTATAACGTTTAACTCATGAGTTTCGGTTATAAGCTATTCGCTTATTTATGTTACCAAGAAAAGTGGTTGAGTTAGGTTAGTGGTTTTATGTGGTCAACGATGCTATCAAACATTTCGTGACATTTTTTTGCCAACATTTTAAACGTTATCACAATGAGTCGGTGCTAGAAACGTATACAAATTGATGAATAAAACGTAACTTTTCTAACGTAGTGAAACCATATGCATGTTTATCTTAGCGTCGGTTCTGTGTACGTAAAAAAATATATGTTTGCTCCAAATCCGCAACTATTTGCCCTAATAGTTGCCAAGTCATGCTAAATTTGTGCCTAAAAATAGCCTATTGTCAAATACTTACATAATAGTCGTTCATTAGCTACCTCACAATCCCAATCAAGGGGAGTTTGTCTTGTAAGTGGAATGAAGTTTAGGTGCGATTAATTAAACATTCAACTGTGATTTTAGCTGCCCTCCCCGAAACAACCATCTTCCTCATATTAATCTGAGGAAGATAAGAAACCCGTATTTTTTTTAAATAAATTGCATCTTAATTAGAGAAATAATATTTGTAGGTTTATTGGATGAAAGTTAATTGAAAGATTTTTTATAAATCCCAAACATGTTAATTTATAAGGACTACAGACGGGAAATATTTAATTTATGAAAAAGTGTAATAAAAAACAAAACTTAGATATAATTGGTTCAGAAACACGTACATTCATAGCCGAATCATAAAAATAAAACTCGGCCACTAGGAAACCATAAACAAATCATTTTTCAGCTAGTTGGGTTATGTAGGTTTTTTTTCTTCATTTTTGTTCGTGTATCATCAACACAACGTCTTTAGGTAATACAATTCTCGTGCAGTGCTAGTTCTATTCTTGTTTATGGTTCATGGTATATTTATATTTTGCTTCAAATTTAGACATCGATACATTAATTTATTTAGAGTTTACCTACTTTGGTTCGAATCCCACTCAGAGTAGGGTTATTATGAAAATGAGAGGCTGGACCTTAGGGGGCCCGGGGACCAGACCTGTAGGGTGCGGGGCTTCATTATGGGTGTGTACCGTTGACTGTAAAAAAAATACTAACCGAATATTTAATTATGACAATAACTTCAATTATTTGAAATCATGTAACCAGTTGATCCAAACAAGCCAAACAGATTGTTAGGTTATAAACAAGTTAAATTGTAATGAAGTGTAACAAGTTAAACAAGTTGTTGAGTTGTAATTGGCTTGTGATAACTGTTGGAAATTTATATATGTGAATGTAAGTTTGGTTTGTCTCATATTGGTTGGGAGATGAAATAGTGATGGGTTTATAAAGTGAAACTAAATGGAAGAGATTAAATTTATTTGTGTTATATTATACTCTGGCATTTAATGCGGTAGCGAGCCATGCTGAAAAACCAGAGAAGTTCGCCGGTGTGTACTTCAAACATTGGCAACAAAAGATACTCTTTTATTTGACAACGTTGAACTTTGCGAGGTTCTTGACCGAATCCGTTCCTCATGTTGCTGAAGAGGAAATGGACACTCAAACTGTGAGTGCGATTCATGCTTGGAATCATTCGGATTTTCCGTGCCGAAACTATGTCCTTAATGGAATGGTGGATTCGTTTTACAATGTGTATTGCAACGCCACGACAGCCAAAGAGTTATGGGAATCTTTGGAACGTAAGTATAAAACTGAAGACGAGGGCACAAAGAAATTTGTGGTGGCTAAGTTCTTGGATTTTTCTATGGTGGACTAAAAAACTGTCATGAGTTAGGCCCAAGAATTACAAGTTATTCTTCATGATATACATGCGGAAGGAATGGTGCTTAGCGAGACATTTCAAGTTGCGGCTATTATTGAGAAATTGCCACCAAGTTGGATTGATTTCAAGAATTACTAGAAGCATAAGCGAAAGGAAATGACCATTGAAGATTTGGTTGTGTGTCTTCGTATTGAAAAAGACAACAAGGTTGCTCAAAAGAGGAATGTCATTCCCGAAACCGCTAAAGCTAATGTTGTTGAACATGGTCAATTATCAAAGGGTAACAAAAGGAACTAACGGACTGGGTTTAAGAAAACCAACGGGAAGAGCTCCCACCTTGAACCTAAAAGTGGAATTAGGAAGAAAAAAATTCAATGGAACGTGTTATAATTGTGAAAACCCAGGGCATAAAGCAAGTGAATGCAAGCTTCCCAAGAAGGAAAATGCCCAACAAGCAAACATGATTGATAAGCTTGTTGCTATGATCTCTAATTTGTCAATGATGGTCACTGAAGCAAACCTGGTTCGTGCGGATGCCAAGGATTGGTGGGTTGATACCGGGGGCAACCCGGCATGTGTGCTTTGACAAGAGCTTTTTCAACACCTTCAAGGAGGTTACTGGTGAAAAGCTCTTTATGGAAAATTCTACAACTGCTGATATCAAAGGGGAAGGAAATGTGATCTTGAAGATGACTTCGGGAAAGGAACTTACTTTGTCAAATGTGTTGTATGTTCCTGAGATTCGTAAGAATCTCGTGTTTGGTTGGCAGTTGAACAAGTTTGATTTTAAAATGGTGTTTGAGTCTGATAAGTTCGTGTTGACGAAAAGTGGTATGTATGTTGGTAAGGGTTATGCCCTTAATGGTATGTTCAAGTTGAATGTAACCGTCATGAATGGAATGAATAACGCTAGTTCTGTTTACTTGCTTGAGTCTTCTAATGTGTGGCATGGTAGACTAGATCATGTGAACTTTATTTCTATTCGTCACTTGATTAAATTGAATAACATACCAAAAATTGATATTGACTCAAACTATAAATGTGAAACTTGTGTCGAAGCAAAACAAACACGAACTTCATTCAAAAAGGTTGACCGAATCACCAGTCCCCTTGATTTGATTCACACAGATTTGTGTGATTTGAAAGTTATTCCTACTAGAGGTGGGAACAAGTATTTCATAACATTTATTGATGATAGCACACGATTTTGCTATGTGTACTTACCTAAGAGTAAGGACGAGGCTATTGACAAATTTGTTGCGTTCAAGGCCGAAGTTGAAAATCAACTTAACCGAAAGATAAAAAAGGTAAGGAGTGATAGAGGTGGTGAGTATGTTTCAACTTTTGCTGATCTTTGTGCAAAAAGTGGAATCATACATAAACTCACACCTCCTTACTCACCACAATCAGATGGCATGGCGGAACGGAAAAACCGAACCTTGAAAGAAATGATGAATGCCATGTTGATAAGCTCTGGGGTGAGCGAGGAGATGTGGGGGGAAGCACTGTTATCAGCAAATTTTATTCTAAATCTAATTCCCCGTAAGAAGAAAGACGTAACACCGTATGAATTATGGACGGGAATCAAACCGTCATACAAACACTTGCGAGTGTGGGGGTGCCTAGCTAAGGTGGTTGTAACAGCACCAAAGCGTCTTGTGATAGTACCCAAAACTGTAGATTGTGTGCTCATTGGATACACTCGTTTGGGTGGTCCACTTCGTTTTCTTGTGCTTGACTCGAAGAATCCTGGAGTGTCTAACGGCACTATATTGGAATCTAAGGATACTTCTTGTTTGAGCACATATTCCCATGCTTGGATAGGCCTAAATTGGATTCACCAAACCCATTTGATGAGAGTGCTCTAGATGATGAACTAGGGAAAGTGTTTCAAGAGAAGAGGTTGCAAATGATGAACCTCAAATCGATGAAGGTGAAATCCGAAGGAGTAAAAGACAAAGGGCTGAAAAATCTTTTGGTCCAGATTTCCTCACCTATGTGGTCGAGGAGGAACCACAAACTTACCAACAAGCGGTAAAGTCCTCGGATGGACCTCGGTGGAAGGAGGCCATAAAATGTGAAATAGATTCTATTTTACAAAACCACACCTGGGAACTAGTGGATTTTCCTACAAGATGCAAACCACTAGGATATCGATGGATCTTCAAGAAAAAGATGAAGCCAAATGGCACCATTGATAAATACAAGGCAAGATTGGTGATCAATGGATATAAACAATGAGAAGGCTTGGCTTATTTTGACACATATTCGCCTGTAACGCAAATAACATCCATCAGGATGGTCCTTGCCATTGCAGCCATTAGAAATTTGGAAGTTCACCAAATGAATAGGATCGAGGGTAGGGTTTCATAATTATGAAAAGGGAACCTGGTTGATTTTGTCGAAATGTTTTATATTTTCGAACCCGTTTAAAACACAAATGGATGCCCAGCTCGGTTGGTTACCCTTAATGTGTTAAGATCAAACCGGGATTTGACCCGGGTTCGACCCTCACCATATGTATTTTTTTATTTTTGTTGTTTATATATTTGATTTATATAATTATTCATTTAATCATTCAAATAATTATTTAAAGTACTTATATTAATCCTGAAAATATATTATTTTTATATATTTAATATATTTTTTGTTTAATTCATAAAAAAATTATTATAAATCCGATTTGAGTGATTCAAATGTCCAAAAATTTTAAATAACTTTTTTAATCATCTTATGACTCTGTAAAAATAATTACTTCAAAAAATATTATGTTTTAATATTATTTTAGTATTTTTATCAAGTTATTTATTATTAAGGAAAATAAATCTGTTTTGATTGAAATAAAAATAGATAATATTTTACAAAAATTATTTTCAACATTATACATCAGTAGCAATATGTTTCTAAAAAATATAATTTTTATAATTTTGTGCTAATTAAATATAAATTACTGCATTTACGACACTTATATTCATTTAAAAATACCAATAAATATTTTAGAGTTTTATAAAATTATTATAAATACTTCAGAATATCGTGAATCCAAAAACCTTAGTTTTATGTATCATGCACTCATACCGTCATATCTTACATTTTGTTATTAATTAAGATATATCAAATTAATTTCAAAATAAATTAATAATTAAATTGTTATTCCAAATCCTTTTAACATTTGATGGTATTTAATTTATAGAAATATTTCATATCAATTATTATTATATACTAACTTATATTTACGATTTATGGAATATCCAAAAGCTATTTAAATCAATAAATTATTTTCAAATTAATTTCATTTCGAAAACCCAAGTTTCCCAAATTTAGTATAGAAACCCTAATGCCTGATCAAAGAAAAACTTAAGACTCTTTTAAGTTTAGACACTTATTTTGGGTACTTGAAACTTTAGGTTGAGTCTTTGGGATTCACCTCACATACATTCACGACAATTAGAGGTTTATACAGCTTAGCGAATGTGAGTATACTTTCCCTTTTTACGTTTTCACACTTTTGGGGTGTTTCATGTACATTTATTTACTCACTCACTTAATTATGTTTAAGCATAATATTCAAAAATTCAATTCATATATGTGCCTTACGTGTTTGCCTTCTGTGTACTTATGCCTTGTCAAAATCATTGACTTATTTGTAAGCCGAACATAACAATGAGTAGTACTATGATTTATATTCCTTGATTGATTTACCTTTTCGAGGGGAAGCCCTTGGTCATTATTATGTGATTCTTAACACTTAAATTTCTTGATTCTTGATTCTTGATTCTTATAGGTTTGATTTTGAACATTTGTACAACTTAGTTACATAATAACAAATTGTATAGCACATGAATTGCAAGCACTTTTAAATCTATTATATACGTATACAAACAGGGTATGCTCACTAATACAATTAGTTGTATTGACAAATACTATTTTCGTACATTTTTCAGGTTGATTTTAAGACACATTCTTAGCCTTTTGGACTTAGAGTTTAGAATTGGATTTTTTATACATTTGTTTAGATTTGATAAGTTTTCTTTAGACATTTGTATCTCATTTCAATGTAATAAATTCAATTTAATACAATCGTATTTACACTTTAGTACCATGAGCTATTTAACAATTTTCACTATCGTGCACCCCGATGATTCCGCCATCGGTTGGGGTGTTACAAAATGCATTGGAGGAGGATTGTTGGTAGTTCGCAAAGGAGGATGGCACTTCGGTTCGATGACACCCACTAAAACTTATCGGGAAGTTTGCGTTTTGATTCCTATTTGGATTAGGAGTTTGGTTCGGGTTATTTGGGTTATATTAGTTGAAGGGATCCATATTATTTTTTATAAAGTTTGAAAGAAATGAGAAGAGTAGAGAGTATTTGGTTTGATTGTAATGTGGTTTTTTTTTTAAAAATAAATGGTATGGTTGTATGTTTAAATAGAGATTTGTTTTTTAATTAACAGTTATATGATCGTTGAGGGAATGTGTACAAATAAACAACCAATCACAAGCAACGGCTTCTACGTCCGATTTTGGCCGTTTTGGCCAGGTGAGGGTCGGTCGGGGCGGTGTTGGCCGGCCCAAAACGGGGTCGACGAGCCCAAGTCGCCCCACACACCACATAGTCTTACAATTTACAATTAAAATATTACTCATGTTTATCCTTTTTTAATAGTTTTCTAACTGAAATTGATTTTACCTTGGGATTCTTCTCGCTCTGAAGTGGCTTTTAAATTTTAACTGAAATTGTTGTCTTGAACTTAAGAATCCTCTAATTAAAAACAATAAAAAAATTCCAAGTGTTCTACATTTTATCTTTAAAATTCAGGAGGTGGTTTAAACACCAGTTCTCTGAACCAGTGAGGCGAAGACCCTCCATAAAGAAACTTGGTCTACCAAAGTTATCTGATGTTCAAGCTGATGCGTTGATTGCGTCGTTTTCCAATAATGAAACATGGAAGGTAATAAGGGGCTGTGATGGAGGTAAGGCGTCGGGTCCGGATGGCTTCACCATGAAGTTTTTCAAACGATATTGGGATAAGCTTAAACCAGCGATCTGCAAGATGTTGGAGGAATTTTTTTTTAATCCGGTGAGATTAGTAAAGGCTGTAATGCCTCGTTGGTGACGCTCATACCTAAAGTATCAGATCCCCAAGGAGTGTTCGATTATCGGCCCATCTCTCTTATTGTATCCATGTACAAGATTATCTCAAAGTTGTTGGCCACACGATTGAAAGGTGTTTTGGGCAACATAATCAGTCCAACCCAATCGGCTTTTGTAGGTGGAAGAAACATCCTAGATAGTCCGATGATTGTTAGTGAAGTAGTTTCATGGGCCAAGAAGAGTAAGTACAAATTGTTACTTTTTAAAGTCGATATTCAAAGGGCATACGATTCTCTAAACTGGAAATTTCTATTCAAAATGATGGAATTTACGAATTTCCTGGAAAAATGGATAGCTTGGGTCAAAGAATTTCTTAGATCCGGGAGAGGGTCGATATTGGTGAATGGTTCCCCCTCACGCGAATTTTCGTTCAAAAGGGGTTTAAGGCAGGGAGACCCCTTATCCCCATTTCTCTTTATCATTGCTATGGAGGTGATCACTATGTTTATGAAGCTAGCTACTAACTTGGGCCTGTTTCATGGAGTCCAACTTCCAAACAATGGGCCACTGTTGACCCACTTATGTTATGTAGATGACATGATATTTATGGGAGAATGGACTGAGCATAATTTTATTAGTCTGAGAAGATTTCTCAGATATCTTTTTGCTAGTTTCTGGGCTGAAGGTTAATCACAAGAAATGCCAAATTTATGGAGTAGGAGTTGATGCTTTGGAAGGCAATCGCTTCGCTAGTTTGTTGAATTGTGAAGCCAGGTCATTTCCCTTCTCGTACCTAGGGATTCCGATCGGGGCTAATATGAAGAGGGCCAAGTATTGGCAGCCAGTGATTGATGGATTTAAGTTAAAATTATCCAAATGGAAAGGGAGGCATTTGTCATTTGCTGGTAGAATGACTATCGCCAAGTCGGTTATGGGTAGCTTGTTGTCCTATTGTCTTTCACTATTCTCGGCTCCTAAGTCTGTCATTAATAAGCTTGAGATGATTAGAAGGGAATTTATTTGGGGAAGGGCTCAAAGAGAGAGTAAAAATAGATGGATATGATGGGAGAAAATGACTAGACCTAAAGTTTGTGGTAGTCTTGGGCTCGGTGGAATTAGTGAGTTCAATATATCTATGTTGTGTAAATGGTGGTGGAGGATAAGAACACATGCAAGTCGAACGTTGTTTTCGGGGCAAGATGACAAGGGATATTGATATGATCTCGGTTAAAAGATCAATCACGGGGATTTGGAAAGATATCGCAAACATGGAGAAGGTATTAGCCGATTTCAATATAAACATCAACGATAAGTTATATGTGACTGTGAGGGATGGGGCAAATACTCGCTTTTGGAAGCACAAGTGGCTGGAACATTGGGCTCTAAAAGATATATATCCAGATTTATACCAGCTCGATGTTCACAAAAATGGAAGCATCAAGACACACTACACAAGACTGGGTGAGGTAATTCAATGGCATTGGAGGTGGACTAGAAATCTGGAGTCCACGGATGAGAGGAACCGGGTGGGGGAACTGACGTGCAGGCTACAGAATTTCTCTTTCAAAGGAGGGACTGACAAATGGTGATGGGATATTGATGGTAACGGTTTTTCAGTTAAAGATCTTCGGATAAGTATCGCCAAGGCTAGTGGAGATCAGTTGAGTAACAGGGTGGTCAAATGGAATCCGTGGGCCCCATTAAAGTGCAATTATCTTCTTTGGAGATCCATGAACAGATGCATTGCTTCTAAGATGGGCCTGCTTGATCGTGGAGTAGCGTTAAGAGATTCGTTATGTGATCGATGTGGGTACGCTAATGAAGAATGTGACCACATTTTTGCTAAGTGCATTTGGGCGAGGTGTATTTGGTGGAATATATTCTTCTGGCTAAAAATCCCAGTGACGGATAACTTCGACTCCTTAGAATACATAATAGAAAAGACGATCAGTAACCCGAGGTCAAAAAAGTGGAAGAGAATTGTTAATATGGTGGCTTTGACTACAGTGTGGAGAATCTGGAGGGATAGAAACTCAAATGTGTTCGAAGGCAAGTTCATTCCTGTCCGCAAAGCTGTGGAGCTGATCAAAGAGGAGGTGTTTATTTGGGTATGTAATAGATAGAAAGGCCCGGTCCCGTCATGGGAGGATTGGGTCAAGTTTGATGTAAGTGTTATGTGTAGTCGTGTGCGTTTTGCTTGGTGTTTGTATCTCCAGCCGCTTGTTGGCTCTTTATATTCATATATAAAGTGATTGTTGTTCAAAAAAAAAGTGAAAGTACGTGTATTGATTAATTTCCTTTTTAAATTGATCACCCCCCCCCCCCCAAAAAAAATCCTAACACCCGTGGACATGGACTCGGCAATTTGGTTGTTTATCTGATCTTGATATTTTGATTTCTAGACTTAATAAAAACTTATGTTTTTTCTAGACTTGATATATATATATATATATATATATATATTATGTTCATATTCTTGTGAGATTTTTGTTAGTTTTGGCGAGTAGGATGTATACATTTTGCAATTGATTAATGGATAATTATAGAAGAACCAAAACTGCCAGATTTTTTGTTCCTTTTTTTTAAATCCAATAGGCATATACTCAATAGATAAGTCGGGTAATTACGTGCTAAATATTCAACAGTTATTAGACCAAGTATGAGGTTGGAATCACCAAACCCGTTCTGTTACCATCTCTACTAGCTGCTAGACCTGCGCTTCCAAGTCCTTTGTAAACCCGGATAATATTACAACATTAGCACTTGTAATTTCAAAATGTACAACATTAGCACTTGTAATTTCAAAATGTACTCATGCTAGCCCAAAATAGCTGCTACACCTACGCTACCAAGTCCTTTGTAAACCGACCTAGTTGGCATCAATCCTCCTATCTTATTTTATATTTTTCTTCAATAATTTTACTTTATTCCTATATATGACTCTTGTTATTCAACTTAATAATTTGACTCTTGATTAATCAAAGTCAAGATTGAAAAAGGATCTTATTGATAAGAATTGTATAGAAGAATTAGAGAGAAATTGAGAATGATGAGTATTATTTAATAAATGTTCTCAAGATACAATCACCATATATATATATATTGTACAAGTTTGGTAACTGCCAAACACTTTTAGGAGAGAGAGAGAGATATTTTAGAATAATATTTGTATATCTGATTTATAACACTTCCCGTCAGATATACATTACTATTCATTAAACACAAGTTAACAACATGCTTCAAGATGATGTTATATTGGTACTTCAGGACCTATGAGATAAATTGATACTGTTGGATCAGTTATGTTGCCTCGTTAAGAACCTTACTAGGAAAACCCATTGGGACAAAACTTAGTCAAGGAAAAGAGTACAACGTGTATAATGCTCCCCCTCAATTTAACTACGTCTTTCAATCTTCGAAGCCCGATCTTCAGTGATAATTGCTTGAAACTGCTTCTAGGTAAAGATTTTATGAACAAATCAGCTAGATTTTCACTTGATTAGATTTGACAAACATCGATTTCCCCTTCTTTTTGCAGGTCATACGTTGAGAAGAACTTTGGTGAGATATGCTTTGTTCTGTCACCCTTGATGTAGCCTTCCTTGATTTGTGATATGCAAGCAGCATTGTCTTCATAAATAATCGTTGGGTCCTTCTTGATTTGTTCAAATCCACATGCTTCTTGTATATGATTGATCATTGATCTCAACCACATGCATTCTCTACCAGCATCATACAATGCTATTAATTCGGCATGATTTGATGATGTTGTTGTAAGTTTTTGCTTAGTTGACTTCCAAGAAATTGTTGTGCCACCATATGTGAATACGTAACCTGTTTGAGATTTTGCTTTATGAGGATCTGATAGATATTCGGCGTCAGCATACCCAACAAGCGGGGACTTGTTATCTTTTTTATAGAAAAGACCCAAGTCTTTTGTCCCGCAAAGATACCGAAATATGTGTTTTATTCTGTTCCAATGTCTGTGTGTTAGATTCGAGCTATATCTCGCTAGTACATGTACCGCGAAAGCAATATCAGGTTTAGTGTTATATGCGAGATACATAAGAGCACGGATCGCGGTTAAGTACGGTACTTCTAAACCAAGTACTTCTTCACCTTCTTCTTGAGGTCGATAAGGATCTTTATGTTGATCTAGTGGTTGGATAACCATAGGTACGCTAAACGGATGGGCTTTTTCCATATTAAAATGTACTAGCATCTTCTGGATGTAGTTTGACTGATGGACGAATGTGCCATTGTACAGATGCTTGAATTGTAAGCCGAGACATAGTTTTGTTATTCCAAGGTCTTTCATTTCAAATTCATTCTTTAATAATTGAGCAGCTTTATCTATTTCTTCAGGAGACCCGATGATGTTGATATCATCAACATAAACTGCTATTATAGTAAATTTTGAGTTTGATCTTTTTATAAAGACACATGGACTGATTAAATCAGACTTGTATCCTTCCTTTTCGAGATATTTACTTAGTCGATTGTACCACATTCGACCAAATTGTTTGAGACCGTATAAAGATCTCTGGAGTTTTATAGCACACATATCTCGAGGCGTTGATTTAAATGCTTCACGCAATTTTAATCCTTTAGGGATTTTCATGCAGATGTCATTTTCAAGTGTCCCGTATAAGTATGCGGTGACAACATCCATAAGTCTCATATGAAGTCCTTCAGAGATTGTAAGACCGACTAGAAACCTAAGGGTTATCGCATCCCCTACGGGGGAATACGTTTCCTCATAATCAACTCCTGGGATTTGGGAAAAACCTTGTGCTACAAGCCGTGCTTTATATCGTACAATCTCATTCTTTTCATTTCTCTTTATTGCAAACACCCATCTATAACCTACTGGTTTGACGTTTATGGGTGTTCGGACTACAGGGCCGAAAACATGTCGCTTTTGAGTGAATTTAATTCAGCATTTATGGCTTCTTGCCATCTTGGCCAATCATTTCTGTGCATGCACTCTTCTAGAGATTTAGGTACGTAATCATTTTCATTTATTACATCCGTTGCTATAGCATATGCGAACATATCGTCAACACGTGTTTTATTTCGGTTCCACATTGTACTATTTTGTACATAACTGATAGAGATCTCATTTTCATTCGGTACCGTTGTTTCTTCTAAGCTTTCATTTTCCTCTCGAATCATATTTGTCTCTTATGGGACATTTACCACTACTGGGGTTTCATTTATAATATTTTGTGCGTTTTCACCAACTGTGTTATTTTGCTCTTTTCGTTTTCGTGGATTTTTGACTTTGGAACCGATTGTTCTTCCACGGTTTCTTTGTATTGCAATCTCTTCAGGGATTACCTCAATTCAAGCAGGTGTATTTGATGCTGGTACATGTTACTTTGTCACTCGATTTGTGTCTGTGAATGCATCAGGTAATTCATTTGCTATTCTTTGCAAGTTTATAATCTTTTGGACTTCATATTCACATTGACCACTTTGGAGGTTGAGATTTGATAGTGATGATGCATTCCATGTTTTTTCTTGTGTTACCAGTCTTTCTTTATTCTTATCTCCCCCTAAGACTAGGAACATTGTTTCATTAAAATGACAATCAGCATACTGTGCTATAAACATGTCCCCCGCCAATGGTTCTAAATATTTGATAATAGACGGGGAGTTAAAACTAATGTAAATGCCCAATCTTCTTTGGGGTCCCATTGTGGTACGATGTGGTGGCGATATCGGTACATATACCGCACAACCAAAAATTTTAAGGTGGGGCAAACTTGGTTCTTGTCCGGATACCAGTTGTAATGGGGAGTATACGTGATCAGCAGTTGGCCTTAATCTGATCAGTGCAGCGGCATGCAAGATAGCATGGCCCCATGCAGAAGATGGTAGTTTACATCTCATGAGGAGCGGTCTAGCGATTATTTGTAATCGTTTAATTAAAGATTCAGCTAAACCGTTTTATGTGTGAACATGAGGCACTGGATGTTCAACATTTATCCCAATTGACATACAATAGTCGTTAAAAGCTTGGGATGTGAATTCTCCTGCATTATCCATTCGGATGTTTTTAATTTGACTGTCCGGGAAGTTAGCTCTTAATTGTATGATTTGGGCTAATAGCCGGGCAAATGCTACATTTCGGGTAGCTAGAAGACTCACATGTGACCACCTTGAGGATGCGTCAATTAAGACCATGAAATAGCGGAATGATCCACATGGAGGGTGTATGGGCCCACAAATATCCCCTTGGATTCGTTCTAAAAATGAGGGATTTTCATGTATCAATTTAGTTTGTGAGGGTCGAGTAATAAGTTTGCCCAAAGAGCATGCTGCACATGATAAATCGTCTGGTAGCAAAACCTTTAACATTTTAAGAGGGTGTCCGGTTGCACTTTTGATTATTCTTCTCATCATTATGCTACCAGGGTGACCTAAACGGTCATGCCGTATATTGAATGTATCTTTATCTGATAATTTCTGGTTAGTCACCATGTATGATTCGATAGGATTGATATTAGTGCAGTATAATCCAGAGGATAACCCTTGTAGTTGTTCAACAATAATTTCTTGTCCATTTTTGTTGAAAATAATTTGAAGATATTCAATATTATTTACATCTTTAGTTTTTAGATGGTAACCATTTTTCCGAATATCTTTAAAACTCAGTAAATTTCTTCTGGATTTACTAGAATATAATGCATTTTCAATAGTTAGTTGGGTACCCGAAGGTAGGGTTATGTATGCTCTGCCAGAGCCTTCAATAAGGTTACAAACACCAGAGATAGTACCAATAGGTGTCTTTGCTGGAGACAACTCAGAGAAAAATTTCTTATGCTTGAGAATAGTGTTAGTACTACCGCTATCTGCCAGACATTCATCACCAATAATAGCTCTACTGGAGCTAGCATACATATTTCTTCAGGAAATAAAAGTAATAAAGATTAATGTAAAGTACGAATTTAAACCATTATATGAATTTAAATAAAATATTACAAGAGTTCATACTAAACCAAGTAAAAAGTCATAGTTTGAAAGTAAACACCGTAAAAGATACACACCATAATGTTTACACATCACAAACATTTTCAATGAAATCACATGCATCCAAATGAATGTCTGATATAGTAGATGCCAAATTAGATTTATCCTCAACCAGATTAGTTTCAACTTTCTTTCCTTGTTCTTTCATCATGCGTTGATATGCTTCAACGAGGTGTTTGGGGGTGCGACATGTGCGAGACCAGTGATTTGACATACCACATTTATAACAAATGTTGTTTTGGTTCCCGCTAGTTTTTCCCTTCGGGGGTCGCCCCGTATTTCGTCGACTTGATTCACCACCATTATTTTTAGAGTTATGAGACTCCCGATGCCATGTATATCCCCGTCCACGGCCACGACCTCTGCTGGGGCCGCGCCCTTTGACTCTCTCACGCCCGCTATGATAATTTGCCACATTCGCTTCAGGAAATGGCCTTGCACCTGTTGGTCGCGATTGATGATTTTGTAGTAGGAGCTTGTTGTTTTGCTCCGCGACCAAAAGACATGATATTAGTTCAGAATATTTAGTAAATTTACGTTCCCTGTATTGCTGCGAAAGGAGCATGTTTGAAGCATGGAACGTTGAGAAAGTCTTTTCGATCATGTCTTCATCAGTTATATTTTCACCGCATAGTTTAAGTTCAGAAGTAATGCGGAACAAGGCAGAGTTATATTCACTAACAGTTTTGAAATCCTGCAGTCTTAGATTAAGCCATTCGTAACGGGATTTTGGGAGTAAGACCAACTTCTGGTGGTCAAAGCGTTCTTGAATGCTTTTCCATAATTCAAGGGGTCCTCAACAGTTAAATATTCCATCTTTAAATCTTCGTGAAGATGGTGACGAAGAAATATCATAGCTTTTGCTTTGTTTTGAGGTGAAGTCTGGTTACCATCAACAATTGTTTCCCCCAAATTATTTGATGTCAAGTGAATTTTAGCATCAAGTGTCCATGGGAGGTAGTTGTTACCCGAGATATCAAGGGCGGCGAATTCAAGTTTTGATAAATTTGACATTTTATCCGGAATATATACCGACGAATCTCTAGCGTACTGTGTGGCGTGAAACAACGCAAAACTACTTGTGACTGATGAGAAAGTGTCGAAGATTAAGTGGGAATTTTCAATGAAGAGCGAAAAAGTGTTGATAACGTGATAAGAACTGTATAGAAGAATTAGAGAGAAATTGAGAATGATGAGTATTATTGAATAAATGTTCTCAAGATACAATCACCATATATATATATATATATATATATATATATTGTACAAGTTTGGTAACTTCCAAACACTTTTAGGAGAGATAGAGATATTTTAGAATAATATTTGTATATCTGATTTATAACACTTATAAAGTTTTTTTTTATTTGAACGACCAACTAAACAACGCTGGGTACTTCGTACGCGGCACCCAGTGGCAAAGACAGGGGCACAGCCCGACCACTTATAAAGTTAACTATCGTTATTTCACGCATGTCAACCTGACAAACAATGGGAGGCGCCCTTTAGTCGGTCTTTCACCTTCCTTATAGAAGTATTTCATTTTCTGATCGATGTACATTATCTTCTATATATAATCTTATTAAGGAGGAGTGATGGCTAAGATAGTCATTTTCATTTCCGTACAACTTAACAAACAAGATGTACAACATGTTTAAGCAAAAAAAATTAAGGGTATTATTGGCATACTTGTGACTATTAAGACACTTAGGAGGGTAGATTAGTAAATTTAACATAATCCAATACCTCACATCCTAAAATCTTATCCCAATTATGCCCTTATGTCCAACTTTTAAAACACAAAATACAACCTAACCTATGATGCATTTTAAATGTGAGGCCTTTCAACCCCCCCCCCCCCTCTATATTATTATATATACTTCATTATAATCAATTTCTTGAATTCTAATAGTCTTTTCACAACCCCAAACAAAATCTTAGAGCTAATTTCATGTTTTGAAACATTGTTTTGTCCAAAAAAAAACTATGTCTTCATTAGATGAGAAGAGAAAAAAATCAATGAGAAGTTAAGACGCTTGCAAGATATGGTTCCCGGATGCTACAAGGTATAAAGATATGAGTTAATCTTTATATACATATATACATTTTTTTTCTACTTGTTCATATGTTCTTTGACAATTACAAAAATTTATCTTTATAATATATCATTGTTTTGCTCCATTTAAATTTAGTTATTTTCTATAGACAATGGGAATGCCAGTGATGTTGGATGTAATAATCAACTATGTTGGATCGTTGCAGAATCAAATTGAGGTAATTTAATTGTGCAACTAACAATTAAAACAATAAACAAACAATATTATGAATTATTGATGAGAAATTATTTTTCAAAATTAATTAGTGCAGTTTTTTCTCTTCTTTATGCATTTTTAGTTTCTCTCCATTAAGCTTTTCAGAAGCAAGCATGTTCTATGACCTATTGACCTCAACTCTACTGAATTGGATGATATGGCCCCTATGAAGGGGACATATGGCTTTCCCAACTATCCTTGTTAAGAAGTTGTGTATCTTGAATCATATATATTGTTAACTAAATAAAACGGACACAATTATAAATATAACATTCTAGATTTGCTAATATGTTTCTAAAATATTATAAATATTACTTCCACTTACTGCATGGGATGAAAACTGATGTTGCAGGGAACAAATGGACATGAAGGATATATGATGGAGAGGATGGTTGGAGAAGGGTATGGAGACTTTCCTCAATTTCAATCAACATGGTCTCCTTGAACGCCATGAATAGTTAACTCGATCTATACGTAAACTATATTTGTTTTAAGACTTTTAAGGTATTTGTTGATATATTTAATGTTCTTGTTAAACGTTGTATGTAGTGTGGTTCGCAATATTATTTTGCTTTCAGCAATTGTATATTGTTTAAGTTCTAATTCTAATTAATAAAATAAATTAAACACTAGCATAAAGAGAAAACAAAAACTTAACTATGTGTTAATTACTTATGTTATTTGTGTTAAGTAATAAGAAATTAAAAAGCTATAAATTCATGTTCACGCTAATGAATCAACCCGAATTTTTATCTTCTATACTATATTATAAAGCATCAGTGAAGGATATCTGCAAAATTTAAGTAAATACAACCTTTATTATGTTTGTATCAATGTTATAGTCTTATAAATAGTGGGTAAAATTGTCTTTCTACTTAAATATTAAATTGGTGAAGAAATTAATTTAAACATAATTATAAAATTGATGAGGAAATTAACAATGGTGACTCTTTACATTCATAACCTCTATGTCTTTATTATGTTTGTATCAATGTTATAGTCTTATAAATAGTGGTCATGTATTTGGTATATAAATAATGTGGTGACTCCTCACATACATAACTTACATATCTTTCAATGTTTATAGTAAATAAATTACATCATATATTATGTATTTATATATATTCTTTTTAAATTTATGTGGTTGGAGGATGGTATGATGTGACACTTTTGCACACAAATGAATATGTAGGCTTGAAGTTTGCCAACACACCCAACCCATTATCTCACAAAGCTTCTAGGAATAGAATTTAAGTTTCTGATCTCACGAAGGAAACCAATTGTTTACATATCCAAAAGAAGACAAGTTTTTATCAGTCGATTTGGTAGTTTTAACTATATTGATTACTAATTTGTTTGGTTAATTATATTTGTTATGGCGCTTGTCAAACTAACATAAAACGAGAGTATCTATGCAAATCATTGACTCCGCTGCATCTCGCGAGTGCCCTAAAATAATAGAAATATGCTGGACACTACAAGCTGCATTTTAGTAATTACATCACTTCCACTACAATCTTATGGTCATTAAGAGATACAACGCCACTTCACTACGTTAAGCACCGCTCTACGATGGCATACCTATCTGCCTTCGAGATACATAAAAGGGTCCCACCAAAGGACGTGGGCCAATTTAAGGGTGTTGCAAGGAATAGTACGGCCTATTGTTATGTACCCATTTAAAATTTTCAGAACATATACTTATGAGTTTCAGTTTTTAGTAACATATATTTTATACGTCATTGTTTTCTACTTCATCATAACGAATAACCAACAAACACGATGCACGAGGGGCAAAACAGATGCACCCGCCGCAACGCGCAGACATTCCTACTAGTTTTTATAATGTGAATGCAATTTTGGTTTTGAAGGAGGTGGAATATTAATACGACACACCATGCTTATAAAAATTGAGTCACACTTTTTTCAGTGTGTTGCTTTCTTTCTAACTACTCGTTACGTTAGCCGCTAGTTATGTGGACAAACATTGGGCCAACAAGTCCAAAACAATAAGTAGACAGTGACAAAGGCCTACTCTTTCAGGAAGCCCAATAGATTTGAGTTAATTAATTACGTGGCATGTTTTAGTTTTTTGTCCAATACTCCAATGGAATAACGTGTTGCTTTTTATATTGTTAATCGTTAAAACACATGTATTTGTTAAATAGATTCAAATTAAGAACATTATCTTATTATTTAATATTTAATTATTCAACACATGAATATTAGGCCATGGGGTATACTCTAACATATGTGGTGTTAAAGGTGACATGGCATGTTAACTTGTATTGCACACCACTCCCTTCTTGTGTTAAAGGGTGTTAAAGAGGTTATGTGTTAACATGTTAACATAGTGTTAAAAGTCCACATTAATTTTTTTCCTTTTATAAATCAAAAACCACTAAAAATATATGATTAGGTGAAGTTAATGAGATTAAGTCATTTCCTTAGAATGAAGTGGAGTCAAATGGGAAAAAATGAATGATGTGGCATGTAGGTGGAGTTAAGAAAGGTTAAAGTATACCCTAAGGCCTTATGCTAAATAACTATTCCCTTCTTTTAACGGCTAATCAGTTTTTTTTATTGACAACGTTTTTCATAATGAATTTTTCGAACACACTTTCTAAGATGAGTAATAAGGTACCGTCATTTAAAACTTAAAATGTGACGATTTTATTAATCCAGCACACTCTTAAATCAATGGAAATATCTTACTAAACTATTAGTTTCTTTTAAACATGTAAATTTTATTTACGATTATTTATATGATAAATTTCTTAAAATACTTAAGGTGAAACATGATACCAACAGTATAACTCCCACAAATATAATTAAACTAGGTTATATCCTGGAAGCTTCCTTAGACAAGTCTAATATGAAGTGATAAAATGTGTGTTACGATGTAGCATAGAAATTAATGTAAACTAATATGAGAAATCAACAATTTTAATCATATAAATAAGAATAAAAATGTATATTAAAGAGAGAATGTACGCTTGGATGAAGAGTAGAGACAGAAACAACTGTTGCAAAAGCGTGATCAATGTGGTGGTCTTGAAAGTGTAGCTTTTTTTAGAAACGACTGGTTTAACATATTCTGTTATGGATGAAAACAGAACTCCCATTACTATTCCATTTAGTGTAAATAATTCATTTGTGGGAGGTAGGATTAATAAAATATTAAATGGTTTTTAATAAACGGAAACATAAAAATAAGTGGTTAAGAAAATAATTTTAAATAAATAAGAGATAAACGTGAAATTATATAATATAATATAATAATAGTATTTTATATGAGGGAGAATTGAGATAATCATGAAATTTTATATATTATATAGTAAAGTAATCATAAAAATAAAGATAAATATAAAGATTATAAATAAATAAATAAATATTGGGTTAATTAGGTTATTTATAACCTAAATTTTTTTGCAGTAATTCAAGGATGGGGATGTCTCACCAATTGACATGTGTTCCCACCCCAATCGCTTTATATTATACTAGCTTATACCCCGGGAGCATCCCGGGTTGAGAAATCTAAGTAAAGTGAATAAAATTAGAAGTATCTAAACTATAAAAATGGCATCTATTTATCAACTTACATTAGATACTTTAAAAAAAATACCAAAAGATACATTTCACCTTACAACATCAACACCTAAAATAGAATATTAAGATCCCAAGCACTTCAAGAGGACATAGATTGTTTAACACCAATACATTCAGTCAAAGGTCTTTAACTGCATACAATAAGATTTGAGCTATTTCAGAATATGGTAGAAAAAGAAAATATAACAATTACCTGTTGGAGAGCGTCCCGGGTTGAAATATCTAATATGACATAATAAAATATCTAATATGACAACATAATTAATGATTTGCCAATATATGATTAATGAATATTATTATTATTATTATTATTATTATTATTTTAAACAAATCTCTGCCATAAGTTATCATATTCTAATATAAAAAAAGGGGTAATTGGGTCAGGTATCACCTAATCTCAGGCTCGACCCAAACCCACAATTTTTTTAAACTAATTCCAAACCTGACACAATGTCTGTCGGGTTACAAAAAATAGTCGTTTTTTTCTCCGTTTTTTATATAGCACTATGGTACTCGTTGGAAAGATAATAAAACGTTCGTTAATTTGGTGTAATTTTTTATATTAAAAAATCTCGTGTATAAAAGATATTAACGTTTAAAATTTATGGGAGGAAACATTAGAGATAAAAATCTAATTTTATTTTTAAATTTTAAATTATTATTTTCCTAAAATAAAGGTATTGCCACATGGGATGACACATGGCACCCTCAATAAAGAGAATACCCTCTTTGAATGCCATGTCATTAAAATGGCTTTGATTTATTATATGTATAGATAGATATAGGGTAGGGTTCAAATAGGAACCATACTTTAAGTAGGAACCATATGAACCAATCTTATCCATTGATCTCTAATGGCATGATTGTAAATAAGTAAAGCATTAATTAAATATTTAATTAAATCAAAGGGCAATGTGGTAATTGTATATTGACTATTAATAATACATGTTTAATTAGTTTCCTTTATAATCCCATTATTTTAAGAAAGTATTTATTTTTCCCCATGGTAATCATTCTTCATCAATATGTGCAGTACATGATGTTATATAGTTTTGGATAATATACGTTGGTGTATATTATATGGAAAAAGTAATCGATCAAACCTTAAATAAGATAACGAGGTCAAATGTATCAATATACACTGATGTATAATTATACACTGGTAAGAATGGTAGTATTAAATACATATATTATACACTGATGTATAATTATACACTGGTGTATAAATAATAGTGCTAATCAAATGTATCAATATACACTGATGTATAATTATACACTGGTAAAGAATGATAGTATTAAATACATATATTATACACTGATGTATAACAAATCTTTTCATCTCTCTCTCTCTCTCTCTCTCTCTCTCTCTCTCTCTCTCTCTCTCTCTCTCTCTCCATAAATATATATCATGAAGTCAAATAACTGTCATATATAACAATTTTAATGAAGTCAAATAACTGCCATATATAACAATTTTAATTAAATTAAAAGATAATATTTAATTGTCTTATTACATAACTACCCTCTAGATCAAGATCAAAGATGAATGGCTTAGATTGGTTCCTAAATTCCTAACTAGGGTATTGGTTCATATTTGATCTTTTTCCTATATATATATATATATATATATATATATAATGGAAGTATACAATGAAAACTCTTGTTATAGTAAAAACTATGGAAACTCTTACTTCCCAAGCTTTTTTTTATAAAAATTTTAGGGCATGTAATATGTATGATTCTAAGCATTTTGAGCAAAAAAAAATCAAAAAAACATCGAGATTTTTTTTAAATATAAGTTTTTTGGTAACACATGTGTAATATATGTTATTTGCGTTAGACACACGCATTAACCATCAGGATGTTCCCTTGCAAAGTCATATTAAATTTCATAAATTCGTATATTTTCTGAAATTTACTTTTAGCCTACTTAGGGGTTGTTTGGTTGATTAAGTGTTGAATGGTTAAGAGACTCTGAATGATTAAGTGCTAAATAGTTCAGTTATGCACCAAGTCTGAATGGTTCAGCTCTTAATCATTCCATTCAGAGTTTTTTTAGGTTGAAACAAACAGTCTGAATGCTGAACCATTCAGAGCTGAATGGTTCATAGCCTTATTAAGAGACTACCAAACAGGCCCTTAGACAATTCCAATTGGCCCTATTTATTCTCTAAAAGCGGTTAACATATTTAACATATTTGTAGTTAGAAAATATATGTACTTATTCATGCCGTGTATCTATGTCCATATTCAAATACTATCCAAGGTCTTAAGGTTTCATAATCTTATAGTCAAGATGGAAGTCTTAAACCATATTACTACTACTACTACCATATAAACAATTGACTCAAGCTGGACTAGTTCATAGTCAACATCGACATCCCATAATACGCATATTCCACACAATTTAATAATGACCACATATCTTAAGTCCTAAACATATGTTTAATTATCGTTAGTATTATAATAAACACGTTTCATAGATGATGTTAGTTTTAAGGTTTTCCACCAAGATTCATGCATGGTTAGGTAGGAGAAGGCAGTCCGAATTTTAAGATGTGAACCACATGGGATGATTTATTTTTGTTAATTAGTGGTTCATGACGACCCATTTGACAACTCTTTAAGTGGGGACAGGGGTGCTATATGATGTTGACCATAACGGTCCATGTGAACTGAAATGGAGGTGGACCATTTGTACCCTTGGTCATACCAAAATAACATTGCCCAATTCAGTCACAAAGCTGGTTCTTCGATTCGGCGAAATTGACCGCAGATGGCTCATGGGAACTATTGGCTTTTTTTTTTTGAACAGCAAATCACTTTTTATATAG
The DNA here is from genome assembly GCA_030844895.1 of Ambrosia x helenae. NCBI lineage: Eukaryota > Viridiplantae > Streptophyta > Magnoliopsida > Asterales > Asteraceae > Ambrosia > Ambrosia x helenae. The sequence goes on from CM061226.1 coordinate 14,986,548, forward strand.
ATAAAAAGAGCCAGCAAGAAGCTGAGAGGGAACAACAAAACAAAATAAAACGAAACCCGACAAGAGCCCCCAATTACAATCTAGACAAAATGTCAAAGTTAACCCAATTCTCCCACAAAGGCTTCGGCACATTGGAACGATTACAAATCCAAAGAAAAGAATCTTCCTTAATGAGATCGACCACTTTGGCTGCTGGAATAAACTTGTTTTCAAAAATCTTCACATTTCTCGCAAGCCATAAGCGCCAAATAGTTGCACAGCCGATAACCAACAGAATACGTTTCCACCTCCTCGAACCCGGACACTCTTTTAAGAACTTTAACATATCAGCCAGGGTCGGCACGTTAGCAGGGAAAGGGACCCGAACCCAGTTCAAGACAAGCCACCAAATGCCTTTAGCTGTCACACAGTTCCACAGCGCGTGATCAACGTCTTCCACTCCATAGCCACACCTGACGCAAAGCGACCCACCAACGTCAATCCCTCTTTTTAACAATTCAGCCTTAACAGCAATTCTCCCCATGGCCGCCCTCCAAACGAAGACGTTACACTTAGGCGGAATCCAGGAGTTCCAAGGAATAATGGGATCAGAACCTCCCCCGTGTCTGGCCGTATCCAGCTGCAGGCGAATAGCCTTGACTGAAAACTCGACCCCATCGTCATTACCCCACGACCATTTATCCAAAGTATTACCCCGAGGAGCAGCAGCGATAAGGGCCAAAAGTCTGGAGAATGAGCTCCACTCAGCTGCCGAATTGAACCTTCTTTTCCATGTGCCCAACCAATTAGTCCACGAGTTAATTTTGACGAATGTTGCAGCAACCGACGCGTCCTTATCAGCAGCCAAAACAAAGAGGTCAGGGAACAAAACAGACAATGGATCCGATGCAACCCAACGATCTTTCCAGAATCTTGTCAACGTGCCGCTGCCCACAGTGACCTTCAAATGATCATGAATATTAATCCCTTCCGAGGCGAGGGTCTGATCAATATTGCAAATGTCTTTCCACAGCCCCGGGATCGATTTCTTGACCGGGACCATCTTGTCTTTAATAGAATCCCCATGAATAGCCAATACGACTTTTGCCCAAAGAAAACTCGGATCACTTCTCAATCTCCACCACCATTTGGAGAGCATCGCAATATTAAAATCACGAATACTCCCCATACCCAACCCACCACGTTTTTTTGCCCGAGAACGTTTATCCCATCGAATCCATCTAACTTTGTGGCTTCTCTCAGAAATACCCCATACAAAGTCCCTCCTTATACTCTCCAACTTCTTAACGACACTCTTAGGGGCCGAGAAAATGGAAAGGTAATAGGACGCTAAGGAACCTAAAACCGATTTGGCGAGAGTTGCACGACCCGCTAGAGAGAGATGTCTAGCCTTCCAATTAGAGAGCCTCATATTAAATCTTTCAATAATCGGGAGCCAATGATTAGCCCTTTTCATGTTCGCTCCAATAGGCACTCCTAGATAGGAAAAAGGGAAAGAGCCGGGTCTACAGCCAAGTAACTCCGCAAAAGTAGACACCTCATCATCTTTCACCCCGACACCATATAAGGAACATTTATGACGATTGATACCAAGACCGGTAATCAAGGAAACCCATCTAAGAAAACGGTTAAGGCTGTGAATATTAGACTCGGACCATTCACCAATGAACAAGACGTCATCGGCATAACAAAGGTGTGAAAGAGTAGGCCCGTTATTAGGAAGTTGGAAACCGTGAAACATACCCAATTCGACCGCCCGCTTCATAAGCATCGGAATGAGTTCCATGGCAATAATGAATAAAAACGGGGATAAAGGATCCCCCTGTCGAAGCCCCCTCTTGATAGAAAATTGTTTGGTAGGAGCTCCATTTACCAAAACGGAACCTTTGGCCGAACGTAAACAACCGCTGATCCAATCGACCCATTTAGAAGGGAAACCCATAAAGTGAAGCATGCGGAACAAAAACTTCCAACTTAAAGAGTCATAGGCCTTCCGGAAATCCACTTTAAAAATTAAAAGTTTCGACTTAGATTTCCTAGCCCACGAAACCGTCTCATTGACCACTAAGGGGCTATCAAGAATGTTCCGGCCCTCAATAAAAGCCGACTGGGTTGGGGAAATAATAGACGGCATTAAACCTTTCAATCTCCTCATTAGAGTCTTGGCCAAGATTTTATACATGGAGGACACAAGAGAAATCGGCCGGTAATCCTCCAAGGCATGGGAATCGAGGACTTTAGGAATTAACGCTATAAAGAAAGCGTTGCTTCCTTCAGAAATAGTCCCTTTATGGAAGAATTCCTCCATAACACCTAAAACAATAGGTTTAAGCGAAGACCAATATTTTTTAAAGAATCTTAACGGAAAGCCGTCGGGACCCGGGGCTTTCCCACCGTCACACTCCTTAACCGCGTTCCAAACTTCATCAATAGTAAAAGGGGTAATAAGGGCGTCAGCCTGGGCTTCCGAAATATTATGCAAACTGTGATTTGGGAACAAAGGTCTCCGTCTAATCGGCTCCGCAAAAAGCTTACAAAACCACTGTCTAATCTCTTCCATGACCTCGGTAGGATTCGTAGACCAAACACCCTTAATAGATAAGCCATGGATCCTGCGAGAGGCAATATTGGCGTTTATTATCCCGTGAAAATAGGAGGAGTTCTCGTCACCAAACCGGGCCCAATTAACCCTCGCTTTTTGTTGTAGGTCCCTGGCAGCTTTAATGTCAATCTTCCTCAGCTTAAGTCTGAACTCAGCCCTAAGCCGTTTATCATTATCAGTGAGCTTCGCAAAGTCAGCCATTGAATCAAAATACTCTACTGCAAGCTGCAAAGCCCTCTTCTCTTTGTCACATAAAACAGCCGCTCTTTTTCTCCACTCCTTTATATCCAGTTTAATATCTTTCAGCACCACATTTAAGTAAGAGTCCGCGTTCCCAACTATAAGCCCGTTACCAATCCTGGATGACACAATATTGGAAACTTCAGGAGAGTCAAACCAGGAATCAAAGAACTTGAAGGGGTGGGGCCATAATCCAGATTAACACACAGCAGCGATACAGGACAGTGGTCTGAGGGACCTTTAGAACCAACTTCCACCTTAGCACTTGGCCATAACTTCATGAATCCGTCACAGACAAAAACACGGTCAAGTTTACTACATTTAACTTCTAAATTATCGGAGAAATAAGTGAAACGACCCCCAGCCATTCTATATTCCAACCACCCCATATGGGAGATAAACCCGTTGAAAATAACCGAAGCGTTTGCATCGAAGCAGGAATTGAGCCTCTCGTTATCAGCCCTCACATCATTAAAATCACCCAACGCAACCCACAAACCATCAAACTGGTCTTTAACCGACTTAATTTTATCCCACAAACGTCTACGTAAAGAAGCATCATTGGGTGCGTGTATATTGATAACATTAACCCTCTCCTGAACCCCTTTAATAAGCCCCGAAACAATAATAAAATACTGATCCGACACAGAATCTAATCTCGTGAAAATAGAGGGGTCCCACATAGAGATTAACCCCCCAGACCTCCCAACCGCATCGGAGACCACAAAATGAAACTGAGACTTGCCCCAAAAACGACCCCAATAGGAGTCGACAACTGAGGAGGTATGAGTCTCTTGAATACACAAAAAAGAAGCTTTCCGGTCCATTTTAACACTTCTAATCCACCCCGGTTTTTCCAACCCGGAGATCCCCCTGGAATTTATGGTAACAAAATTCATAACGAAACCATAACCTCCCTTTCCCCCTTAATAAATTTTCTAACCTGATTGGAGAAGCCATCGACTTCAATGCCCAACCGCTCTCCATACTTCAAGGTCGCATCCACTTCTTTTTCCAAACCTTCAACCGAATCAACATTAATTAAAACCGGATCAATCTTATGGGAAGGCACTGCATCCAGATCTTCATCGGCTCTGGAGACTTTAGCTTTTAAAGCTTCTTCACCATCTCTCCTTATTATATCATCCAAGATGAAAGGGTCCGAGTCAGCAGTAGAGTTGAGATCAGGGGTTTTAAAAAGGATTGGGCCAGTAAACCGTTTTTTCTTTTTATCTTTGGCCCTCAGGGTGACAAAGCTAAGCCCAAAAGCATTATTGTCCCTGGTAATATGAATGTCCGGCCCAATAGAAGAGTCATTAACAGGTTTGGGTGGGGTATGGCAACTGGGCCCACAAGAAGAGTTATGGGGGACATCCTTGGAAACATTAACAGAGGGTGGGGGCTCCTCATTATTGAAATCCACCTCGGGAACCGAACAGCCATTCGCCTTTTGCATGCTCTCCCTGCATGGGGAATGAACAGTCACCCCATCATCAGCACTGGCCGACGGTTCATCAACCTTCCCCGCCGGAGAGTTTAGACCACCAGTCCGGAGCACCGGAACATCCTCCGGCGACCCTCCTGACAGACTTCTGACTGGGAAGGAAGGCTTCCAACCTGCTTGAACTTCCTGAACCCACGCAGTAAATGTGTAGCCTTCCCAAGTCATCAAAAATTCCATGGAAATAGGCCTACCAGACTGAACCACGACGGCCATCGTATTTTCCGAATAATCCATATCATCAATAGTCGCATTAGACTTGAAAATCAATCTACCACAACGCTCACCAATTTTGTTAAATACATGTCGGTCCCATAAACAAGCCGGGACTCCAACCACCTTAATCCACGCAATGCGATCAAATGTCGGGGGGATGCCTTCCCAGACATACAATCTGGAAAACCATCTGGACCAATAATCATACTGTTCCGATAGGAATTCTTCCGCTTCCAAACAGGACCCAAAAGTGATCAAGACCTTGACGCCTCCTAGATAACGAATAACTGCTCCCGGGTCCAATTCCTCAGACATCATCTCTTCCAGTTTCATGAGAACCTCAAGATCTTTCGCCTCCCCAATAAGGGATTTAAACTCTAACATTTTTTTAGCATTTGTCTTCATCGGAGGAAGCTCGATACGGTTAGGAGGTGAGGCAGGGCTTGGACCCAATCTCAAAGAGATGCTATCACGGTAGGATGTAGACACAGGAGGTTTAGCCTCCTGTTTATTAGATGGCTTCATACAAGACTGACCCAACCTTGAAAACACAGATCCCTCACCTTTCTTATGCCAACTAGGGTTCTTACTACCATCCCTATTGAATTTAGCAACACTTATCTCCAACAAAGCACCATCAATGCTGGTGCTAGAGATGAAATTCGCCCATTCCTCTGCGTCTTTAATACCCGAAAATCTGAGAAAACCAAACGTGTTCCCTGCTCCGTCTCTCTTAGCAGGGATGAAGGCATCTTCCAAGTTGTCGAAATCCTGAAAAGCAGCCCACAACCTATCTCTCTTACAGTCCAGGGGAAGATTGTAAACAAAGAAGGTTGTAGTGTTACGTAAAAACTCCATTCTGTTTTGAAATCTCTTTTCAATCTTGGCCTTCTTCTTGCTGATAACCGGGATCCACCTCTGACCATTGTGTTGACCGTTATTCTTCAATCTCTCCAGCTCTTCATCTTTTCTCTTCTTCAGATCTTGGAACTCCTTGGTTGATAGGGTAGAATGTTGTTGTTTCTTGAAGTCGCCTTTTCGTCTTCTGCTCTCCATTATTCTTTTATGATATGATGTAATGGGAACTATTGGCTTCTGGCTGGCTGACTGGGTTATCACGGGCCCCGCCATATCACGTGGCGTGTGACATGGTAATTAACGTAATAGTAAACCTCTTAAAATATGGACTGATTATTTTGTGTGTGTATATATTATAATATTAAAAATTTAAAATTGAGGGAAACGAGCATTATACTATATAATAGTAATTTTTTTAATTTACAGTTTCACCTCTTATTATATATAGATACATTTGGTAAAAAATTCTGTGAAACACAATCACTGTAGCTATATGTCATTTTCATGCTACAATAACCCATTTTTTTCCGGTTGTGTTGGCCTCTTTTTGGGGGCTTTTCTTTCTTTAGATATTTTAGTATTTTACTAATACTAATACTTTGCTTATTATCTTTAGCAATAAAATATTTAATAAACGTGTTTGTTATCATGTAATTTATACGGTGATCTTCAAATAGCTAAATGCTTTCTTGGCTGTGATCAGCAGCGAAGTTTTGTTCTCGAATTAGTGGGGGTCGAACTCAATTTATTTCGATCAGTAGTGGCCGGAAGATGAAATCGGTGTACGCCGGACTCAACCCGGACCCAATTTACCTACGAAAATTGCAAGCTTCTACCATTTAGGATGCATTGTAATGCGCTTTGGCTATATTCAAATTCCATATGCTGTAGTGTTATTCTTTGTACAATGATGGTATGTTCACGTGTCACGCATATAACAAAGTCTTGCAAGCACCAGGTTGTCGCCGCAACGCGCGACACGCGTAAAATACTAGTTCTTATATAATATACACTTTTAGGGGCTGTTTGGTTAATTAAGTGCTTAATCATTAAGATGGTCTGAATAGTTAAGAGGTTCTGAATGGTTAAGAGCTGAATCATTCAGCATCTTTTATTAGCTTAATGGTTCAACACTTAATCATTCCATTCAGATGCTGAAACAAACAGTCTGAATGCTTAATGATTCAGAACTGAATGGTTAAGAGGCTGATTAAGAGGCTACCAAACAGCCCCTTAATCTATTTATTTTTTATTTAACTTGAGTTTTCTATGACAACTTACGCTTATTATTATTTTTAAACTGGATACGCAGTTGTGTTTAATATGTTTTCTCGACCGTTCAGGTATAAATTTTGTTGAAAACGGAGTTTTATTCAAAATAGCAACGTGACAAACCTATTCAATGCTAGTATCGGTATTATCGTAGATTTAGTATTTTATAGTTTTCAACGTAAAACACACGTCGATACTATTTTAGACATATTACGACTTTAAACCAAGTGTCCATTCTATAACTAACTGAAGCGATATAACCTAAATCCCGCCACAAGGAATCCCACTAGTTGTGTATAAAATTGAAAGTTTTAATTTATATAACTCGTGAATTAGATGCGCGTGTTGCCATTCTTCTAGACTTGACCTTATTTTGATGGTGATGTTTATTTATATTTTATTTATTTGTTTTAATAAATAACTTGTGTATTTTTGTTAGATATTGACTTTCGATTTGGGAAGTTTCGCTACCTACCGTCGGTTCTGTATCTCTGTGGGGTTCTATGCATCTTCAACCTTTTGCACATTCTCCATATTTTATTTGATTTTGTCTTCATTATTATACATATGGTTTTTTTTTTTTTTTTTTTTTTTGCCATTTAGGGTATGATCGTCAATGAGCTTTTAGAAGCTTTTAGGAGCTTCAAGCTTTTTAAGAAAAAACTCTTAATCAATAAAAAGCCTTGTTTGGTTGAAAAGCTGAAAGCTTTTAGGTTAGGAGAAAAATCTCTATAGTGAAAAGCTACTACTACTAGCTTTTAAGAAAAACTCTGCTAGCTACAAGCTTTTAATTAGTAAATGACATAAATACTCATTCTATTTTAAAAACAAAATAAAAACCTTCCTTGCAATCTATTAATTATGTCCATTTTGGTCATTTTATACATTTTATTAAAAGCTCCAGCTACTCTACCAAACACCAAAATATATTTAAAAAACTTCCAGCTACCAGCTTGCCTATCAGCTACCAGCTACCAGCTACTAGCTACTAGCTTCCAGCTAGCTTTGCCAAACATACCCTTAGTCTGTGAGGTATCTAAAAAATTACTTAGTTAAAAAACTAAGTTTCCGTAAGACCACCTGTAGTCGGGCCTTATCTTGGGCGTGAATCAAAAGATAACACCCTCAACACCATTACATGGGGGCGTTATCTTTCCAAAATCTTCTCTGGCGCTAGGATTATAACGTTGTGCAACAATTTGAAGAACCAATCAATGCTTGACACCTCATGCCTTCCAATGTTCCTTTCTTCCAATGCTTGACACCTCATGCCTTATCTTTTACTCATTACCACTACACTCCATTTTTACTTCACATGAACCAATGAAAACCAGGGGTCTTATGTTTTTCCCTTCCTCACTACACATGGTTGATTTAAGGGAGTAAGGGACTTGGCATGGTGGTATCTAAAAAATTACTTAGTTAAAAAAGTAAGTTTCCGTAAGGGAGTAAGGGACTTGGGCACTTGGCATGGTGGTAATGTTTCTTCTCTCAAATAACCCTCCTCTTTTATTAAATAAAATAAAATGTGTATTTTTTTTTCAGATATTAACTCTCTGTTTGGGAAGTTTCGCTTCCCACCGCCGATTGTGTATCTCTGTGGGGATTTATAAATCTTCAACGTTTTACACATTCTCCGTATTTCCTTTGTTTTTGTCCTCATTATTATATTTTTTTTTGTTTTCAATTAGTTTGTGTGGTATGTAACATGTTCTTCGTTTTTAAAAATTAAGTACTAGTGTTTGGTTCAACAAACATTTATTAGACTATAGAGTGTTTCAAAATAATTGTAATTTGAAGAATTGATTTGGAAATCTTTGTTAATGACTTTGGAAATTAAAAAACAAAGAAAAAAGAAGAAGAATTTGTGATACATTTAAATTGACATAACAATCATGAATAAACTAAAATCGTTCATCACTGTAGCCACATACCAGTGATTGCTGGCAGGGGCGGACCTAGTAATAGGACTAGGTGCCGCGGACGTTGCGGCTCAACTTCGCGCGTGTTTTGAAAAATTTGGAAAACGTTGCTACTAAAATGAAAAAAATGAAAAACGTTACTACTGAAAAACATTTCTATATCCACCATTGATTGTTGGCTTCTTGTTGTCGTGTCGTTGCCACAAACTTCACCGCTACCACTTGTAATGTCAGCCCGCAAACTACTCCTAATTACTTCTATAAACCACCTATATTTTTACCGTGAAGGATTGAACACCTAACCTGTTGGATAGAGAGGATGCACCATACCCCTAGGTCTATAAGGGTCGCTAAGGAAAAAACGTGTTAAGTTTTACTTTACAATTAAAAGAGAAAAAATATACGGTTGATAACTTTACTTACAAATTGAGTAAATAAGAAGTCATTGGGTCCATAAGGTCTATAAGGGTCACGCTCCTCTCAATCTGAGTTTTAACACTTATAGAATTGACAATTATAACGAAATGAAACAAAAATTGCTATGATTTTCTAGCGTTTAACAAAAACACTTAAATTTTGTGAAGGACAACAGAAAGTATAAATCTGTGATTGCCATTGCACAATATTTTTATTCAACTATGCTTTTACGTAATTCAAGCATGAGTGATGGTCCCAAATACTAGTCCATTTGTTAACCTTGAAACTACCATGTGGGGCTAGAAAACGAACCGAAAACAACTAAACTAAAATAATGATACAAGTCAAGACAAGTATAACCACGGCTCAAAGCGTATGATGTTATGGCGTTGGACCAGCGAATCTGGCTCTATCATAATTTTGTTATATTTCCAAGTGCTTTGGGGTACATATATTTCATCTAAAATGGGCAAATTATTAGATTCGTTGGTTTTTATATAAATATAAAAATATAAATATTTAGGAAAACAAAATGAGGGGCGGAGAAAATGGAAGCATGGGGTGTAGAACGTAAAGAATAAACAGACCCGAAACCGTGAATTAGGTAAATTGTCGTGATAAAAATGGTGATACGTCAAAGATGCGTATCCCATTTTATGGGATTGATTGCTTGCTTCTTTCCTTTTGGGTTTCCTCAAGGTTGTTAAAGATTTGATAAATGAAATTGGATAATTAAAACTAGTTTTTATCCCGGGAGCGTCCCGGGTTGAAATATCTAATATAAAATAATAAAATATATTATTATTATTATAAACAAATCTCTGCCATAAGTTATCATACTCAAATATAAAAAAACGAATCTCTGCGCCGGGGTATAAATCTAGTGCCATTACAAATGAATTTGGAAGTTTGTAATCGATCATTCTAAAAAGAACTAACATGAAATAAGAAAAAAAAAGTTAATTATTGAAATATCGAACGCATTAGTCTAAGGGTTATGTGATGCGTTAAAAAATTCATGGGTATATAATCGGGTATGTAGTTCAGGTATTTGGGTATGTTGTTTCGGGTAATCAGGTCGGATATCACCTAATCCCAGACCCGAACCAAACCCACAATTTTTTTTAAACTAATCCCAAACCCGACACAATACCTGTCGGGTTACAAAAAATAGTCATTTTTTTCTCCGATTTTTATATAACACTATGGTACTCGTTGGAAAGATAATAAAACGCTCGTTAATTTGGTGTAATTTTTTTCTTTAAAAAATCTCGTATATAAAAGATATTAACGTTTAAAAGTTTTGGGAGGAAACACGAGAGATAAAATAATAAAGGTTTAATATTTAGATTTAGTAGATTATGTATTTAATAGATTAGGTTAAAGATTATAATAGATTAGGTTAAATCATATCTATTTCTTTTTTTTTAATTGGTTTAGAGTTGCCACATCACATCCTATGTGGCATCTCTCAAAGGAGAGATTGCATAAGAGTATGACATGTAGGATTAATCCCTTTGCAATATATATATAGATATTAATATCTAACCTAAAACAATGTACAACTCCAATGCTAACACCTAACCTAAAAGAATGTAGAATTTCAATGTAACTCTAATATTAATAGCTAACCTAAAACAAATTAACAATGGACAACTCCAATGCTAACACCTAACCTAAAAGAATGTAGAACTTTAATGTAACTCTAATATTAACACATATCCTAAAGACTAAACAAATGTATAACTCTAACATACTAATATTGATACCTAACTTAAAACAACGTATAACTCTATTAATCTATTCGGCTCTGGTTGAAAAAAAAATCATATTTACTGATTTGAACATAATTAGTGACTTGCCTATACATAATTAATGATTTACCTGAACACTTTGTGTTTTTTTTCCTGTATGAACAAAACCTCACAAAAAAATAGTTATTTTTTTCTCCGTTTTTTATATAGCACTATGGTACTCGTTGGAAAGATAATAAAACGCTCGTTAATTTGGTGTAATTTTTTTCTTTAAAAAATCTCGTATATAAAATATATTAACGTTTAAAAATTATGGGAGGAAACATGAGAGTGAAAAAATCCAATTTTGTTTTTAAATTCTTTTTTTCCTAAAATATCTCAATGCCACATGGGATGACACATGGCACACTCAAAGAAGAGAATGCATCTTTGAGTGCCATGTCATTAAAATGGCTTTGGTTTATTATATGTATAGATAGTTTGGCCGAGAATATTATTAGTGTACTATTATTAATGCTAGCGTGAGGCCGTAACCCAGTTAAAACAACATACTCTGTCTGGATTTGGGGTGGTAGGTCTGTCAAGAGGCAGGTGTGACCTACTTATCCCCATAAAGAAAAATGAAGGAAACACACCGTTCGCATTCACTGTTAGAGGTCTTTTGAATATTCACAAGAACGAGAACATGACCGAAACTAAGAGAAAACCGGTAAGGAATATCATTCTAGCTGCAGCTTTGGCAATATGGAAGGCGCGGAACTAGGGATGGCAATCAAACCCGAACATGATAGGTAAACCCGAAACCCGACACATTTGGGACGGGTTTGGGGTCGGGTAATCGGGTATGGGTCCGGGTATGGGATTAGTTTTTTTTATTTTTTTCGCGGGTTTGGGACGGGTTTGGGATTTGATTATATACCCGTTTACCCGACCCGATTACCCAATAAAGCATACCCGTTTACCCGATTAGATACCCAATATAAATTCCTATATATCTTTTTAAATATCTATGCATAATATATCTAATTGTCCATCTAGATTGCCATCTTGTGCTAAAAAATACCAAAAATTAGTGTATACTATTTGTTATCAATAGCTTTGAGTGTTTTTATATGATTTAAGTATTTTATATTTATACATTGTAATCATTTACATGTATATTTAATGATGCTAAATATAATTGGTTAGTAGTTATCCAATAGATACCCGACGGGTTTTTGGTCGGATATACCCAATGCGTAAGTTTTTAAAATTAATGGCCTTACCCGAAACCCACGGGTATACCCGATACCCAAAGGGTAATTACCCGACACAAACCCGACGGGTTTGGGACAAGCATACCTAATCGGGTATGTGGTTGGGATTACCTAAACCCGTCCCAAACCGACCAGTTGCTATCCCTACGCGGAACACATCAATTTTTCAAGGCAAAAGGGTGAACTTAGACGGACTATTTGGTGAAATACAAGCGATGTCTTTTAGTTGGGCGAAGCATAAATCAAAGCAAATGGGATGGACTTGGGAGAAGTGGAAATCCTTTGATGTTCCCATTACTTGATTTTGATGTTTAACATAAGTGTAATAGATTTTGAACAATGGGTGTATCGATGATGTAATTGGGTTGCGCAACACAAACAAAAACACAATCACATAATTACAAATTTACACCACTCGGCCCAAGATAAGGACTCTAACTTAGCTCAACTTCTAGCCCAAAGAAAACCCAAAGACTTGATCTCACCAATAACCTCTCCGATCCTAACCAACTTGTCTTCGAAAACACATTTGTTCCTAGCCTTCCAAATGCATCAGCACGCAATGATGATGACACCCTGGAGAATGTCCCTTTTCTTACCCTGCAAACCCGAAAACAGATGAAACTCTAGATGAAACTCAAGGAGATCTCTGACCGAAAAAACGAAAAAATTTTGGACCCCGTACCAACTACTAACATGAAGCAACACCATAGACGCAACCTAGCAGGAAGTAAGAAGGTGCTCTACCGACTCAGCTCCCAAGCGACAAAGCGGGCACGAGACATCCACAATAGGAATGTTTCTATGGCTAAGAGCTAAAGCAGTAGGGATCTTCCCCATCTCAGCTCTTCACATCATGATATTGCACTTTAATAGAACCCATTTGCACCAATCGAAGACGAATATGCTACTAGAATCCCAATCAGTGTCCAACATCTTTTTAACCGCTCCCACACTAAAATCTTTCGAGCCTGCCCCTATCCACTTCCACTCATCCTTCCTAGCTGACAAGGAAACTGAATCCAAGACACCATTAATGAAATTCATCTCCACAAACGACGTCGGGCCTCGATTCCAACTCCAAACCCAGCCATTCCCATTCCACCTATCCCCTATCCCTGACCCGGCAGCGTTTGACCGATTCCAACATAAACAAGTTGGGACAGAGGTCCTTAAGGGGAGCAGTACAGATCCAGGGATCAATCCAGATGATAAAGCGTGGTGACGCGATTTGAAAGAAAATCTTTTTTGATACACATGAAAACTGAAACTAGTTTAAAAATTCATAGGTTCACAGATGATTTAAATACAATAAGCATTCAAACACGCTTTGTGATATAATATTTTCACTAGTTTTTTAGCCATTTTTAATGAAATTAAATTTCTCTGTTTCGAATAGTTGTTAAAGATGGAAAACAAGGAACATGCGTAGTTGTGAAGGGTTGTAGTTTTGGTTGGCAACTTATCCATGTCGCCTCTTCCAAATCTTTCCAATTAATGCACATGCACGCTTAGCTTCTAAATGACATCCTATCAAGTATCAATATCGCCACATATCTTTTACCATTTCATTTTTTTTTTCCAAATGGCTTTGGTTACACTCAATCTCCAATTTTAACCTCTAAACCAAATATTGTCCACAGGTTGATCATTGTTGTGTGTTACAACATTTGGAAAGAGATTTTCCAACATAAGATGCATCATTGCAGAGGTTATCTAGGTAGGTTTTTTGTGGCATAAACATGGATCCACACATAAATCTCTTTAATGAAGAGATTGGTGTAATTTTCCCTTGGGTAATTAGGATTCATACACCCTCTATTTAGGATTCATACACTCTGGCCCACATCACATACCAATAAGAGACTGCCACATACCCCAAAATGTGATGTCACACCCCCAGAATGTGACGTCACAGGATGTATGAATCCTAGAACCCTTCCCTTGTATATATTGTAGTTTGTTATATTGTTGTGGCTGTTGTTTAATTGAATTAAGTTTACAACAAAAAAAACTATATTCCTATGAATATGTTTATTTTGTGTATGGAAAATTAATACGATTGTCTATTTGTGTTAATCCCTTTAGCGAGTCGGTCTATAAATCAAGAGAGAAGCTAACGTAAAGCGTTCTTAAAATACTTGTGAGAGATGGAATCACACGTACGTTGTGATCCCTCGACAAGTGCACCAAACTCGGCTAAAACTTTTTTCCAACATGTGTTGCTCCGGCCACGGCTACGACCACGACCGGTGCTAGTTGATGCACCATCGTTGGGGTGTACGGTGTTATACGCGATAACGAGCGCAATTTCCCCCTCTACTGTCCACGTAACCATTGTGTGTGATTTTTGTGATTTTTTTGTGAAGATGAGAATAATTGTATATTTGTTTTTGAAGATGAGAAGAATTATTTGAATGTGTGTAAAAAAATAGGGTAAATATCATGGGTGGACCCACACCCATCCTAAAGAGTGCGGGCGCCCACCTTTAAAAAAAATTAGTGTTTATATATACGCGTTAATTTATCCTGCCTGCAACCCATAAAACTTTTCTATCGCACCCCTTGGATTTTTGAAACCGAGGAAAAGCAAGGTGACAAACCTTCCTCTCCCCTTTATAAGCCTTGAAGCTAAATCCGGGATCCCTACGCTAGGTAGAAAGATTGGTGTGTATATATTTTTCCCTGTTTTTTCTTCGGCGAGCAAGGATTTGATGGAAAGGTTGCAGGTCTCTCTTAATTTGATGTGAAGAAGATGAGCTATTTGTTTTTTTATAAGTGCAAGATGTTAAAATATGTAAAAGTATGATGACAAGCAAAGTCACGTTAACTTTTAATATGGTTTTCTTTTTATATAATTTTTTCTTTACTTTTTATAAAATGTAATAAGATTCCATGTAGATCAAGGTTGTAAAAATCCCGATTAATCGGTGATTAATCGCTAGTCCTCACTTTACTGATTAATTTTGGGCTAATCACTCAATTAATCAGTGTGCGATTAATCGCCGATTAGTCGGACCTAAAAAAACTCAAAATTAGGTAAAAATGAATTCTAACGGATCAAAACTGGAGCAAATCGATCACATAAAACAAGTTCTTACATCAAAATTGGATGATAATCCATGTTTTAGAAGCAAAATCGATGAAACTCCATGAACCCTAGTTGCGTCTGATAGTTCCTTACGATGAAAGAAGAAACAGGGAGGAAAAAAACGGATATGGTGAACGATGGAGGTGATTAGGGTTATTTAAGTTTAGGTATTTTAATATTTAACCGTCCTTCCATATTCACTAGTTTATATTTGGTCCCTAAACTTCTAAATTTATACCTATAAGGTATAAAATTAGCATTATATATGTATAAATTTTGAAAAATATATATAAAAATCCAATCCGATTAATCCCGATTAATCCTGATTAATCACGATTAATCCCTAGTCGGTCTTCACCGGCCGACTAGCGCCTAGCGAGTTCTACAACACTGATGTAGATAAGATCAAGTACAATGAGTGAGACTATAGTCTAGTGTAGGTAAATTCATATGAATCTAACTATTCTGTTCGATTCTAGATCTGTAAATCCAAGAATTTGGAAACCGTTTTAACGAGGTAACATCTAAGTTACTTGTTTGTATTGATAGTTAGTCCTTGTGATAATTTTGGTGTGTTTGATGCCAAAACTACTACGATTAGCCGAGATGTATCCATAACTTTAGATTTAATTTAAAATTTTGGTATGCATATGTAACGGCATTTAAATTACTTTTGGCTTTTGATTTATTTTTATTGATTATATAATTTTAGTATTATTATTTTTTGTATACGATTCGACCCGACCCTACACGGGCCACCTGATGAATAAATGACCTAGGGGCTTAGAGATTCTGCACCATATGAAAAAAAATTCTATGTCCGCCACTGGTAAATATGTGTATTTATAGTGGGGGTAATTAATTTTTTGTTTTTTTTAATATTTGGACCGTTGGCTAACGGCTAGCCACCAGCCAGCGGACTGTGATGAGCATCACGTTATAAGTCATCACGAACCACCCCGTCCATTATAAAAGGTTTATTAAAAAGCTAACAAACACCCCTTAATCTTTTTATTAGTAAGTATCTATATCTATAACTTATAATAAAAGAATTGAATATTGATGAGGTGACATTCAATGGAGGCCTAAGAAAGCCATTTTAATGACATGGCATTCAAGGAGGCATTCTCCTCATTGAGTGTGCCATGTGTCATGCTATGTGGCAAATTAAAAATAAATAAATAATAATATAAAACCTAATCTACTAAATTTAAATTGAGTTATTTTAGGAAAAAAGAATTTAAAAATAAATTAAAATTTTTCTCTCTTATTTTCCTCCCATAATTTTTAAACGTAATATCTTTTATATACGATATTTTTTAAAGAAAAAAGTTACACCAAATTAACGAGCGTTTTATTATTTTTCCAACGAGTACCATAGTTCTATATAAAAAACGGAGAAAAAAACAACTATTTTTTGTGGGGTTTCGTTCATACATGAAAAAAAAAACACAAAATGTTCAGGTTATTCATTAATAATGTTTTTTCTTTTAAACCAGGTTCTTATCTACGATGTTGAAATTCAGCTCAATCGCCATGCTTTCATTGGAATTTTACTCTTTTAAATATGTATATGTATACTTCATCAAGAGAAGCAACGTTATTTTTTATTTATTTAATTAAAAGGGTAATAATTATTACTATTAGTATTAGTATTATTAGAATTGTTATATTTTTCAACCCCGAGACGCTCCCGGGATAAAAGCTAGTCTATATATATTATAAAAGAAAGTCATTTTAATAACATGACATTCAATGAGGCATTCTCCTGCTTGAGTGTGTCATGTGTCATGCCATTTGGCAAATAAAAAAAATAAATAATAATATAAAACTTAATCTACTGAATTTAAATTGAGTCATTTTAGGAAAAAAGAATTTAAAAACAAATTTAAATTTTTCTCATTTATGTTTCCTCCCATAATTTTTAAACGTTAA
Organism: Ambrosia x helenae; assembly: GCA_030844895.1. Taxonomy (NCBI): domain Eukaryota; kingdom Viridiplantae; phylum Streptophyta; class Magnoliopsida; order Asterales; family Asteraceae; genus Ambrosia; species Ambrosia x helenae. The sequence continues at coordinate 15,003,612 of CM061226.1, forward strand.
TATCTTTTATATACGAGTTTTTTTAAAGAAAAAAATTACACCAAATTAACGAGCGTTTTATTATCTTTCCAACGAGTACCATAGTTCTATATAAAAAACGGAGAAAAAACGACTATTTTTTGTGGGGTTTCGTTCATACAGGAAAAAAACACAAAGTGTTCAGTTTATTCATTAATAATGTTTTTTCTTTTAAACCAGGTTCTTATCTACGATGTTTAAATTCAGCCCAATCGCCATTCTTTCATTGGAATTTTACTCTTTTAAAGATACATAGATATACTTCATCAAGAGAAGCTAGGAAAAAGAATCGTGCAACACTGCAACACATGGTGTCACCTTATAGCAATGTTATTTATTTATTTCTTTAATTACAAGAGTAATAATTATTACTATTAATATTAGTATTATTAGAATTGTTATATTTTTCAACCCAGAACGCTTCGGGATAAAAGCTAGTATAATATTAAATTTATTTGATTCGTGTAGTATGCAAGATTCTAATCCCATCAACAATAAACAAATAAAACTTCTAAAACAAGGTTGGTGGCCCAATGGTAGAAGCAAAGCTTCTAGGAATACCTAAGAGAAAGGTCATGTGTTCAAGTCCCACAAGAAATAGAAATTTTCCGTTCAAAAAAAGTAATATAATACTTTTAATTAGGTGCTTTACACAGTAAGTGTTGGCAACCATAACTTTCCACACTCTATATTTTCCAATTAAATTGATATGTTGAGAATAATAACAAAAGTTATAATAGTTAAATAATTAGGCTGCGAGAAAATGCAACCGGTTTCAAGTTTCAACAATGGTCACCTTTTTGTTTAATTGTTTATAATATCGTAAGTGCAAATTGAAGTTTTCCTTCGAAAAGAGGAATAGTATGTCCTGATATTGTAAACATGGAAAACTGAAAGTTGAGAAAAATATATTAAGGGTTAAAAGTGGGCAAGTTGAGCAAGTGGTGGATTATTATTATTTGCTATCCTATCACATGCTATGTTGCATCATACAGATATGAGATATCTACAACCAATTGAAACAATCTCCTTTACAACTTCCATAATAAAAATATAAATTGTTTAAATAATTCTGTACGTGAAGTGTCGTGTAGGTCACTAGAACTATAAATAGACGAGTGTGTATAAGTTACTATTTCATGCTTTATATAATTATATGTTTTTGGATAATGGTTTCTGGGTATTGAAAAAAGAAAGTAAGACATCTTTACAATTTGGTTTAATAACACTGTTGGGTGTGGAGACGAAAAAGGGCCTGTCCCACCTCTTTTTTGTCATGTCTTCGTCTCTCACACCGCCCCCTCATATGTCTTCGTCCCTCCCGTCTTCAAAAAAAACATGAGAGACAAACCAATCACAAACTTGTTGAAAGTTGAAGGACCAAAGTGAAAGATTGATTTAAATTAGTTATGGTAATATTAGTATAAATAGGGGTCTAGGTTAATGGTTTTATTTTTCCCTTGTTTGTAAATTTCTTTGGTTGAATAGAAAGAGTCGCGGGTTCGTCTCCCCAAATATCTCGTGTTCGTGTTTGATCTAATTGTCTGGGTCAACAATTGGTATCAGAGTTTGGCCGTTTTGAGAGTCGTTTTCTGAGAAAGGGGACCGCCCCTCGCGTGGCTGCAACAACGGTAGGACACAACTTGGCGCACAAGACTGTGAAGAACTCAATCATGTTTTGTGATCGGAATGGAGAACTGATGGATCAAGAGCACATAAATAAAACAGATAATTGATCAAAGGCTTCTCAATATTATTGAATTGCAGAAAATGAAGTGATGATCAAAACATCACAATTACAATGCTTTAAAAACTGAAATAACTAACGGAAACTTCCAGAAAAATAGAACAACTATTACTTATTCAAATGACAACTGAAAACAAGGAAATAAGTTGAGAAACCAACGGATTACTTCTGACTTCTTCATGTAGCCTCCCATGCATGTGTATAATACTAGTTTGGGTCATTTTCAATACCCCCCTTGAACCAAACTCTTGTACACCAATTAAGTGCCTAAAATACACAAACTTTTCTTTAGGCAAGGCCTTAGTCAATATGTCTGCACACTGCTCATTAGTACTGCAATATTCCAGCTTAACTTGATCTTGAGTGACCATGTCTCTAATAAAATGATGCTTTAACTCTATATGCTTGGTCTTGTTGTTGAGAACAGGATTCTTAGAGAGATCAATTGCTGACTTATCCCCACTTTTAGGAATTGCATATACTACATGTCGGCAACCTATATCCCCACTTTGTGAGATTTTGAGCCTACTAGATTGATAGATCTTGATATATATGTTCATTTGTTGAGAGTAGGCCAAATGTTTCCTTGTTGCAGAATTTGTGTGATTTGATACATGCTAAAGTTGTAGGCAAAACATGCACATAGATGAGAAAGGCAAATTAGGAATCCATTTGGTGTGTTTGAAATCATTTGTTCGTGTTTTGTTGACCCGTTTATCCAAAAATTACCCTTAGTAGCCCATGTTGAGCCTATACCCTTTCATTCAATTAAACTTATGACATCACCCAAATTGACCCGTTTACCTTTGTGTAATAAATTGATGACATCCATCGTGTTTGTGTTTTGTTCAAGTGTTTGAGTTATATTCAAGTTGTGAAAAGAAGAAAAAAATATATAAATGAGAAAAAAAAAAAGAGAAAAGAAAAAAAAAAGTATGTGTTATGGGTCAAATATGCCCAAAGTTGTTTGTTTAGTGTATTATTGTGTAGTATAAAATAAGGATAGTCATTCAAGCATGTTGAAACCTTTGTTTTTAACCCAATTGTTAAGCGAAATCATTCCTACCTTTACCCTAAGCCCAAAACCCGTAAGACCTTTCGATGTGTGCATAGTTTACAGCTTCGGTGTGATTGTCATACAAACCTATGATAACAGGGTTACATTCTTGGTGTTTGAGAGACTTATACTAGCACATTACAAGCTAGTCCAGATATAAATCGAGAGGAGCGACCATTGTGAGGGGTGTGTAGTATATGTATATGATGACAAGCATATTAGGCTTAGTTAGGCAAGTCTTGATTTTAAAATGTGCAACACTTGCTTGTCAGTCTGTCAATATCTATTGTGTAAGTCTATGGGATGGGTATGATTCGGGGCCTTGAAGAGTAGTTTCGGTATGGGAATTGGAAGTGGCTTGTTAGCAAAGCAAGTAGTGTTTTGTGATGTTTTGATTGGGGACAATCAAATGTAAGTGTGGGGATGTGATGAGAGGGTGTTTTATCATGTTCTAGTATGTGTAAGTAGGTGTTTTTTAAGTGATTTATATCATAAAACATAGTTACTTTGAGAATGATTGGGATTTGCAGGTACTTGAGGCTTAATAAAGTTAACTGGAGCTTAATATGAAGGTTTTGTAAGCTAGACAAGAGGTTGGAAGTTCATGGATGCAATCCCAAGTGAAAGTGTGAAGAAAAGAAGAAATTTCGAGTTGGAGCGCAAGGTTAAAATGCCTTTGAGCGCACGTGTTGGAGCGCAAGGTAAAATGCTTTGAGCGCACGTGCTCTGATCCCGGCGCAACACAGAAAGTTTGGGAAATTTGGTGCTCCCCAGCGCAAGCTGAGAAGGGTACCAGCGCAAGGTGCGCTGGTCTTGTCTGACCTTGCGCCCCTGCCAGCATAAGTTACGAATTTAATGGTTTAAACCCTATAAATAGATAATTATGCTCCCAAACGAAAAGATACTTAACCCTAGCCGTTTTTAATCATTCCCAAGGTGTTTTTCCCTTAATTAATCATTCCTAATCATCATCTTAATCATCAAATCATGCATTCAATCTCCAACAACACATCAAGTGAAGATCTTGCAATGGAGATGAGCGGCTAAACATCTTTGTAACCACCTCCGGGTGTAAGGTTTATTTGTGAAACTCTAACTCTTGTTTGGTTTGGTTTATGGATTGTCTTTTAATTGTTTGAAAGATATTTGTGGTTTGAGTTATTTAAACAAGTCACGTTTGTGCAATTGCTTATCTTTAGTCATTCGCATTCGCTTTTCTTGCATTGTGAGCAGTTTGATTAACGGGAGGGTAGTTGTTATTCGTGGGTTGGTAATTAAATTGTACGAGTTATTATTAAAAACTTGTGTTTGATTATCACTTAACTTAAACCGTTCAACAAAACTATGTCTATGTGGTATCCAATCATCTAACCAAGGGTAGGGTGAATCATTAAACCGGAAACCTGGAGGGGGTTACTTCTTTAATATTATTGTTTACAACTTATAAAATTAGTTTTCTTAAAACTCAAAACAACCAACAAACCAATTAGATTTTTAATTTACTAGTTAATCTACAAAACTATACTTTCCACCAATTCCCTGTGGAGACGACTCACTTCCACTTTACTACTAATTTTCATTATTTTTGATTGACCCAACGACATCGATCAACTCATTGGAATTCTTTCTGCTTTGCAGCCTTCCATATTAAACTTGTGTAGCAGATTCAAGGCATACCTATGTTGATTGACAAAAATACCCTCACAGGTTTGTTTTACCTCTAGACCCAAGAAATACTGAAGTAAACCCATGTCAATCATTTCAAAGGTTCCTTTCATTCCATCCTTGAATTCCTTAATGAGAATGTCACAAGAACTAGTACAAATAATATCATCAACATATAAGCATACATAGATAATATTACCTGAACCGTATGTTTAACATAAAGAGTGGGCTCATTAAGGCTTCTTACAAACCCATGATCACTGAAATAGGCATCTATCTTGGAGTACCAGGCTCTTGGGCCTGCATTAGACCATACAAGGCTTTCTTCAACCTGTATACCTTGTCTTCTAATCCTATAACTTCATAGCCTTCTGGTTGCACCACATATATGTCTTCTATAAGATCACCATTCAAGAAGGCTGACTTGACATCAAGTTGATACACAAGCCAACCAAAGTGAGCAGCCACATCAAGAACTAATCTTATGGTTTCAAACCTTGCAACAGGTGCAAAGGTTTCTTCAAAGTCTATTCCTTTCTTTTGAGAGTACCCTTTAGCAACAAGCCTGGCCTTGTGCTTCAAGTTCTTCCCATCAGGTCCCAACTTGGTCTTGAAAAGCCACTTGAGACCTACTAAATTTTTACCTTTTGGTAGAGTCACAAGCTCCCATGTGTCATTCTTTTCTATTGCAGCTATTTCATCATTCATAGCATTCTTCCATTCTTTCTTCTTGACAGCTTCATAATAGTGAGCAGGATCTGCAATAGTTAAGGCAAACTGCAACTTCATAAAGTCACAATGTGACTCATTAACAACCTGAGTATTTGTATAAAGATCTTCCATTGTTCTTGTTCTCCCTGGACCAGTTGAACTAAGTTCACTTGATGAGGACTGCACACTAACAGTAGGTGTGTGTGGTTCTTCTACATCAGCAGCTTTTGAGGGACTGGGAACATCAGCATCCACAGCTTCATGAACTTGCTCCTCATCTTCAGTAGAATCATCTTCAGCAGGGAATGGATCCAAATACAATCTGTCATAGGCTGCTGCATCTTTATAGGTGGTTTGCCAGTCCCATTTAGCACCTTCTATGATTGTGACTTCATCATGTGCTCTTGTCTCAAACTTCTTGCTATCAGGATTGTAAAGTCTATAACATGTTCCCTGCATAGAATAACCAATAAAAACCATTTTGTTGGACTTGTTGTCCAGTTTTCTTCTGCCTTGAGCATATGAGTGTCCATAGCCAATGCAACCAAAGGTCCTCAAGAGAGACACATCTGGTTTGTCATTGTACCACAGCTCATAAGGAGTCTTGTCTTCAAGAGCAGATGTGGGTGACCTGTTGAGCACATACACTGCAGTTGCTACACATTCAACCCATAAGAAATTTGGAAGATCTTTATCCTTCAGCATACTTCTTGTCATGCCCATCACCGTTCTGTTTTTCCTCTCCACAACACCATTGTGTTGAGGTGTATGTGGAGGGGTTAGTTCTCTCCTTATTCCAGCTTGATCACAAACTGCATTGAACTCTTTAGAGCAAAACTCACCACCACGATCAGATCTTAACACCTTGATCATATGATCACTTTGTTTTTCAACAAGAGCCTTAAAAATTTTGAATTTTTCAAAAGCTTCTGATTTATTTGAGATGAAATATATCCAGCACATCCAGGTAAAATCATCTATAAGTAGAAAATAGTAATAGCTTTTGCCAAGACTTGGAACTTGCATAGGTCCACACAAGTCAATATGAATGAGTTCAAGTTTAGCTTTTGCCCTCCATGAATGAGATGTGAAGGACTGTCTTGTTTGTTTGCCAAGAATGCAGCCCTCACACATCTCTGACCCTTTTATTTTGGGCATACCAACTGCCATGTGTTTATTATATAAGGCTCTAAGACTGTTAAAATTCAAGTGACCATACCTTTGATGCCATAATTGAGCCACAGAAGGATGATTAGAACCAGTTGCAGTTCCATTGTTACCTGAACCTGATTTTGTTGCATCAACTAGAAACAAGTTGTTGGTAGATACTTTAACCTCTATAACATTAACTCCATTGTTTTTAATGACACATTTTCCATTTGCAAATATCAAGGAGTACCCTTTATTCATGAGCTGCCCAACACTTAATAAATTGTACTCAAGTAATGGTGCAAAATAGACATCACTTAACAATTTGAATTGAGAAGGACCTGTGTAAATCCTTACAGTTCCTTTGCCTTCAACTCTGAGTGTCTTTTTGTTCCCTAGTTGAACTTCCAGTTTAAAAGTTTCATCTAGGGAAACAAAACTATCTTTGGATCCTGTCATGTGATTAGAACACCCAGAGTCAAGGAACCACAAATTGTTAGATGTACTTACTTGAGTTATCATTGCCATGAATAAATGAGGCTCTTCATTCAGATCTTCCTTTTCAACTGGTTCTCCTGCTATGTTAGCATGAGGATCTTCACTGTTGTACCAACAATCCTTGCTAAGATGCCCAAACTTGTAAACATTGCACTGTGGTACCTTGCTCGTGTCAAAGCTTCTTCCTTTTCCTCGTCCCCTATATACCTCTTCCTCTATAACCTGAGGTAGGAGGAGATCGAGTATCATTCATAATTTGTAATGCAAGTTCATCTGTCTTTTCTTTCTTGTCAGCCAGCCTGCTGTTCAATCTCTCTTCCTGGGATTGCAAGGCTCCCATAAGTTTTACAGGAGTCAACTGTGACAGATCAAGTGACACCTCAATGGATGGCACTACAAAATCAAACCTATGAGAAAGACTCCTGAGAATCTTTTCAACTATGGTTTGATCTGCAACAGTTTCTCCATAGGAACGTTTTTTTTACTAACAATTGCCATCACACGAGAGAAGTAATCTCCCACATGTTCATCTTCTTTCATTATAAGGTTCTCAAAATCTCTTCCGAGCCCTTGTAGTTTGATGGCCTTTACTTGAGTATCACCTTGGTATTCCACTTTTAGAGTTTCCCAGCTTTCTTTTGCAGATTCAGCGGAAGCAATTCGAGAAAATAAATGATCATGAACAGCCTGTTGAATGAGGGCGGGCCATAGCATGAGCATCTCTTTTCTTTTCTTTTTTTAGTTTTCCAACATCTTTTTCTGTAAGATCAACTCCATCTACTACGAGATCCCACAAGTCCCTGGATTTAAGAATGGTTTTCATTCTAATGCTCCAGTAATCGTAGCCTTCGCCTTTAAAGATCGGAATAGGGGTTGGTGCAGTAGGAAGGGTGTTACTGTGTTAGTTTGATCAGCCATGATGGAATGAATGAGAGAGGGGGATGATTATTTTGGTGAACTCTTGCTCTGATACCACTGATGGATCAAGAGCATACAAATAAAACAGTTAATTGATCAAAGGCTTCTCAATATTATTGAATTGCAGAAAATGAAGTGATGATCAAAACATCACAATTACAATGCTTTAAATACTGAAATAACTAACGGAAACTTCCAGAAAAATAGAACAACTATTACTTATTCAAATGACAACTGAAAACAAGGAAATAAGTTGAGAAACCAACGGATTACTTCTGACTTCTTCATGTAGCCTCCCATGCACGTCTATAATACTAGTTTGGGTCATTTTCAATAAGAACAAGCTATGGTTGGTTGTTATCCCGATCTTGAATCATAGGAATTTTGTTTAGCATGTTGTTTCAATCAAGCGATAAGGTGGTGGCTAATTTTTTGTTGAAGTGATCAAAGGAGATTGTGAAATTAGTTCAAAGGTGTGGAAATAATTCACAAGTAATAATTTCAGAGGTGATCGAAGACGAAGGGGCTGTTTGGCAAGTGCTGAACCAGTAAGTGCTGAATCAGTAAGAGGTCTGAATGGGTAAGAGGCACTGAACCAGTAAGTGTTGAACCATTAAGAGCTGTTTGGCTGTATCTCTGAATGACTGTGCAGAATGACTATTTTACCCCTTTCAACATACAACATAACCATTCTACCATACAACATCAATCAACATACAACATAGCAAAAACATCTATGAATTTTCAACATACAACATAATCATTCTACATACAACATAACCATTCATAAAAATCACCAAATTCATAAAAATCACCAAATTCAGGAAAAAAAAAAATTGTTGGCTGGAAAAAGAAATCAGAAAAATAAACAAAATTAGAAAAATAAACAAACCATAAAAATAACCAAATCAAACAACCACATCATAATAATTAAAAGAAATGAAAAATCAGTTTAATACAAAAAAAAACGGGAGTTACCTGTTGCAGCAGATCTGTTGGCTGGAAGAGAGGGAGGAGGAGGCGATATGTTGGGTGAAGAGAGGGAGAAAGAGGGCGTCACTTTTGGGGGTGAAGAGAGGGAGGAAGGACGATTGTTTTGGTGGTGAATAGAGGGAGATGAGGGCTGCGGTGGTGAGGAGATGGAGGAGGAGGCCGGCGGTTGGTGAGGAGCAGAGGGGTGGGGCGGCGGCCAGCGGGTGGTGGCGAGCAGAGGGGTGGGGCGGAGCTTTGGGTTGAAGAGAGGGAGATGAGAGGTGGAAGATGACTAGGGTTTGTGGTTTGTGGAAGATGAGATAATAAGGGTATCAGGAGTCTTTTTCTTTATTCAGCATCTTGAGAGTGCTGTATGATACAGCATTTAATGAATCATTAAGAGGCTGCTATTTTATCAACCAAACAACACAACCTGTGTCTGATTAAGAGGTGAACCTCTTAATGAATCATTAAAAGGGTAAACAAACAGCCCCGAAGATAGAGAAAAGAAGAGCCATCCGTACAATTGGTATCGAAGACAAAGAAGGAAAACTGAGGTTGGTGAAATTTGTTTCTAATAATTACATGCAACCAAAGGAATGTTGTACGAAAAAACTTTGACAATAAAAATATAAAAATAAAATCATCGTTAACTTGTATCCATGAAGATGAATCATGGAACTTTTAGTGGGCAGATGATATACATATTGTCACAAGGGGTAGAGTTTGAACAAAAGAAAAAGGCTTTGTTGTGTTACGTTTTCGTGGACTGAGGAAAAAAAATAAGTAAAGGGTTTGATCAATTAAAAGGATGGACAGTCATCTAGAGCATGTGGCTGTTATTTTATTGTCAACAAAAAGAAGCAATAAAGAATTAATAGTATGGAGATTCTCACACCTAATTCAGTGTGATAATTTTGAATTGGGATGTCATCTGCAACTAATTTGCACTTAATGTTGGTGGAAAAATATAACATGTGGTGATCTGTTCGTAGAGAAAGGTAGGTTAAGAATCAAAGCACAACAACTATCAGATTTTGTTGTGGCCGGCGTTGACTCAAGAAGCGCATGTGGGTTGCGTCTTGTGTTGATTAGTAGTGGTGGCTTTGTTGCTAACGGGGTTATGAGTTGGTTCAGGTTAGCCGGCGACATGTCACGGGCAAGTGATCGCAAGGACGGCATGGGTTAGTAGCAAGTCTGAGAAAAAAAGGATTGCGGGTTTGCTTTGTTGATCGGGTGATGTTCAACTAACCGTGAAGCAAATATTTCAGGTTTGCGAAATTGTTTCCGGATAAGTAGAATGAATTAAAGAAAGTTCATAAGTACGAAGATAAACAAGAACCTTCATTGGAAAGGAGGTTGTCAGGTTCGTTTATGAAAGAATGTAGTAAGTATTCAAGAACTGGTTTCTTGAAAAAAAAAAAGTAATGTTGATTCTTTCTAGAAAGAGATGAGATGAAATGAGAAGAGAAGAAAAGTTTGTGGTATTTGGAGATTGGTTTCGAGATCGGGAATCAATTCCAACTGAAAAAAGCAAACGGTAGAATGAATGAATGTGCCTCCAAGAGTAGATCTTGATGAATATGCCCCCAAGAGCAGATCTTGATGAATGTGTCCCCAAGAGTAGATCTTGAAGAACAAAAGAAAGAATGTTGTCAAGAAGCTCGTTTTTGAGTTGATGCATGAAGATCAAAAACCTGCATGGTTCGATCGAGAAAGAAGAGCAAAAAAAGAAAGCTAGATACTAAGCAAGAAAGTGTGAACGATCAAGACCCGAGTGGTTAGGTTGGAGAAGTGAGAAAAGCTTGAGTCGGGTTTTAGGATTAAGGGGGAATGTTGAAAGTTAATCCTAAAACGCGTATAAGTTGAAAGTTGAAGGACCAAAGTAAAAAATTGGTTTAAATTAGTTTGAATGTTTTAGAATTATCTTATTTAAGAGATAATAATGTTTGATTAGTATTAGATTATGATTGTTAGTAGTATTTGAGTAGGATTAGTATGGTAATATTAGTATAAATATGGGTCTAGGTTAATGGTTTTATTTGTCCCTTGTTTGTAAATTTCTTTGGTTGAATAGAAAGAGTCGCGGGTTCGTCTCCCCAAATATCTCGTGTTCGTGCTTGATCTAATTGTCTGGGCCAACAAAACTAACCCATTTAATATTTAATGAATGGACCAACGGGAGGTTTATGTCCCCACATCTCATGTTCCAAACACGACCCCCTCTCATGTCTCATTTCTTGATATTTGCCCTCATTAACAAGTTTTCTTACATGGAGGGCTCTTCTCCCGTCTCCACACCCAGCATCCTAAGTTGTAAACTTGTGATTAAGCACACAATTTAAGAAAGTTATTTGTCAAAGTCAAATGTTTTAAATTGTCTCATAAATGCATCATACAAAGAAAAAAATATTATAAAACTATATGTTGTGGCTCGTGAATGAGGGTTCGATTCACATGGCCACGCAAAACGGCCCGCGAACGAGCATATGCTACCAAGCTCGCGTGGGCTAGCGTAAAGAAAACGATTGTTGGCTACTTGTTGACCATTGCTAATGGCTAGTTTTTACGCTTATAAAAAAAATTTAAGTTTGTGGATAATGCATGTGTTGAGCTTCATACATGCCTACCTTTTTTCACAATAAATTACATTTCAATTAGAAAGTTCGTGTATCATTCCCTTTTGTTTAATACAACATTAATAAATGAATTTTGTTTCCAAATAATTTATCTTTTCTTGCAAAAACACTTTAAATTAACTTTTTACACATGTGTAAAAACATTTTATTTCCGTATACGTTTGAATTTTTACGTGTAAATTGTGTTTTTGAGATTGTATTTTATTAATAAAGATACGTGTAAAAAGAATTTTTGAATTTGAATGGTTTTAGATGGCGTTCTCGCGGTTCGCACGAAATATAGGTGTTCTCAAATTAACTTTTGAGGTTGATTCGGCACTCGCAACAAGGTTTGAGGAATCTGTTGTGTCTAGTGCAGGTACAAGTAATCAAGAAGGCATGTCGAATGCCGAAGCAAGTGATGCTCCGAATGCCTAATCATGTCAAGAAGATAGCTACTATGTCAAGAAGATCAACAAGAAACTCGGTTGTTCCAAAACGATACGCTGATTTTGAGGTTGATAATCTGTCGAAGCTCACACATATGTTGACAGAAGACGATCACTTACTACTATCATCGACAGACGACGAACCAATCGTGTTTAAAGAAGCCATCAAAGATGATTGATGGAAGAGGGCGATGGAAGATGAAATAAAATCGATTGAGAAAAACAACACGTGGAAACTCGTTGAACCACCACCTAAGACAAAGCCGATTGGAGTCAAATGGGTTTTCATGATCAAGAATGACGCACAAGGACATGTGTCTAAGTTTAAAGCTCGCGTCGTTGCAAAAGGGTATGTTCAAAAATACGGGATTGACTACGAGGAGGTGTTTGCTCTAGTGGCTAGAATTGAAACTATTCGATTGTTAATTGCATTAGCTGCTAGCTACGGGTGGGAGGTTCACCATTTGGATGTAAAGCCAGCCTTCTTGCATGGCGAAGTAAAGGAAGACGTGTTTGTTACTCAACCGGAAGGTTTCATAAAAAAAGGACGAGAGTAGCATGTTTACAAACTTACAAAAGGCGGACATTCTCACAAAAGCATTGCCAAGAATAAAGTTTGTCGAGATGAGGGAACTTGTCGGTGTTACAAGATCAGGTGGGTGAGTGATAAAGTAATCTTGTATCGCAAAGTTCGGTAACTGGAATGACTTAGAGCATTCACAATAGAATCTTCATCCCCCATCCACTCACAACCACATATTACACTAAACCCCATTAAAGTCTCCCCCACTCATAACCACTTTCAACAAATATTAAAAAATAAATACAGTTTTTCTGTTTTCCTTAAAAGATTCCCAAAGAACCCAATATATACCGACACACTGTAGATTCCTCCCCATTTTCTTCACTCACAACCACTTCCAACTCCTCAAAAAATTATAGGGTTTTGTCACCCAAAAAAATAGGGTCTCTATTGTGAATGCTCTTAGTTTTCAAATCTTGTAATTTAGGTTTTAAAGATAGATTTCCTAGATAATTCAAAAGTTTCTTAATTAATGTTCCTTGGTGAACAAGGAATATAGGTTTTCTTGGTGAACAAGGAATATAGGCTTACAAATAAAGGGAGATTTTATAAGTCATGTATCATTCAATAATAAGAAACAAAGTTTGCCTTAATATTCGTGTGCTTTTGATATCGATTTTTAACATACAACAGTTTTGTCAACTAGTAGAGTTGTTTCCATTTGTTTATAGTTATTTAAGGGGTGGAATCAAAACATATAGGACCCTTAAATTTTACGTTAGAAAGTCATGGGTAACTAGTAACTACCAACTAAAAAAAACTAGTAACTACCAACTAGAAGAAAGCTAGAAGTAAAGAGATCAGTAGGCCTATTGGAGTGTTGAGTCCAAGTTGATAGCATGACCATATCCCCCCGCAATTTGCAGTTTGCAAATTGCACCCCTATCTTTATGGGCATGCATTTATCAACCGCTTTTCTAGATTATTAAATTCCAACACTATTTTATTAGTATTTTATCTCCAAAAAAGTCATTACATTACCAACATAACTTCACATGAAAAGAAAGGGCATTCATATGACAAAGTTCCAAGTTGGGTTCATCCTAGTTTTATATCCTTTTCTTCCACACCCCCTGCCTTACTTCTGCGGTTTTAGCTTTCATATTGGTTTTGCATCTTGTTTTTTATATTGCTCGTTTATTAAATATACCAGCATACTTGTACATTAATTCTGGTGAATAAAATTTAATTCAACTAAAAGAGAGGTAAAAAAAACACTAGATCATATATAAATTTTATACGATATATTACTTCTTGTATAGTCCCAGCTTTTGGTGACGCTTTGAAGGCTAAGCTGATGATTTTGGCAAAAGGTTGAGTTTTTTGTTTAATCTAATTTTGATTTCTAATATGGAATCAAGTTATTTTACAAAGTGTAACAAAAAATGAGAAGGGTGAGAATGATACAAAAAAAACACAGTAAATCATGAAATCTAACACAATGAGCCACAAAATATAACACAGTGCCGAAAAATATAACACAATGCTGAAGAAAAAAGACACATGAATTAAAAAAAATGACACAATGATGAAAATAATAAAAAGACACAATTCTACATAAAAGACACAATAAAACGTATATTCCAAAAACTACAAGCTAAAACCCCAAAAAACGAAGACCTAAAAACTAACATCGTAGGATTCGATGAGACGGTTTCAATACCGCTTAAATGAGTTCAACCGGAGTCTATTTGATACATTTCCTACAACTTCTTATTTTTTTTTACTGTGTATTTGATCCTAACCCTAATAATATGATATTTAGTTATTAAATAAACATGCAAAAGTTGTAAGTTGTAACAAAATTGATTTCGAAAATGTATTAAAAGTGGTATACATAAAGTCAACATACGGCTTTTATCTTTGTTAAAACTCTAGGCTTTGAACACATCCAAATACCACTTGGGGTTGTAATTTAATTATAGTTATTACTAGTCAAGTTAAGAAGAAGGGCAGCAGCCATCCATAAGAACCAAAAGATATTTGTAGTGAGGCATTTATATATATCCGCGACTGTGCTGGATAGGATCGCAATCAGTTTCTTTAGATACTTTGAACTGGGATTATGCATGTCACTATCATTAAATAACTATTTAATTATTTATTACATTATAATCGTGCATAGGATCTTGAACTAGTAACTTTTGAATACTGATCTGTTTATTCTTCATATTCGAGGAGTCATAGTTATGTCTTTGAATTTTCATAAGGTCTTACTATTTAGGTTGAGTTTCATTTGTATTATTCGGTTTAGCTATTTGTTAAAAAAAATTAGCTTGTAGGTGTTGAGTATCTTTTTTACATTAAGGATTTATAATTTTTTGTTATAATTCTAACTATAGTACTTAACTTTTTGAAAGGCAAATTAGCATGGTTTCTTAGTCAATACCATTATTATATAGTGATAGAGACATTGGTGGGCAATAATAGAAGACCTAGGGGATTCTGGGTTCCATTCATGAGCCAGACGGGTTTTACTGGGAATTTCATTGTCGTGCATACGGGGAGGTGGGTTACCGGGTTTTCCCCGGAATTGATGTTTGATAACTCGAGTACTCGCGGAGTGCTTGAATTTGTTGAAAGAGTGCTCCGGGAGTGTTTGGTTTTGATTTGATAGCCGTTCAAAAAAAAGCATGGTTTCTTTCAACTCCACTAACAAAATTTTATTGTATAAAAACAAATATATATCCTAAATATATAATTTAATATATATATATATATATATATGTGTGTGTGTGTGTGTGTAACTTTTTAAAAAAAATCAGGTCCATTTGAGGATCGGGCTCTGAGCCGATGACCACCCGACCATGCTCAGGGCCGACCCTGATCCCATTGGTAATTATAGCTTAACTATCATTTATCTTTTTAAATACAGTTATTTTAAATATCTCATATATGGATTTAAGTAAGAAGCATTTTAATTTAGGTTTTCTCCACTTTTAGCCGTTTTATGCCACAGTCAAAAGTCAATATTTGAGTAACTAATTACGAATTTGACAACAAATTAGGTGAGTGACCTATATGCAATCTTAAATCCACTGACTTTTTCTTGATAGATTTCATTATAAAGTGCCTACTCAACATTGTAGCATAGTGTAAATCAAAATCCGTATAACATCAAAACAGTATCTCATGCCTAATGATGAATAAAATGTTGACCAATGAATAAGCTATTTGAAATAATACTTTAAAAACAAAACAATATCTTATACGTTAATTAGTTGAGGTTCATGACAAAGTCGAGGACATGGTTGTCTCATTCCCAAAGTCGAGGATTCTCATATCCATGTCCTCGACCCATCCTTATTCAACACACAAATTCTCCAAATCGGTGTCGAATCCCATCATATGGGAACATTTTTATAATAAAATATCTAACTCACTAGTTGGTTAATAAAATATCTACTTTGATTTTTTTTTTCCACAATTAAGCTCCATCGTTGGTTGAGTAGCTAGCTATTCATGAAATACAAAGGCCAAGATCATGAAATAGGTTAATAATAATAATAAATCATAGGCGTAGTTTAAAAGATCCATATCGCAAGTAGGCGTAACGACAGTTACTCTAAAATGACACTTGTACCCCCAACCATATCAACCACATTCCAAACTGGTGTACGCTATTCCGCAGCCAAAATTTCCCAAATAAATATCCTTAATCATCACGTGCTCCCAATATTTCCGCCAATACTTATAATATTATTATTATTATTATTTCCTATACACAGTTCCATTTCCAACTTGCATTCCATTCTCCACACCCCCCCCCCCCCCCCCCCCCCCCCCCTATATATATATAAATATCAAATCTCCCAACCATCAATCAATCATCAACTTCAAATAACATTCACACTCACATTCACAAAACAAAAACATTCTTCCCTAACAAATACCAAATATTATTATTATTATTATGCCCATGGAGTGGGTTAGAGGCAAAACAATCGGTCACGGAAGCTTTGCTGCAGTCAGTTTAGCTAAACTCACAAACAATACTTCATGTCTTCCATCACTTATTGCAGTAAAATCATGTGGAGCATCTCATTCTTCATCATTAACAAACGAGCGAATAATCCTGGAGCAGCTAAACGATTGTCCTAATATTATTCGTTGTTTTGGCGACTCAATAACAGTAGAAAACGGTGAAAGGTTATATAATGTAGCATTAGAGTATGCTTCAGGTGGAGCTTTATCGGAAAAAGTACGGTCGCCGGAGAATAAAGTCCGTCGGTACACGAATTCAATACTTAAAGGGTTGAAGTATATTCATGAGAATAATATTGTGCACTGTGATATTAAAGTTCAAAATATTTTATTAGTGTCTGACGGCGTTAAGGAAACCGTTAAGATAGCTGATTTCGGGTTAGCGAAAAAGATAACGGCGGTTAAAACCGGTGGGGCGAAGTTTGAAATTAGGGGGACGCCGATGTATTTGTCGCCGGAGACGGTGACCGGCGGCGAGCAGGAGTCACCGGCGGATATATGGGCGTTAGGGTGTTTGGTGACTGAGTTGATTACCGGTAAACCGGTTTGGAACTGTGCTGACGTCAGCGGTTTGTTGATGAAAATTGGTGTGGGAACCGAAATACCGGAAATTCCCGGGAAAATATCGGACGAAGGGAAAGATTTTCTTGGAAAATGTTTTTTGAAAGATCCTAGGAAAAGATGGACGGCTGAGATGTTGTTAGATCATCCGTTTGTTAACGCGGGTGCATTGGAAGAAAAAGCAGTGGATCAGAGCTCTCCTAGGGACCCATTTGGGTTTGTGGATTGGGAATTGGAGCAATCGGGTTTAATGACGCCGGAATTTGGTTGTCGGGTCGGGTCAGAAGAGTTCGGGTTTGGGTTTGGATCCGGGTCTTCGGATATTGTGCCTGAAAGAAGGTTGGGGCAGTTGATGACAGAGCAGAAGCCTGATTGGTCGGTTTCTGATAGTTGGGTTAACGTGAGGTAGATGCTAGTGGTAGCAGATTCAAAGAACCGAGGGATGAATATTATTTTTTTTATAAAATTTTGATAGGGATTTTTTTTAATTGAGTGTAGTTGGAGGATGAATTGTTTAAGGTGTAAATACAGATAGATAGATGTATGTGAAACTGTACATACACATGACTTTGTTAATATATGACTTCTTTAACAATATATTCTTTGGGTTTTATTACAAACTCTAATTTTGCTTTTCTGATTTACATTTTTTTTTGTGTTAAAGTTTATGGCAACTATGATCATTGGAACTACAAGTTTTGTGTTAGACCAATCTAATTGTATGATCTCGAACGACTAACAATATATGAGTAAAGACTAAAGACCTTAACTTTGATACACTGTTATCCTAGATTTTTTTTTATTTTTTTTTTTGAACGGCAAATTTTTATATCACCTTATTTACACCTAACCTTGCATTTGCAAGGATTTGAACCCACAACCTCACATTTGTAAGGAGGGACACCATACCACTAGACCAAGAGGTCATGGGTGTTATCCTAGATTTTAAACTCTAGAAGTATACACGTCCTGTTTTAGCCTGGTTTAGGTTTTGTGATATTGTTTTAGTTATGTAGTCTTGAGTCTTGACTCATTTTTAACCTAATTTGGCAAATTTTGTTGATACATATTATGCTTCAAAAGAAAAACCTAATTATTTGATCAAAGAATCTTGATTTAAAAAAAAGAAAGAAAGAAAGAAAGAAAGAAAGAAAATTGTTTATTTTTTGGTTTTAAATATTAATTAAAAAGAGGTAGAGGTGTAGCTTGCAAGTATCATGTTAGGGTTTAAAGTTTTTAAAGCAAACCAAAGGATGAAAGCAATGATCTTTTTGCCACAAATTTGATGTCTTTTGCAGGACTGGATGGATCCTTTTATATATTTTTTAAATTGTCTTATTTTAATAGTTAAACAATATTCGGAGCACCTTGCTTTAGACTCATATTTACATTTTTCCACACAATTGTACGCTAAAAAGTTTTGAGATATTATTTAATATCAACTAACATTAAAATTGTTAAATTATTGTAAGTCTTTTAAGTTGGGTACAAACCCCAAATAAACGTATGTCCGCCCAATTTGGTCAAAAATTGTCGACGATATCCTATGCTATTATTCCACCTACGTCTTTGCCTAACAAGCGGTACTGGACGTTTTTTTTTTATTATTATTATTTTGTTGGTCTTACAATCCCAGTATCCCACACAATTTATTCTTGGCAAGCGCACTTCATTCCTTGTGTGCCCAAAGAAAAATAACTACAGCCCATTAAACTTGACTTGAATGGGCCTATTAGAGGAAACATGGAAATAAAAGTATCATTTATGGCCCTAAATAGCAACATAAGAGTGGAGTAAAAAAAAAAAAAATCCAGTGTAATATATATTTTATATATTCTGCTTTAAAAATCTTTAAAAAAACCCGAAAGTTTCACATATGATTCTTTATGATTGTAAGGTCTAAAATATATCTTTTCAATTTATAATAAAATTGAAATATTATTTCTTTCAAATGTATATCAGTCTTATTTATTAGGGGGACAGGGCGCTACCAGAATTGGTCACGGGTACCCCACTATCAGCACGGTAACACCGTCGTCACCTATGCTGGTAGTGGTCCCGTGAATCAAATTCAGGTGCTAGTCACCATGCTGGTTCACGGATTGTGGCACAAACTTTCACACAATTTTATTATTTTTTATTCTTTACTACAATAATTAAAATAAAAAAAATAAAATGGAAAGCAAAAACCAACGTCACGCGAACCCGGGTTTTTTCGAGCTGTATTCGTGTCCGCTGATGCGGGCGTCGCGTTGATTGAAGAATTTTTCCCGAACCAGAACCCATTTTTACACCCCCTCTGTGCGCGGGTAGTAGGTGTCAGGGTATAATGTAACACAAAGAATTTAATCTCTTCCATTTGGTTTCACCTTATAAAGTCATCCATTTTTCATCTCTCCACCAATGTGGAACAAACCAAACTCACATTCACTTATAAATTTCCAACATGGTACATGTTGTGGCCGTGATAATGTTGTGGTTTCATCTCCCTCTTGTCGATAATACCTCCACGAAAATAATAATAATATGGCTCTCGATATATCCTGGAAACTTGATTTTTTTTTTTCTCCTTTGATGGCCTTGAGTGACACAAAGTCACGATTTCATTATTATTATTATTATTATTATTATTATTATTATTATTATTATTATTATTATTATTATTATAAAGTCATGATTTTATTTTCTTTTTTTTATTATTATTATTATAATATTATAATATTATGTGTGAAAACAATTAATTGTTGGGTAAAGAATCAGTGGAGTGCTGCCTTCAAAAAATGGTTTCAATGAAGTGAATCAGTGAAGTCATGTGGCGGTACAAGATTGGTAGAAATCAGTGAAGTAAAAACATATTCAGTGGAGCACCCCTTTCCCCCTTATAGCGTTGAATTCTGAATTTGTATTTATTCATATTTAAAACTACAAAATCTCGTAATGTGACCTATACCAGCACCTTGCATAATTTAAACACTTCACCTCTCGAATAGATAGAAGATACCTTGCCAATGTACATGGTCGATCCTTTGTTTAATCTTTGTTTCAAATATTAGAAAAATAATAGTGAAAATGATTTTTAGCTAATTTTGGACTTAAATAATTGTATTTATATATGTGTTATATCAAAAACTAATTTCGGGTTTGTGTTCTACAATGTGACAGTATAACAAACCACACCATGTCTAAAATAGAGTTAGGATGAAAGAGATATTAATACTCGAAAGTTGTATGGTTTGAACAACCAAAGATGAGGAAAGTGGATTAAGTTTTGTCAACTTGTTCCACATAGGTGGGGATGACAAAACTTAGAGTGGTATATAAGGAGAGCACTCGTTATAAATTGTTTACATCGTGCCAAACATTAGTTGGGACCCTAAAGGGCAGCTGCACACGCTTGTGGGTAGGAGTTAGGTGCATTGTGGTGCTTTTATGGCGTACTTTGCATACTCGCATCACCACGAGCCAGCCGTCTTTGTATTTTTGACCGCGTACACGTGGTTTAGTACAAAGGTGTGGCGCGAACCTGTAGGTTCAGCCAATCGCATGGCGGGACACCATTTAGCATAGGCGGTTCTTTTATACCATTGTTTGGGAGCCTACTTCAACCCATACAATGATCTTTGTAAAAGACACACCATATCCTCCTTCCCTTTTTCTTCTAAATTGCCATGAAGTTGTCTTCACATCCAACTGCTCTAACTCCATATCAAACTTTGCAGTTAAAGACAATAATACCCTTATAGATGTATGTTTCACCACAGGAGAGAATGTCTCATTGTAATCCAAACTTTCTCTCTATGTGAACCCCTTAGCCACTAACCTGGCCGTGTATCTAGGTTTCTCAACCCCTTCAATGCCTTCTTTCAACTTATAAATCCACTTGCAAGGTATAACCTTCTGACCCTTCGGTCTTTCAACCAAACACCATGTTTTGTTTTGTTGTAAAGAGTTCATTTCATCTTTCATGGCCTCTTAACAATTTATCTGCATTTTCAGACATTGCTTCATTGAAAGTTAGTGGTTCAGTAGTACTTTTCATCTCAGCAGCTGTAACAACCCCAAATTTTGAGGAATACTCGCTTTGAGAAACGAGTATACGAGCCATGATATTAAAATCTATAAATACCTTTACTTTGTAGTAATAGTTATAAACGCGAGAAAAAGGAAGATTATATCTATATTATCTTATTAAGGAAGAGTGATGTACAACATGGTAATTTGCATTTCTATACAACTTAACAAGGAATATGTACAACATATTTAAGCAAAAAAATTAAGGGTATTATTGGCATAGTTGTGACAATTAAGACACTTAGGAGGGTAGATTAGTAAATTTAACATAATCCAATACCTCACATCCTAAAATCTTATCCCAATTATGCCCTTATGTCCAACTTTTAAAACACAAAATACAACCTAACCTATGATGCATCTTAAATGTGAGACCTTTCAACCCCTCATCTATATTATTATATATACTTCATTATAATCAATTTCTTGAATGCTAATAGTCTTTTCATAACCCCAAAAAAAATCTTAGAGCTAATTTCATGCTTTGAAACATTGTTTTATCTAAAAAATTTATGTCTTCCTTAGATGAGGAGAAAAAAAACAATGAGAAGTTAAGACACTTGCAAGATATGGTTCCCGGATGCTACACGGTATAAAGATACGAGTTAATCTTTATATACATATATACATTTTTTTCTACTTGTTCATATGTTCTTTGACAATTACAAAAATTTATCTTCATAATATATCATTGTTTTGCCCCATTTAAATTTAGTTATTTGCTATAGACAATGGGAATGCCAGTGATGTTGGATGTAATAATCAACTATGTTGGATCGTTGTAGAATCAAAATCTTGCACGTTACGTCCTTTGACACTAACCCAGTTAGATTTTAACATTAATACAAGGGTAAATTCGTCTTTCTACTCTTTTAGAGGCTATTTATGTAACTAACTTAAAGTTTTGAACAAAAATGGTAAAACACTCTTTCTCACTCTCTCCCTTCACTCTCCTTCTCTGTTTACACACACATCTGTATTGTTTCCAAACTCTCATACACATACAAACTTAGAGAGAGAGAGAGAGAGAGAGAGTGGACTAGAGAGATGGAAGACCGTAGGTCTCCGCCTTCGGCGGCCCTCCGGCGGAGCTCCGGCTGAGCAGACCACAACACCACCACACCCACGCCCTTCCAACTAACTATTACTATCAATTTAGAGGGAGAGAGAGATTCGATAGAGAGAGAGAGAGAGAGAGAGAGAACGAGAGACAGAGGACAGACAGAGAGAGAGAGAACGAGAGATAGAGGACAGAGAGAGAAAGCGTGGGAGAGAGAGAGGGACAGGCGGAAGAGGAAGGAGATGACGGTTGCTGTACTCATCGGTCAGATCTGGTCTCAAGGTGAAAACCCCTCTTTTCTGAATATTATGGTGATTGGTTATGGTTATGGAGATGGTGTTCATGGTGGTGGTTGGGCTAGGCCAGAGGTGGTTCCGGTGATACAGTTGGGTGTGGATTTTGCAGTTGTTTAGCGGATGGGAGAGATGGTGGTCGATTGGTGGGGGTGACGATGGTGGTCAGGTGGTTGTGGTCTCTCTATCTCCTCCTCTTTCTCTGTAAAGTGTGTGTACAGGGGAAGGGGGTGACGATGGTGGTCAGGTGGTTATGGTCTGATCTGTTTTGTATTAGGGTCAGGGTTTGGTTTCATAGAATGGAATGGAAGGGGTGGTGGTCGGGCAGGTGGTGGTGGTGGTCGGCGGCAGGTGGTGGTGGTCGTGAAGCAGGTGGTGGTTGGCGGCAGGTGATGGTAGGTTGTGGTGGTGGCAGGTATTAAGAGAGAGGGAGGGGGTTTTATATTAATTTTAAATTTTACATTTTGTACAAAACTTTAACTTAGTTACCAAAATAGGCCCTAGAATAGTAAAAAGACGATTTTACCCTTGTATTAGTGTTAAAATCTAACTGGGTTAGTGTCAAAGGACGTAACGTGCAAGATTTTAAAAGATAAAGGACAAAATCAATCAATTTTAAAGTTAAAGGACAGTCGTTGAAAAATGGTATAAACTTAAAGGACAAAACTTGTAATTCAGTCTTTAGTTTCTCTCCATGAAGCTTTCAAAAGCCAACATGTTCTATGACCTATTGACCTCAACTCTACTGAATTGGATGATATGGCCCCTATCAAGGTGACAGATGGCTTTACTAACTATCCTTGTTAAGAAGTTGTTATGTCGTTTCTATATTGATGTGTGAAGGGGGAAGTATGATCTTTGCACTAATTGTTTCAAACTCTGGGTAGCAATTAGCATTGTCTCTGTTGTTTTTTCATATGGCTCTATCTATTAAGACACCACCTTCATCTATTTAAACACCCCCACCACCTATATCTACATATTGGGCAATATCCAACGTGTTGGCGGTCCCTACAAGTCAACTCCTACAGTTTTTGTCTTTTAGCGTGGTGACTATTCACATACATAACTTACATATCTTTCAATGTTTATAGTAAATAAATTACATCATATATTATGTATTTATATCTTCTTTTTAAATTTATGTGGTTGCAGGATAGTATGATGTGACACTTCTGCACACAAATGAATATGTAGGCTTGAAGTTTGCCAACACACCCAACCCATGACACGTTTCGACCCATTAAAGTGAGCGATATATGTAGGCTTGACGTTTATACAAGCAAATATGGTATAGATACTTCATGAGCAACGTCATCATCTTCCACGATGGTTTTTGTTTTCTCTGCTACTATAAGCTTCTAGGAATAGAATTTAAGTTTCTGATCTCACGAAGTCACCAATTGTTTACATATCCAAAAGAAGACAAGTTCTTATCAGTCGATTTGGTAGTTTTAACTATATTGATTACTAATTTGTTTGGTCCAATATATTTGTTACGGCGCTTGTCAGACTAATATAAAACGAGAGTATCTATGCAAATCATTGACTCCGCTGCATCTCGCGGGTGCCCTAAAATAATAGAAATATGTTGAACTGCATTTTAGTAATTACATCACTTCCACTACAATCTTATGGTCATTAAGAGATACAACATCACTTCACTACGCTAAGCACCGCTCTACGATGGCATACTTATCTGCCTTCGAGATACATAAAAGGGTCCCACCGAAAGACGTGGGCCAATCTAAGGGTGTTGCAAGGAATAGTACTACCTATTGTGATGTACCGTTTAAAATATTCAGAAGATATACTTATGAGTTTCAGCTTTTAATAACATATAATTTATACATCGTTGTTTTCTACTTCATCATAACGAATAACCAACAAACACGATGCACGAGAGGCAAAACAGATGCACCCGTCACAACGCGCGGGCATTCCTACTAGTTTTATATATTATTAAACAGGTAAGTAACAGATAACATGACTATTGGAGACGTGAGATCTAGATGAGTAATTAGTCTCATAGGAGACTGTTTAGTAATAATATAGTACATTATATTATATTTGACCCTCCTCCGTTTTGTAACATCCCGAAAATCCATTCCGCTTAATTACGCTAGTAGGCGTGAATAAGAAATGACAAAACGAATTAAATAGTAGAATGAGCCTTTTATGGATAATAAAACCGGATGATACGAATGTGGGTTATGTTCTAATATGAAAATTTACCTAGTGAAAGTAATTATCTTTATCATGGGGAGATAACACTAGAAAGAAACTTGCATAGTTAAGGTTTTGATAATAAATGGCTTTGGGGTAAACTTGAGGGACTTGTGGTGTAAATATGCCACAAAACAAAATGCCCAAACACACCCCATTTGCGGGAAAACGAATTCAGCCCCAAAGAGGGCATTCTTGAGCCTTAACCCAAACCCTAAGTCCCCTAAGTTGAAGAATTAATGCAAGATGTTGATGTAAGAGATGAATGGTGTATTCTAGAGGGTAAATCTTCAAGGATTGAGCTTTGGTAAGAAACCTAATCCCTAAATTCGTGTAGTGTTCGAACCCTACATGTGGGTTTTGAGCAAAACATGTTAAATTCGTATTATTGCTTGATTGTAAGTGATATTGATCATCTCCAATGGTTTAGAGATGAGCTAATCACTAGAGGTTGCTTGTTTGCAAAAGATGATGATATTGGGTTTTCATTAGAACCTTGATGTTGCTAAATTAGTTGTAAATCCATGTAATTGTAGGAATAATGTGTAGTTGATGATATGCATGTGAAAAATTGGTCATGATTGAAGGTGATTATGCGTTTTGGTGGAATGCGTGTATTAGGAGCTTGTACGTTGAGCTTAGAAGGTTGTACGCACACCATGTGTTTGATGCAATGTCTAGATGAGTATGATGTATGAATTTGTATGCAAGACTTGACAAATATGAAAGTAATGTGATAATAGATACAATTGATAGTAGGTTAACATGAGGATTGTGTTTTAGATAGTATTCATGTGAGAATTTAGTTGATTGTATGATTTGGTAAGAAGTATGCATAGTAGCATGTATACTATGCTTAAGTGATATGATGCACACCATGTGTTGGATTAATTGGTGAGATGAATGATCTTGTATGTTAATGAGATATAAATATGATATTTAGGGTGAATTCCATACAACCTAGTATGTTAATATGGATGTATGTGTGCAAAAAGGAAGTTTATATAGTTGAAAGTTGACTTTCTGGAAAGTCAACTGAAGTGGAAATAACATGGTAAGTTTTGTAGCATGATTGTGAAATTGGGGATTTCGTGAGAGACACATTAGCTTGGTTATGTGACATATACGATGTTAAGTTAATTTCTCGAATTATGAATCAAAAAGGGTGTGGAACTATGTCTTATGTATGTTATAAATTGACCTATGCAAGTCAATGTGATATATGAGTTGGATATGATGGGTTATGAATGAACATGTATGCTAACAATGATGTGAACATGATGATATGAAAGGATAGAAATGATGGACTCAAGCATGGGAGGCTAATGGGTCAAGATGAAGCAAGTAAACAAGCATGAACTTGGAGAACTTAAGGTAAGTGATTCTTACTCCATTTAGGATAATGAATCTTAACATGTAATTATGTGTGCAAATAGAATGGGAATCATGAAATGATGGAACGTTAGTAAGGATGATAAGGCATGTTTTGGAACTTATAATGGTTAAAACGTGGCTTCGGTTGGATCGGCGCGGGATGGTTCAAGAAAGAATGGAAAGGAGAAACAAGAGGGTGGACTTCAGAGTCCACCGTAAGCTACGGTTCCACCGTAGCTTACGGTGGCCCCTGCACCCATTTTCCACTGTAAGCCATTAGAGAACTGGCGTGGGATTTTGGGGGTCCACCGTAAGTTACGGTGGGACCTGGAACCTTATATTTTTGTTGTTGTTTATTTTATCGTACGTTGATGTTTCGCTTATGTGCGCGACCCGTAATTGCGTTTAACGCATCAAATAACATTGTAGGACCTTGTGTATGTTATATAAGGGTGTAGCAAGTAATAGGAACGTCGGATTTACAAATATGATTCTAGTACGGGATGATACATGTGCATGTAGCCTAGTTGATACGTTGTTTGATGGTATCAAATACGGTAAGTAGATTTTCATGCTCATGTAGATTGAAAATGTGATGTATACATGGGTACTCATACTCGGGTTTGAGTGAGGGTTTCATGTATGTAAGGTTGGTAATTATGTGTAGATTGAGTATAGGATTGGAACGTCATATTTTCTTAGAGAATAGCGAAGAAAAGGTAACATGACGGGTCAAAGTAAGTTATAGGAGGGAATTGTATGCTTGTATGAATTGTGGGATTATATGAGGGAATTGTATGCATGTATGAATTGTGGGATATATGAGGAAATTGTATGCTTGTTTGAAATTGTGGGGTTATTAACCTTTGTTATGAGATTGGTAATGAAGGTGCAGGTATGAAAATATGAATGCATGAGACTTGCAGGTTCGGTTCGGGGTACCACACCCGAACTGGCAAAAAGGCGTTGGAACGAGATCATGGAGTATCAATGGATATCATTTCCGCATTATGAGTAATGTGCATTAAGTCACTAAATGAACTAACGAAACGGTTATTTGGTGATCGCAGGTTGTCTTATCTACCTAACAAAGTAAGGGAAGGATGAAGATCGAGTGAGGGAGCGGATTGTACGTGGTCACAGTCATATAACTACATAAATATGAGTTAAGTTGGATGTAATAGGAAACAATAAAAGATGTAACACCAAAGTACCTCTTAGATATGTTTTCCAAACCTTCGAGAATGTTCTATTAAGCAAGAAATTTTCTAGTCCGGATTTTCCGCTGTATATTTTGAGTAAAACGGTTTAGGGTGTTACACGTTTTGAATGAAACTTAGGTCAGATCGTAGAAAAAAATTTAACTCATCTTAATAGTACATTGGAAAGTTTATAAAATGTTATCGATTAAAAGTTATACGAGAAAAACCAGTTGAAACAACAACAACAACAACATCATCAACAACTAACAATAATAATAATAATAATAATAATAAACTAAAAATGGTGCATGTGTGCAGTGGACGTATGAGTAGGGCTGGCAATAGGTAACCTATATAAGACACGATTAGACTTGTTAACTAAAAATTACACTATGTGAAATTTTACTTTTTTTAAAAATATATAGAATTAGGATGATATGATTCATCATATCTCTTTGTTGGTACATAAAACATATAATTGTGTTATAAACATACGATATAAAGTAGTTAAAAAAATTATGTTCAAGTTTAGAACTTATGTTGTTCGCGTCGTCAGTGACATCTTAAACCTGTTAAGACACGATTTGTCAGCCCTACGTATGAGTTGAAAACTAAATAACAAAACATAATATAATAACAATGATAATACAAAAGCACGTAGTATGCATGTACATGCGAGAATAAGATGTATATCTTCATACGAAGATTTGTTTTCGAAGTAACACCGACATAAAGTCGGTTGGTACAATAACTCAAGCCGCCATATTCCATATGTGGCTTATAAATAGGAGTTTCGTTTTTGTAAAGTAATATTCACCTCTACTTTTCCATTGATAATTGTCTCTTATAAATAATACAACCATCTCCACTAATTGTGGAGGAGAATAATTATCACTTAATTACATTTAAAGAGTTTACAAATATAGATTATTCTATTACGCCCCCGCAGTTGAAACGTCGGGAGGGCCGATGTTGAGACTGGTCCGAAAATCATCGAAGAGAACTTGCGGGAGGCCTTTTGTGAAAATGTCAGCAATCTGATGACGAGATGGGACATGCAAAACTCGAATGTGCCCGCGTTGAACCTGTTCGCGAACAAAGTGGATATCCAGTTCGATATGTTTTGTGTGTTGATGTTGAACCGGGTTTCCTGAAAGGTAAACTGCACTGACATTGTCACAATACACTAATGTAGCCCGAGATAAAGGATGATGAAGCTCAAGGAGGAGATTACGCAGCCAGCAGATATCAGCAACTACGTTTGCAACGCCTCGGTACTCGGCTTCAGCGCTGGACCTGGAAATGGTGGACTGTCTTTTTGAAGACCAGGATATCAGATTATCTCCCAGATAGACACAATAACCGGATGTGGAGCGACGAGTGTCAGGGTAGCCAGCCCAGTCGGCATCTGTATAGGCCACGAGTGATAGATTTGGAGCTGGACCTAGGCGGAGACCGTGATCAGCAGTACCTTGGAGGTATCTAATAATGCGCTTTAATGCATTCCAGTGATCCAGCCGGGGTGCGTGCATATGCATGCATATCTGCTGTACCGCATAAGAGATGTCTGGTCTGGTGAAAGTGAGATACTGTAGAGCACCAGCGAGACTGCGGTAAGTGGACGGGTCATCATGGAGAGGCCCGGAGTCAGCAGGGAGTTTGGACTGAGTGTCGACCGGTGTGTGAACAGGCTTGCAAGAGTCCATGGAGGCCCGATGTATTATGTCCTGAATGTATGCCTGCTGAGAAAGGAACATACTGTTTCCCGTCCTAGTAACATGAATGCCCAAAAAATAGGAAAGAGGGCCCAAGTCTTTCATTGTGAATTCACCTGACAATGTCTGAACTAATCTGGTCCGAAGAGATGTAGTGGAAGTGGTGAGGATGATGTCGTCAACGTAGATGAGGAGATAAGCCGTGTCACGACCATCATGATAAATGAACAGAGAGTTGTCTGACTTGCTTTGACGGAACCCTTGTAGAGTGACAAAATCGGTGAATCGCTGGTACCAAGCACGAGGAGCCTGTTTCAAACCGTATAGAGACTTGCGAAGACGGCAGACATGGTCTGGAAAATCCCGGTGTCTGAAGCCCATAGGCTGATGCATGTAGACGGTTTCTTCCAAGTTGCCATGAAGGAATGCATTTGTAACGTCTAACTGGTGAATGGGCCAGGATTTGGATAGAGCCAATGAAAGAACAAGCCATATGGTAGATGGCTTGACGACTGGACTAAAAGTTTCACCACAGTCGATGCCCGGTTGTTGTTTTTCGACCATCACATACCAAGCGTGCTTTATACCGCTCCAAACTGCCATCCGACCTGTATTTATGTTTAAACAACCACATGCTACGTATAATATTCATGCCAGGTGTCCTAGGTACAAGTTCCCAGGTCTTGTTTTTAATAAGTGCACTAAATTCAGTGGACATGGCATTATACCATTCTGGAGAGGACAAGGCAACCTGTGGGTTTTTCGGGACAGGGACGATGGTAGAGGTATGTAGGTTGAGTATGTGTTTGGGCTTGGAGATGCCACTCATGGATCTTGTGTGAATGGATCGAGTTGTGGGCTGAGGTGGTGGAGGAGGGGGAGGGACTGGTGAATGGGCCTGGGCCGGGGAAGTGGACTCATGAGCTGAAGATGAGTTAGGGGGGTTTGGGTTATGGGCCGTAGGTGGTGATGTGTGAGGGGGGGAGAGTTAGCGTTTTGGGCTGTGGATAAAGATGGGGATTGGGCCGAAGGATTGGTAGGTGGGGCGATGGGAGAATTTGGGTTAATGGTTTCTGTGTTGTGTGGGTTTGGCGAGGGGACTGAATTGAGGTTAGGAGATTGTGAGGGAGGTGTGGTGTTTGGCTGTGGGGGGTTTTTGTTGCGGTGTAAATAATCCCAAACAAGAGGATTAATGGTGGGGTTGAGGAATTCGTAAGAGGGTGGTTTGGTTGGAGATTGGATAGTGTAGGGAAAAATTAATTCCTCAAAGTGTACGTGTCTAGAGATAGTAATTTGATGAGTAATAAGGTCTAGACACTTATACCCACGGTGATTTGTGGGGTACTCGAGGAAGACACATGGGTGAGAACGGTAGTTAAGTTTGTTGATTGTGGTATGGGGGTGTAGGGGGTAACAAAGGCACCCGAAGACACGAAGATGATCGTATTCCGGTATGCAATTGTAAAGGAGGGTGGTTGGGGATTTGTAGTTGTGGAGTTTGCTAGGTAGGATGTTTAGTAAGTAGGTGGAGGTTTCAAGGGCATGATGCCACAAGTTGGGGGGAAGTGAGGCTTGGGCAAGGAGGGTTCGAATCATATTGTTAATGGTGCGGATTTTGCGTTCCGCCTTGCCATTTTGGGAAGAGGTGTGGGGACACGAGAAACGAAATTGCATGCCGTTATGATTACAAAAATTGTAAAAATGTTGATTGGCATATTCTTTCCCATTGTCACATTGAAATTGTTTTATTTTTGTAGAAAATTGGGTGTGAATGAAATTGTGAAAGGTGGCAAAGGTGTCAAACACGTGGGATTTATTTGATAGGGGGAAGGTCCATAAAAAATTAGTAAAGTCATCTAAAAATAAGATGTAGTATTTATGGCCACCAGTACTAAGTACGGGGGATGTCCATAAGTCGCTGTGTACAATATCAAAGGCAGAATGAGTATCATTTACAGAATCATAAAATGGCAATCTAATGCTTTTACCAAAAATGCAAGGTTCACAATGTGATTTATTAAATTTTGCATAATCAACAAAAGAGGAAAGTTTCAAAGACTGTAAAATATTATTGCCGGGATGACCCAATCTTTGGTGCCAACGATCTTGAGACACAGCAACAAACGTGGATGGTTGAGTGGACTTGAGTGGGAGAGGTTCAGTCAATGGATAGAGGTCCCCAGTGCTATTGCATCGTAGGATAGGAGCCCGTGTTTGGAGATCCTTCACAAGAAAGCCAAAAGGATCAAATTCAATAGACACTAAGTTATCGGTGGTAAGGCGACGTACAGAAATAAGAGATTTGATAATATTGGGTGCAAACAAGACATTATTAAGTTTTAGGGGGGAATGGTGGGGGTAGGACTTGGTTGCCTTGGGCCAATACAGGGATGGTCATGCCATTACCAACAATAATATTTTTATTAGTGCATTTATTAAAAGTAGACGAGGAGTATATACCTTGGGCGTTTGCAGAATGAGAGGAAGCACCCGTATCCATCAAGCCATGATCC
Organism: Ambrosia x helenae; assembly: GCA_030844895.1. Lineage (NCBI taxonomy): Eukaryota > Viridiplantae > Streptophyta > Magnoliopsida > Asterales > Asteraceae > Ambrosia > Ambrosia x helenae. The sequence goes on from CM061226.1 coordinate 15,034,996, forward strand.
GGTTGGTTGAGAGCAAGGGAGTAAAGGGCTTGTTCGATGTCGGTTGGAGAATAGCTAGTATGATGGGCCTGGTCGGGGCGGGAGCCAAGAATACCTTGTGAGTTTTTGTTGTTGGGCCTAGTAGGGTAAGGGCATGGGGGTTGGGTTCGGTTCTGTTGGGCCGTGGTATTTGTGTTTTGGTGGGCCGAAGAGTTGTGGTTAAGGGCAGTGGCCCACTGTGATGTAGTCCAAGAGGTTGGAAAGACTATGTAGGGATGGTTTAAGGTATTTGGCTGCTGAGAGTTTTGAGAGGAACGGTTTGAAGGGTTTCTGACGGACCGTCTACCGCGGCTGCCACGGCCACGAGTGGGGTTGTTAGGGTGGTTTGCGGCTGGTGTGTTGGCCGAGTATGATGGAGCGGTGGAGTTGGTGGTGTGAAGGGCTGTGGCGGCGGACTGAGAAGCTCGAGCGGCATGCCGTTTCTTCTTGTTTTCTTCTTGGGTCAGTCGCGAACGAACATCATGAAAATCCGGTAGAGGGTCCTGGTTTTGAAGGACTGTGGATATGCTATCGTAGGACTCGGTCAGACCCGTCAAAACTTGAAGAACTAACATTCGGTTGTCAATCGGAGAGCCGAGACTCGCAAGTTGATCAGCCAATTGTTTCGCTCTTTGACAGTACTCGTCCATAGACGCAAAGTTATCAAGGTATAAATGGGTAAATTCTTGGCTCAGAAAAATCGCCCGAGTGGTTTTGTTGTCGTTGAACTCGCTTTCTACAGCCAACCAGGCATCGTATGCAGATTGGTCGGGGGTTAGAATGGTGTGTAGCAAGGGTTGAGAGATTGTAGCATAAATCCATTGCCGAACGATCGCGTCAAGACGAGACCACAGACCTTCGGAGGCGAGCAGGTCTGCTTCGGCTTTGGCTGTGGCCACCGGATCAGAAGAGGTGGGTGATGGGTTGGTGACCTGCTTGGGTGCGAGATGGTGGAGAACTTCGTACGCTTGGCAGTGGACTCGGAAGAGTGTCTGCCAAGTCGTTAAAGTGAGTCGAATCCTTCTCCAAGATTATAGGTATGTGGGCTTTAATGTTTGTTACGGTTAATGCCGGGTGAAGGTGTTGAGTTTCCATGGGGAATAGATAAATAAGGAGGGTAGAACAGAGTAAAGGGGGGATGTTGCTGTCACACCCCCAAAATCCACTTGCGGAGTTTTACCGCGAGGTGCATGACAAACCAGGATCCAAACCAACGATCACAATAAACAAGTCTAAATGAATATAAATGCAATTTCAAAACATAGTTTAAAATCCCGTTTATAGCGGAAGCTTATTCAAAATAGTATCTCAACAATGAAACAATAGTTCAACGTTTATAAGACCATGCAACCCTAGTTAGACGCCGTGCAGACGCGTGCGCCCTAGTCCAGTCATGCTACCTTAGCGACCTGAGAAAACATGTAAAAGTTTACGTCAGCACAAAAATGCTGGTGAGTTTACAGGTTTTGTATCCAAGTACCAAGTCCACTTGTCCATACTATAACATATCGAAAACCAGTATACACTAGCTAGGCGTACGTTATGTTACTACCACGATTGGAAAACCATTACTAACTCGAATACCAGATGTTATGCCCGAAAAGTACCAGTTGTTCCTGTTGTTCCTGTTTGAGACAATATGCACTCGCCCGGCCCTCCAAGCCGACGAGCGCGGTTGGTCACTCCCAATAGCGCTATTCACATTTCCCCGTTGTGCAAACCCGCACATTCATGGTTCCCCCCGGGACTTCCAAAGATCGTGTAGTACACAATAGAAACCCATAGTATGACAGTAGTTACCAAATAATAATTTTAACACATGTTTTCTCCCCCGAAAGTATGAAACCAGTTTAAAAGAGGGGCCGTAAACTCACCTTAAGTTGCGTTACTCCTTAACCCGAGTAAACTCAGCTGCTATGCTAGTCCCGTAAAGCGGCGACCTAACATATGACAGTTACAAGTACTTAGACTAATAACCCGCAGGTTAATTAGTCCCTAGATGTCCAGACCATAACCAAGTTCGTTTGAAAACACCGTGACTGTTTAACTGACCCAAAGTACGAGACTCGACATCCCATTGGTGACCCGAGACTCCCGTGTTATGTTTACGCTCTTAAACAGACAATCATGCAATCACACTTAACATACGTTAACGCACAACAAGTTATAGCACATAGTTCACGTATCACCGAATTACATCCAAACATATGTTACCAAGTTATCATATATGTTACGAGGTTCCTAGCATGTTACTACATGTCAAATCAGGTCTCGGAATGCTAATTTACACTTACAACAGTAGTACACGCGATTAGGAAACGTAAACTAGCATTTAGGACTGATTGCATATAAGTTCATGTGATTAGGGCTGATTGCATATAAGTTCATGTGATTAGGGCTGATTGCATATAAGTTCACGTGATTAGGGCTGATCGCATGTAAGTTCATGCGATTTGGGGCTGATCGCATGTATGTTCATGCGATTTGGCCCTGATTGCATGTAAAACTGGCGATTAGCAATCCTAATCGCCTGTAACCTTGCTGTTCCAGTTTTTCGCGCGTTTAACGCTCTAAATCAGATCCAGAACGTGTGTAACTACCCAATATCATCCCAAACACTATCCTAAACATGTTTCAACCAAAACCCTTCGTTTTGCCTCGTATTATCAGCCCTGCATGCAATCACGTAATCCAAACACCATACACATAGCATGCAATCATCATACTAACATGCATAACAATAACCATAATAATCAATTACTCAGATATCATCATCATCATAACATTAATATTATTCTGATTTAACCTAAAAACATGTTAATCCATCATTATGAATCATAAAAACCCTAGCTTTCTAATCATAAACACCCATAACACATGTATACTAGTTATAATCCGATTAACAACCCTTATTAACGATTTTCAGAAAGCTTTTTCGTTTTAGAACAGGTCTGGACCATTAGGGATTGATTAAAAACGTTTATAAAGATTCATGGATGGAACCCAAACCTTAGAATTGTGAAAGAATGAAAGATTATGCTTGAATCCTTGTGTTTTGATCAAAAATCGCGTTTCAGAGGTTGTGTGTGTGTTGGGGCAGGTTATGGGACGACTAGGGTTTGTATAATGAAGTTTATGAGGTCAAGTATGGTATTTATAGTCGTTTTTAGTTGTCCAGCACGTAACATGCGATTATGCAGCTTTACACGCAATCAGGAAGCCTAATCGCATGTAAGTTCATGCGATTGGGGCCTAATCGCATGAACAGTCATGCGATCAGTCCCCCTAATCGCCCCTAAGGTCCCCAGTCGCCCCTCCTATAGGCGATTGGGCTATCCTGATCGCCTATAGGGGCCTGTTTCGTGTGTTTTGCGCGTTAAACCCCGTTTTAACATATGTTAACACATATTAACGTACCGACAAGTCACATAATGATTGTAAACACATAACACAAGTAAATACACATATTCACACTCGTTCACCAATTCCCGGGACTCGAGACTCGTATGTTCCGTATGCCCTGACGATCCTACAAATCGTCACCGTTTGCATACTTGGTTAAGGACTGACATCTAATGAACCTCTAGACCAACATCCAATGATCCTCTAGACTAAACCGATAGTTCCCGAACCATAACCCGACTTAACTAACCCAGTTAAGTACAATATACGCGTAACTCGCTAAGGTAGACTTTTATCTATACAACGTTGTTAACCAGAATTTGCCGGGTGTCACATCATCCCCACGTTAAAAGAATTTTCGTCCCGAAAATTGCACAAGTACCAAAAAGAACAAAAGAAGTAACGAAGGAAATAAACAAAAGATAGGAACCAAAAGAGAGATTTACCCGAGTTGTCACATCATCCCCACGTTAAAAGGAATCTCGCCCCGAGATTCATTCAGCTGCAGAAGAGACATATCTCGACTCGAACGCTTCCTTAGGAAAGAGATGAGGATATTTAGACTTCATCTGATCCTCCCGTTCCCACGTATATTCCGGTCCCCGGTTCGAGTTCCACCGAACCTTAACGATACGAATCTTGCTGTGACGTAGGCTACGAATCTTGTAATCAAGGATCTCCACAGGTTCTTCCACAATCCGAAGACGATCATCAACCTTGATCTCTTCTAGTGGAACGATGAGAGACTCGTCAGCCAGACACTTCTTCAAGTTTGACACGTGAAAGACGTTATGTACGTTACCGAGCTCCGTCGGTAAATCAAGACGATATGCCACCGGTCCAATCCGTTCCAGGATCGTAAATGGTCCGACATATCGTGGGTTGAGTTTGCCACGCTTCCCAAAGCGTATGACGCCCTTCCACGGTGAGACTTTTAGAAGTACTTTGTCATTGACTTGGAATTCCAATGGTTTGCGACGCTGATCGGCATAACTCTTTTGCCGGTCCCGTGCCGCTGCCAACCGGTTACGAATCTGTACGATATTTTCCGAAGTTTCGTACACTAGTTCAGGCCCAGTGAGTTGACTCTCACCCACTTCAGCCCAACAAAGAGGAGAACGACATTTCCGTCCGTACAGTGCTTCGAACGGAGCCGCCTTGATGCTCGTGTGATAACTGTTATTGTACGAGAATTCTACTAACGGCAGATGAGCTTCCCAACCCTTGCCAAAATCGATCACACATGCCCGCAGCATGTCTTCTAAAGTTTGAATCGTACGCTCACTCTGACCGTCAGTCTGTGGATGATAAGCCGTACTCATGTCTAGTTGGGTACCCAAAGCCTTGTGCAAATACTTCCAGAAGTGAGAAGTAAAATGGGAGTCACGATCCGAGATAATAGAAACTGGTACCCCGTGCTTAGAAACAACTTCCTTCAAATAAAGACGAGCCAAACGATCCATGGTGTCGGTCTCCTTAATAGCAAGAAAATGAGCTGATTTCGTCAACCGATCGACAATCACCCATATCTTGTCATTCCCGCTTGGTGATTTAGGAAGTTGTGTGACAAAATCCATAGTAATTCGTTCCCATTTCCATTCCGGAATTTCAGGTTGTTGCAAGAGACCCGACGGTTTCTGGTATTCCACCTTGACCTTAGCACAGGTCAAGCATTTGCTCACGTATGAGGCTATGTCCGACCTCATGTTTGGCCACCAGTAAAGCACCCTCAGATCTTGGTACATCTTATCCGAACCAGGATGGATAGAATACCGGGACTTATGAGCTTCATCAAGGACAAGCTCCCGTAGTCCCCCGAATAAAGGAACCCATATGCGTTCTGCGAAGTAGTGCAGGCCATCAGGCCTTCGCTCGAGGTGCTTGTCGGCACCGTGCATAGTTTCAGCTTTAAGGTTTTCCTCCTTCAAAGCTTCTAACTGGGCAGAACGGAGTTGATCAGGTAGTGATGAATGAATAGTGAGCTGCAACGCCCGAACGCGACGAGGTTTAATAGATTCCTTCCTGCTCAAGGCGTCTGCTACAACATTCGCCTTGCCAGGATGGTACTTAATAGCACAATCATAGTCGTTCAGAAGTTCAATCCAACGACGCTGCCGTATGTTCAAATGTTGTTGGTCGAAAATATGTTGGAGACTCTTGTGATCGGTGTAGATGGTGCATTTGGTACCGTACAAGTAATGTCTCCAAATTTTCAACGCGAAAACCACGGCACCCAACTCCAAGTCATGGGTGGTGTAGTTCTTCTCGTGCACCTTGAGTTGACGAGAAGCATACGCAATCACTTTCTCGCGTTGCATCAACACGCAACCGAGACCATGAATAGAAGCATCACAGTAAACAACAAAATCATCAGGGCCCTCAGGTAAAGACAAAATAGGAACATAACACAGTTTAGACTTCAGTTCTTCAAACGCTGACTCTTGTGGTTCACCCCAGTCGAATTTCCTATCTTTCTGCGTGAGAGTGGTCAGGGGTTGAGCGATCTTCGAGAACCCCTGAATGAAACGACGATAGTAGCCCGCAAGGCCTAGGAATTGCCGCACCTCAGTTGGCGTCTTTGGTGCTCCCCAGTCCTTGATCGCTTCGATCTTAGCTGGATCGACATGAATTCCTAGTTCATTAACCACATGTCCTAGGAACTGAACTTCGCGTAACCAAAAGTCACACTTTGAGAACTTGGCGTAAAGTTGTTCCCGTCGCAAGAGTTCCAAAACTAGCCGCAGATGTTCCCCGTGTTCGGTCTCGTTCTTAGAGTAGATCAGAATGTCATCAATAAACACAATGACGAATTTGTCAAGATATGGTTTACAGACGCGGTTCATCAAGTCCATGAAAACCGCCGGTGCGTTTGTGAGACCGAAAGGCATGACCAAGAATTCGAAATGGCCATAACGTGTACGAAAGGCAGTCTTTGCAACGTCAGCCTCCCTGACGCGCAGCTGGTGATAACCGGACCTCAAGTCGATCTTGGAATAATAACTAGAACCCTGAAGCTGGTCGAATAGATCATCAATACGTGGAAGAGGATAACGGTTCTTGACGGTCAATTTGTTCAGTTCCCTGTAGTCTACACACAATCGGAAACTTCCATCCTTCTTCTTAACAAATAAGATCGGGGCTCCCAAAGGGGAAGAACTTGGTCGGATGAAACCCTTGTCCAAGAGTTCCTGTAACTGACTAGACAATTCCTGCATCTCGGGAGGTGCAAGACGGTAGGGGGCCCGAGCAATAGGAGCAGCCCCTGGTACAAGATCAATACCGAACTCGACTTGACGATGAGGAGGAAGACCAGATAAATCCTCGGGAAAAACATCAGGAAACTCGCGTACCACCGGAATGTCGTTGATCTTCTTCTCATCACTAGAGGAAACAGATAAAAGCGCCAAAACGGCTGGATAACCCTTTCGAAGACACTTAAGGGCTTTCATGCTAGAGATGATGTTTAGCGGAACACCACCCTTGATACCGTACACAGAAAGGAATTCTCCATCAGGGAGAGGAATCCGAATAACCTTATCGTAACAGACAATCTCCGCGCGATACAAAGATAACCAATCCATTCCTACCACAACGTCAAAACTACCCAAAGGTACCGGCATAAGGTCGATGGGGAACGATAAACCCGACAACTCTAATTGACACTCCCGAAGGACACTAGTAGCTTCAATCGTTTTCCCGTCAGCCAACTCAATAATATACTTGGTCTCTAATGGTACGGGTACTACATCTAGCAGTCGACTAACATCCATGGATACAAAACTCTTGTCGGCACCAGAATCAAATAACACGCTAACAGAACGATTATTGAGAAGAAACGTACCGGTGACTGTGTCAGGGTCCTGTCTAGCCTCAGCGGCTCCAATGACGAAGGCACGTGCATTTCTGCCGCCGCCCCCGTTGTTCCCATTACCGTTGTTCCCACCCTGCTTCAGTTTTGGGCAATCCTTCTTGTAATGCCCAGTGTCACCACAGTTGTAGCATCCTTGTTTTCCTGTAGTCCCCTGAGTGGTCGAAGCTGAGTTAGTAGTCGGGGCCTGGGTCGATGGAAGTGTAACCCGACAATCTTTAGCATAATGCCCAATTCGCTGGCAGCGGTGACAACGGTTACTGTCGCAGTTCCCTTGATGATGGCGTCCACACTTGTTGCATTTGGGCAGTTTTCCCGCATAACCACCCTGCTTGTTACCCGAAGAAGAAGAACCCCCATTATCAAACCTCTTACCCTGCTGTGCTGGCCCAGATCCCTTCCCGTCATTTTCCCACTTGCGCTTGTTGCTCTCTGGGGCCTTAACAGTCGAACCCTTCGCAGGCAAAATACCCTCATTCACCTTTAAGTTGGTCATCCTATGGGCCGATCGAACCACCTCTGCGTATGTAGGATGATTTCCCGCACCCACTAATCCTGCAATTTCCGGTACTAACCCCGAGACATAGTGTTCAATCCTACGGTATTCTGGCACATGCAGATCGGGACACAGCACTGCCAACTCATTCCGCCTCACAGTATACTTCTCAATTTCCGACCCAGTCATCTTGAGGTTCCACACCTCATGCTCCAGCTTCTGTACCTCTTCCCTCGGACAATACTCACGCTTCAGCAACTGCACAAAATTCTCCCATGGCATAGCATATGCCTCCCCAATACCCATATTCTGGGTGATGCCATTCCACCAAGTCAATGCCACATCCCGGAATAATGCAGCAGCATACTTAACCCGATCTTCTGGGAGACAGTTACACATCAGAAATACTGACTCCACTTTCTCCAGCCACCTAAGCAAGCTCACCGCACCCTCAGTGCCAGAGAATTCCTGGGGCTTACAGTCCCGGAACATCTTGTAGGTGCACATGGGTGGGGGTGGGTCAACAGGACCACCTGAAATGAAACGTATGAGAAACCACGAATAACGTAAACAAGGTTCACCAATGAGGCAAAGAAAATGGATAAATCAACTTACCACCACCGTTGTGCCCTAACTGAAAGGCAGCTTGGAGCAAGTTGTTCAGATCAGCCTGCGATAGGTTAATACCTCCACCACGACCACCAGCACCACCGCGACCACCACCACGTCCACCATTGCGACCACCTCCACGTCCTCCTCGTACTCCAGACATGATTCTGGCAGAAAGAACGAGAAAATTTAGTTTCGCAGTTAAAGATAACCACTAATGTTCACAAGATCAAAGCTAGATCCAATCCAGGACTATCCCCTCAAACCCAGAGCTCACTAGGGCTTCCATGCATTTCGGTTTATGATTTTGTGTGCACCCAAAATGATAAACCGCTCTACATGGTCCTCCAAGTGTTCTCCTAGTTCAAAGTTCAAATCACCGAACATAGACTCTTAGCTACACACCGTAATACTACGGTAGTTTATGACAAGTGTTTCTATTGGAGAGCGAAAGGGAGATGTCCGAGCCTTGGACAAATCTCAAGAGCACACGAGTTACTCCAATAGACTACACTGCCTAGAAAACAAGTAACCCAACCTAAGATAGAACGGATGATGTAACGTAGAAAGACCAACGATTTAGAGACACCCCGACAAGACCATACGTAAACCACTATAACGTTTAGTACCATGTGATCGTCTAGTGTGTGCGACTCGGCTATAGACTAGACTCTACATGCAGTCCTAGTTCACTATAACCATTGGCTCTGATACCAATCTGTCACACCCCCAAAATCCACTTGCGGAGTTTTACCGCGAGGTGCATGACAAACCAGGATCCAAACCAACGATCACAATAAACAAGTCTAAATGAATATAAATGCAATTTCAAAACATAGTTTAAAATCCCGTTTACAGCGGAAGCTTATTCAAAATAGTATCTCAACAATGAAACAATAGTTCAACGTTTATAAGACCATGCAACCCTAGTTAGATGCCGTGCAGACGCGTGCGCCCTAGTCCAGTCATGCTACCTTAGCGACCTGAGAAAACATGTAAAAGTTTACGTCAGCACAAAAATGCTGGTGAGTTTACAGGTTTTGTATCCAAGTACCAAGTCCACCTGTCCATACTATAACATATCGAAAACCAGTATACGCTAGCTAGGCGTACGTTATGTTACTACCACGATTGGAAAACCATTACTAACTCGAATACCAGATGTTATGCCCGAAAAGTACCAGTTGTTCCTGTTGTTCCTGTTTGAGACAATATGCACTCGCCCGGCCCTCCAAGCCGACGAGCGGGGTTGGTCACTCCCAATAGCGCTATTCACATTTCCCCGTTGTGCAAACCCGCACATTCATGGTTCCCCCCGGGACTTCCAAAGATCGTGTAGTACACAATAGAAACCCATAGTATGACAGTAGTTACCAAATAATAATTTTAACACATGTTTTCTCCCCCAAAAGTATGAAACCAGTTTAAAAGAGGGGCCGTAAACTCACCTTAAGTTGCGTTACTCCTTAACCCGAGTAAACTCAGCTGCTATGCTAGTCCCGTAAAGCGGCGACCTAACATATGACAGTTACAAGTACTTAGACTAATAACCCGCAGGTTAATTAGTCCCTAGATGTCCAGACCATAACCAAGTTCGTTTGAAAACACCGTGACTGTTTAACTGACCCAAAGTACGAGACTCGACATCCCATTGGTGACCCGAGACTCCCCGTGTTATGTTTACGCTCTTAAACAGACAATCATGCAATCACACTTAACATACGTTAACGCACAACAAGTTATAGCACATAGTTCACGTATCACTGAATTACATCCAAACATATGTTACCAAGTTATCATATATGTTACGAGGTTCCTAGCATGTTACTACATGTCAAATCGGGTCTCGGAATGCTAATTTACACTTACAACAGTAGTACACGCGATTAGGAAACGTAAACTAGCATTTAGGACTGATTGCATATAAGTTCATGTGATTAGGGCTGATTGCATATAAGTTCATGTGATTAGGGCTGATTGCATATAAGTTCACGTGATTAGGGCTGATAGCATGTAAGTTCATGCGATTTGGGGCTGATCGCATGTATGTTCATGCGATTTGGCCCTGATTGCATGTAAAACTGGCGATTAGCAATCCTAATCGCCTGTAACCTTGCTGTTCCAGTTTTTCGCGCGTTTAACACTCCAAATCAGATCCAGAACGTGTGTAACTACCCAATATCATCCCAAACACTATCCTAAACATGTTTCAACCAAAACCCTTCGTTTTGCCTCGTATTATCAGCCCTGCATGCAATCACGTAATCCAAACACCATACACATAGCATGCAATCATCATACTAACATGCATAACAATAACCCTAATAATCAATTACTCAGATATCATCATCATCATAACATTAATATTATTCTGATTTAACCTAAAAACATGTTAATCCATCATTATGAATCATAAAAACCCTAGCTTTCTAATCATAAACACCCATAACACATGTATACTAGTTATAATCCGATTAACAACCCTTATTAACGATTTTCAGAAAGCTTTTTCGTTTTAGAACAGGTCTGGACCATTAGGGATTGATTAAAAACGTTTATAAAGATTCATGGATGGAACCCAAACCTTAGAATTGTGAAAGAATGAAAGATTATGCTTGAATCCTTGTGTTTTGATCAAAAATCGCGTTCCAGAGGTTGTGTGTGTGTTGGGGCAGGTTATGGGACGACTAGGGTTTGTATAATGAAGTTTATGAGGTCAAGTATGGTATTTATAGTCGTTTTTAGTCGTCCAGCACGTAACATGCGATTATGCAGCTTTACACGCGATCAGGAAGCCTAATCGCATGTAAGTTCATGCGATTGGGGCCTAATCGCATGAACAGTCATGCGATCAGTCCCCCTAATCGCCCCTAAGGTCCCAGTCGCCCCTCCTATAGGCGATTGGGCTATCCTGATCGCCTATAGGGGCCTGTTTCGTGTGTTTTGCGCGTTAAACCCCATTTTAACATATGTTAACACATATTAACGTACCGACAAGTCACATAATGATTGTAAACACATAACACAAGTAAATACACATATTCACACTCGTTCACCAATTCCCGGGACTCGAGACTCGTATGTTCCGTATGCCCTGACGATCCTACAAATCGTCACCGTTTGCATACTTGGTTAAGGACTGACATCTAATGAACCTCTAGACCAACATCCAATGATCCTCTAGACTAAACCGATAGTTCCCGAACCATAACCCGACTTAACTAACCCAGTTAAGTACAATATACGCGTGACTCGCTAAGGTAGACTTTTATCTATACAACGTTGTTAACCAGAATTTGCCGGGTGTCACAGTTGCAGAGAAAGTGGCCGGAGAAATGGCCGGAGAAGAAGGAGGTAGAACAGAGGGTGCGGCGGAAGTGGGGTTGAGGAAAGAGTTTAGGGTGATACCATGTAAAGTAATATTCACCTCTACTTTTCCATTGATAATTGTCTCCTATAAATAATACAACCACCTCCACTAATTGTGGAGGAGAATAATTATCACTTAATTACATTTAAAGAGTTTACAAATATAGATTATTCTATTAGTTTTAACTAGCATTCACTTCTTAAAACCTTCTGGTATGAGAAGTAGGAAACCAAGTTTGGACTCATTAGAGTAGACATCTATAAAGCAAATGTAAGTTCCTCTTAACTGTTTTTAAAATGAGATGTGATGTTCTATTTAATTGGTAATAACTGTAAAATTGACTATGTTTAGCATCTAGGGTATGTGGCAATGATCGATAGGATGATTGAGGGCTGATTGTATGTCTCTGATTTAGCCAGTAGGACTTTGTATACCTAGTCTGGTAAGCATGCGGTGTAGCCAGTAGGACTTTGTATACATAGCCTGGTGAGCATGTGGTGTAGCCAGTAGAACTTTGTGTACATAGCCTGGTTATGTGAACATGCTGTGCTTACTCTGTTCCTATCTATTTGCCATGGATATATCTTCTTTGATGCTATAGTCGATGAATCTGTGATTTTGAATACTGTGATGTTCATGAATTCACCAGTTTTATACTGAGTCCCAAATATTTTTCGGGCACACATCCTAGGTGCTATTATATGCAAGAGTGATGATAAGAATACTGGATGGCATCTGAAACGGCTAGCGAGGCCTAAGGAAGAGACTGGCATATAGATACAAACTGATGTAATAGATTAGATTGTTGTACAAAGCTTGACTTTTGATTTAAATTAAGATAAAGACTTCCGCTGTGTAGAACTCTGTGTATTGATAATCCAAAACGTGACACCCCGTGGGATCCAGTTCTAGTTGTGGGCCCATAACCCACAGGCATGCATGCAGGACCGTGGGCGCGGGTGTTACATTTTAGTATCAGAGCCTTAGTTTAAGGGATTTAGGTACTTGTAGTAGTATCTAGACTTAAACTGGAATTGGTAAGCCAAGTAGGAATGCCAGTCTTGGTAGCCGGATGCTAGTATGAGATAAAATACGATTGGTATGTCGAACTTTGTATGATAGAGGCACCATATGGTAGTTGGGGGTACCACGGTATGTATCATAGATTGCTTTCATACCTGGCCAGTATGAAGGTTAATGAATGGCACTGCTATGATCTCGCAAACATGATATTGTACTGATATCAGCAGATAGTAGGCAAAAGGATAAGAATATTGTTGGTCTTTAGGATTGTGCTACTAATTCGTGTATTTACATTCTGGTTATATGAGCGTATATCTTAGGGCATGGCAACAGATTTTGTATAGCATAGATACAGATGAATATGCATACCTTTGATGAAATCCTAGACTGTTTTCAAGGGGGTAGAACAAGGTAAGACCTAAATCAAATAGCCCATGTTTATTAGTCGGATAATTAAGTTAGGAGTTAAAACGAATTTGATGTCCCCTCATTCTCACACCCCATGATCTTATAACTTTAATATTACAAGCCTTCCATTGAATTGAAAAAGGGTTCTATGATTCATACACCCTGTGACATCATATTTAGGGGTATATGACATCACATTCTGAGTATGTGACAGCTTTCTATTGGTGTGTGATGTGGGTCAGGGTGTATGAATCCTAGTTATAGGTAGGGGTGTAAATGACACGTAGTGGCTAGAGAGCTACCCGGGATCGGCTCGGTAAAAAGCCCGAACGAGCCGAGCCTTAACGAGCCCGAGCCCGAGCCCGAGCCTGAAATATGGCTCTTTTAGTTTTCGAGCCCGAGCTCGAGCCCTAGATACAAAGCTCGATTGGGCTCGCGAGCCTAAACGAGCCCAAACATAATTATAAGTTTTTTTATATATCTCTTATAATTTATAGCCCACATCTCCAAAGCCCAAGTCCTTATTTCATAGGCTCATTTAATGACACTCGCGAGCCGACCTTTTGCGATCTCAAGCCGAGCCGAGCTGTAACGATTTGAATTTTTCCATTGTAATCGTTTCATTTTAGTATTATTAATAAAGATATCAATGGCGTTTTATCTTTCGTTCGAACTTTGTTACTCATTTTGATATATGTATGTACTAAATATTATTATTAACTTTATAAAAATTCAACTAAGATTGTTGAAATTTATAAAATTTTAACATTTAATGAAGTGTTTGAATATCTATTTGTATAAGTTTGTAAAGTTAACTATAATATTAATTATAATAAAGAAAATTTAACTTTGATGTTGGTTTGTAAAGGATGTAAACTAGAAGGACTATTATTGGAAAAAAAATAAAGTTTGAAAACTCTTTCTTGGCTCCTTCTTCTTCGCAGTTCCTGTCACCGGAATAACCGGATTTTCCGGCAAGGGCGATCTCGGTGAAACCGGTATTTACGTCCTATTTAAACCAACAATCTCGAACTAACTTCTATCTCGAATCTTTTCGTCATAAAATCCGGACGTTTGAAGCACTTTTGACTAGCTATTTTCGGTCCCCAAAAATCTCGGTTTGGCCGTTAAAACCCAACCGACTCAGTTGTTTTACTATATAAACCCACCCCCTCGGTTCAGGACTCATTCGAAATCAAAACCCACACCATCAAATACCAATTTCGAGCTGTGTTCTTTGGTCATCGGAGCTTAACCGGAATCCAACACCGACTACCCTCCGTCTCAAGTTTCGACGCCTTTTTCTCGTATTATTTACATGCCTTATTTTTGCTTTTATTTCCGTAGCAATACCCTTTGATAATAGTGATTATTAGTAGCAAATTCATGGTCATTTTGACTGTATAGGCTTCTAAGGTTTTTATGAAATCTAATTTGGGAAGAAAGGGTATATTGATCTATATTCAGTTCTTTTTTTTTTTTTAATATAAACCAGTGTGGCTCATTGGGACTTGGGTTTTAATCCTGTCCACGAAAACCTTTTTGCCATGTATTTTTTTTGGGTTATGGGTTTAATACATCAGGTGACATCACATTCTGGGGGTGTGACATCATATTCTAGGGTATGTGACAGTCTTCTATTATTGTATGATGTAGACTAGAGTGTATGATTCCTAAATACTTTTTTTTTTTACTCCAATAGTACTCTTTTGTAGAGTAAAGATCAAATACATATAGTTTTTTTGTAAGAACTGTGAGAATCAAAATTTTTTTACCCATGTGCTTAAACATTCTTTCTAGATGAATAATACAAAAAAAAAAAAAAAATTTTAGTGTAATTACGTCATTAAGGTAAATACATTAGTTTACACTAGAGTAATTATGTAATTACTCTACACGTAATTACTCTACACCAAATTTTTTATTTTTATTTATTTTTTTAGTTTTCAATACTATAATACATGTTTAACAATATGGGAAAAAAAAATTTTGAAAAAAAAATAAAAAAAAAATACCCTCCTTTGATTCTCACAGTTCTTACCAAAAAAATTATTTGTACCGGATCTTTACTCCTCTTTTGTATTACATATACCTTTTTGCCATAACTTTTATTAGTATTCTTTACAATATATTAAAGTTATGGATCAGTAAAATAAATGTATAGTTTTTGGCTCAAAGTGTTTGTTTATAGTTTTTTTTTTTGAACAATCAAACGAAACTTTATTCCACCCAAAAAAAACATTACACGATCGCCCAGACACAGACTAGCAAGTAACTACCTGGGTCGACCCAAAATAAACAAGTAAACAAAATACAAAAACTCATTACATTTCTGCTAAAGCAGCCCACAATGTCCAGAAAACCAGCCATAAACATCTCTTAGCCATTATCAAACAATGAAAAGTCCCACCATGTCGCCCTTTCCAATCCTTGCATTTTAGCTCGTTTATTCATCCACCAGAAAGTCTCCAGTTTAATTTCTTCCAGCAGCATTGGTGTCGCAGTGGATACATTCGCAAATACCGATTCGTTCCTTTTGATCCATAATTTCCAAAACGCCAACAAAACAACCGCATACACACTTTTCTTCTTCTTTGTACCTCCGTTTACCAGCCAGCACCTCTTCAGAATCTCCTCAATTGGTTCTTCATTCTTAAACTCGTCAATCTTCAACCACTCGCTAATATTCCACCATAAGGCTCTGGCCCACACGCACTTAACGAATAAATGCTCCACCGTCTCCGGTTCCAATCCACACCGCTGACAAAGTCCATTCCCAACATGTATACCTCTGTACGATAAAGCATCGGCCTTCGGGATACCTTTTTTCATCACCCTCCAAACAAAGCTATTCACTTTAGCCGTAGCTATTTTGCTCCAGACGAAGTCAGACGTCAAACTCTGCTGCCAAGCCTGATTAATCAGCATCTCGCGTACCTGTTTAACTGAGAATTCGACATTTGATCCATTCAAAACCCATCTCCAAACATCACTCTCCTGGGAAATCGTCTGCTTGACCAACAGTGACCAAAGCCTGCACGCATCTGCCCATTCCACTGCTGTCTCTGGCAGCCTATGATGGCGTTTGTTTATAGTTAGCTATAAATTCTTTATAACTTAGGGTGTGTGTAGTGGGCAAGTTATGATGGCGTTTTAGGCCTCCAGAGCGTCGGGAACACCGCCCCCTCCGACGCTATGGGGCGTTTTAGGGGTGAATATTTTTGCTCATAACGAGCGTTATGGGTTGAGTTTGGATGATTTGATGTTGATGACCGTTTGACAACGGTCAAAAACATTTTTTTTTTATTTTTTATTTTAAACAAAATCTTCCTATATATATATATATACATATACAACACAAACAACTCACACATACACACACTCTTATATACACTTTTCCAACCAAACAAAACCAAATACAAACCAAAAACCAAACCTATGGCAGCGTGGACGAATCAAGAGCAACTCGAGTTGGTGCGGGCGTGGATGAACGTTAAGGAGATCCCGTCAGCCAATAGGGAGTCTTTTTAGCCCAATGTGTTGGTCGAGTTCAACCAAATCACCGGAACGAACCACCGTACCGTTGATCAGATCACCAGTAAGTGGTTTGCTATACGAAATAACGTTAACAGATTGCATGGAGTCTATGAAGCGACGATGCAGGCGCACCCTGGGGTTAGCGAACAGATGGCAATTCAATTGACACATTATTAAATATTTTTTTTATTAAATATTATCTTTTAATATTAAATATTTTTTTTATTATTATTTTTATATTTAATGAAATATTATTAACTATTTAATATTCTTATTTAAATAAAAAACAATAATTAACCAATCATTACCAATCATTTATAACCCCCTCATAACCCCCTTCTCACTACACCCTCTTTTTTCATAACCCCCCTTCTATTACTTTTTAATATTTTAATACCATAACTGTGACACCTGGCAAATTCGGGTTAACAACGTTGTCTAGATGAAAGTCTACCTTAGCAAGTCACGCGTATATTGTACTTAACTGGGTTAGTTAAGTCGGGATATGGTTCGGGAACTATTGGTTAGTCTAGAAGATCATTGGATGTTGGTCTAGAGGTTCGTTAGATGTCGGTCCTTAACCAAGGGTACAAACGGTAACGATTTGTAGGATCGTCAGGGCATACGGAACGTACGAGTCTCGAGTCCCGGGAATTGGTGAACGAGTGTAAATATGTGTATTTACTTGTGTTATGTGTTTACAATCATTATGTGACTTGTCGGTACATGAATATGCATTAACATATGTTAAAACGGGGTTTAACGCGCAAAACACACAAAAGGAACCCCTACAGGCGATTAGGAAGCCTAATCGCCCATAGGGGAGGCGAGTAGGGCACATTAGACACGAGTAGGAGGCTACTCGTGTGTACATAGGGGCGATTAGGCCCAATCTCATGCGATTAGCAGCCCTAATCGCATGTAGCTGCTGCATACTCGCCTATAACGTGCTGGACGACTAGAAACGCCTATAAATACAACACTTAACCTCCTAAACTCCCTAATATCAACCCTAGTCGTCCCATAACCGCCCCAAACACTTAAACAACCTCTGGAAGGCGATTTTGATCAAAAACACAAGGTTTCAAGGTCTAACCATCATCCTTTTACAATTCCAAGGTTTGATTCTCATCCATAATACTTTGTAAACGTTTTTAATCAATCCCTAATGGTCCAGACCTGTTCATAAACGAAAAAGCTTTCTGAAAATCGTCAATAAGAGTTATTAATCGGATTATAACTAATAAGCTTGCGTTATGGGTATGTATGATTAGAAAGATAGGATTTTTATGAATCTTGATGATGTTTTGATGTGTTATCACGCTAGGTCAGAATTAATATTGTTAGTATAATGATAGAAATCTCAGTAATTGGATAATAGGGTTATGATTACATGCGTTAATTGAATGTTGCATGCTATGTGTATGTGTTTGGATTGCTTTGGTTGCATGCAGGACTGATTTTACGAGGATGAACGAAGGGTTTTGGGTTAAACATGTTTAGGATAGTGTTTGGGATGATATTGGGTAGTTACACACGCTCTGGATCTGATTTGGAGCGTTAAACGCGCGAAAAAACCGGAACAGCAAGGTTACAGGCGAGTAGCCTTGCTAATCGCGGGTATTAGGGGCGAGTAGCCCCCACTCGCGTGTAATAAGGGCGAGTAGGCCCACTCGCCTGAATACAGGGGCGAGTAGCCCAATCGCATGGCCTCAAGGGCGAGTAGCCCTAATCGCCTGACTTAAGGGGCGATTAGCCCTAGTCGTGTGACATTTCATGCGATTAGCCTCCCTAATCGCGTGTACTGCTGCTGTAAGTGTAAATTAGCATTCCGAGACCCGATTTGACATGTAGTAACATGCTAGGAACCTCGTAACATGTCTAATAACTTGGTAACATATATTTGGATGTATTTCGGTGATACGTGAACTATGTGCTATAACTTGTTGAACGTTAACGTGTGTTAAGTGTACTTGCGTTATTGTATGTTTTGGAACGTAAACATAACACGGGGAGGCTCGGGTCACCAATGGGATGTCGAGTCTTGTACTTTGGGTCAGTTAAACAGTCACGGTGTTTTCAAACAAACTTGGTTATGGTCTGGACATCTAGGGACTAATTAACCTGCGGGTTATTAGTCTAAGTACTTGTAACTGTTGTATGTTAGGTCGCCACTTTACGGGACTAGCATAGCAGCTGAGTTTACTCGGGTTAAGGAGTAAAGGAACTTAAGGTGAGTTTACGGCCCCTCTTTTAACTGGTTTTACGTTTTCGGGGGAGAAAACATGTGTTAAAACAACTATTTGGTAACCACTGTCATACTACGGGTTCTAACGTATACTACACGATCTTTGGAAGTCCCGGGGGGAACCATGAATGTGCGGGTTTGCACAACGGGGAAATGTGAATAGCGCTATTGGGAGTGACCAACCCCGCTCGTCGACTTGGAGGGTCGGCGGGTGCATATTGTCTCAAACAGGAACAACAGGAACAACAGGAACATACATCGGGCATACTTTTGGTATTCGAGTTAGTAATGGTTTTCCAATCGTGGTAGTAACAAAACGTACGCCTAGCTAGCGTATGCTGGTTTTCTATTTGTTATAGTATGGACAGGTGGACTTGGTACTTGGATACAAAACCTGTAAACTCACCAGCATTTTTGTGCTGACGTAAACTTTTACATGTTTTCTCAGGTCGCTAAGGTAGCACATGGAACTAGGGCGCACGCGTCTGCACGGCGTCTAGATAGAGTTGCATGATTTCACAAACATTGAACTTGATTTATTTATGTTGGATTTTATTTGAATAAGCTTCTGCTGTAAACGGGAATATTAAACTGTGTTTTGAAATTTCATTTTAATTCATTTAGACTTGTTTATTGTGATCGTTGGTTTGGATCCTGGTTTGTCATGCGCCTCGCGGTAAAACTCCGCAAGTGGATTTTGAGGGTGTGACAGATTGGTATCAGAGCCAATGGTTATAGTGAACTAGGACTGCATGTAGAGTCTAGTCTATAGCCGAGTCGCACACACTAGACGATCACCATGGTACTAAACATTATAGTGGGTTACGTATAGTCTTGTCGGGGTGTCTCTAAATCATTGGTCTTTCTACGTTACATCATCCGTTCTATCTTAGATTGGATTACTTGTTTTCTAGGCAGTGTGGTCTGTTGGAGTAACTCGTGTGCTCTTGAGAATTGTCCAAGGCTCGGACATCTCCCTTTCGCACTCCAATAGAAACACTTGTCATGAACTACCGTAGTATTACGGTGTGTAGCTAAGAGTCTATGTTCGGTGATTTGAACTTTGAACTAGGAGAACACTTGGAGGACCATGTAGAGCGTTTTATCATTTTGGGTGCACACAAAATCATAAAACGAAATGCATGGAAGCACTAGTGAGCTCTGGGTTTGAGGGGATAGTCCTGGATTGGATCTAGCTTTAATCTTGTGAACATTAGTGGTTATCTTTAACTGCGAAACTAAAATTTCTCGTTCTTTCTGCCAGAATCATGTCTGGAGTGCGTGGAGGACGAGGAGGTGGTCGCAATGGTGGACGCGGTGGTGGTCGCGGTGGTGCTGGTGGTCGTGGTGGAGGAATTAACCTATCACAGGCTGATCTGAATAACTTGCTCCAGGCTGCCTTTCAGTTAGGGCACAACGGTGGTGGTAAGTTGTTTTATCTGTTTTCTTTGCCTCATTGGTGAACCTTGTGTACGTTATTCGTGGTTTCTCATACGTTTCATTTCAGGTGGTCCTGTTGACCCACCCCCACCCATGTGCACCTATAAGATGTTCCGGGACTGCAAGCCCCAGGAATTCTCTGGCACCGAGGGTGCGGTTAGCTTGCTTAGGTGGTTGGAGAAAGTGGAGTCGGTATTTCTGATGTGTAACTGTCTCCCAGAAGATCGGGTGAAGTATTCTGCTGCGTTGTTTCAGGACGTGGCATTGACTTGGTGGAATGGTATCACCCAGAACATGGGGATTGGGGAGGCATATGCTATGCCATGGGAGAACTTTGTGCAGTTGCTGAAGCGGGAGTATTGCCCGAGGGAAGAAGTACAGAAGCTGGAGTATGAGGTATGGAACCTCAAGATGACTGGATCGGAAATCGAGAAGTATACTGTGAGGAGGAATGAGTTGGCAGTGCTATGTCCCGATTTGCACGTGCCAGAGTATCGTAAGATTGAACATTATGTCTCAGGGTTGGTGCCGGAAATTGCAGGGTTAGTGGCTGCTGGGAATCATCCTACTTATGCGGAGGTAGTTCGATCTGCACATAGGATGACTAATTTAAAGGTGAATGAGGGGATTTTTCCGGCGAAAGGTTCGACTGCTAAGGCTCCAGAGAACAATAAGCGCAAGTGGGAGAATGACGGAAAAGGATCTGGGTCTACACAGCAGGGAAAAAGGTTTGATAATGGGGGTTCATCGGCTTCGGGTAACAAGCAGGGTGGTTATGCGGGAAAACTGCCCAAATGCAACAAGTGTGGACGCCATCACCAAGGGAACTGCGACAGTAACCGTTGTCACCGCTGCCAGCGAACTGGGCACTATGCTAAGGATTGTCGGGTTACACTTCCATCGACTCAGGCTCCGACTAACAGCTCAGCTCCGACTACTCAGGGGACTACAGGGAAACAAGGGTGCTACAACTGCGGTGACACTGGGCATTACAAGAAGGATTGCCCAAAACTGAAACAGGGTGGAAACAACGGGAATGGTAACAACGGGGGCGGCGGCAGAAATGCACGTGCCTTCGTCATTGGAGCTGCTGAGGCTAGGCAGGACCCTGATACAGTCACCGGTACGTTTCTTCTCAATAATCACTCTGTTAGCGTGTTGTTTGATTCTGGTGCCGACAAGAGTTTTGTATCCAAGAATGTTAGTCGACTGCTAGATGTAGTATCTGTACCATTAGAGACCAAGTATATTATTGAGTTGGCTGACGGTAAAACGATTGAAGCTACTAGTGTTCTTCGGGAGTGTCAGTTAGAGTTGTCGGGTTTATCGTTTCCCATCGACCTTATGCCGGTACCATTGGGTAGTTTTGACGTTGTGGTAGGAATGGATTGGTTATCTTTGTATCGCGCGGAGATCGTCTGTTACGATAAGGTTATTCGGATTCCTCTCCCTGATGGAGAATTTCTTTCTGTATACGGTATCAAGGGTGGTGTTTCGCTAAACATCATCTCTAGCATGAAAGCCCTTAAGTGTCTTCGAAAGGGTTATCCAGCCGTTTTGGCGCTCTTATCTGTTTCCACTAGTGATGAGAAGAAGATTGGCGACATTCCGGTGGTACGCGAGTTTTCTGATGTTTTTCCCGATGATTTATCTGGTCTTCCTCCTCATCGTCAAGTCGAGTTCGGTATTGATCTTGTACCAGGGGCTGCTCCTATTGCTCGGGCCCCCTATCGTCTTGCACCTCCCGAGATGCAGGAGTTGTCTAGTCAGTTACAGGAACTCTTGGACAAGGGTTTCATCCGGCCAAGTTCTTCCCCTTGGGGAGCCCCGATTTTATTTGTCAAGAAGAAGGATGGGAGTTTCCGATTGTGTGTAGACTACAGAGAACTGAACAAGTTGACCATCAAGAACCGTTATCCTCTTCCACGTATCGATGATCTATTCGACCAGCTCCAGGGTTCTAGTTATTATTCCAAGATCGACTTGAGGTCCGGTTATCACCAGCTGCGCGTCAGGGAGGCTGACGTTGCAAAGACTGCTTTTCGAACACGTTATGGCCATTTCGAATTCTTGGTCATGCCTTTCGGTCTCACGAACGCACCGGCGGTTTTCATGGACTTGATGAACCGCGTCTGTAAACCGTATCTGGACAAGTTTGTCATTGTGTTTATCGATGACATTCTGATCTACTCCAAGAACGAGACCGAACACGGGGAACATCTGCGGTTAGTTTTGGAACTCTTGCGACGGGAACAACTTTACGCCAAGTTCTCAAAGTGTGACTTTTGGTTACGCGAAGTTCAATTCCTAGGACATGTGGTTAATGAACTAGGAATTCATGTCGATCCCGCTAAAATCGAAGCGATCAAGGACTGGGGAGTACCAAAGACGCCAACTGAGGTGCGGCAATTCCTAGGCCTTGCGGGCTATTATCGTCGTTTCATTCAGGGGTTCTCGAAGATTGCTCAACCCCTCACCACTCTCACTCAGAAGGATAAGAAGTTCGACTGGGGTGAATCACAAGAGTCCGCGTTTGAGGAACTAAAGTCTAAACTGTGTTCTGCTCCTATTCTGTCTTTACCTGAGGGTCCTGATGATTTTGTCGTTTACTGTGATGCTTCCATTCATGGACTCGGTTGCGTGTTGATGCAACGCGAGAAAGTGATTGCGTATGCTTCTCGTCAACTCAAAGTGCACGAGAAGAACTACACAACTCATGACTTGGAGTTGGGTGCCGTGGTATTCGCGTTGAAAATTTGGAGACATTACTTGTACGGTACCAAATGCACCATCTACACCGATCACAAGAGTCTCCAACACATTTTCGACCAACAACACTTGAACATACGGCAGCGTCGCTGGATCGAACTTTTGAACGATTATGATTGTGCTATTAAGTACCATCCTGGCAAGGCGAATGTTGTAGCAGACGCCTTGAGCAGGAAGGAATCTTCTAAACCTCGTCGCGTTCGGGCGTTGCAGCTCACTATCCATTCGTCGTTGCCTGATCAACTCCGTTCTGCCCAATTGGAAGCTTTGAAGGAGGAAAACCTTAAAGCTGAAACCATGCACGGTGCCGACAAGCACCTAGAGCGAAGGCCTGATGGCCTGCACTATTTCGCAGAACGCATATGGGTTCCTTTATTCGGGGGACTACGGGAGCTTGTTCTTGATGAGGCTCATAAGTCCCGGTATTCTATTCATCCTGGTTCGGATAAGATGTACCAAGATCTGAAGGTGCTTTACTGGTGGCCAAACATGAGGTCGGACATAGCCTCATACGTGAGCAAATGCTTGACTTGTGCTAAGGTAAAGGTGGAATACCAGAAACCGTCGGGTCTCCTGCAACAACCTGAAATTCCGGAATGGAAATGGGAACGGATTACTATGGATTTTGTCACACAACTTCCTAAGTCACCAAGCGGGAACGACAAGATATGGGTGATTGTCGATCGGTTAACGAAATCAGCCCATTTTCTTGCTATTAAGGAGACCGACACTATGGATCGTTTGGCTCGTCTTTACTTGAAAGAAGTTGTTTCTAAGCACGGGGGTACCTGTTTCTATTATCTCGGATCGTGACTCCCATTTTACTTCTCACTTCTGGAAGTCTTTGCACAAGGCTTTGGGTACCCAACTAGACATGAGTACGGCTTACCATCCACAGACTGACGGTCAGAGTGAGCGTACGATTCAAACTTTAGAAGACATGCTGCGGGCGTGTGTGATCGATTTTGGCAAGGGTTGGGAAGCTCATCTGCCGTTGGTAGAATTCTCGTACAACAACAGTTATCACACGAGCATCAAGGCTGCTCCGTTCGAGGCACTGTACGGACGGAAATGCCGCTCTCCTCTTTGTTGGGCTGAAGTGGGTGAGAGTCAACTCACTGGGCCTGAACTAGTGTACGAAACTTCGGAAAAGATCGTACAGATTCGAAATCGGTTGGCGGCGGCACGGGACCGGCAAAAGAGTTATGCTGATCAGCGTCGCAAACCACTGGAGTTCCAAGTCAATGACAAGGTACTTCTAAAAGTCTCACCGTGGAAGGGCGTCATACGCTTTGGAAAGCGTGGCAAACTCAATCCGCGATATGTCGGCCCATTTACGATCCTGGAACGGATTGGGCCGGTGGCATATCGACTTGATCTACCGACGGAGCTCGGTAACGTACATAACGTCTTTCACGTGTCAAACTTGAAGAAGTGTCTGGCTGACGAGTCTCTCATCGTTCCACTAGAAGAGATCAAGGTTGATGATCGTCTTCGGATTGTGGAAGAACCTGTGGAGATCCTCGATTACAAGATTCGTAGCCTACGTCACAGCAAGAATCGTATCGTTAAGGTTCGGTGGAACTCGAACCGGGGACCGGAATATACATGGGAACGGGAGGATCAGATGAAGTCTAAGTATCCTCACCTCTTTCCTAAGGAAGCGTTCGAGTCGAGACATGTCTCTTCGGCAGCTGAATGAATCTCGGGTCGAGATTCCTTTTAACGTGGGGATGATGTGACACCTCGGGTAAATCTCTCTCTTGATTTCTACTCTCTATTGATTTCTATCTGTTTGTTTATTCCCTTCGTTGTTTCTTTTGTTACTTACGCAATTTTCGGGACGAAAATTCTTTTAACGTGGGGATGATGTGACACCTGGCAAATTCGGATTAACAACGTTGTCTAGATGAAAGTCTACCTTAGCAAGTCACGCGTATATTGTACTTAACTGGGTTAGTTAAGTCGGGATATGGTTCGGGAACTATTGGTTAGTCTAGAAGATCATTGGATGTTGGTCTAGAGGTTCGTTAGATGTCGGTCCTTAACCAAGGGTACAAACGGTAACGATTTGTAGGATCGTCAGGGCATACGGAACGTACGAGTCTCGAGTCCCGGGAATTGGTGAACGAGTGTAAATATGTGTATTTACTTGTGTTATGTGTTTACAATCATTATGTGACTTGTCGGTACATGAATATGCATTAACATATGTTAAAACGGGGTTTAACGCGCAAAACACACAAAAGGAACCCCTACAGGCGATTAGGAAGCCTAATCGCCCATAGGGGAGGCGAGTAGGGCACATTAGACACGAGTAGGAGGCTACTCGTGTGTACATAGGGGCGATTAGGCCCAATCTCATGCGATTAGCAGCCCTAATCGCATGTAGCTGCTGCATACTCGCCTATAACGTGCTGGACGACTAGAAACGCCTATAAATACAACACTTAACCTCCTAAACTCCCTAATATCAACCCTAGTCGTCCCATAACCGCCCCAAACACTTAAACAACCTCTGGAAGGCGATTTTGATCAAAAACACAAGGTTTCAAGGTCTAACCATCATCCTTTTACAATTCCAAGGTTTGATTCTCATCCATAATACTTTGTAAACGTTTTTAATCAATCCCTAATGGTCCAGACCTGTTCATAAACGAAAAAGCTTTCTGAAAATCGTCAATAAGAGTTATTAATCGGATTATAACTAATAAGCTTGCGTTATGGGTATGTATGATTAGAAAGATAGGATTTTTATGAATCTTGATGATGTTTTGATGTGTTATCACGCTAGGTCAGAATTAATATTGTTAGTATGATGATAGAAATCTCAGTAATTGGATAATAGGGTTATGATTACATGCGTTAATTGAATGTTGCATGCTATGTGTATGTGTTTGGATTGCTTTGGTTGCATGCAGGACTGATTTTACGAGGATGAACGAAGGGTTTTGGGTTAAACATGTTTAGGATAGTGTTTGGGATGATATTGGGTAGTTACACACGCTCTGGATCTGATTTGGAGCGTTAAACGCGCGAAAAACCGGAACAGCAAGGTTACAGGCGAGTAGCCTTGCTAATCGCGGGTATTAGGGGCGAGTAGCCCCCACTCGCGTGTAATAAGGGCGAGTAGGCCCACTCGCCTGACTACAGGGGCGAGTAGCCCAATCGCATGGCCTCAAGGGCGAGTAGCCCTAATCGCCTGACTTAAGGGGCGATTAGCCCTAGTCGTGTGACATTTCATGCGATTAGCCTCCCTAATCGCGTGTACTGCTGCTGTAAGTGTAAATTAGCATTCCGAGACCCGATTTGACATGTAGTAACATGCTAGGAACCTCGTAACATGTCTAATAACTTGGTAACATATATTTGGATGTATTTCGGTGATACGTGAACTATGTGCTATAACTTGTTGAACGTTAACGTGTGTTAAGTGTACTTGCGTTATTGTATGTTTTGGAACGTAAACATAACACGGGGAGGCTCGTGTCACCAATGGGATGTCGAGTCTTGTACTTTGGGTCAGTTAAACAGTCACGGTGTTTTCAAACAAACTTGGTTATGGTCTGGACATCTAGGGACTAATTAACCTGCGGGTTATTAGTCTAAGTACTTGTAACTGTTGTATGTTAGGTCGCCACTTTACGGGACTAGCATAGCAGCTGAGTTTACTCGGGTTAAGGAGTAAAGGAACTTAAGGTGAGTTTACGGCCCCTCTTTTAACTGGTTTTACGTTTTCGGGGGAGAAAACATGTGTTAAAACAACTATTTGGTAACCACTGTCATACTACGGGTTCTAACGTATACTACACGATCTTTGGAAGTCCCGGGGGGAACCATGAATGTGCGGGTTTGCACAACGGGGAAATGTGAATAGCGCTATTGGGAGTGACCAACCCCGCTCGTCGACTTGGAGGGTCGGCGGGTGCATATTGTCTCAAACAGGAACAACAGGAACAACAGGAACATACATCGGGCATACTTTTGGTATTCGAGTTAGTAATGGTTTTCCAATCGTGGTAGTAACAAAACGTACGCCTAGCTAGCGTATGCTGGTTTTCTATTTGTTATAGTATGGACAGGTGGACTTGGTACTTGGATACAAAACCTGTAAACTCACCAGCATTTTTGTGCTGACGTAAACTTTTACATGTTTTCTCAGGTCGCTAAGGTAGCACATGGAACTAGGGCGCACGCGTCTGCACGGCGTCTAGATAGAGTTGCATGATTTCACAAACATTGAACTTGATTTATTTATGTTGGATTTTATTTGAATAAGCTTCTGCTGTAAACGGGAATATTAAACTGTGTTTTGAAATTTCATTTTAATTCATTTAGACTTGTTTATTGTGATCGTTGGTTTGGATCCTGGTTTGTCATGCGCCTCGCGGTAAAACTCCGCAAGTGAATTTTGAGGGTGTGACAATAACCCCCACATAACCCCCCACAACTACACTCTTATAGAATGTATGTCTATTCAATGTACAAGTATAATGTTTACATATTATTTTTAGTAGTACATTTTTTTATAAAAAAAAAAAAGAAAAGAAATAATAAGATAAGTTTTTACAAAAGTTTCACAATCATTTAGATTATAGTTGCGTTTACTAATAAAAATGGATAAAAATGTTTGAAACTTTGTTTAGTTATCTAGTAACTATTATATATGTTTATTAAAATAACTTTGTTAGGAATTGTTTTACAAAACAAATGTTCCTATGTTATTATACCAAATTCTTTATAATAAGATCGTATGAAATTTATTCCCAAATTAGAAACTAAAACCCCTAGTGCTTATAACAATAGATTGCCTTAGACTCGATTTAGTTTTCCCAACTTATTAGGTTATGTTTTTTGAACTGTTTAGGATAATCCTTCGGGATTCTCTCAACCGTATTTGCACTATTTGGAAAATTTGCTTGCTTTGCTAAGGTGAGTTTTACATAGCCCCACTTTTTAATGTTTTTATAATTTTTTTTAAGGGTGAAACATGTTTACTTTTTGTCTTGCTTATATCTTTACGCATTTGTTTTTTTTTTATTATTAGTTGGTGAACCCGCCTCAGTGTAGTCATTAACTTTGATCAAGCCAACTGTAGTAGATTATAGCGCTATAGGTTCGACAAGCCCATTCCCCGCATAAATTCAGGGATGATTGAAACAGCTTTTTATACTAGCTCATTGAGTTACGTCATTTTATACTGGCTCATTGAGTTACGTCATTTTTATACTAGCTCATTGAGTTACGTCATTTTTTTACTAGCTCATTGAGTTACGTCATTTTTATACTAGCTCATTGAGTTACGTCATTTTTTACTAGCTCATTGAGTTACGTCATTGTCATTAGGGTTGACTATACAACACCATGGTTTCCAATTAATATTATTACAAATTGTTTTGAGATATAGACATAACTTACAAAACTTTATTAATTAATTTTTTTTTTTAGAAAACAAATGTATTACTCACCAACTATTTATAGTTGACCCCCACATTTTCCAACTTAAACATGTTTCAAGGAATAATAATGCGTGAAGTTCTACGTGCCTTGGACGTTAGAAGTTGAAGTCTAGTTTTAATTTTATTTGGTTATTGGCTTAGTTTGATGTTGAACATTTAGTATTGTTTCTTTTTCGTTGTAAAAAATTCCATTATTAGAATATTTATTTAATGGAACTTGAATTTTAATTATCATGTGCTTTTGGACAATCATCACTACGTGACACCTCGATGTTTCCGCCATTGGTTGGAGTGTTACACGAGCTGAGCTCGAACTTTTGATTTTGCTAGCGAGCCGAGCTCGAGCTCGAGCTCAAGATTGTAGGCTCGAACCGAGTCGAGCTCGAGCTTCATAAAACCATAACGAGCCGAGCCTGAGCCCAGTCAAGCTCGGGCTCAACTCGGCTCGTTTACACCCCTAATTATAGGGTGTATGGTTTATAAATACCATTGAAAAATAAATTAATGGTCCAAACGTTCAAGTGCCAATAATTTATCCATAAAATGTGCAAACAACCATAAAGTCATAACATAGTTGTACTATAAAATTATATGTTTTTCATTAAATAGTTAGAAAATAAAATTAACAAAAAAATAATATAACAATTACATATCAGTTCACAACTTTCGAATTACCACCGACACCTACCATAATTCCAGGTCATCAACTGCCCTACCAATTGACAGCTACCCGTAACACTCAGATCTGCCCGAACCCACCAACCATCCCATCTCCTCTTCTTCAAGCTTCTTATCCTCAAAAGAATTAAACAAAAATTAACTATAATAATAATAATAATAATTTACACACCCAAAGTATTAAAACCTATAAGTTACTCTACAGTGCAAGAGTTCTTGAGTGAAATGGGCACATTGACTTTAGTTGGTTTGTAAACAATGGCACATGATATCTTTCTATGGAACTTTGGTTTAACCAATTTCCCTAGCACATAAGCCTTGGCTTTAACCGTGAAGTTCAGGTTCAGCGGCACGGGTGCGGTCAGTTTGCCGTTCAGGCTGCTCCAGTTTACGCCTCCACCGTATAATGGAACGCCGCGGCCCTGTAAATTTACGCTCACTAGCCTGTGCCCTTTTCGTTTTTGGTAAAATTTCTTGACCTGCAAAATTAACCGATTCAGTTATAAAATTGAAGTCATATAAACAATAAACAAGTGAAATTGAGATTAACTAGCAATGCCCATGTGAAATTGAGACCAAATTGGCATGACCCATGGAGAATTGAGATCAAATTGCAAGACTGATAGGAAATTGAGATGAAATTAAAGAGATTTAGGGCCTGTTTGGTAGCCTCTTAATAGGCTCTTTCAGACTGTTTGTTTCAACCTAAAAAAGACTCTGAATTGAATGGTTAAGAGCCGAACCATTAAGACCTCGTACATAGCTAACCCATTTAGCACGTAATCAATCAGAACTCCTTAACCATTCAGCACTTAATCATTCAGAACTCTTTAACCATTCAAACCTCTTAATGATACATCACTTAATCAACCAAACAGCCCCTAGTGACATTGCTGTCAAATTGTGATAAAATTAGACGAAATAACAAATGAGATCAAAGAAATGAAATTTAGACAAAATTAAATAGATTTAGTGAGACTAATGTGAAATTGAGACAAAATAAAGAGATTTAGCGAGTCCAATGCGAAACTGAGATCAAATTAGCAATACCCAAATGAAATTGGGATCAAAACTTTTTTTTAAACGTTCAACAAAGCCCAACCACCAGGGTACACCCAAATTAGCAATACCCACATAAAATTGAGACAAAATTAAAGAGATTAGTGAATCTGATCTGAAATTGAGATCAAAGTAGAAATACCCAAATGATATGGAGATCAGTTTTTTTAACGTCCAACAAAGCCCGGCCGGCCAACAAGGTACACCCACAGGGAAATTTAGATCAAATTAGCAATACCAATATGAAATTGAGATGAAATTAAAGAGACTAAGTCAGAATGATGTGAAATTAGATCAAATTAACATCACTCAAGTGAAATTAAGACTAAATTAAACAGATTTATTACTAAAATAAAGATAAAGATCTGAGTGACTTACATTTCCAGAGGCTAGGGTGAGCTCAGTATAGGCGAGATCTAAGGGCGTGGAAGACACATGAACTCCAAAAAACGTACCACGATTACGAAAATTAAATCTAATAGTAGCATTCATGGTCACCATCTCAGTAGCCACTCCAGACGCATCCGCTCCAGCATTCACCACAAATTCATCAAACGAAATACTCTACACATCACCAAATTAATTATTAATTATTATTATTATTAATATCAAATCACTTCCCTATTTAAATAATAAACTTAAAACAACAACACACAGCTTACCCTCATAATAATATCCGGTTTCTGAGGCTTAGCAGCTGCCCACAAAACAAGAGCAAAAAACGAAAACAAAACAAAAAACCCAACAACAAACGCTAGAAAATAACACCGACGAGGAATCCCACGTCGGTGATCATCGTCTATTAACCCTTCTTCCTCAATAGCATCGAATTCTTTTCCGTGTTTTGGTGGCTGTAGTTGTTGGGATGCTTTTCTGGAACCGGGTCGGAGCGAACCGGAAAAGCGGGTGGAAGATGAGTTACGTGAGTGGCGACCGGGTGAACCGGTGGGGCTAAGAACCGGAGTTGAGTGGAATGAGTTGGTGGTTTTCTCGCCGTCGTGCGAGTCACGTGACGGGCTTTGGACGAAGTATACGGGTCGACGGGGTGATCGGGTTGGAGACGACGCCGTTTGGCTGGTGACTTCGGAATCGGTTTTTGCGTGCATTGACATTTTTGCCCTTTGTTTGAATGAAGGTTGAAGAATAAAGTGAGGAAGGGAAAGTATCGGTGGTGAAGGTTGGAAATAATATTGTGGGTTTATTATTAATATGGACAAAGTGACGGTGATAGTGGTGGTTCCAGCTATTAAACTTTTGGAGCAATAATTATTAAAGTCGTATACTTATTTAGTTATTTTATTATCTGTTAGACCGCCTGTAGTCAGGCGCTATATTGGAAAACAAAAAAATAGCGCCCCCCCAACACTGTTACGGAGGGCTCTATTTTACAAAAAACACCTCTGGTGCGATTAAAGTAATGTCTGGAAACAAAACACCCCACCAATCAGAGGTTGACACCTCATACCCTCTCTTTATTATTATTATTTTATTATTTTTTTAATTTAAAAGATATAATAAAATATTAATAGGGGCTTTATATATAAAGCCCCTACCACTACACCCCTTTTTCAGTTTCTCTCTCCATGCTGACTCAGCTGCCACGTGGACCAATCAGAAAGGGGGGCTTTATATATAAAGCCCCCCACTACGCATGGTCTTATCTTATCACGTTAACGTATTTGGACATGGTGACATAGGATACGTAATTAAAGATTAAAACACAACACTTAAATAAACTTAAACAAGATTAAGGCAAAATAAGGCAACGAAAAATTAAAGTTAACTAACCAATTCGATAGAAAATAAAAGGACGATCAATGGACTGGATCGGAACAAACATAGGCGATCCGACCCAACATAGACGATTCTTGGACAGAACGGATTGTACACCGGATAAAGGACACAAAGACCGTGGACCTTCGGACAAACTAAAGACGGCCTTTATCCGTCGGTCATTGACCGTAACAGTGACCTACCTATAACCAATCCAATAAAATAATAATAAACACCATACCTTGTCAGGGGCTACAGTGACATCCGTCACTTTTCACGCCCCCCGAATCATTACCCACCATTAATGCGCAGTCCAAGGCAAGGCTATAAATACCCGGTACTTGCGAGCATTGATGGACACATTAATACTCATCGGAAGTAGCTCTGCTTCCGAACTATCACATTAACCCGACACGAACCAAACAACTTCAACATTTTGGCGTCCACCGTGGGGTCGGAGTAAATCCACTCGAGGATACTTTTTCTCCACAACAAATATCATCATCCGATCCACCACCTACAAGTAACGTCACCCCTCCATCCGGAAGTGACGTCACTCCACCATCCATGAGTAACGTCCCTCCTAACGCGACTCTAGCCGTGTCGCCAGAGTTAGTACGGTCCAACTTCTTGCAGATACGCCAGTTAATGAACAATTACGTAAGAGAGGAAAGGGCTAAAGGTTTAGCGTTACGGTTGTCTTTTCACGAAGAGGAAGACATCCCGGGAATCGGTAACCAACCCTTACCGAACCAAACTCAGGGACCATCAGGAATACCCATAACCAGAGCCGACCCTTTAATGTTAACAGGTAAGGCTTGGGCCTAGGGCCCCAAAAATTAAGGGCCTCATTTTTTTTATGTATAATAGTGGTATTGGGATGGTTTTGGGCTTTGTAATCAACGAGTTAACATAAACCCGCGCGTTGCAGCGGGATATAAAACCTATTTAGCTTATAACATAATTTAAGAAATACGACAAAATTAAAATACAACAAAAACAAAGCAACAATAACGAAAAAAGAAAAAAATATCAATAGTTCTTGAAACAGGAATAAACAAAAATTTCACAATAATAAGAAAGCAAAATAAAAGAAATATCGTTAGTTCTTGATAAAAGGATAGGAGTAGTTTTGTTTAGTTTAATAATAAAATAACAATAATAATAACTGCTTTCACATTTCTAATTTCTTATTCTTATTTACGAAGGGTCGTTTTGTATGTATGTATTTTATAAAACCTCAATTCTAAAAACTCAAAAAGTCTCCAGATA
Organism: Ambrosia x helenae; assembly: GCA_030844895.1. NCBI lineage: Eukaryota > Viridiplantae > Streptophyta > Magnoliopsida > Asterales > Asteraceae > Ambrosia > Ambrosia x helenae. The sequence goes on from CM061226.1 coordinate 15,068,425, forward strand.
GATCCATCCCTTCTAAGTTGAGGTTTTATAAAATTCTAAAAACTCAAAAAGTCTTCAAGAGACAACTTAAATGGGTTTAAACTTTAAACATTGCTTTTCCCCTACGCCACCGCCATACTTGCCTCCGCCAACATAAAGTTCTCGCCGCCTCTTCCGTATCGAACTAAAGATCTATCATATCACCCTATCTTTATTCTTCTCATCGGTCATCCATTCTCGCCGAGGGATCGGAATTCTAGATCACACCGGAATCTCCCTACGTCGTTGTATGCCACCGATCTATACTTACATCACCTTCAATCACGGGAAACCTTAACCGTCGCTCAGACAACCAAAGTGTCACCGCTGCCGCCGGTTCTCAGTGGAACCCAACAACGCTGCCTCTCGAGGTTTACAACCGTTGTTTCTAAAGGACGGTATTAATTTGCTGTTAACGCCGCTTAATTTATCTGTCTGAAAATTTGCATGTAAGTTCGTTTATATACAAGTATGAAGGGATACGACGTTTGCTCGTTCGTCTTGAAGTCTACCACCGCCGGCGTCATCATCGTCGATGTTTGTTACATTGATGAAACTTCCAGATTTAGTATAAAAACTGGAACGCATGATTTGTAAATATAGTGAAGAATAACCATTTAACTGTTAAAGGGGAATGAAGAGGCGCATCTGATGAAAGGAAAGGAAGAGACAGTTGCCGTTAAAATAACCGTAACCGTTAAAACGGAAAGGTGCCGTTAAGTTGATATTTGTTATATATATATAATGGAAATCCACTAAAAAGGTAGCGAAGAATAGGCAGAATGAATGGAAATTAACCGTCTGATAGAAACGGAATGTTCAATTGATCAGTTTTAGATTTGTTTATTGGCTTTGCTTTATCTTCTTAATCTCCGCCATTATTTATTATTATTATTATTATTATTATTATTATTATTATTATTCCAACTATTTTTTATTGCTTATCTAAATACTTGTTTGATTATTGTTATCATAATGTTTGCAATCAAATAAAAAAAAGTAGAACATAATGTTATAAGAATACAAAACGAAAAGCTTTGTTTGAATCGCATAAATGATTCCAGCAAAAAATTGTAACTTAGGGGCTGTTTAGTAGCCTCTTAATAAGGCCCTGAACCATTCAGTGTTGAATGATTCAGCATTTAGTGCGTTTGTTTCAATTTCTGAATGGAATGGTTAATGCTGAATCATTAAGACTTGGAATGTAGCTAAACCATTAAGCACTAAACTAGGTTGAACGTTGATGAGGCTCTCCTACCAATGTGAGACAAGAAAACTAACCACTAAGAGGTCCAACTTAATGATTCAACACTTAATCAACCAAACAGCCACTTAGTTCAAAATCTAAAAACTTGACAAAGCCATGAACCGATAAGTAATGACTACCTGCAACAAACACAACCTACAATGACAGGTTAAGAGGCCCCGAAAAAAAATCCGCTTAGGGCCCCCAATATGGTTGGGACGGCTCTACCCATGACCCCCGCGTCTTGGTTAGCTGACATGGTACACAGGAATGCCATGGGTAGCTAGTGCCAACCAAACAATGGCTACGGCACCAACCGTCCACATTCCTGCCTTCCTGGGCCGACAATGCAAACCGAACCAATCATCACAGCAACTGATGAGAACGATTTAGCCAGGCCGTACCGACCACCCGAGGGATCGAAGTTCACTTCTCGGATAGCAGACTTTGTTCCTCCAGTCCGTATCAAGATGCCCTCCAACGTAAGAATCTACGATGGAACGGCAGATCCAGAGGATCACATATTGTTGTTCGATAGTGTGCCCGTATGGAAGGATGGCCGATGCCGACATGGTGCCATATGTTTGTACAAACACTATCAGGGGTGGCTCGGGTCTGGTTCAATGGCATTCCCTCGGGAAGCCTTGATAGATTCCATGACTTAAAGGTGAGATTTCTGGAACACTTCTGACAACAATGGAAACACATGAATAACCATGTGGAGTTGCACAACATCAAACAAAAGGAAGGAGAAACTTTAAATGAGTTCGTAGCCCGCTTCAAAGAAGAGTATTTACAAGTGAAAGATGCGGATGAAAGGATGAGAATATCTGGTTTCCTGCATGGATTAAGAATGAAACAGCTCGTGGAAAGTCTGAACGCCAGGGTCCCCATCACGATGGAAGAGGCAATAGAAAGAATTGAAGCTTTCGTATGAGGAAAAAAGGCTATCCAGGCCATTGACTTCAAGAAAAAGCCTGAGGATCACCCGCGAAAGGGACCCTACCAGAAAAAAAGAAAATTCAACCAACGACGTTTCCACACGGACAACGATAGATGGTCATCGGGAGACAGAAAAGGCAGGGACGATCGGCCCCGGGGGACCGAAAGAAAGGAATACGTATTTACCGATATAATCAAGACTCCGCAAGAAATCTAGGCAGCTGAAACCAATGTCAAATTCCAGCCACCATACCCACTGCAGAAGACTACCAAATAGCAAAGTTCTCGAAATTACTGCGAGTTCCATGAAGATAAGGGCCACGACACCAATGAGTGCTTTTAGCTAAAGAAGCAAATCGAGGAAGCCGTGCAGTCCGGGCAACTCGATCACTTAATAAAAGACATCCGGAACCGAAAGCGTAAGAAAGAAGCGAAAAATGATCAACATGTACTAAGGATCCGACCGATGATCACTCTCAAACGACCAAGGACTATTTTCGAAGAAAAGGGGGAGTTCGTGCACTGGAGTGAGCTTCCGATCCACTTCCCATCTATTAAACCCCACGAATCCAGGGAAGACCCACTCATCATTCAGGTTACTGTTGGTGATCAACTTGTGCATCGGTTTTACATCGGGTTTACATCGACAAAGGAGCGGCTTCCGATATAATGTATGAGCATTGCTTCGTGCAGTTGCCCACACACATCCAGAAGGGAATCATACCAGTGTCCTACCCCTTGGTTGGTTTCTCGGGGGAACAAGTCTCCCTAGAGGGCAGATACAGCTCTTCGTGGGGATAGGGGAGGAGCCCGAAAGGAGAGTAGAAACGTCAAACTTCATTGTGGTCGCTGCTTGCACTCCGCATAACATGTTAATCGGAAGGCCCGGTATCCGGACTTTTGGGATGGTCACCTCAAGTAAACACGGTTTAATTAAGTTCCCAACGTTGGGGGGAATTTCCACTCTGAGCACGATTTTTCGATATCCAGAGATCGGGTATTCGAGCACCGAAGAAGCCCCAGAGAAATGGTACATCAACCAGGATCATCCGGATCAGGCTATCACTGTTGGAAACACTCTTAGTCCTGAGTGTAAGGAACACTTGTATCGATACCTTAGACGCAACATGGATGTGTTCGCTTGGACGTCGAACGATATGACAGGGATTTCCCGGTACATTGTCAAACACTACCTAAACGTATACCCTCATTGCAAACCAATAGTTCAAAAGAAAAGATCGTTGGCTCCAGATAGAAGCGTAGTTGTATCAGAAGAAGTCCAAGCATTGATGGACGCTGGGATTATGAAGCCTGTTCAATACTGTTACATCCGGCCCCTCTCACCACCAATATTGTCCGCTTTGCCCCGATGGGTTGCCCATCCAGAGCTCACGGATTTGTTTTTGGGTGCCCTGGTGGAGACTTCCTAGGAGGTCACCCATCCTGGAATTGCTCCCACCTGAGCACGCTTAACTGTGGAGTTCTCCTCTCATCCACTAACATTAAGCCCCAAAACGCGTTGGTGATTTAAGAGGCAAGACATTACTTATGAACCAAGGATCTCTCCTGGCCACGGCCGATGTGGGATTTTCCTGGGGTGCCACAAATACCCTTCCTGGGTTTCCAACCCTGTGATGGTAGAAAAAGCCAACAGATCATGGAGAATGTGCATAGATTGCAGGGCTTTAAACAAGGCATGCCCAAAGGACCACTATTCGCTCCCAGAGATTGATTCGAAGGTCGAATCGGTGGCAAGATTCCGATTCAAATGTTTTTTAGATGCGTATAAGGGTTATCACCAGATACAGATAGCAAGGGGCGATGAGGAAAAGACAGCTTTCCACACGAATCAAGGATTGTTTTGCTACCGTAAAATGTCGTTCGGCCTAAAAAATGCGGGAGCAACATACTAGAGGCAGGTAGACAAAGTGTTTCATGATCAGATCGGAAGGAACATGGAGGCTTATGTGGATGATCTGGTTATAAAAAGCTCGGATGAGGAGCAACTACTGCTAGATATTCTCAAAACATTCAACAATCTAAGAAGAGTCGACATGAAGCTGAATCCGGTGAAATGTTTTTTCGAAATGGAATAAGGCCGGTTCCTCGGTCACATCGTCTAGAAGAATAAAATCCGGGCCAACCCAGATAATGTCCGAGCAACTCAAGAAATGAGGTTTCCAAGAACGTTGAAAGAACTCCATAGCCTGAACGGACGATTGGGGGTGCTCAATAGGTTTCTCTCGAAGTTAGCAGAATGATCACTTCCTCTTTTCAAAGTACTCAAGAACCATACGAAGAGGACGAACTTCGGGTGGACAGATGAGGCAGAAATGGCCTTTCAACAAGTAAAGCAGCACCTCAGCAACCTTCCATCTCTAGTAGTCCCGGAAACGGGAGAGACTTTGTTTGTATATTTGACGGCCAGACAGGAGGCCATTAGTAGTGTCTTATGCGCTAGCCGAACGAATGGGTTTATGCCAATTTTTTTTGTTAGCAGGTGCTTGCGAGACGCAGAGATCCGCTACTCACCGATTGAAAAGTTGGCACTAGCACTAACCCACACGGCCCGATGCCTGCGAAGATACTTCCAAGCACACCACATTGTGGTACTCACCAACTCAGTATTGAGATAAGTCTTGAGCCGACCCGAAGTAGCTGGAAGGCTCACCAAGTGGGCTGTGGTGCTAAGGGCGTTCGAGATTTAGTACAAGCCTAGACTGGCATCAAAGGGTAGGTATTGGCCGATTTCCTGGTGGAAAACACCAACCATCAAGAAGAGCCAATGATCATTGACGTTGTACATGATCAGCCTGAATGCTCAGGAACCTATGAAGGCTGGTGTATGTATACCGATGGAGCGTCAAGCCGTGACGGAGTGGGAGTAGGGCTCATTCTCGTTGATCCTGACGGCATTGAAACTGCGTACGCTCTCCGATTCAACTTTAAATGAACTAACAATGTAGCTGAGTATGAAGCATTGAAACTGTGTACACTCTTCGATTCAACTTTAAATAGTAAACTAAGGAATAAGGATCATGTGAAAGTTATCAATTGTATGTAATGTTGGTTAGTAATAAGCCAAGTTAATTACATACTCTATATAAGAAGATAGCTATGGATTTAGCTAGAATTGATAATGAATACAAGATGTTATGGATAGTGAAATAATTCCATATTATGTATTCTAACAAACAAGTTTGACTCATCCCTAAGTTAGGTACAACAAAGAGGGAGCAAACGGGTCAAACGGATGCAAGGTGGATACTTATGGAAACAAGAATGGATGCGAGGTAAGTAATACTTACATTATAACTCTTGTATTGATGTAACTGTTTAAACTTTGATGTGGGACAAAGGTATGACCCCAAGGGGTGAAACCTATTAAATGAGTAAATTATGCGAATTCATGTCAAAATAGGATTGATGGTAATAAATGAATCAAAGTGTGTTAATCAAATGATGAAAATCGTCAATTGGGTCAATAAATAAAACTAGGTGGTAAAAAAGAGTCTAAACTTAAGATTTTAGATAAAATCACTTGAATAAGGAAGTTATGCAATGTGGCTAGATGGGTCAAGTGGGATTGCCATTTCCCCATAGTTAAAGGTTGGACTGTCATGGTGTTATGAACCATGAGCCTTAATGGTTCAAATGGTGATCTTCTTATGATTCGAACCCAACATTCAAAGCCGGTATTCTAAGCTTTAGGAATCTCGTGGCTAATGGGTCAAATAGTGGTCTTCTCATCATTCGGACCCGACATTCAAGGCTTGTATTATAAGCAATAGGAATCTTATGTTAAACGGTCAAATGGTGAATTATTACCATCTGGGTTCCGAGATATTGATGTTTGTCGATTTAGAAAGCACACAGGTAAACGCATTTGAGAATAGGCACTTGATGCCAAGAATCATGGAAAGGGAGCACATTGTATGCAAATGGTTCAGGGCCACCCGGTAAGCCCGTAGTGTAAAGTAGGACCATGCGTGAGTAAATGTGGATAAAAAGCACCCACATGAAGTGTGGGTGCCAAATCAGTAAGTTATTTTCCACAAATGTGTCTAATGCGCGATAATGCGCTTAGATGCGATTAAAAATGGAGAATTCATGAAATTGGTAAAATGCTAAGTACATAAAGGCTTAGAGGTTTTCAAACATGTTAATGAATAAAAAACAATAGATGGTAACCAAGTGGTGCAGCTCACGGGTGACTAAACGCGATATAGACCTCTAAGGGGTAGTTTGGGAATTTTAGAGGTCTACTAAAGGCTAATCAATAAACCGAGTCATCATAAGCAAATCGGATAGTGTTTATTAGTTTAACAACTGTCCAATGAGTAGATAATATGGTTTTGAAGCCTTATGGGTGGTAAAATATTGCCTTGTATAGTCCAAGGCCTTAACGGGTCGATTTGGGTAAAAATCGACATAAACATTTAAAACTAAGAATCGGGCCATAGTGAAATAAACCGGATGATGTTTTTAGTTAAACAAGTGTCCAATGAGTCAACAATATGATTGATATGCTTTTTGAATGGCCAAAAAGTGTTTTGTATAGCCCATGGCCTTAATGGGTCGATTTGGGTAAAAATCACATAGTCTTTAGTTAAGCCGAAAAGAGTTTTTAAACATGATAAATGGGCATCATTCAAGATAATTAAATGGTATTAAACATGTCCCCAAATGTCCTTAGGAAGGGCATTGAATTGAGTTTTAAAAGTATACAAGAACTGGGAAAAATGGACAAAGGAAAATGACTAAGGCTAAGAAAAGCTGCAGGGACAGAACCTGCTGGCAGTAAGCTACAGCCAGCTGGTAGTAGCTTACGGCGGGTTCCATCCCAAAAGTGTTGTTTTGTCTGTTTGATCTAGTTCGTTCCGTTTTTTTTACGTGCTTCGACACTTCCACTTTTCTAAAGACATTATTATCAATCCCACTAATCATTCTTTGTGTAATGGTGCTAGGCACACCTTCGTTGGAAGTCCCGGAGCAAGTATGAAGTCGCGAGGAGAGCCGAACACACCCAAACATACAAAAGCTTCCACAACAAGAACTCTCGTTAAAACGCAAAAACTTAGTATATGTTTCTAATAGTTAAAATGTAAAATATGAGGGATTTAATAATGTAATTAATCACAGTGGTTTGGTTTTTTCATAAATATCAAAGTTTTAATCGGGGGTGATTTTTAATTAAGGCTAAAACTTGTAAGTTAAGTGCTAATCACCTGTTTAAGGGTTAAGGTCTTACACAAAATTCATATGTGAAGAAGGTTCTTAGCAATTATGGAATGATGGATTGCAAGACTGTAAAGACACCATTGGCTCCTCATTTTAAAGTGTCTAAAGAAGATTCTCCCAAGACAGAAGAAGAGAGGAAGTTTATAGAGAAAGTTCCTTATGCTAATACAGTTGGAAGTCTTATGTACTTGATGGTGTGTACAAGGCCAGATCTTGCTTATGCAGTGAGTTTGGTAAGTAGGTTCATTTTTTATCCAGGGAAGAATCATTGGAATGCATCAAAATGGATCGTGAGATATTTGAAAGGGTCTCAAGATGTTAGTTTGGTCTTTAGGGTATCTGAAGGAAGCATGGGTAAAGCTGTCCAAGGGTATGTGGATGCTGATTATGTCAAAGATTTAGATAATGGTAGGTCCATTTCAGGTTATGTGTTCCTTGTTTTAGGGAATGTGGTTAGTTGGAAAGCTCAACTGCAACATGTGGTTGCATTATCTTCAACCGAAGCAGAGTTCATATCATTGACACAAGGGGTAAATGAGTAAATGTGGTTGAAGGGGTTTGTGTCGGATTTAGGAATAAGGATTGATGATGCACTAGTGTTTTGTGATAATTCTAGTGCAGTGCAATTGTCAAAAACAATGTATTCCATGAGAGGACTAAGCATATAAGGGTCAAATTGTACTTTATAAGGATGTGGTGGTGGATTGGATTTATACAAGAGAGAATCTTGCTGATATGTTAACTAAAGCTCTTCCTGATCCTAAGTTTGAATTTTGTTTGAGGTGTTTGGGATTGGATTAAAGCCAATTTGTGGCTTTTAAGGTGGAGATTGTTAAAGGTAAAGTCAAAATTGGCTGGTCAACAGAAGTCAATTATGGACATAATGTGTGATAATAAAGTCCAGGGGCCATTTGTGACAATACTGCAAAGTTTATAATGTTTTAATAAGTTTCGAGCTAAAGATGCTAAGTTAGAGAAGTTGAGGGACTGATTGTGCTAAGATCTGAATTAGTTAACACACTATTAATGAACAAATTGGGGATTAGGGCTTGAAGAAACAAATAATCTCACCACCGATTAGGGATGATAAGATTATGAGTTTGCTACAGAGTTGATCCTTCACTAACAGCTACGGCTTGGAGATACCTGCAAATAAGAGTGAGAGTGTAGGTGTGGAGACGACTACACGAGGTAGCAGTTTATAACAAAAACGGGGTGAATGGGGATACTATCTAGTATGATAGCTCTCCAGGTTAGTAGAAAGTGTCCTCTCCTATTGGGGATGTGACCCCTTTTATAGGAGAGTCCGTATGCCACCATTACCCAAGTCCTAACCGTGGTTAGATTGTCTCCATCACCCTTAGTTGTGTTAGTAAGGTGATATATGGAAAGCTAAATTGAAGGGAATAGTGGAACCGTTGTACCGCCTTTAATGGTATGGTTACGTGATTCATGCATGGCTATTGACCATGCATGATATTCGCTTTGACCGGCATATGACCAATCTTTGACTGTTGACCGATCATTAATGAGCTTTGACCAAGTCCTGTGCGTGGCTTTCTTTCGCGTGATGACATTGTGCCGGGTTTGGGTACGCGGAATGGTGTATTCAGTACCCAATCCCATCAAGTCCCCCAGTCCAGTGTGTCTCTTATCTAAGAAGTAATGATGAGATGTGAGGGGCGCTGGACTTATTAGATGTGTGGTTTATTTTCTGTGTTGTTGTCTTGCGGTTATGCCAGTTGTTCTGTGTTGCGGAGTTCATATGCGGAGAACGGGTGTGAGAATTTACGTCAATTTTCCGTGTGAGATATGACACGTCAGTTATTTTGTTGTGGACAGATGTCAGTTCCCTATGCATTTGAAAACTTGTGGTCCATGTGGCGAGTGGGTCTGACGTGACTTGTAGCAGTTGAGACGTGTGTAGGCACGTTGAGCGGCGGTTGTCAGGCGAGTGGGCGCGTGAAGCGCGTGTGGCGTCTGTTTGTCTTCATTTGTACACGTGTCGCCTCCCTATTAGGCTCATCCCCAAAAAAGCCTGCCCACTCTTCTGAGTGTGACGTCAGGCATATTAATTACAAAGCCTATATATTGGTTTTGAATTGTGGCTTTTCCTATTTCCAGCTATTTCAAAATTTAAATCCTCTTTGCAATGTCTCTGTTTTCCATCATCAATATTTCTCTAATTATGTCTCAAGAATCTCAAGATGTTCAAGAGTCCAGCAAGACGTCAGATTCCGTCAAGGATCTGGGCAAAGAGTCTTCAAAAAGTATAGAGGCTACCACCATCAAGTGGGACAAGGCTTCGTTTTTGACTTTCCTTGACTAATATGGCATCCTGCCTGAGTGGGAACCGGAACTTCCGGCCGAGGGGAAGACTGCTCTGAAAGCCCCTCATGGTAAAATAGCATTGTACGCTGCTACGTTTACCAAGTGTTGTTTCCGTCTGCCAGCCACTAAGTTTGTGGTGGATGTGTTGTTGAAGTATGGAGTGCATCCTACACAGTTGACCCTTTATGGGTGGTGCCGGATATTGCATTTTGAGGCCACTTGCCGAGCGTTGGAGATTGAACCTACTTGGGAGAGATTGAACGTGTTTTATGTTCTTGAAGCAGCACGTGGTGGGAGCGGTTGGTTCAGTTTAGGCATTCGCCGGAAAGTTAAACAACTTGTATCGGAGAAAGTGAAGTCCATGTACGAGTGGAAAGACAAGTTTTTCTATGTCAACCATGGTGTCATTCCTGCACCTTTCCAATGGATGGTGTTAGGTTTAAAGGAAAAAATTGCTGAATTCCCTCCTATGGTGGGATTTAAAGACCAAGATTGGTACAAGACGCTCTGTGATCATGCTACTCCCTTGATGATGGATGAATGTCCGGAGAGCGTTTTGAATTTGCTGGGGATCAGCCTTATCTGCCCTGAGGGTCATGACCCAAATCCTCCAAAAGGTATTGGAGTCATACTTGCTTTTATTGTCTTATATTCTTTTCTTGTTTTATTGCTCATATGTTTCCTATACATCCAGATGTCACCCTGTTTCAATTGTTTGCCAAGCGCGGTGAGGCAAAGGTATTGTATGCTCCAGTTGTTGCAGGTGCGCCGCGCTTGTCTGAGAGAACAAGTGGGAATTTTTTGTTTCCCAATCTAGTGGATCCTCCGAAGCAGTATGTCCGGACAGGTTGTGAACTTAACCCATCTCTTTTACTATGATTAATTTCCTTATTGTATGCGAAGGAAGCGCATTAGGTACGCGTCCTGCGTACTGATTCAGCGCATTCTTCGTGGTAGGTGCGGGTATACAACTCCGTAGGAAAGCTAAAAATGATGTTGAGGAAGTTACTTCAGAGCGCAAGGAGTCTTTTGGTTAGTCTTTATAACTTCTTAATTCATTCCTCACGCGTAGTTTAATTTTATACAGATCTGGTTACCGCGCCAGGCACTAGTACCTCGAGGAAGCGCGCTGTGGCAAGCAAGAGAGCCAAACCACCCGCTACGCCCATCATAGTTGAAGAAGTTGACGAAGAGTTGACGGAGTCTGACACGGAATTGGAGCATAAACGCGCTAGGCGTTCTTCTCCCATCCGCCAGTCAGATAACGTTGCTGAGGATTTGTATCAGCAGAGGATCACCGAGTTGAATCAAAAACAGGTACAAATTCCTCAGTCTTCAATTGGGAATCTAGAGGCCACCCGACCGGAACCTATTTCCGCAGTTCCGGTGAATGTATTTAAACCATTGACATGGCCGTCCACGGACAAGCTGGAAATTCCTGTTAAACCTCCGCCCGTGCGCGAGAATCTGCCGATGAAGACCAAGAGGCATCTATCTGGTACATATATTTTTTCCTCCTTCTTTACATCCTTTGTGATAAATCCGTTAAAATACTGTGAACAACATTTTATGTAGGGCAACATCCTTTTGCAGAATCTCGGAAGAAGCATCCATCTCTGGCGTTGAAGGACGTATCTTTGTCTGGCCAGCCTACTGATGTGGCCGCGCAGGTGATATCGGTTACAACTGAAACGGTTGTGGATGAAAATTTGTTATCTCAAGCTGAGCCAATCCCGGAAGATTTGGTTGTTGACGTGGAGAAGGATGTTATGACACAGGGTGAGCCTGCCCAAGATGAATTGGTGATTGATGCGGAGAAGGATGTTGGTAAGGGAGTGGATGAGTCTGAAACTCGTAATCTGAACATAGATTGTCTTGTTTCGTTGACGAAGCAAGCGCATGAGCCGAGCTCATTACAGGGATTTGAAGCTGCGCTTGATAGTGGGAAGAAGGATGAAGTTATTGTTGAGAATCCATCCGGCTTCAAGCGCACAGTGGTGGAGTCTACTGTGGTTTACACTGACGCTTCTGCCAGTGTTGGTGGTAACTCCGGTCATCGACGGAGAATGTTCTCATCGCGCCAAGCTGACTCCTCTAGACCATATCAACCGCGTTGGGATATCCTGGACACAACTCGATTTACAAATGCGCTCGATGCGCAAGAGTTTGTCATGATGTCCGTTCCTCCTGCGGAACGCGATTACCAGGATAGTGTTGACCGGCGCTCTTTGTTCATTGATATGGCAATGAACCTTTCTTTGGGTGTTAGCGGTCTTGGATCTCTTATCAGGCGTGAGAATGAGTTTCAACGGGATTACCAGAATTTGAAAGACTCTGAAGCCGCGTTGTTGGGGCGCGAAGAAGAGTTCCAGCGCGCCCGTCATGACATCCGTGCAGAGATTGAGCATCATCAAAAAGTTGCCCGTGACGCTATTGAGGAGATGGAGATAGTGAAGAAAGAGAAAGCCGAAGCTTCGCAGGCTTGGTCCGTGGCTTGTAAGAGGACCAACCATGAAACTGAACAGTTGCGGTCCACCATTAAGGAGTTGCAGCTTGAAAATGCTAATTTGAAGTAGGAGATGGAGCAAAGTCAGACAGCATTCGATGAGAAGCAAGCGGAACTCGCTGATGCTATTCAAAAGTATAAGGCTCAGCATGATGAACTTCTTCGCGCAACTTCCTCTTTGTCTGATGCGGAGACCAAAATGAAAGAGCTAGCTTTGGAGAACACCCAGATTCAAGAAGAAAAAGCCCTGGCGGAGTCCTCTTGCACACAGGCAAAAATGGAGTTAGACAAGGTGCAAGCTTTGTTTGGGCAAGCTACTGAAATGGCTGTTGCTGCCAATGAGAGGATCGCGTGGTTGATGGGTGATGGAGTTGCTGGGGTAAGCCATAAAATCTTCCTTTTGTATTTTGATTATTGACTTATGCAATTTATTGATGTGCTATCTTTTGTTGCGCAGATATTCAAGCGTGTTTGGAACGATCCTGCGCTGACAGAAGTGATTGCTCGCATTTCCAGTTCTTCCGTGAAGCAGGGGATCAAGCTCGGCTTCTCCGAAGGCTTTTGCCACCATGCTGATGGCAAGGAGAAGGAGTCTGGACCGTACGAGAATGAGTCATATGATGATGAATTGCTCAAGGATTATTGTCACACCCTCAACTTTCCACTGCGGGGTTTATACCGCGAGGCGCATGACAAACCAGGATCCCATAGCCATAAGTCACATGAACGAACTCTAAATGCCCAAACCATTTAGTTCGTTTTCAAAAACCAAGTTTAGTTATGCTGCGGAAGCGTAAACCAAATTTAAAACCTTTTGAAAACCATGCGCAAAACAACGCGCCCAAATTAAATCCATATGAAAGAAAATGTAAAAGCATAATATGTAATTTATGTGTATGCCCAAGACCCCAAATGCAGTGAAGTGTACAGTGCTTTCTAATCCTAGCACCGGAAGCTAACTACCTGCAAAAGCATGTAAATCGTATGTCAACATAAAGCTGGTGAGTTCACAAAGTAAAGCAAACACGTATAAAATGCACTGGTTTCCAAAACCACGTAACCAAGTAATAATGAAGGTCCTCCAGACCCAAAAAGTTAAAGAGTTGTCAGTTTAAGTGTGTCAGGGGTAGCTAGCCCACTCAATGTAACTAAACAAGATTATTGGGAAACCTTCAGGAAAATAGTTATTTGCCTCAATGACTGGCGTCTATCAACACCAGTCGGAAATTGTGGTAAGAAGTTCATGCCCGTGCCTCAAGCACCTCAGACATGAGGTTGCCGCATCAACCTAATAGCGCTATCAACTAATACCCCGTTCGCCTCCAGCGATTAACCCAATAATATGCAAGGACTTTAAATGATAGAGTGTTTAGATTACAAAGGACCAATAAGTTTTAAACTGACCGAAAACCCGATCCACACAAGGAATCGTAAAACCTAACCCACACAAGGAGTCAAAACCCGACCCACGCAAGGAGTCAAAACCCGACCCACGCAAGGAGTCAAAGCAACTAATAACCCGAGATGTAAAGGTAGTCCCAAACCGGACTAGAAAACGTTTTGTAAGTTGTCTCAAACCCGAGATGCATGCTTTTGAGAAAAGAATAGTGAAACTCACCTTAATGTGCAAGCAAAAGAAATCCGAACCGCAAGTAAAGTATGTCACCGACACCCTAATATAAGTGTCACCAAGTGAGTATAGGCGTAATATCATTACACCATATAACTCGTTTGTCCAAGGCGTTTTAAACGTTCAAAAGTGTGTATGTGACGCCTATTGATTCAACATGAAATAGTAAACCCTACGGACTCGTTGGTGAATGTGTTGGTTAAAATTAGTTTCTACATTCCATATGTGTCTCAGACAAGTGTACTTCAGTTACATGTCAATTCAATACCACCTAAGACCTCAATTAATCACATAAGCACATAATACACAATCTGTGTTTTCAGGACAGATTGTGCGCCATCAAAACGAATTTATTTAAAATAGCAAATCAGTGAGTTAACCTCCCAAATGTTTACTGAATTTTCTTTGGAATTCACTTAACAATAGATATTTTTGTTTTGTCTTAAATCCAAACACAAAAATAATTAAAATTCGTCTAATACAGCTATGTTCAGAAAACCTTCCTAACAGGTCAGTTTGGTAAATAAATTCCCAAAAATTGTGTATTCAACCAAATGGGATGAATCCACTTGAAAACACATATTACTCCAATATTAACCTTCTGTAAAAATTTCACAACCCAACTCTTTATAAAACTTGAGTTATGATGTTTCAAAGTTGACTCAGTTTGATACCCGAAATTCTGACCTGATCTATTTTCAATGAAAATTCCAAAAACGACTCAACCGACGTCCAAAACACTTGATTTTACCCATTATGAAAAGCTAAGACCAAGTGTGATTCAACCATGCAAAGAAAATACCAAAATCATCATGTTAAGGTCGTGTTACAGCTCCTACAAGTTCATCTAATCATTCTGTCAAGATTTTAGTTTCGCCTAAATCATAGTTTAATGGACTACCGTGTGCATAACAACAATCAACAAACATCAATAATCATTACCCAACATCCCTAATACTTATTTTGATCAGATTCTACTACCAATCATGCAAAAATCACAACTTTAAAGACCAAAACATCAATAACTTGCGCAACAAGTATCCTATGATGTTACTAATCTTTTATTATTATGTTTAATCCGTTTAATCTTCAAAAACCTCATGTTTTAATGATTATTAAAAACTTTCAGACCTGGACAAACTCTGTTACATGATTTTTATAACAAAAACACAAGATAAAAGTGTAAGGAATCAAAGGTTATACCCTTAGCTCTTCGATCCGATCAACCGTGCGCGTTTGGAGCTTCCCAATTGATGATCTTGAGCCTTAGCAGGAGCTTTAGGGTTAATATTTCGTGTGGGGCAGTAAGGGGGCGATTAGGGTTGAGTTTAGGGGTTGCATGGGGGTTAAGGATGCTTAAATAGGTGTGTGAGGCGGTTTAGACCCGTCAGACTGATCCGAGCGGCCGCTCGGGCCCTGTGAGCGGCCGCTCACAGGCCCGAGGCCCGCGTGCGTGTCTCGTTTCGTCACCCGACGCGTTATCCTTCGACGTTTTCGTTATTTCGGACCGTAACATGTGCAACCCCATGCGTTAAGACCCTAATCAACCCCATACTCCACTTTTAGTGATTTTTATTAACGTATACAGTTTAGGTTCACACAATCACGTATGGTTTTCACATAAGTTTGTCAATTATCACAGAGACACATAAATTCATTATTCACCAACGTCCGAGGTTCACTAATCATGTAACCCGATATTAACTCACAACAATGCACGTGTGTCCTATCTAGCTAACCCTAGTTAAGTATAATGCAAGGAACGTAACTGGAGTTTAGTTAAAGTGAGAACCTGAATTTGCAGGGTATCACATCATCCCCAAGTTGAAAAGAATTTCGTCCCGAAATTCAACAAGTAAACAGTAAAGCAAGTAAACAATAAAGCCAGCTAGAAAAGTGTACGCTTGGTTCCCGGATGTCACATCATCCCCAAGTTGAAAGGAATTTCGCCCCGAAATTCACTTTGAGCGAGCTGCTTTATGTTCGGCATTTGATCTATGCACAGGTTCAGGTTCAGTAAAGAGGTGTGGGTATTTGAGCCGCATCTGATCTCTGCGCTCCCACGTGTATTCCGGTCTTAGACGGGAATTCCACCGTACCTTAACAATAGGTATAGTGCTTTGTCTGAGTTTCTAGACGCCCTGCTCAAGAATCTCCACTGGTTCTTCTACGAACCGTAGCTGATCGTCCACCTGGATCTCCTCCAGTGGCACTAACTGTGTCGTATCTGATAAGCATTTCTTTATATTTGGTACGTGGAGTACATCGTGTACCCCATTAAGTTCATTAGGCAGGTTTAACCTGTAAGCTACCAGACCAATCCTTTTGACAATCCCGAATGGTCCAACGTATCGTGGGTTCAACTTCCCGTTTTCCAAAGCGTATCACCCCTTTCAAGGTGACACCTTCAATAGAATCTTGTCCCCAACCTGGAACTCCAAAAGGTTTCCTACGCTTATCAGCGTAGCTTTTCTGTCGATCCCGAGCAGCAGCCATCCGGTTTCTGATTGGTACTATCTTCTCAGAAGTTTCGTGCACGAGTTCGGGACCTGTTAGCTGGCTATCCCCAACCTCAGTCCAACCGATGGGAGACCTACACTTGCGTCCATAAAGTGCCTCAAAAGGCGCACACTGTTTCGAAGTGTGATAGCTGTTGTTATACGAGAATTTAATTAAAGGCAAGTGCTTATCCCAACTGTTACCAAAATCCACCACGCACGCTCGTAGCAGATCTTCAAATGTTTGGATGGTACGTTCGCTCTGTCCATCCGTCTGTGGGTGATAGGCTGTGCTCATATCTAAGCGAGTCCCCAAAGCGTTTTAGGAGAGTAGTCCAAAAATGAGAAGTGAATCGCGCATCGCTATCAGATATAATAGAAGTAGGCACCCCATGCCTAGAGACTATCTCCTTGATGTAAAGGTTTGCTAGTTTCTCCAATGAGTCCGTTTCCTTTATTGCCAGAAAGCGGGCCGATTTGGTTAAACGATCCACGATAACCCAAATCATGTTATGGCCCGTTGGCGTTCTAGGAAGCTTTGTAATAAAATCCATGGAAATTTCATCCCATTTCCACATAGGAATTTCTGGTTGTTGGAGTAGGCCTGAAGGTTTTTGATATTCAATCTTAACCTTCGCACAAGTCAAGCACTTACTAACATAAGTGGCTATCTCAGCTTTCATGTTTGGCCACTGTAACATCGCAAAATTTTCCCCAAAATTTTAATACATAAAAAACCCTTATATATATATATATATATATTTTATTACACCTTTATCATTAATATTATACAAATGTGCCTAAGTCTTTATTTATCCTAACTCACAACTTTTATACATACATAATACATAAATGTATATAAATAATAATAATAATAATAATATGATTCTAAATTCTTTTTTTTTCACATACAAGATTTTTTTTTTTTTTTAAATAAAGCCTTGAGTCAAATAGTCAAAGTCCTAGTCAAAGTCCTAGTCAAGCAGTCAAAGTCTTAGTCAAATAGTCAATTCATCATAAAACCTTACTTTATGGTGTTGACCAATTTTAATGGCTAATTGACTCCAAAACTAGTATAAAAACCCACCTATGACCCATTATACTTTGCACCTCTAAATCGATTGTTTCAATCCGATTAAACTTTCCCTCATACCTTTCTTCTATAGTCTATTACTTCTACAATTGAAGCTTTGATTATAAGCTCTTGTAATTGGCGAATTGGAAGCTTGATATTCTTTCTTTTTCGTTTTCTTCAATTTGGACCAGCTACGTTGTTGAGTCTTTGGGATTCGCCTCGCATACATTCACAACACATTATTCTATTTTTTTTACGAGACATAACATTTTGCTAGTGTGAGTTTTACATAGCCCCTTTTCTATTTATCACCATTTTTGGGGTGAAACATGTTACAACATTATTTATGCAATTCAATCATCAATGTGTCTATGTGTATTTCTATGTTGCATTATGTCTTGAACATGACTAGGGTAAGCACAATTCTAGCATAAACATTCATCAGCCAAACGGTATACATTGATAGATCTATTGGACTGACAATCCCACCCGGATACGTGCCTCCTACAAAGGTTGCGTGGGTGTTTGTTACTGCAATATAAACGAGTGAACCATGAGCGTATGGGATGTACCACAATACAACAGTCACAAGGTTGATTATGCACTCGATTTACTTCTAGTATGTTTTCACATATGGACTAGATTGCCATGACACATGAATTGCACAACAATTTCATTCGATTATCAAAACCTATGTAATTCTCACCAACTTTTGTTGACCCAAAATATTTTCAACTTAACATGTTTCAGGTTCTACTTGCTTGAAGATTTAAGTTAATGCTTGAAGATGTGTGCATAGTTTTATTCAATTTGATGTATGAATTCTTGTAGAACAATTGTATGTAATTTATCTAAATCATATAATGAGAATTATTATTTACCATGAGCTACTGAACAATCATCAATACGTGACATCTCGATGTTTCCGTCATCGGTTGGGGTGTTACAGATTGGTATCAGAGCCATGGTTATAGGGAATTAGGTTATTAGAAAAATAATCTAGTCTATAACCATAGGATTATAACCAGTATTTGCTTCTTTTACTTGCCATTCTCTATCTCCCTCCTACTTCTTATCCCTACTTTCATCCTTACAAGAAGGTTGCTCTCCACCATTGGATCTACTCTTAGACTAATAGGACAAAATCCTCAGATTTAGCTTGAACCACCTTGAGATCTCGTCGAAGTTCTAGATTTTAATAACGAACACGTGCAATCTGGAAGGGTGAACGCCTGTATTCTGAGTCTTCTGTCTAGGCTGGCATTGCGCATATATCCCAATCAGACGAGGGACCCGGATGCCTACCTGGGAATTCTCGGGATGAGTGTTCACTTATTGGCTAAAGCATGTCTTCATATGTTATTAGAATTTAGAATCTTTGATAAGTCAACGTTTTCGTTTATTCGTTTTAATTAAATGAATAAATGATTACATTCCTTATATTACCTCATTGTCCTTCATTCAACCCATATCTTATTGAACATTCATTACCCAAATCACTTCCGTAACCGATGCCCTAGACTAAACAGAGATCAAGATCCTCCAGCTACCTAACCGCAAGTCTCACCATTTGACTATTGGTTGCTTTTATTCTATGTATTGACGCTATTTGATTCAAGTAATAAAATATTTGTCTGAGAGTTGTTACATGGTGCATGATTGTTTGAATGTGAACTAATTATATAAATCTATACAACTACAACTCATATACTATGCTTGTTATACTTGCTTGCATAAACATGTTATCAATTTGCAACCTATGTGTATAATAAATGCTGCACTTAATAGAGGTCATCATGCCTTTTCAACAGTCCGGAGAGGCCCTACAACCTGCTCCACGACTGGTGGAGGCTATCGAACCTACTCAACGATTGGTAGAGGTCATTATGCCTTTTCAACAGTCGGGAGAGGCCCTACAACCTACTCCACGACTGGTGGAGGCTATCGGACCTGCTCAACAATCGGTGGAGATATAGAAGGACGCAAAACTTTAATGTAAGGTAAATTGGTGATTGCGGTCCGGAACGTAATCATGAATTTACAGGTACGTTAAGGTAGTGTGAAATTCTATCAAGGTTTTCAGTAAATAACCAATTATAAACTCTAGTTACCTGGTAGTTCATTTAGTCTTTCTATAGTCAATCAACTCATGCATTTCTTTTAGGAGTCCTAAAACTTAAGATTCTTATTCTCCTTGCTATTTCAGATGAACCTAATCCAACCCTTAAAACTCACACATATCAAAACTCTTACCCAAATTATTCGAAACAGTTTATTCTGTTACCTATAAATTTATGTCATGCCTTAACTCGAAACTTCCCAAACCACCCTTGTCCTAATTTCTACCCAATCACCTTCAACCCTGTGTTTTCAATAAACTTCGGGACGAAGTTTCCAAAAGTAGGGGAGACTGTAACATCGCAAAATTTTCCCCAAAATTTTAATACATAAAAAACCCTTATATATATATATATATTTTTTATTACACCTTTATCATTAATATTATACAAATGTGCCTAAGTCTTTATTTATCCTAACTCACAACTTTTATACATACATAATACATAAATGTATATAAATAATAATAATAATAATATGATTCTAAATTCTTTTTTTTTTCACATAAAAGATTTTTTTTTTTTAAATAAAGCCTTGAGTCAAATAGTCAAAGTCCTAGTCAAAGTCTTAGTCAAACAGTCAAAGTCTTAGTCAAATAGTCAATTCATCATAAAACCTTACTTTATGGTGTTGACCAATTTTAATGGCTAATTGACTCCAAAACTAGTATAAAAACCCACCTATGACCCATTATACTTTGCACCTCTAAATCGATTGTTTCAATCCGATTAAACTTTCCCTCATACCTTTCTTCTATAGTCTATTACTTCTACAATTGAAGCTTTGATTATAAGCTCTTGTAATTGGCGAATTGGAAGCTTGATATTCTTTCTTTTTCGTTTTCTTCAATTTGGACTAGCTACGTTGTTGAGTCTTTGGGATTCGCCTCGCATACATTCACAACACATTATTCTATTTTTTTTACGAGACATAACATTTTGCCAGTGTGAGTTTTACATAGCCCCTTTTCTATTTATCACCATTTTTGGGGTGAAACATGTTACAACATTATTTATGCAATTCAATCATCAATGTGTCTATGTGTATTTCTATGTTGCATTATGTCTTGAACATGACTAGGGTAAGCACAATTCTAGCATAAACATTCATCAGCCAAACGGTATACATTGATAGATCTATTGGACTGACAATCCCACCCGGATACGTGCCTCCTACAAAGGTTGCGTGGGTGTTTGTTACTGCAATATAAACGAGTGAACCATGAGCGTATGGGATGTATCACAATACAACAGTCACAAGGTTGATTATGCACTCGATTTACTTCTAGTATGTTTTAACATATGGACTAGATTGCCATGACACATGAATTGCACAACAATTTCATTCGATTATCAAAACCTATGTAATTCTCACCAACTTTTGTTGACCCAAAATATTTTCAACTTAACATGTTTCAGGTTCTACTTGCTTGAAGATTTGAGTTAATGCTTGAAGATGTGTGCATAGTTTTATTCAATTTGATATATGAATTCTTGTAGAACAATTGTATGTAATTTATCTAAATCATATAATGAGAATTATTATTTACCATGAGCTACTGAACAATCATCAATACGTGACATCTCGATGTTTCCGCCATCGGTTGGGGTGTTACAGCCACCAGTAAGGAGTCTTTAGATCTTGGTAGATCTTGTCCGAACCAGGATGTACCGAATAGCGAGAGGTATATGCTTCATCAAGCACCAGTTGTCTGAGATCCCCCAAATCGTGGTATCCATACTCGATCCATGAAGTACTGAAGACCATCCGTTTTCCGTTCCAAGTGCTTACCAGCACCATGTAAAGTTTCAAGCCCGATGTTTTCTTCTTTCAAGCCTCGCCCTGGGCTTACCTTATCAGGAAGATTAGAATTTATAGTGGGTTGTAAAGCTCGCACCCGTTTAGGTTCCGTTTCCTTTCGGTTGAGGCCATCAGCTACTACATTAGCTTTCCCTGGATGAAATTTGATGGCACAGTCATAATCATTCAAAAGTTCAACCCAGCGACGTTGTCGTATGTTCAGCACCTTCTGATCAATTATATGCTGAAGGCTCTTGCGATCAGTGAAAATTGTGCACTTTGTTCCATAGAGGTAGTGTCTCCAGATTTTTGGAGAGTGAAAACCACCGCTCCCAGTTCCTAATCATGAGTGGGGTAATTCTTCTCATGGACCTTCAATTGCCGCGATGCATATGCGATTACCTTATCACGTTGCATCAGTACACACCCTAAGCCTTGGATAGACGCATCATAGTATACTACAAAGTCCTCTGTACTCTCAGGCAACGATAGTATCGGTGCACTGCAAAGTTTTGACTTTAGTAGCTGAAAGGCAGTTTCTTGGGCATCTCCCCACTTGTAAGTAATACCTTTCCGTGTTAGGGCGGTGAGAGGTTGAGCGATCTTAGAAAATCCCTCAATAAATCTGCGATAGTATCCTGTGAGACCAAGAAATTGGCGCATTTCAGTAGGGGTCCTAGGAGCCTCCCACTTTTTGATGGCGTCAATCTTGGCTGGGCCCACCTGTATTCCTGCCTCGTTGACTACATGCCCAAGGAATTGGACTTCTCGAATCCAAAAATCACATTTAGAAAACTTTGCATACAGCTGCTCATTTCTCAGTAGTTCCAAGGTTAACCGCTGGTGCTGCTCGTGCTCTTCCCTGCTCTTGGAATAAATCAATATGTCATCTATGAACACTATGACGAATTTGTCCAAATAGGGTTTGCACACATGGTTCATCGGAACAATGAACACAGCCGGTGCATCCAAATGGCATCACCAAAAACTCAAAATGTCCATAACGAGTTCGAAAGGTTGTCCTTGCCACATCCTCCTCCCCGACTCTCAGCTGATGGTATCCTGACCTCAAGTCAATCATAGAATAGAAACTCGACCCTTACAGTTGGTCGAACAACTCATCGCTACGAGGCAAAGCGTAGCGGTTCCTAATCGTCACTTTGTTCAACTCCCGATAATCAATACACCTGCGAAAACTCCCATCTTCATTTTCAACAAACAGAACTGGAGCTCCTCATGGCGAAGAACTAGGTCTAATAAATCCCCTATCCAATAGCTCTTGGAGTTGGGTAGACAGTTCTTGAGGTTCGCCTGGTGCTAGGCGATACGGTGCACGTGCAACTGGAGCTGCTCCAGGTACAAGATCAT
The DNA here is from genome assembly GCA_030844895.1 of Ambrosia x helenae. Lineage (NCBI taxonomy): Eukaryota > Viridiplantae > Streptophyta > Magnoliopsida > Asterales > Asteraceae > Ambrosia > Ambrosia x helenae. Next base: position 15,091,198 of record CM061226.1, read on the forward strand.
TTTGAAACTCCCCTTGACATACAGGTGGAAGTCTAGGTGGTTCCTCTGGGGATATATCTGGGAAATCTCGGACCACTGGGGTGTTCCTCAATCTTAGTTTCAGTTTCAGCTCGAGTGTCAGATATGTTAGCCAAAATGGCCGGACAGCCCTTGCGAATACACTTCTGGGCCTTCAGATAGGAGATGATGCCCACCATGGCACTACCTCGATCACCCTGTATGGATAAAAGTTCTCCACTTGGGAGGGGAATGCGAACAATTTTCTCCTGACAGAGAATTTCCGCGTGTTGCTTGGACAACCAGTCCATGCCAACCACGAGATCAAAGCTACCTAGGGTGATAGGTAAGAGGTTGATGGCAAACAATTGCCCGTTCAACTCGAGCTTACAGTCACGATATATATGGGTTACCTCGACAGGCTTCCCATCAGCCAGTTCAATAGAGTATGGGGTATCTAGAAGAGTAGGAACCATCCCTAATTGTTTACTAAGTTTTGATGAAACAAAACTATAGTCCGCACCAGTATCATATAAAATAGAAGCAAGAGTGTCGTTCAAGGAACACGTACCCGTCACGACGTTGTTAACAGTCCTAGCTTCCCCGAGGCCAATCACAAATGCTCTTCCCCGAGCTCCCGTTGTTGTTGCTACCATTATGATTGTTGTTGTTGCAGGACTTATACCTCACACTATCCCACGTCCTCTTGTTATCACCAAAAGTAGAAAATGAAGCACCATGCTTCGGAAAAGTACCATGGTCGGCAGCCTCGTCAGTGAGTTTGCGAGTCAAGTGAAAGATTTGTAGGTGAGCTGCAGTGGCCAAGCCATGAATCTGAGGGGCCCACCCTTTCGGTATAAAGTTCGATCCATTTGTAAGGTAGGTTAAATAGATTTGAGCCTATAGTGGCTATCTCCTGTAGCTTGGTAGTGTAGGCGTCGATCTCAGACCCATCCGTCTTTATATAACCAAATTTCTAGATTTCACCATAGGGTGTTACGGTCTCCTTCCAGGTATATGTAACTTATCGAGTGTGCATGTAGCATACATTACCCCATCCAGCCTAGGGCCAATGCACATGGCAGAGACTTACACTATCGAAGAAATCAGACGGTCGCCATCAGTTCCGTTGGAGTTTTCGAGGATTACAATCAATAAAAGGCTTGAAGATATGATGGCAGGTTGTTGTTGTGACATGTGCGTTCGAGGAATAAGAAAGTTTAAATGTGGAAGTTGGAGGAAAAGAACGATTTAGCAAAATAGATCTTTACTAGCTTGGTAGATGCGAGGGCCTCCACCACCCTATCGTTGATCATAAAAACTCAGTCTTATCTAAGTTAACAAGGGAAAAAGAAAAGAAAATACAGGTAAGAAAAGGTAAGAGCCAATCGTCGCCATGCTCTGTCTAGGTAGTAGAGCCTTCATCTTCACTTCCATATGCTCGTCCTGCTCAGGTTCCCCTTCTTCCTCCTCTTTCTTGGTGTCAGTGTTATATGGTTCTCATCACGTACAATCTCCTTCTCTAGTCCTATGTAAACCTGTTTAGTGGTAAGCTGTACCACTCGTTCCTCCAATCGTGGCTATCAACCATTAGTAGGTTTCATCTTCCCTTGTGATGTTGCACTACGTCGCAGGCTTTACATAACTCCCCAAGAGTGTGTGTAACAAGCCCCGATCTAATGTGTTTCCATGAACCTATCATAGACTCATGAGAAACAAGGATATGCAGTCATACGTTCGCCCGCTCATACTAGGCTTAAGGTACTAAGGTAAGAGATAAGTTCTATATGCGTAACCCAGTCCCGTCCGTGTTTCGAATGGGAGTAAGAAGGATCAAGTAACAAGGAACAGAAACTAATTGTCTCCTTGCTAAGTGACAAAAGATAAGTCTCAGCATTCAAATTCCTTCATAGTTGATTTAATGGTACCACGTCATGCGCATCGTGCAGCTTCCTGTGTACGTGCGTCACAACGCTCGCAAGGGCTCCCTCCCTTGTACTATTGTTGTCTCCTCGTCCATGAGGTTAGTTAGGATATTACTCCCAGTAATGTGCCACCTGGTGTAACCCTAGGTTCCCACCATTGACGTGTTCAGAATTAAGTCTAGAATTAGAAGATAACAAATCTCCCGAAATCATATGTTGTAGATATATATAGCTAAAAGCTAGTTGTGCACTTAAATTGTGAGTGTACTTATGCTATGATGATTATAGACTAGACTCAACATGCAGTCCTAGTTCACTATAACCAATGGCTCTGATACCAATCTGTCACACCCTCAACTTTCCACTGCGGGGTTTATACCGCGAGGCGCATGACAAACCAGGATCCCATAGCCATAAGTCACATGAACGAACTCTAAATGCCCAAACCATTTAGTTCGTTTTCAAAAACCAAGTTTAGTTATGCTGCGGAAGCGTAAACCAAATTTAAAACCTTTTGAAAACCGTGCGCAAAACAACGCGCCCAAATTAAAGCCATATGAAAGAAAATGTAAAAGCATAATATGTAATTTATGTGTATGCCCAAGACCCCAAATACAGTGAAGTGTACAGTGCTTTCTAATCCTGGCACCGGAAGCTAACTACCTGCAAAAGCATGTAAATCGTATGTCAACATAAAGCTGGTGAGTTCACAAAGTAAAGCAAACACGTATAAAATGCACTGGTTTCCAAAACCACGTAACCAAGTAATAACGTAGGTCCTCCAGACCCAAAAAGTTAAAGAGTTGTCAGTTTAAGTGTGTCAGGGGTAGCTAGCCCACTCAATGTAACTAAACAAGATTATTGGGAAACCTTCAGGAAAATAGTTATTTGCCTCAATGACTGGCGTCTATCAACACCAGTCGGAAATTGTGGTCAGAAGTTCATGCCCGTGCCTCAAGCACCTCAGACATGAGGTTGCTGCATCAACATAATAGCGTTATCAACTAATACCCCGTTTGCCTCCAGCGATTAACCCAATAATATGCAAGGACTTTAAATGATAGAGTGTTTAGATTACAAAGGACCAATAAGTTTTAAACTGACCGAAAACCCGATCCACACAAGGAATCGTAAAACCCGACCCACACAAGGAGTCAAAACCCGACCCACGCAAGGAGTCAAAGCATCTCATAACCCGAGATGTAAAGGTAGTCCCAAACCGGACTAGAAAACGTTTTGTAAGTTGTCTCAAACCCGAGACGCATGCTTTTGAGAAAAGAATAGTGAAACTCACCTTAATGTGCAAGCAAAAGAAATCCGAACCGCAAGTAAAGTATGTCACCGACACCCTAATATAAGTGTGACCAAGTGAGTATAGGCGTAATATCATTACACCATATAACTCGTTTGTCCAAGGCGTTTTAAACGTTCAAAAGTGTGTATGTGACGCCTAGTGATTCTACATGAAATAGTAAACCCTACGGACTCGTTGGTGAATGTGTTGGTTACAATTAGTTTCTACATTCCCTATGTGTCTCAGACAAGTGTACTTCAGTTACTTGTCAATTCAATACCACCTAAGACCTCAATTAATCACATAAGCACATAATACACAATCTGTGTTTTTAGGACAGATTGTGCGCCATCAAAACGAATTTATTTAAAATAGCAAATCAGTGAGTTAACCTCCCAAATTTTTACTGAATTTTCTTTGGAATTCACTTAACAAAATCTATTTTTTTATGTCTTAAATCCAAACACAAAAATAATTAAAATTCGTCTAATACAGCTATGTTCAGAAAACCTTCCTAACAGGTCAGTTTGGTAAATAAATTCCCAAAACTTGTGTATTCATCCAAACTAGATGAATCCACTTGGAAAACTCATATTACTCCAATATTAACCTTCTATAAAAATTTCACAACCCAACTCTTTATAAAACTTGAGTTATGATGTTTCAAAGTTGACTCAGTTTGATACCCGAAATTCTGACCTGACCTATTTTCAATGAAAATTCTAAAAACGACTCAACCGACGTCCAAAACACTTGATTTTACCCATTATGAAAAGATAAGACCAAGTGTGATTCAACCATGCAAAGAAAATACCAAAATCATCATGTTACAGCTCCTACAAGTTCGTCTAATCATTCTGTCCAGATTTTAGTTTCGCCTAAATCATAGTTTAATCGACTACCGTGTGCATAACAACAATCAACAAACATCAATAATCATTACCCAACATCCCTAATACTTATTTTGATCAGATTCTACTACCAATCATGCAAAGATCACAACTTTAAAGACCAAAACATCAATAACTTGCGCAACAAGTATCCTATGATGTTACTAATCGTTTATTATTATGTTTAATCCGTTTAATCTTCAAAAACCTCATGTTTTATTGATTATTAAAAACTTTCAGACCTGGACAAACTTTGTTACATGATTTTTATAACAAAAACACAAGATAAAAGTGTAAGGAATCAAAGGTTATACCCTTAGCTCTTCGATTCGATCAACCGTGCGCCTTTGGAGCTTCCCAATTGATGATCTTGAGCCTTAGCAGGAGCTTTAGGGTTAATATTTCATGTGGGGCAGTAAGGGGGCGATTAGGGTTGAGTTTAGGGGTTGCATGGGGGTTAAGGATGCTTAAATAGGTGTGTGAGGCGGTTTAGACCAGTCAGACTGATCCGAGCGGCCGCTCGGGCCCTGTGAGCGGCCGCTCACAGGCCCGAGGCCCGCGTGCGTGTCTCGTTTCGTCACCCGACACGTTATCCTTCCACGTTTTCGTTATTTCAGACCGTAACAAGTGCAACCCCATGCGTTAAGACCCTAATCAACCTCATACTCCACTTTTAGTGATTTTTATTAACGTATACGGTTTAGGTTCACACAATCACGTATGGTTTTCACATAAGTTTGTCAATTATCACAGAGACACATAAATTCATTATTCACCAACGTCCGAGGTTCACTAATCGTGTAACCCGATATTAACTCACAACAATGCACGTGTGTCCTATCTAGCTAACCCTAGTTAAGTATAATGCAAGGAACGTAACTAGAGTTTAGTTAAAGTGAGAACCTAAATTTGCAGGGTATCACACTTATGATGATTACGAGCATCTGAAGTTTGAAGTTTTTGACTTGTTGGAGGCTTGCGCGAAAACTGATGATCTCGCAGGGGAGTTACGCAATTATTTTATAAAATCTGATCGTCTTGGTGCGGAACTTGCTGAGAAAGCGCAGATGGAAGAGGCAGCCAAAGTACGAGCGACAGATGGTCAGGCTTGGAACATCTTCAGCGGCTGGTGATAGACATTCAGAAGATATATCGCAATATCTCAATCTTGGCTGAACAATTTTTTTATTTTCTTCATGTGTGTTTGTACTGTTGAACAATTTATTTTTTGAACTTGCTGCCACGTGTCTTTTTATCTTAATCATTTGCTGATGTCATCCCTACTTCCCATCACCCAAAGCTGTCGCATTACCTCATGATTGATGTGATGGTTATGCCGGCGTCTGTCAGGATGACTGTCACGATTCTCTAGAGTAATTGAGTGGTTACCATTAATGGTAATTAATGGTCATAACCTCTCTCCTCTATATATAGTAAGGTTGTGTTTCATCTTCCTTATCATTTTCTTTGTACTTAGAAATTTATATCTCATTCTCTGGAAAAAATGGCGGCAAGCTCTGCTAATAACAACCTTGGTGTTAGGGAGGCTTTGGCGATGCAAGGGATCATGAGGCTATCACAAACTCTTAATCATGATCCATCTTCCACAGATGCTCTTGATCGTCTAGCAGAGTATTGTGCATATCTCTTATCCCAAGAGGACATGCGTCCTGATAACTTGGATGATCAGGGTACTTTTGACGGGAAGCCCTTGAAGATGAAGAAGTTGTCTGAGCTAGGGGATGTGAAGAAGACTAAAACCAAGAAGGTTAGGGGTTGAGTTGTCTTTTTCAGTACGTTGAAGTTTATTGTGTATAGGTAAAGTCTTTTTTGAATTTGCTATTGAGTCAACATGTATGTGGGGTATATTTTGTTTTTTGATCACCCCCATTTTTGTATATGTAACGGTAATCCATGTATTATCCGTGTAGAATGTACTTGTTGATCAATGGCTTGTATGATGAATGCTCTTTTTTGTAATATAAATGAAGTTGGACATAAAGTCCTTATTACAAAATCATGAAATAGTAGATTACATGTAGCATATACGTAGTTGAGCTGCATTTCAAGTACGTGGTATTGGCGAACCATCTAACCGTTCTAAGACATACGCTCCTTTTCCCAATACTTCTTGAACTTTGTAGGGTCCTTCCCAAGTTGGAGCGAGCTTCCCCGGTTTTTCCGCATTTGAAGCTTCATTATTGCGAAAAACAAAATCGCCCACGCGGAAAGCTTGTTCTTTAACCCGCGCATTGTAATATCTTTCCAGTTGTCTTTTGTATGAGGCCTCTCGGATATAGGCCAAGTCTCTGCGTTCATCTAAAAAGTCTAGATTCATCCGCAGTTCTTTGTCATTGTCAACTGTCTGCGCGAGTAGGATTCTTGGTGACGGATTTGTAACCTCTGTTGGGATAACCGCTTCAGTTCCATATGTCAGGCTGAACGGTGTTCCCCCGGTGCTTGTTTTGGAAAGCGTGCGGTGGGCCCAAAGGAAATGGGGCCATTCATCTACCCACCCACTGCGTCTTGTTCCCAGGCGTGTCTTAATGCCTTCAACAATACTTCTGTTTGCGCGCTCGACCTGGCCATTGCCTTGAGAATGCGCTACGGAAGTGAATATCTGCTTGATTTTCATTGAGTGGAGCCATTCTTGTAAGTGTTGGTCCGCAAACTGCGTTCCGTTGTCGCTTACGATTTCCATTGGTAGACCGAATCTACAAATGATAAACTCCCAAATGAATTTCTTGATGTTTCGCCCGTCAATCGTAGCCAATGTCTTTGCCTCTACCCATTTTGTGAAATAGTCGATGGCAACAACTAAGTACTTGACATTGCCTGGCGCTGTGGGAAACGGTCCCACTAGATCTATGGCCCATTTTTGAAATGGCCATGCCATGGTGACTGGTATCAAGTTGTTCTTCGGTCTAAGTGTTCCAGGCGCATGTCGCTGGCATGCGTCACATTTGCGCAGTTCTTTGACCGCATCGAGGTGCATTCCAGGCCAGAAGTATCCTGCGTTCATAAGTTTGGCTACAACCATCCGAGGGCCTGCGTGTAATCCGCATGTGCCCTCGTGAATATCTTTTATTAGATATGTGGCTTCCGCGGAATCTACGCATCTAAGTAATGGTCCGAGATAAGACCGCCGATATAAGGTGCCATTATTGACTTCGTAGTGCAAGGCTTTGTGTTGTAGCTTCCTTGCTTCCGCTTTGTTCGAAGGAAGGATGCCCTTAGTTAAAAAGGCCATGATCGGGGTGATCCAGGATTCTTTTCCAGTTTGAATCACATTCACTTGATTTGATGGAACAGATGGTGTCGTTAGTACCTCGACTCGTACATCTTTCGCCATGTGATCTAATGCAGTGGACGCCATTTTACTCAAAGCGTCCGCTGGCTTGTTTTGGCTTCTGCGGACGTGAGTAACTTTGCAATAGGAGAAACTATTCATCAACTCCTTGGTATGTTGCAAGTATAGGATCATGGAATGTTCTCTGGCCTCGTATGTGCCATCAATGTGGTTGGCAACCAACATTGAATCGACACGCGCTTCAATGTGTTGAGCACCCATCTTCTTAGCTATACGTAGGCCTGCGACCAGCGCTTCATATTCGGCCTCGTTATTGGTTGTTTGAAAGTCCAGCCGAATAGCATAAGTGTATTCTTTTCCCTCTGGGGTTATCAAGCGTAAGCCTGCGCCTGCCCCTTCATCATTGCAAGCACCGTCAGTGAATAGTTTCCATATCTGAGTTTCGTCGGGCGCAGTTGAATTTGACGATGTTTCATTTACGCATTCTTCGACTTTGTCAGCTGGGACCTCTGCTATAAAATCTGCAAGGATCTGTCCTTTGAAAGAAGGTCTTGGTTTATATGAAATTGAGTGTTCCCCCAGCTCTATTGCCCATTTTGCCAAGCGTCCAGAGAGTTCTGGTTTACGCAGGATATCATTGATCCGGAAATCTGTGAGGACATTAATCGGGTGTCCTTGAAAATACCTGCGCAGCCTTCTTGAAGCGTGGATTAACGCGAGAACCAGCTTTTCCATTGTCGAGTAGCGGGTTTCCGCGTTAAGCAGCATGCCGCTTACATAGTAAATTGGGGTTTGAACCCCCTTTCGGTCAACCATTAGCACTGCCCCAACTGCCTTGTCGGTGACGGACAAGTAGAGGGTGAGTGGCTCTTTCGGTAGCGGAGCAGTGAGCGTTGGCAGGTTGCTCAAACATTTCTTCATGTCTTGAAACGCGGCTTCTGCCTCTTCCGTCCAGTGGAAATTTGATTTCTTCAGACAATTCTTCAATGTGTCCACAAAGGGGAAAGATTTGGACGCGTAGTTTGACAAGAACCTGTTCAAAGCTACAAGTCGTCCCATCAAAGTTTGTACTTCCTTGACTGAAGATGGTGACGACATCCGCTCAATTGCTTGAACTTTATCTGGGTTTGGCCGAAAACCGTCTTTGGTGACAACGACTTCGAGGAATTTTCCTTCTTCCATCCCAAAAGAACACTTTCCCGGATTCAGTTTCATTCTCACACTGCGCAACTGGTCAAAAGTCTTCTGGATGTCAAGTAACATCTGGTCTTCTTCTCTGCTTTTGATCACTAAGTCATCAACGTACACTTCTAAGTTCACACCGATTTTTTTTACGAGCGCGGTGTCCATTAAGCGTTGATATGTTGCCCCCGCGTTCTTTAGCCCAAATGGCATCTTGGTGTAACAGAAGGTACCCATGTCTGTGCGAAATGTTGTTTTGTCTTCGTCTTCTTTGGCCATTTGAATTTGATGATATCCCTTGTAAGCATCCAAGAAGCACTTGAACCTGTAAGGTGCCAAAGAATCGACCTTTAGGTCGATTTCGGGCAATGGGTAACAATCTTTCGGACAGGCTTTGTTTAAGTCTTTATAATCGACGCACATGCGCCATGTGGCATTGGATTTTCCCACCATAACTGGGTTTGGCACCCAGGTTTGGTATTTACTTTTGCGCAGAATGCCGGCCTTCAAAAGTTCTGTCACTTGTTCATTCATCGCCTTTGTTTTCTCAAGCCCCATACTGCGCTTTTTCTGGGCTATTGGCTCAACGTTTTTGTAGACGTTGAGCTTGTGCTCCGCGATGTGTCGCGGGACACCAACCATGTCTGATGGTTTGAAGGCGAAGATATCCATATTCTTCGTTAGCAACTGCTTCAAATGGGTGCGAATGGGGTCAGAGATTTCATGGCCGATGATAACTGTCTGTTCCGGGAATATAGGGTTGATAACCCATTTTTCCGGTTCGGTTCTGACAGTTGGCTTTGTTTGCTTTGAAGGCCTCGGCACTTCTGTGGCATGACATGTTTTGTTTCCGCATATAAACGCAACCCCTGTCCGCGTCGGGAAACCTGCCATCTGATGTGGCGTAGATGCATTGCAGTTGAATTTCGCCAACCCCTCTCGTCCCAGTAGAATATCATGTGAAGAGTTGACGGGGAGCACTGTGAAGTCGCACGTTTCTGTGCGCGTATGCTTCCCGTCTGAGAGTGTGACTGGGAAGGTGAGCGTACCCAGCGGGTAGATTGTTTCGTGGATGAAACCTGAGATTGGCTCTGTGGTTGGTGTTATTCTTCTTTTGTCATCTTCGTCCAGCTGGTCAAAGCATTGCTGGTACATGATATCAGTGCTGCTGCCATTATCCAAAAACATGTATCGTGTTCGATAATGGCCAACAACCCCTGTGATGATCAATGGAGCTGTGGAGGAAGCCCCACCCTTTACCTTCGGCATTATCACTTGTTCTTCTTTCCATGAATCATCTCTTGTTTCCATAAATGTCCGCTTATGGCTTGCATTTCTATGTGTCATGTTACACGTGTTGCGGGAAATGCTATACACGTGATGCGCGTTAAGATTGCGTATCTTTTTCTAAGATGGCTCTCCCGCATCCGCGTTGTCCCTCTGTCTTCTTCTCATGTTTTTCACCAGGTGCGTTAACTGCCCTGACTTAATGGCATTTTCAATTTCCATTTTCAAGCTGTAACAGTTGTCTGTCATGTGACCGTGGTGTTCATGATACTCACAGTATTTTGATCTGTCTATGTTCCGCCTGTCACCGCGGAGCTCTTGTGGTTTTGGAAATTGAATTTGTTCGGTTTTCAGTACCTCAGATGGCGTTTTGGACAATGGCGTCCATTCGTAGTTCTTCTTTGAGTGTCCTTTATGATCACGGGACCCTCTCGAACTCAGCATATTTCTTGCATCTTGTGCGGAGGAATATTTTCCTTCCTCCGCTGTGCCTGAGATTCTTGACCATACAGATTGTTTGTCTTTCCCTCTGTTGTGTGATGATTGATGGTGGCTGCTATTCTGGTGAGTGCTTTTGTTGCGATGGAAAGAGCGTTCGGAGGACGCGTAAACTTTAGCAGCTTCAATTACTTCGTCCCAAGCTTGCGGTACGCCGTCTTTTCCGGTTAAACATTTCATCAGGTCATCATTTCTTACCCCGTGTATGAATGCTGCGCGGGTAAGTTCTTCTCCACAGCCTAGTTGGAGTGCTTCCTTGTTATACCTGATGATGTAATCTTCTAGGGATTCGTTCTCGTGGCGCGCGCACAAGAGAATGTGCGCCTTGTCTTTCTTGTGTTTGCGCAGATGTGAGAAGTGGTTCTTGAATTTTCTTATAAGGTCATCGAAATCCTCCAGGCTTCCCACAGGCAGACTTTCATACCACACTCTAGCTGCCCCTGTTAATGTTTGTACAAACAGGTGGCACCAGGCTTGGACTGGCCATAACTTAGAGCTTCCTTCGCAGTCGAAAGCATGCAAGTGATCATCCGGATCGCGCAAACCATCGTATTTCCCGATGGTGTTTGGTAACTTGCATTCTTGAGGCATCGGTGCCAATGCAATGCGAGCGCAGAACTTTGATCTTTCTGCGAAAGTCTTTGGTCTGTACGGTTTATAGAGGTCATCATCTTTTGGTGCCAGACTGCTGGCAACAGACTTGGTGTTCTGTTTTTTGTTGGAATCGTGATGCACCTCATCTTCTGATTCGTAACCGTCTGGTTCATCGTTCAAGTTGACGGGGTCCTGGCCGCGAGTATTCTTACCACGGCCTCCACCACGTACCGCCTGACGAGAACCTTTAGCGTGACGGCCACTTTTGTTTTTTCGAGGAGATTCTGAGTCCTCCTCACTTGTGTCGAAACTTAACGTCTTTTGGACGTTGAGTTTGGCTTGATTCATAACCATTTTCTGATATTCAGCAATTGTTTTTGAATTTTGCTGGGCCAACCACTCGTCCGGGTCAACCGGAGATAGGTTGGTTTTCTTCTTTTTGCTTCCAGCAGATCCCCCCTTGTTTGGGTGGAACTGGAATGTCAAGCCCGGTTGCTTCTGAGCCACATTCTTCGTGATCGTATTTGGTGTAACATCTTGGATCTCATCGTTTATTGTGGCATCAACCTCAGCATTGTTGTTGTTTGTATCTTTTGAAAAAGCCATGTTGCTAGTTTGAAAGATTTGTTAGAACCGTAACGGATGGCGCCAATGAAGAAACAAATAATCTCACCACCGATTAGGGATGATAAGATTATGAGTTTGCTACAGAGTTGATCCTTCACTAACAGCTACGGCTTGGAGATACCTGCAAATAAGAGTGAGAGTGTGGGTGTGGAGACGACTACACGAGGTAGCAGTTTATAACAAAAACGGGGTGAACGGGGATACTATCTAGTATGATAGCTCTCCAGGTTAGTAGAAAGTGTCATCTCCTATTGGGGATGTGACCCCTTTTATAGGAGAGTCTGTATGCCACCATTACCCAAGTCCTAACCGTGGTTAGGTTGTCTCCATCGAACCGTGTACCGCCTTTAATGGTATGGTTACGTGATTCATGCATGGCTATTGACCATGCATGATATTCGCTTTGACCGGCATATGACCAATCTTTGACTGTTGACCGATCATTAATGAGCTTTGACCAAGTCCTGCGCGTGGCTTTCTTCCGCGTAATGACATTGTGCCGGGTTTGGGTACGTGGAATGGTGTATTCAGTACCCAATCCCATCAGGGCTAAATAGTCTCTTGATTGTAATTAGTAGAAATTAATCATTTTCTTTCAATTCCTTTTGTAATTGTTATTTCGTTTGATCATTAATAAAGCTCGAAGCATTCGGTTGATGTTAGTGTTGTCAATTTCATAGTTTATTTTCTAACATTATCTTTATTTATACGATCTTGAGTTTCTTTATCAATTGTATTATTTTTCGTTGATCTCATTTCTATCTCAATCCATGTTTTAATTTAGCACTAATTTTTCTCCAATCATTAATATCTTGTTTTGCTAAGATATGTTTACAAGAATCATTAATATCTCACTTTCCTGCTTTATTTTTTTTAACCTAACCGTCTTGTCTGTTTCTAGAAACGAGCTACAATCCAAACTACACAAACATGTCAAATACAAATATAAAATAACATTTTGTAATAGGACCACAAAAAGATAATACCCTAAGCCCATACTTAAGTAGACTTATACTTTAGCCAAAGTTTGGTTCCGATTACTAACAAAATTAACTTAACCGGATTGAAAATCGATAATCTAATTAAATAAATGAACCGATTAACTGATTGGTTAATAAGATTATTTAGCCTATGACTCTGGTTTTAGTTGAAGCTAATAACTGAATTGAACAAAACCGTACATACCCGTAAAAGTGGTTGTGTTTCCACTCACATCACACGGGCACCCTGTGAGTCACTTTATATGTACAATAGTTTAGAAAAAATAAATGGCAGCATAGAAAAAACTAACTATTATCAGATAATTAGGGAGTTAAATAAAGACAGCCTTGATTCCTCCTTTCTAAACACTCAACGTTCTAGCTTTCCCACTTCACTACACAACTCTTTCAAGTCCAAATTACATGCACATATATTTAAGCAAGTTATAAAATTTGGGACTAAAAAATGGGCCTAAGCCCTAAAGCCACACCTTTACTTGACTTACCCAAGAGCCGGCAATGCATAAAAGAACTTTATGTTTGCAACATCTTAAATTTTATAAGCGTATTCGGAGTTTTCACACCCTCAAATTTTCACTACGGGGTTTATACCGCGAGGCGCGTGACATACCAGGATCCCATAGCCATAAGTCATAAGAACGACTCTAAATGCCCAAACCATTTAGTTCGTTATTGAAAATAAAGTTTAGCGTTTACCAAAAAGTTTAGTTAAGTTGCGGAAGCGTAAATCAAACATAATCGTTTAAGTTCATGCGCAAAACAGCGCGCTCCAAATAAAACCGTTAAATATAAAGCAAAGTGTATAAGTTAAATAATGTTCACAACCCATGACACAATGATGCATGTCCTATCGTGCTCCGAACCTAGAGACCTGCAAAAGCATGCTAGCGTGTGTCAACATAAAGTTTGTGAGTTCACAAAGTAAGGTAAGTAAAAGTGTAGGTTTCCCAAACCAAGAAATAGTAGTTAGGTTTCCCAAACCCAAATGTAGTAGTCAACAACCAAAACCAAGAACCAAGTACCACTAGTTCAGCGTATGCCAAGGGTAGTTAACCAATTCATGATAACTAAATAAGGATATACCGAATTGCTATTTGAACGATGCACTCGCCCCGCGAGCTGGTTTTTGCCTCCCATCATTGCCTATCAACAATGATAAAATCTAAGGTCGTAGTTCACGCCCGGCTCCCAGCACGGTGTGAGGTTTGTCAAACCTAATAGCGCTATCAACTAGTAACCCGCTTGCCACCGGGCAACTCATTCGGTAAATAGTGAAGGACTTCCGTGATAGAGTGTAGTTTAGTTCATCAAGGACACAGAGTGTGAAACTAGCAAGGTCCGATTCCTCCCAGGAATCAACCCATCCAAAAACCCGAGATAAAAATAGTAGTCCCAAATCTGGACTAGTACAGTAAGTAAGTTGTCTCCCCGAGACGCATGCTTTTGAGAAAAGAGTCGTGAAACTCACATTAGTATGCAAGCAAGTAAATCCAAATTCCAAAGTAGGGTGTGCTACCGACTCCCAATTACATGTGTTACTAAGTGAGTATATGTGTAATATCATTACACCATATAACCCGTTTGTCCAAGATGTTTAAAAGTTCAAAACCGTGTAAGTGACACCTAACGATTCTACATGCATAAGTAAACCCTACGGACCCGTTGGTGAATATGTTGGTTATCATCAGTTTTACACTTCATATGCATCTCATATAAGTGTCCATTCAAGTTCACATCAATTACATACCACATAAGACTCCAAATAGTCACATAAACACATAATACACAATCTGCGTTTTTAGGACAGATTGTGCGTCACAAAAACTAATTTATTTAAAATACTAAATCAGTGAGTTAAACTCCCAAATTTTTGTTGAATATTCTTTGGGATTCATTGAACAACCCATATTTTTGTATTGTCTCAAAATCAAACACAAAAATTATTAAATTCGTTCAACACAACTATGTTCCGAAAACCTTCACAACTGGTCAGTTTAGTTGAAAAATTCCCAAAAATTGTGTATTCATCCAAACGGGATGAATCCACTTGTAAAAGCCAAATTATTCCAATGTTAATCTTCTGTAAAAATTTCATAACTTAATTCTTTATAAAACTCGAGTTATGACGGTTTAAAGTCGACTCAGTTTGTTAACCCGAAATTCTGATATGACCTATTTTCAAAGAAAAATTCCAAAAACAACTCAAACGATGTCCAAATCACTCGATTTTACCCATTATGAAAAGCTAAGACCAGGTATGATATAACCATGTAAAGAAAACATCAAAACCATCATGTTAAATCCACGTAACAGACCCTACAAGTTAACCTAAACATTCTGTCCAGATTTTAATCATGCAAAAACCCTTATTTAAACGACTCACGTGTGCGTATAATCAATCAACAATCATCAAAAATCATTACAAAACATTCCTAAGACCAATTAAGATCAGAATCTATCATAATAAATGCAAAAATCATAACCCTAACGATCAAAACATCAACAGCTTGTGCAACAAGTAATCTATTATATCACTAATCGCCTATCATCATGTTTAACCCGTTAATTCTTCAAAAGCTTCAAGTTTTAATATTTATAAAAAGGTCTCAGACCTGGACAAACTTAGTTATAGGGTTTTCATAACATAATAATAAGATTAAAGCATAGTAGATTAAGGATTATACCACAAGCTCTTCGAAACAACCAACCGAATGCTCTTGAAGCTTCCCGATCGATGTTCTTGCGCCTTAGCAGGTGGTTTGGGGTTAATATTTCGTAGGTAGGGCAGTAGGGGCGATTAGGGTTTGAGTTTAGGTGATACAAGAGGCTTAGGGTTGCTTAAATAGGTGATTAAGTCGGTTTGGTGGCGACAGACACCCGCGAGCGGCCCGCTCGGTCCCTGTGAGCGGCCGCTCACAGGGCCTTGGCCCGCGTGGGTGGCCCGTTTCGTCACCCGACGTGTTTTCCTTCGACGTTTTCGCTATATCGAACCGTAATAAGTGTAACCCCATGTGTTAAGACCCCAATCATCCTAATGGTCCACCTTTAACGATTTTTATTAACGTATTCGATTTAAGTTCACATAATCACATATGGTTTGCACATAGTTTCACCGAGTATCACAGAAGCACGTAATTGCAATCAATCTCAATCAATTAATTCACAATTATCTAATTTCAATGTTCACCAACGTCCGAGGTTCACTACTCATGTATACAGTCTGGTAATTCCGCGAATTACCACCTCATGCAATTATTAACCTATAACTGTGCGACATGTGACTTAACTAGCTAACCCTAGTTAAGTAGAATGCATAGAATGTAACTAGAGTTCAGTTAAAGTGAGAACATGAAATTGCGGGGTATCACAGGAGTGGGGCGGGGAAAATTGGTGTGGAGGGGCTTCAAGAGCGGGAACACCGCCCCACCATGGCGTTGAAGAGGGCGGGAGCCCTTTGGGCGGGGAGATCTTCCTTGGCATGGGGGGGGGGATGGTGGATCTAGGTGGCATTTTATGATTAGTTTGTCTTTTTTTTTTTTAAATCTTACACACAATAATATTATTATTCCCTCCCCCCTTCCACTCCCCACAATATTCACCTTTTCACACGTAGGCTCCGCACGTGCCACATGGCGCTTCATCCCCGTCTTCCCCCCTCCACTCCTTATAGTCTAAGAGGGGAAGGGACGTAGGACTTTATATTCACTTCACAGATTTTAACCAATTATACATTGCCACATCACTTCACTGATTTATTTTACTGAAATACATTTTTGGAGGCAACACTCCACTGATTTTTTTTTTTTGTTTCTTTTAAAATAAAATGTAATCTTTGTTTTTTTTTTTAAATTCACACGATTTTACCACCAAACGGCCAGACTTATCATAAACCGTTCTACCAACACGGTCAAAAATCATTATGTGCATTAAAATCGATTTCATCTAACCGTTAGAAAATATTGAATTTCACATGCAAAACCGTTGAGAATTTTTTTTATATAAACCACCATACCACGATGGTGAAAACACACTTGAACATCAACAACAACCACACCTTCAAAATGACTTGCTGGATCGAAAATGAAGAAATGGCTTTGGTTGTGTGTGTTAAGGACGCACAAAACGACCCATCGTTGCAACGCCAACCCCGGAGGGGCTCAGGGGGCTCAGGAGGTATCCAAACATGCTTCTAGGACTGTGTCTTGGCTGACTTCAAACAACAAGTCGGCGAAAGCGACCGCATAATTGAGAGCCTACAGAGAAAATCGTGTGAATTTAAACCTTTGAGGATCTCCAGGCCTGCCAACTCATACGTCAACTCTAAGTTTTATCTTCTATGTTTTTATGTATTTTTATTTATGTTTAATATTAATAAATTATGTTTTATGTTTTTTATTTACTTTTGGTTTCATTTATGTTTAAACCTAACGATTAGGGGTGTAAACGAGCCGAGTCGAGCCCGACCCTGACTGGGCTCGAGCTCGGCTCGTTATGGTTTATGAAGCTCGAGCTCGAGCTCGGCTCGGTTCGAGCCTACAATCTTGAGTTCGAGCTCGGCTCGCTAGCAAAATCAAAAGTTCGAGCTCGGCTCGGCTCGGCTCGAGGTGATTTGAGAACAATCTCAAACGAGCTCAAAGCTCGGCTCGAGATCGCAAAAGCTCGGCTCGCGAGTGTTATTAAATGAGCCTATGAAATAAGGACTTGGGCTTTGGAGATGTGGGCTATAAATTATAAGAGATATATAAATAACTTATAATTATGTTTGGGCTCGATTAGGCTCGCGAGCCCAATCGAGCTTTGTATCTAGGGCTCGAGCTCGGGCTCGATAACTAAACGAGCCATATTTTAGGCTCGGGCTCGGGCTCGAGCTCGTTAAGGCTCGGCTCGTTCGGGCTTTTTACCGAGCCGATCCCGGGTAGCTCTCGAGCCGCTACGTGTCATTTACACCCCTACTAACGATTTACGTAAAAAATAAACAAAGTATTGTTTGACAACGGTTATGGATAATAAAAAAGGAATTATACTAAATTAAAAAATAAATATTTCACGGTTACCAGCCCGTTAGATAAAACCAGCAAAACGGTCCACGAGACCACTTTCAGCGTGGGTGACGACGGACGGCGGTGTTACCATGCTGATAGTGGGTACCCGTAGACAATTCGGGTGATGCCCCGTCCCCCTAAATAATATTATACTTTTTTTTATTATAAATGTTAATATTAACATACAACCAAACCTGTTCTTATACTGTCTATTTTTCTATCACCTTCATAACAAACATATTTTTTTTATTTTATGTTTTAATGTAAGTTTTATTTAAAATCAAACCAACTCAATATATTATATTTTGACTTTTTACTCATCTTAAAATACAAGTAGATGTTTTTTTACTAGTTTTCATTCATTTATTAAACGAACGAACATAAACGAACTTTCCGCCAAACGGTTTATGAACTGTTCGTTGAAAGTTCAGTTCGTTTGCAGCCCTGAATACAAGGAGATGTTTTTTTACTAGTTTATTTATTTATGTGTATAAAATTGGAGCGTGGGGCATTAATAACAACATTTAAACGTCTACATACGCACGCCCCTTCATTTTACAAAGCCATCTGTCAATTCAGTTCAATTGTCTCTCTCGTTACTTGTTCCTCCCTCATATCTTTGTCATCTTTTCTTCTATTTTATTATTAACCACTCTTTCTCCCTCATAATTTCAAACACCACACCACTCTTTCTTCAATTCTTATTCACCAATATGCATCAATCCAATTACCATCTCCTCATCATCATCCTCACCATAACTCTGCTCCATATCCTCCACCCATCTTCATCTCTCAAGGTCTGTCATACATTAACTCTCACTACTTTCCCACATACATATATATTCATACGTTAATTGTTCCATTTATGTTATAACCAGATTGGAGAAACATGTTCCGCCAGTAGCAATAACTGTGATTCCGGCCTACGCTGTGGAACTTGTCCCGCGAGTGGCAACACGCGCCCCAGATGTGTTCGTCTTCAACCCTTTACCCCTACCTCTAAGGTTATTATTATTATTATTATTACCATTACCACTACCATTACTACTACTATTATTATTATTATTATTATTATTAATTATTTTTGGTTTATTTTTCTGGAGTAGGTTAATGGATTACCTTTCAACCGCTACACATGGCTGACAACTCACAATTCATTTGCGGTTTCGGGTACAAAATCACCAACCGGGTCCCCGGTTCTGGGCCCGGCTAATCAAGAAGATGATGTTGCATCACAATTGAAGGTATAGTAAAACTTATCTTTCAAGTTTTTTTAATAATCATTGAATATTTATTTAATTGTTTATTTATTTGTGAAATTAATTAATTGATTTGGACTCATTACGGGACCAGTTATAATATATTAGAACGTGTTGTTTAACTGTTTGTGTGGTTCTAGCAGTTTTCTATTCACAACCGGTTATATATTTAACTACACGTAAAGTGGATAAAGTTACTGTTTTTTATAAAAGTTACTCTTTTGTTAAAAGGTGAAAATGTATTTAAAACTTTTTATGGTATCTTTTTCCAGTTGTCATGAGGAAACTTTAATAAATGTATTTATTGGTTAGGTGTATTGAATTAGTAAATTAATTTATGGTGTTATCTTGTAGGATAAGCATCTAATCTCTGTTATATTCCACTTGTCTGGATGGTTATAGAATTATTATGGGGAATTAAGTAGTTGATAAATTATTAATTAATTTATGATATTTTTTTAAACGACTAATAAAATAGCATCTGACCTGCCAGTGGATTAACACTGACAAACGCCTGTCTAGTTTCTACTTCAACCCAAATCCACCAAGTCATCAGTTCGGGAAAAAACCAGTTACCAGAAGACCAACTGCGGTAAAATACATCTGGATCGGATTCGAACTTCAGACCAAATGACCTCAAGCTTTTATCTTTATTTCACCATGCTAATCGAGCCGTAGCTCGTTTAAAGGAACATGTTGTGTGTCTAATTATTAAAAGGTTCAATAACTCACTCAATTATTAAAAGATTTCACTAATTGAAGTAGCCCAACAACAAATTTAGCTTTATATTCACGATATACAATCTTTTTGTTATATATCTTCACAAAAAAAAAAAAAAAAAAAAAAAAAAAAAAAAATCTTCACAAATATCTTTGTTTCTTTAAAGAAAATTTTAGTATGTAACTTTTGATAATCACTACTAACTTATACTTTAAGCATTATTTTGTAATTCCCAAATTAACAAACTTGAATTAAAAGCTTGGCTACATAAACAGTCTGGTTGAGTCCATTTGAACCGCTTGGTTGGACCGGATTAAGTTACTGGTTAGTATACTGCTTAAGGCTATATAATTTGTTTATTTTAAGTATTATATTTTGTTAACATTGCAAACCCACACAAAATGTTAAGGTAGTTCCATATTATACATTAAGTTAGTTATTATTTATACATTAAGGTAGTAAGAAGTTTAATCACACAAAAGAAAACGTGACATACATTCTGTACACAGCACGTGACGCGTTTAGAAATATGCGTATATGGTGTTGTATCATATCTATTAGTAAGATGATTTAATGAATGTTAATAAGTTGATACAGATAATGCCAGTCTTTGTGTTACATATTTTAATGTTAACTACAAACTTTATGATTTTAGAGATTTAAAGAACAAATTCATAACAATGCATATAAGTCACAAAGATAAATGATGTAACAGCTTTATTGAAATGCGATGTAGAATGGAGTTCGAGGGCTAATGTTGGATATGTACGATTTCAACAACGATATATGGTTATGTCACTCCTTCGGCGGTAAATGCTACAATATCACAGCATACGTAAGTGCGTCAGTTCTAAAGAATTTCTGTTTGTTAGACCAGTTACTGCTGTAATTCATCTTTTGTGTTTTGAACTCAATTTACAGCAACCAGCTATAAATGTGCTACGCGAGATCCAAAAGTTTTTGCAAGCGAATCCATCGGAAATTATCACCATCTTCATCGAGGATTATGTGACGTCCACAAGAGGTTTAACAAAGGTTTTTGATGCAGCTGGTCTCACTAAATACATGTTTCCTGTCAGCCGAATGCCTAAAAAACGGCAGTGATTGGCCCTTGATCACTGATATGGTGAAGCAAAATCAACGATTAATCGTCTTCACCTCCAAATCCTCTAAAGAGTCCTCTGAAGGAATCGCTTATGAGTGGACATACGTTGTCGAAAATCAATGTAAGTTCGTTTTCACATAATTTTTAATATTTTGGCATAAACAGACAGAATTGATAATCCAGATGAATGTTAACTTTCAAATTGAATCTGTAGATGGAAGTGAGGGGCAGATTGCTGGTTCTTGTCCAAGTCGGTCTGAATCATCCCCAATGAACACGACAACGCGATCATTGGTTCTTCAAAACTACTTTTCGACTAATCCCAATGTCACTGGAGCTTGTATTGATAACTCCGCTCCGATAATTGCCATGATGAACACATGTCAGATAGCCGCAGGCAATCGCTGGCCAAATTATATCGCTGTTGACTTTTACCAGGTATGGAATACATTTTGACTTTTTAGGTCAATTCCGAGCTCAGACAATAATCAAGTGTTTTCGACTGCAGAGGAGTGATGGTGGAGGAGCGGCTGAAGCCGTGGATCAAGCCAATGGTCATTTGACGTGCGGATGTCCTAACGTTGCTTATTGCGGGGTATATTATTTTAATCAGTTTTGTGTGTGTTTCTAGTTATTCATTTGATATATATGTCTTGAATGAACAAATGGGCCTGCAGGTGAATGGAACATGCAACACGCCTGTGCTGTCGCCTCCCCCACCAGCACAATTGTCGCCTGGAAGTTCTAGTAGTTCGAGCCAGGGTTGCTCTGTTCGTGAAGTGGTTGGACTACAATGGTTTCTTGGTGCTCTATTGTCGACGTTGGTTTTGCTATTGTTGTAAGTTTTAGTTAGCTGAAGAGTCCTCTCTTTGGTCAAATTCTTTTGCGGCTGACATACACGCACGCTTGTACATGTTCAACTACTTGATGCTTTTTGTTGTATTGAGGATGGATACTCATTTCTTGTACGAATTTGGTGGTCATTAGGCGTAAAATATGTGTGACGCGTCATTTCTTGAGGTTGAATTCCTAAAAAACGAATAAATACAAGATGCATAAACCGACGCAACAAAATTCTGGCTTGAGAATTTAGAAAGGTTTTAAGTTTCTTGTCGGAGTTACAAACAAACGCCAATCTAATTGCGAAATCCATCAACGATTCTATTAGTTTTGATGGGCAACAACGATAAGGAAACTAACTAACCGGATATCTAAAAGTTGAAAACAACACAGAAACTAAGATGATCCGAGTTGAGTTCCAAATGAATAGTCTTGATTGTTTGTTCGTGAAAAGTTGAGTATTGGTGGCTGGTTTTGGCTAATCATCGGGTTCACAAGCGTTCCATAGTTTGTTGTCATGTTGATGGACTGGTTCCCATGGTTCACGCCGTAGGGTCTATGGTTCGGTTGGAGAACTCCATGACCATGTTGTGGTGCACACATGGAGTACAAACTTATCCCATTTCTCATCGTTAACATCTGAAACAATAATCAACATTTTATAAGTATAAACTGTATGATTTCTTTCTACCTTTTTACATTAATTAGTTCAAATGGCCGGTGGCCGTACCTGCACCTGAAGCTGGAGCTGCTTCAGATATTCAATGGCTTCATCCAACATAGAAGCCTTGTCGGTCTGATGAATCGATCCAGATTTATAGAAAAAAATTAGAAAGGTGGCAATTTCCGACAACATATAAACTACGACATGAAAATAATCAGGTTTTGGGTTGACATGTTCAGTAAAATGGATCATGTTCGTGTTAACCTCTTTAGCCCGTTTAGTTAAAAGGTTTACCCACTAGCCTGTTTTTTACACATGTAACTCATTTTTTTTTACAATCCACCAAACTGATTAACACATTTGTAACTTCATTACTACCCGCCAACCCGTTTGACACGTTCAGACAAATGAGTTAAACATGTCGCATTCAGGTTACACAATTTTAAGTGTGTCCATGTTACTATGTTAGAGTTGACGTTTTGACACAAATAAAAACAGGGGTCGTGTTTGGGTTGAGCTATTCAACCCTGCAACCTGAACTCGCTAAGTTGAGACACGGGCAGACCGACCTTATTTGAATTAGGGATAAGTTTCTGCAAGGCCTTCATCTTCTCATTGATCCTGCTTCTCCTCCTCTGTCACAACCAAATTAATAAGTACTACAATAATCAAATGTGGTGCCACAACTTGCTGACTAAAAGTTGTTACCTTTTCCGACATGTTATGAACCTCGGCAGCTCGTGTTCGTTTGGATGGATTCCGAGGAGGGTCTGGTTTTGGAACCATTTCATCCATTAAGTGTCCCAACGCCTCCTTCATGAAGAGGAGGGAAAAGAAGATTATTTCAGTGGTTCAATAACAATATTGTTAAGCTACATGATGTAACTAACATATTTATGTTTTAGTTAGACTGTACCTAATAATACAACATAGTTTTACCTTCTATATAATTTAGTTATGTACAATGGATAGTAAATGAAAGGAATATTATTTAGATATGATTAATTGTTTCTATTATGTGCATAATAATAATAATAATAATAATAATAATAATAATAATAATAATAATAATAATAATAATAATAATAATAATAATAATCAAACTATAATGGAAGTAACAAAACCAATTATAAAACTTAACTAGATTTTTGTGTATACAAAACCAATGAATCAAACTATGGCTAAAAAGTAAGGCGTCTCTCTTGTTCCAAGGGGAGGGTTTTTTTTTTTTTTTTTTTTTGATCGGGCGAACAATTGTGTGGCAACCACCCTTGCGGGGCGCCGTGCCCAAGAATCGACTACTCGACCTCCAACAGCCCCCGCCTTCTCCCGATGGCGGAAACCCGAGCCCCACCCGCCCGAAGGCACGACAGTGTTATAGAACTCGGTAAAACCTCGCCGCCCGTCAGATTCGAACCGGCGCCACCCGTATTTGATCTTTACCGGATATCAAACCATAAATGTTGGAAGTGGAATTGAACCTTTGATCACATAGGTGAAACAAAAGCCACTCCACCACTCTACCACTATGGATGGATCCAAGGGGAGGGGTTTAAATCTTGTAAGGGGCATGTCTAGTTGATTTAATAGAAGTAGAATAGGATTTAGAAACCATTCTATATAAAAAAAAAAAAAAAAAAAAAAAAAAAAACCCTACTAAGTCCATTCTATAATTAAATTAATCAATTAATTTAAAAACCCGACTAAGTTCCTATCCTTGTGGCGAAGCATCTTGGGGGTCAGAGGGGCCCTGGCCCCCACCGATTTTTGACGCAGTGGTGGAATTTACGATTTTTGTAGGTAAATTGAGTCTGGGTTGAGTCTGGTCCCCACCGATTTGATCTTCCAGCCACTACCGATCGAAAAAAATTTGAGTCCGGCCCCACCGATTCGAGAACCAAGTTTCACCACTGGTCCTTTGAGTCACCAAAATCCACCACCATATGGTGTGTTTTTAAACAACTAAACTTAATTTATGTAGTATATTAAATATTAAGTCATAATGTATTATCAATCCATGTCACTGTCAAATGTCAAAATATGAAGATAAAAAAAATGTGTGTGAAAGAGAATTATAAATATATATATATATATATATATATATATATATATAATCATTATCATGTTTAACAGATTTTAGTAAAAAAAATATTTATCAAATATCACAGAAAATAATATTATTAAAAATAACAATATGCGTAACATATAACTTGATGCTACACCGTTATTAATGGCACAACATCGGTTAGGTGATATGCTGCTACAGCTAGTAACAAAAGAGTAATAATACTTTCACATAAAGCAAAACCTAAAAGTATGTGTACCTCGTTTAAAATATTTCTGGACATTCATATATGATTTTTTTTTAAGTTTTTAACACGTTACCACTAATTCAAAATGGATAAAAGAAAAAACGAGAGAGAGAGAGATGACGTGACTGATTTAACATAGAAAAACGCATGGTATATTTAGTAAAACCACTAGAGTAGTGATACGTTTAACACAACCCAACTAGGCAACTAGAAAGTCAAAATCGAGTATACCTCGCATTCGCTATCGTACTCATCGTGGTCATAATCAGCGATACCGGCAGAAGAAGACGCGGCATGTGCAACGGCATTAACGGGGACGGATGAATGAGAATGAGGCAGGTGTTGTGGTTGGAGTTGACATTTGAGTTGTTTGGGAGTGGAAGAAGAAGGGAATGGTGATGATGATTTGGAGAGGATTTGATGTAGGAAAAGAGAAATGTCATCGGATGATTGATCATAAATGTTGGCCATGGATCTAACACAAGTGGAGAAAAAGATAGTATGAACTATGAACCAAAGAAAGAGATATGGGCAGCAGCAGGTTAAATAGATGTGCGGACTTTGTTGGCCAGTGAACTATTGTCACGCGCGCGTCAGTGTATACCACCTCACATTCCAAAAGATCCAAATGTTAGATCTATGTTTTATGGTTTTTAGACTATAACGCTATAGGGTGTGGAGACATGAGAAAGGTAATGTCTCCATGCCACGTAGGATGCCACATTGGATTATTGGTGTCTCAAACTTCTTGAGACATGAGTAGGGTGTGGAGACACCAACACTCCATGTCTCAAGCATTCAAAAAAAATAAAAATAAAAATAAAAGGAAAACACCCTATTGGTTGGAATTTAAAAAAAAAAGGAAAATTCTCTGAATGGTCCATCCTTTATGTCCTCTGAGGGACGTGGGGGACGGAGGAGGGGAGAACGGGGGCAAGGGGGGCGGTGTGCTGGGGGAGGACGGGGGGGGGGGGGGGGGGGGGTCTCCACACCCTTCAGCCTAGGAGTGGTGTGTGTGTGTGGGGGGGGGGGGGGGGGAGAGGGGGATGAAGCGTCATGTAGCACTTGTGGGACCCTTGTGGGGGGAAAATAAAATAATTGTGGGGAGTGGAAGGGGGGAAGAGGGGGGGGGGGGAAGAAAATAATATTATATTGTGTTAAAGTTAAAAAAAAAAAAATCTGGCCAATAAAAAGCTGCCACGTGTCAAACCCATCTCCCCCACGCCAGTGAAACCCCACCCCCCCTCTCCCGCCCCCACTCCGCTTAGTCTTATAACATACATAAATTAACCAAATGTTGGTCTTTTTTTTTTTTTTGAACGGCCAATAAATTGGAATCACTCACGGAACACTGGAGTATCATCGTGCCACCAGTGTTACCACGCGATCATATTCCACCACCAAGTCACCAATTAAGGAGGAAACTCATAATTATGAGAAAACCCCCTATGTGAGATTCGAACCCAGGACCTTATAGTCCCTAAATCTTATCTCACCACCAAGATGCCGCTAGGCTATAATGCCTTTGGCAAATGTTGGTCTTCTAATAAGATGCGGTATAAGCATAATCAAATCACGCTTATCTTCTAATATCTAATACTAACACTAATCGAATCACTTTAAACTCCGCTAGTCAATCGAATCACTTTAAACTCCGCTAGTCAATCAAATTACTTTAATTTCCTCTAGTCAATCAAATATTCGATAAGAATGCAAGAACATGCAAGAAATAAAGAACCCTAATGTTGAAGTCTCGAAGTTGATTTATCATATGTTATCCAATTCAGCTTTAAACTTCAAAATTCGAATAACCTAATTCGATTAGCTTGGGAACCCAAAATTCTATTTGATGAACATCCGTGGTTGTAATGTTGTATGTATATTTGTTTCTGTTTTATTAATCATTATAACAATATGTTTGGTGAAAAAGTATTTTTTTTATATGATGATTGCGGCGTTCTCTCTCTCTCTCTCTCTCTCTCTCTCTCTCTCTCTCTCTCTCTCTCTCTCTCTCTCTCTCTCTCTCTCTCTCTCTCTCTCTCTCTCTCTCATATGTAGTCTACCTTATATGATCTTTGAATAACTCCGTCTTTGCTCTCCCACAATTATTTGTCCAAGCTACATTCGAATTAGACATCTCATTGTCGTCCCATGGAATTTTGCATGGACTCAAACCCAGTTTGTGCTTCCCATTTGGCGAGAAGTCTAGACCGGCTTAGAAGGCATCCTAATCTCACCTTATTTGGCCACTAAACGACCCAGACCACTCAAACTTGTGGTTTTCTTCTGTGGCTACCACGACCTTCTTTTATTTTAATTCAGCTCATCGATTAAGCTACGAGTGAACTCGAATTCCAAACAAGTCAAGTTCAAGCAAAAGTTTTAGCTCAATAGAGGGTTTTAGGCCTATCCAAGCTGAATTAGATATTTTCAAACTCAAGACCGAGTTGAACTTAGCTAGACTTGTGAACAACCTTAGACACGCACATGTAGATTATTAAGTGGTTTAGGTACAAATTAAACAAAAAATGATGTTTAAATTATATATGAAAAAACCCTTGCAAAAGGCTGGTTGTATGTTACGATATAGTGGAGATCGATAGGCGTGGGGAACATTCCTCCTCTTACTGAACTTACGACAAATTACAATTTCTGTGTAGTTTGGTCGCCACATGTGACCAACACTTAATTGGGCATAACTCTCATGATATTATTAATCTTTAATAAGCAATTTAAACTTTTCCAAATATATTAACTAATAATAAACGGAATTTTTTGTACGGCGAATAAATGGATTGTTAGTGTTATGTTATTGCCAAATATAGTTTGTAATAATTTTTGCAAAATATTTTTTTATATATATTTATTAAGTTATAGAAAAACATTTTACTTATATTAAGTTTTGGATCGATCCGTGGGTTAAAGATGTTCCGTTGAGGGTGTTGTTTCCTAACATTTTTCGGCTAGAAGTTGAAAAGTGGTGTACGGTTCATGAGCGGATACAAGGGGATATGCAGTCGGCTATAGTTGCGTGGAACTGGTCTAGATATCCAGCCACCGAAATAGAAATCCAGGAGCTGATTGAGTGCCATCGGATTATAGCCTCGGTTCGTAAGGTGGATAAAAGGGACGCTTGGAATTGGAATGTAGACGGAACGGGGGAGTTTACTGTGAAGGAAGTCAAGAAATGGATTTTGTCGGAGGGCCCTAGACATAACGTTGACGCTTTCAAATGGTGTACGTGGATTCCAAATAAATGTAATCTGTTTATGTGGAGAGCGTTAATGGATCGAATTCCGACTAAAGTGGCGCTAGCAAAGAGGAACATTTTTTCCGGCGATACTAACTGTGTTTTTTGCAGTGACTACGAAGAGAGCGCGGAACATTTGCTTACGGCATGTGCTATCGCAAATGGAGTGTGGGACGCCATATGTGCGTGGTGTAATATTCCGAAGAGTTTTCTTTTTTCGGTTAGCGATGTCGTTAATTTGGCCAAGCAGGTGAATGGGTCGTGCAACAAGAAACAAGTGATATATGGTTTGGCGATTTTAACATGTTGGTGCCTTTGGAAATCCAGGAACGAGAAACAATTCAAGAATATGGAGGTCAAGGTTGCAAAAATTGTTATAGATGTTAAATCCTTGGGTTATTTGTGGTATAGGAGTCGATTTAAAGGGGATAAGGTAGATTGGAAACGTTGGAACTCTTGTTGTATTGATGTGATGTAATCCGTGGGGGTCCCTCCGCCTTGGAGTGCCTTCTCGGTTTTGTGTTTTTAATGAAGTTTATCTTTCAAAAAAAAAAAAACTATTTTTACTTGATAAGCATGCACTATATATTTAAATGTATTATAAATATCAATGTAAAATATTGCATGAACGTGCACAATACAAATCAGGTACCACGCTCCATTCTTCTCTTCATCTATTTATCTTTTCAAATGGTTGCCGATTTAACCACCGGGCTAAATGTCTCGCCACAATCAACCCCTACCTGCTGTAAACGGCCATCACATACTAGTCGTGCTTTGTACCGTTCCAAAGTACCATCCGACCTGTACTTGTGTTTAAACAACCACATGCTCCTAGTAACGTTCATATTTGGGTCACGAGGAACGAGTTCCCAAGTTCCGTTTCTAATTAATGCATTATACTTTGTAGACATGGCAGAGTACCATTCCGGTATAGTTAAGGCATCAACGGGGTTTTTAGGGATAGGGACAATGGGTGGTTTAGATGTGGTATTGAGGTTGAAAGGTTGTTTGGGTTTAAAAATACCACTCATAGAGCGGGTGTGCGGTCGGGTGGTGGATGTTGCCGAGGGTTGGATTGGGTGTGTAGGTGGGGTCGGTACAGCGGATGGGGTAGGGTTGGATGTCGAGTTGGTTGGGTGGAATGGTGACGTGTTGGGCTGGGTTATTGGGCTGGACGTGGAGACAGGTGGGAAAGGGGGCGTTGGGACATGTGGAGTTGGGCTGTTTGAGGAGGGAGTCTGTTGGGCCGGTCGATGGTTGGCCAGGTGTGGGCATAGATGAATGGGGAAGGAGTCTGTCAGAAATTCATAGATGGGTGTGGGGGTAGAATTTTGTGAGAAGGGGAATGTAGTTTCGTCGAAGGCGACGTGTCGAGATATGAAGATTTGTTTGGTTTTCAAGTCAAGACATCGGTAGCCTCGATGGGTTGGAGGGTAACCCA
Source organism: Ambrosia x helenae (assembly GCA_030844895.1). NCBI lineage: Eukaryota > Viridiplantae > Streptophyta > Magnoliopsida > Asterales > Asteraceae > Ambrosia > Ambrosia x helenae. The sequence goes on from CM061226.1 coordinate 15,120,440, forward strand.
AAAGACACACGGGTGAGAGCGGTTTTCAAGTTTGTGGATTGTGGTGGAGGGGTGTAGTGGATAGCATAGGCAACCAAAAACACGAAGGTGGTCATAGGTTGGTGTGGCATGGTAAAGGATTTCGGTGGGTGTTTTGTTGTGGGTGGTTTTGTTGGGTAGGATGTTGAGAAGGTAAGTTGCGGTTTCAAGGGCAAAGTGCCAAAGGTAAGGTGGAAGCGAAGCATTGGCTAAAAGAGTACGAATCATGTTGTTGATCGTACGAATTTTACGCTCTGCTTTGCCGTTTTGTGAGGAGGTGTATGGACATGATAGGCGGTAAAGGATGCCATTGGTGCTGAAAATTTTTTGGAAAGAAGTATTAACATATTCACGACCATTATCACATTGAAAAGTTTTAATTGTTCTTTCAAATTGGGTTTTAGTGTTTGTGGCAAATTGAGTGAAGGCAGGGAAGACTTGGGATTTTTCGGTTAAGGGATAGGTCCAAAGGAAGTCGCGTGGTCATCTAAAAATAGGACATAGTATTTATGGCCAGACGAACTTATGACGGGGGAGGTCCAAACGTCGTTGTGGACGATGTCAAAAGGTTGAACAGTAATATTAGGTGTAGAAAAAAATGGTAATCTAATTCTTTTTTTCAAAAACACAAGCTTGGCATACATTATTATTGAAATTGTTAAAAGAAACACAACTAGAAGTTTTTAATGAATTTAAAGACTGACGTCCTGGGTGGCCAAGACGTTGATGCCAAAGCTGAGCAGAGATAGCGGCAAAAGCAGAAGGTTGTGAAGTGGAGGACCCGAGCACCAGAGGGTAGAGGTCACCGCTACTGTTGCACCGCAGCAGAGGGGTCCGCGTCTTGAGGTCCTTCACAAGAAAACCAAAACGGTCAAACTCGACAGAAACAGAATTGTCCGTCGACGGACAGAAATAAGGTTTTTAATTAATTTTGGGGAGTATAGGACATTTTTAAGGACAAATGGTGGAAAAGGTTTAGGTAAATATTTTGTGCCTTGTCCTATAACCGGTATGGTATTACCATTACCTACAATAATATTTTGTGGAATGCAAGAATTAGAAAAAGAGTTGAAATCACCTTTCTCGTGAGTCATGGTAGAGGAGGCTCCCGTGTCCATATACTGAATTGGGTCCGGTTGTTGGAGAGACATGGTGTACATTGCTTGCTCTATGTCTGTCGGGCTGTATGCATCATAGTTATTCAGTTGAGGGCGCGGGCCAAGCAGACCTTGCTGTTGGGTTGAGTTGTTGGATGTGGTTCGGTTGGTAGATGGGTAAGGGCAAGGTGGGTTGGGCCATGAAAAAGCTTGTTGGGCTTGAGGACTATTATAATGATTCGGCCAATGGGTAGCAGGGAACCAAGAATTCATATGCATCCAAGGGTTAAAGGGAAAGTTGAAAGGCGACTGTTGATACCTGCCCCTACCAAACGAATTGCGGCCGCCCCTTCCTTTTCTACCGGTACCCCTTCCTTTTCTACCGGTACCCCTTCCTCGGCCACCACGACTGTATAAGATACTGTCCGGTTTTTGTTGGTCACCATTGGGGCGTCCGGTGGTGGCTGAGAGTGCCGAAGAGGCGGTTTTCGACGAGTGCAAAGCCTGATCAGCCTTCAGGGTTTCAACTTCAATGATTTTTGAACGAGCAACATAGAATGAAGGTAAAGGTTTCATATTTATCAGAATAGTGGCGATACCTTCGTACTGGGCGTTTAACCCGACAAGTAACTGGAGAACCAATCAGTCACTATCGACAGGAGTGTTGACATTGGCCAATTGATCAGCGAGTAACTTGAGTTCTTGACAGTAGGCGAAAACATTTGGAAACCCATCCAAGCGAGTGTTGGAAAATCGGTTCACAAGATGGATTGCACGGGATGCTTGATTGTCTTGAAAAAGATCTTCGATAGCTTTCCAAGCTTCATAGGCGGTAGCTGTTTTGTCAATGATTGTATGGAGGAGATCATTGGAGATCGTGCTATAAAGCCATTGTAGAACAATAGCGTCAAGACGATCCCAATCATCATTGGGTGTGGATGAGGAGGTGGTGTCTTGTAACACCCCAACCGATGGCGGAAACATCGGGATGTCACGTATTGATGATTGTTCAGTAGCTCATGGTAAATAATAAATTTCATTATATGATTTAAATAATTTACATACAATTGTTCTACAAGAATTCGTACATCAAATTGAATAAAACTATGCACATATCTTCAAGCAAATCTTCAAGCAAGTAGAACCTGAAACATGTTAAGTTGAAAATATTTTGGGTCAACAAAAGTTGGTGAGAATTACATAGGTTTTGATAATCGGATAAAAATTGTTGTGCAATTCATGTGTCATGGCAATCTAGTCCATATGTGAAAACATACTAGAAGTAAATCGGGTGCATAATCAACCATTGTGACTGTTGTATTGTGGTACATCCCATACGCTCATGGTTCACTCGTTTATATTGCAGTAACAAACACCCACGCAACCTTTGTAGGAGGCACGTATCCGGGTGGGATTGTCAGTCCAATAGATCTATCAATGTATACCGTTTGGCTGATGAATGTTTATGCTAGAATTGTGCTTACCCTAGTCATGTTCAAGACATAATGCAACATAGAAAAACACATAGACACATTGATGATTGAATTGCATAAATAATGTTGTAACATGTTTCACCCCAAAAACGGTGATAAATAGAAAAGGGGCTATGTAAAACTCACCTTAGCAAAATGTTATAACTGTTGAAAAATTGAATAATGGTGTTGCCCAAATGTAACAAGTATCACCCTATAATAAGGTAATAAATATGTCTAAGTCTATCAAGTCTACAAATGTATAAGTTCTAGGGCTTCGAATTTGGGGATAAATGCTCGTTAGATTAATATCAAAAATGTTTAATAATTGAGAGAATATTAATAAATAAATAACCAAAAATCTTGTTATAAAATTTAAATCTAAGATGGTCACAAGAATGTGTTTAAAGTATAAAAACAATTTTTATAAAATTATTTTCTTTAAAATAGAATATTAATTCTATTTATAACAAATTATCAAGATTTAACTTTAATATTTTAAAAATACTAAAATTAAAGAATTTTTAGTTTAAAATTTATATTTCTGTTCTAAATATTCAGAAATAATTTGTATAAAATTTTGGTGCAAAAATACTAAAAATTGGATTTATTATGATTTAATTGTGATTAAAACTAACAAAAATTGATTAAAAATATTAAATAAATGATTTTTCTGAAATAAAAATCATTTCAGAAAAGTTATTGTTATAAAAACTTAGAATAATTTTTGTGGAAATTTATAAGATTGTTTAGATATTTTTATAGAATTTTATAAATAAAATGGAATAAACTTGATTTATTTATTATATATATTAAATAAATAAATTTTTGAAAACTAAAAATTGTAAGTTAAACCTTTTCAGTAAATTAACTTAAAATAATTTTTGTAGAGTTATTAAAAGAGTTTTAATAATTTAAAACGAATTTATAAGATATATGTAATATATAATTAATCTTGATTTAAAAACAAAACAAAATTGAAGGTTTTTGCCCTAGCCGGGACTCGAACCCGCGTGGTTCAGGGACATGGCTTCAGACACAACCACTTGGTCCAGACCAGTGGTTGTGTTGATTCACGTTTTATTAAAAATAAATACTTAAACGATCTGTGTTCTTCCCCAAATCTATCATGCGAGCCCTAAGATTTCCAATTAGACGATTCACACATCAATAACCCGATTAACCTTAGGGCTATTGATGTGTGGATGCCGATGATCAAAACCCACCAAAATAATTATACTTACAAGGTTGTTTCGAGTACGATTGGTCGGTCAACCTTGAAAGTCAAAAACGCGATTGTATAAGAAAGAACAGAGTGTTATGTGAAGAATTGGGGATTGAGAGAGATGTATTGGCGAGTTGTGGTTGTTCGTGAGTGATCAATTTATAGTATTATGCTCTGGATTGATGAAATGGTAAGAGTTGACTATACATTGAATGTTATACGCGTTCGTGGATCAATATGGTAACAATTAAAGGTTGATTGCCGTTTGTGTGAGTCACCCTAGGCCGGTAATCGCGTATCAGTGGTCAAATGATAATTAAACATGGCCAAATCACATATATATGGCAATTTATGATTTCAAAAATAAAATAAAAATAAATACCTATTGCTGCTGCTGTACGTCGAACAGGCAAGGGAAGGGAAGAGGAACTGAAATCGGTTTAAATATAATAAAGATCCTGATCCATTACCAATAGTCTGTGTGACGTAGTGGTGATGTTGTGGTTTGATCTGGTAGCCGACCCGGGTTCGAATCTGGGTGGCTACAAGATTTTGTTTTTTTTTTAAACTGTGTAGAGAGGGTAGGCTAGTGGGCCGGCTTGGGCTAGAGGTTTGGGCTGGGATGATGGCCCGAAAAAGAAAGACAAAATGGTTTGGGTTGGACTTGGATTGGGCTCATGTGGAGGAAAAGAAAGGAGGGTTATGGGGTTTAAGTTTGTTTTTTTTTTTTAAATGTTATTACTATTATGATTATTATTATTATTATTATTATAATATATATATATATATATTATGAATAATTATCATAGCATTAGGGTTTTAAAATGTCGCAACAATAATTAAATGAAAATTTGTCGTTTTGTAACGTACATTTATTTAACGCGAAATGTTACAGTCTCCCCTACTTTTAGGAACTTCGTCCCGAAGTTAAAGGAAGACACTAGGTTTACAATTAGTCAACTACCAGAAACCTTGATAAAATTTCTTACTACCTTAACGTACCTGTAAATTCATGATTACGTTCCGGACCGTAATTACCAATTTACCTTACATTAGGGTTTTGCGTCCTTTTATGACTTTACCGATTGTTGAGCAGGTCTGATGGTCCCCACCAGTCGTTGAGCAGGTGGTAGGGCCTTTCCCGACTGTTGGAAAGACATGATGACCTCTACCAATCGTTAAGCAGGTTGTTTGGTAGTCAACTAATTGTTGTACAAGTAAGCAAGTATGATTATAGATATAGCAATTAATTCACATTCAAACAAGCATGCACTCAGATATTATGATAATACTTGATTTTATTACTTGAATCAAAAAGTGTCAATACATAGAATTAAAGAGAAAAATAGACATCATTCAAATGGTAGAGTTTGCGGTCAAGTAGCTGGAGGGTCTCAAGCGAGGTTGTTTGGAGCATCAAGAGAGTTTGTAGAAGGGATTCGGAAAGCATCTGCAAGATGCCCATACCTTTGACAATTGGTGCACTGTCGGCAGGGTACTTGAGTTGGATGGTGATACAGGCAGGTGTCACACTTAGGTTTGTTCCCGTTATATCGTTTCTTGTTGGGTGGGGCAGTGGTGTCTATTGCAAAATTCCTGACCTTACACTTCCCGTTGGTTGAGGCCTCGGTTTTGATTTCAACGGCAGGTTGGGGAGTATCCTTTTTCTTTTCCCCTTTACGAGTCAGGGTTCCTGCCTTCACATGGTTATCTGTTAGGGTGGCAGCCAAACGCTTTGCTTCCTCCAAAGTAGCAGGGTTCCTTCCCCACACCGTGTCTTGAATCTGCATCGGTAAGCCACCAATGTATTTTTCGATCGCAATGGGCAAAGGGGTGACTTTGTGGGGTAGCAGTAAGCTAAGTTCGTGAAAACGAGTGTTGTAAGCAAGGTTTTCCCCACTGTCTTGAGCAAGATCATGAAATTCATCTTCCAGCTTCTTAATTTCATTACGAGGACAGAACTCTGCCTTCATAATGTCTTTAGCTTGATCCCAAGTTAAGGCTAGTGCAGCTTCAGCTCCGCGAGTGCGTTTTTCTTCATTCCACCAAGTGAGTGCTCGTTTGTGAAGAACACTCATGGCATAACGGACTTTAAAGTTGTCGGGGCATTCACTGTTGATGAAGGTATTCTCAATACCCTCAAACCATTGTAGGAGTCCCGTAGCTCCTTCTTCACCACTAAACTTTGGGGGATTACAGGAATTAAAGTGTTTAAGGGTACAGGCTGGAAGACCATTCCCATTCCCGTTGTGATTTCCATTTCCATTCCCGTTGCCGTTGCCGTTCCCGTTGCCATTCAATTGGATGACTTGAGCTAGTAAGTTGGGAACCAGAGTTGCGATTTGCTGCGCCAGTTGTTGAGAAATGATTGCAGCCAGTTGAGCATCGACACCATTATTGTTGTTGTTGTTGTTGTTGTTGTGGTTAGTGCCGTGGTTGTGGTTGTGGTTGCTACTTCCTTCATCATGATTGTCACCACTGTTAAGGCGAGCACTGCGACGTGGAGGCATGATCTGTATGAGACACAATGAAAGGAATGAGGTTATATAAGGAATGTAATCATTTATTCATTAATTAAAACGAATAAACGAAAACGTTGACTTATCGAAGATTCTAAATTTTAATAACATATGAAGACATGCTTTAGCCTATAAGTGAACACTCATCCCGAGAATTCCCAGGTAGGCATCCGGGTCCCTCGTCTGATTGGGATATATGCGCAATGCCAGCCTAGACAGAATACTCAGAATACAGGCGTTCACCCTTCCAGATTGCACGTGTTCGTTATTAAAATCTAGAACTTCGACGAGATCTCAAGGTGGTTCAGGTTAAACCTTAGGATTTTGTCTTATTAGTCTAAGAGTAGATCCACTAATGGAGAGCAACCTTCTTGTAAGGATGAAAGTAGGGATAAGAAGTGGGAGGGAGATAGAGAATAGCAAGTAAAAGAAGCAAGTACTGGTTAAATCCTATGGTTATAGACTAGATTATTTTTCTAATAACCTAATTCCCTATAACCATGGCTCTGATACCAATCTGTAACACTCCAACCGATGGCGGAAACATCGGGATGTCACGTATTGATGATTGTTCAGTAGCTCATGGTAAATAATAAATTTCATTATATGATTTAAATAATTTACATACAATTGTTCTACAAGAATTCGTACATCAAATTGAATAAAACTATGCACATATCTTCAAGCAAATCTTCAAGCAAGTAGAACCTGAAACATGTTAAGTTGAAAATATTTTGGGTCAACAAAAGTTGGTGAGAATTACATAGGTTTTGATAATCGAATAAAAATTGTTGTGCAATTCATGTGTCATGGCAATCTAGTCCACATGTGAAAACATACTACAAGTAAATCGGGTGCATAATCAACCATTGTGACTGTTGTATTGTGGTACATCCCATACGCTCATGGTTCACTCGTTTATATTGCAGTAACAAACACCCACGCAACCTTTGTAGGAGGCACGTATCCGGGTGGGATTGTCAGTCCAATAGATCTATCAATGTATACCGTTTGGCTGATGAATGTTTATGCTAGAATTGTGCTTACCCTAGTCATGTTCAAGACATAATGCAACATAGAAAAACACATAGACACATTGATGATTGAATTGCATAAATAATGTTGTAACATGTTTCACCCCAAAAACGGTGATAAATAGAAAAGGGGCTATGTAAAACTCACCTTAGCAAAATGTTATAACTGTTGAAAAATTGAATAATGGTGTTGCCCAAATGTAACAAGTATCACCCTATAATAAGGTAATAAATATGTCTAAGTCTATCAAGTCTACAAATGTATAAGTTCTAGGGCTTCGAATTTGGGGATAAATGCTCGTTAGATTAATATTAAAAATGTTTAATAATTGAGAGAATATTAATAAATAAATAACCAAAAATCTTTTTATAAAATTTAAATCTAAGATGGTCACAAGAATGTGTTTAAAGTATAAAAATAATTTTTATAAAATTATTTTCTTTCAAATAGAATATTAATTCTATTTATAACAAATTATCAAGATTTAACTTTAATATTTTAAAAATACTAAAATTAAAGAATTTTTAGTTTAAAATTTATATTTCTGTTCTAAATATTCAGAAATAATTTGTATAAAATTTTGGTGCAAAAATACTAAAAATTGGATTTATTATGATTTAATTATGATTAAAACTAACAAAAATTGATTAAAAATATTAAATAAATGATTTTTCTGAAATAAAAATCATTTCAGAAAAGTTTATTGTTATAAAAACTTAGAATAATTTTTGTGGAAATTTATAAGATCGTTTAGATATTTTTATAGAATTTTATAAATAAAATGGAATAAACTTGATTTATTTATTATATATATTAAATAAATAAATTTTTGAAAACTAAAAATTGTAAGTTAAACTTTTTCAGTAAATTAACTTAAAATAATTTTTGTAGAGTTATTAAAAGAGTTTTAATAATTTAAAACGAATTTATAAGATATATGTAATATATAATTAATCTTGATTTAAAAACAAAACAAAAATGAAGGTTTTTGCCCTAGCCGGGACTCGAACCCGCGTGGTTCAGGGACATGGCAACAGACACAACCACTTGGTCCAGACCAGTGGTTGTGTTGATTCACGTTTTATTAAAAATAAATACTTAAACGATCTGTGTTCTTCCCCAAATCTATCATGCGAGCCCTAAGATTTCCAATCGGACGATTCACACATCAATAACCCGATTAACCTTAGGGCTATTGATGTGTGGATGCCGATGATCAAAACCCACCAAAATAATTATACTTACAAGGTTGTTTCGAGTACGATTGGTCGGTCAACCTTGAAAGTCAAAAACGCGATTGTATAAGCAAGAACATAGTGTTATGTGAAGAATTGGGGATTGAGAGAGATGTATTGGCGAGTTGTGGTTGTTCGTGAGTGATCAATTTATAGTATTATGCTCTGGATTGATGAAATGGTAAGAGTTGACTATACATTGAATGTTATACGCGTTCGTGGATCAATATGGTAACAATTAAAGGTTGATTGTCGTTTGTGTGAGCCACCCTAGGCCGGTAATCGCGTATCAGTGGTCAAATGATAATTAAACATGGCCAAATCACATATATATGGCAATTTATGATTTCAAAAAAAAAATAAAAATAAATACCTATTGTTGCTGCTGTACGTCGAACAGGCAAGGGAAGGGAAGAGGAACTGAAATCGGTTTAAATATAATAAAGATCCTGATCCATTACCAATAGTCTGTGTGACGTAGTGGTGATGTTGTGGTTTGATCTGGTAGCCGACCCGGGTTCGAATCTGGGCGGCTACAAGATTTTGTTTTTTTTTTAAACTGTGTAGAGAGGGTAGGCTAGTGGGCCTGCTTGGGCTAGAGGTTTGGGCTGGGATGATGGCCCGAAAAAGAAAGACAAAATGTTTTGGGTTGGACTTGGATTGGGCTCATGTGGAGGAAAAGAAAGGAGGGATATGGGGTTTAAGTTTGTTTTTTTTTTTAAAAAAAATGTTATTACTATTATGATTATTATTATTATTATTATTATTATTATTATAAACTATATATATATATATATATATATATATTATGAATAATTATCATAGCATTAGGGTTTTAAAATGTCGCAACAATAATTAAATGAAAATTTGTCATTTTGTAACGTACATTTATTTAACGCGAAATGTTACATGTCTGCGGGTCTAGGGGAGATGTGATCGTGCACCAAGAACGCCTTGCAATGGATGGTAAACAAGGTCGCCCATGAAGCGTATTGGGAGGATTCGATCTCTAATATTATGGGAACATAGTTCTTGATGTTAGAGACCGTTGTTGCCGGATGAATTTTGGATTCAAGAGTGAAGGATGGGGTGGCAGGGGATGTTGTGTTTGTCATGTTGATCGATGGAATAGGGTAGGGAGGGGTGTCTTTTATTGGTAAAGGAAGGAATAGAGGGTTGTGAAAGGAAACGGGCAGTGGGGCAATTTGGCTGACAAGAAAAAAAGAAGTAGCAGAAGGTGAGAATTGACAAAGGAAGAGTCGACTGGTAGAAGAAGAAAGACAGAAGGGTTAAGGTTAGGCACACTGGACTCGTGATACCATGAAGGAATGTAAACCGTCATCATTCTATTGATTTTACATTGTTTATATAATACAAGAGATATCCTTTATTTTAGGATATAGATAAGCACAATCAATTACAATAATTCAAATATAATTATCTCCAAATATATCGCTATTAATAATAATAATATAATAATAATAATAATAATATAATAATAATAATAATACATTCTATACTTACTATGTGAATCAGTCATATATTACTTAAGCTATTCAGTGGTATGGGGAAATGAATATAAGAGCTTGAAGCCGTTTGGTCTCAAGTTCGAATCCAATCCAGGGAGGTTTTACCGTTGTGTGCCTTTGAGCGGCGGGGTTTTTCCCAAATTGGTGGCTTGGTGGACTTAGGTTGCCAAGTGGTTAGTCATTTTCTAGTGCTAACCAACTAGCAGTTCAGATGATATTTAGTTGGTCGTTAAAAAAACTAACTCGGCTATTCGAGTCTAAGATTTTTGTTAAAATGACGTCTTAGAATTATAATTCTATCACTAACATGTTACATAATTATTATTGGGTTATATTGTAGCCCAGTTGTTATATGTGTGTTAACCCGTCAAAGAAGTTGTTGGGCTTTACTTACTGCGCTGAGCTTTACATCTGTGGGCATGTTTAAAAGGTTCACAAGGTTCAATATTGTCATGGTTCATATTCTATTGAACCAGTTCATTTGCACGAAGTTGTTATAAAGTTTGTTGGAGATTGTGCAGGTTTAATCTCGTTCGTTGGTTTGTTTTAATCGTGGCCATCCAAAGAGCATCTCGAGGAAAGTTCTAGAGCCAGCTATATAAACCACAGTGCGAGATATTTTGTTCATTCATTATTATTGTTTCTTTGTATTTTTCTCTCGTCTTGTTCACCGTGTCTAGGGTTCCTTCTTTGTAAGTCTGTGTACTTTCTTTATCATTGTCTTGATCTGCTGATCTAACTAATCAGCAGATCTGTGACGTACTTTGTATTGTTTGATCTTAGTGTTTTACTAAGATCTATTTGGGTAACTGGTTGGGTACTGATTTTGGTTGGGTGAAATAAGATTTTGTCACCTACATCCGTTGTTCTTTCTTATGAGTTTGTGTTGGCTCAATCTTGTATGTTGTGATTGTGTTTGGAACCCTAAAATTCTACATGGTATCAGAGCTATAGGCTCTTGATTCTGTGGTTTCTTTGTGTCTTCCGCCGTCTGTCTATATTCGTATCATTTGTCTGGGTTAATCTAAGGTTTTGATCTTCTTACTAGATCTTGACCTAGATCTTGGCCTGTTGTTGGATTAATAGATCTGATCTTTCTAGATCTGGTCTATTATTGTCTAGTTGTGTCTTGTTTGTGTAGATCTGGGGTACAAGTCAACTGTTGTTGGCATTATCTCTGGATTGTTGCTGGTTGATTGTGGATTGGGAGCTGTACGTGCTTGGAGTGGATTATAATTGATTCAATTGCACCTATAACACATCACCCTAAGTGAAGGTGTTGGTTGTGGGTTTGGCGAAACCCTAACTTGGGTTCCCCCTCCCTGTGAGATTGTTCCATCTTCTTTTAAATTGTTGTTGTGTCTAGGGCAACTGACCGGGTTAGGTGGACTGGTATTGTGCCAACTAATTGGTGTCTTGTCTGGTTATTTGTTTGTTGTCTGTTGTTTGTGATTATCTGTTTCATTATTTGTCTTGGTTGTCTTCTTATTACATACTAGTACTATATATATATATATATAGTTAATAAAGGTCTCCTGTGTTAAGATCTAGGTGGGCACCTATGAGTGATGAACCCACTATCTGACCCCTGACACAGCTTTGACCTCTTAGGGTTTTATCTACTGTTGTTTGTTTATTCTTGGTTAGCCCTCTGCTAATCCCTCTTGTTTTTTTGTGTGTTCTTTGTCTGTCTGGTATTCATGGGTGATGTTGTGAATCCTGCTGGGGGTGGAGGTACCAACCCTGGTGGTGGTGGCTCCAACCCTGGTGGTGGAGATGTAGTTGGTACTCTTGTTAGCAAACTTGATATTAGTGATCCATTGTTTCTTCATCCTAGTGATACATCGAGTCTGTCTATTATTAATATAAAATTAAAAGGGACTGAAAATTATAATGTATGGTCTAAGTCTATGAAACTTGCATTACAAGCTAAAAACAAATTAGGTTTCATAGATGGTACTTGTGTGAAGTCTGCTGATGATGATGTTCTAGCTAATCAGTGGGATAGGTGCAATTCTGTTGTTTTATCTTGGTTGATCAATTCTGTGAGTGAAGAATTGTATGTTGGTCAAGTTTTTGCTACACATGCTAGAGATGTTTGGATAAATCTTAGGGATACTTATGATAGAATTGATGGATGTGTCATGTTTAATCTGCATCAAAAAATTAATAGTTTAACACAAAGTGGTAGTTCAGTTGCTGAGTATTACAATAAGTTGAACACTATGTGGAAACACTTTGATTCCATTGTTCAACTTCCTTCTTGTACATGTCAAGCTACCAAGGAGTTTAATGATTTTAATTGTCTGATTAAACTCATGCAATTTCTGATGGGGCTTGATGATGTATACCAACCTATTAGGACAACCTTATTAACCAGTGATCCATTACCTTCAGTAAAGACAGCCTTTGCTGTGGTCTCTAGGGACGAATCCCATAGAGGCACAAGTAGTGGATCAAAGGGTAATAATGGTGCCTTTGTTGCTAAGTCTAATCAAGTTGTTGATAATAGGAGAAGGTCCACCAGTGGACCAAATCCTAATCTTAAATGCACACATTGTAACATGATTGGGCACACCATAGATAGGTGTTTTAAACTTATTGGTTATCCACCAGGTGTTCAGAAAAGAACTAGTAATCAGTTTAACAATGGTAAAACTAATGTTAATAGAACTCAAAACAATTGGAGAACTGGTGTGCCTAATAATAGTAACAATGTGTGTGCTAATATCTCTTCTAGTTCTGGTTCACCTTTTACTACTGAATAGATTTCCAAGCTCATGAACTTGATCAGTGAAAAATCTAGTGGAGATCCTCAAAGTTCAAATATAGGAGGTGAGACAGTTGTTGTTAATGGTTTTTCAAGTCTATCTGTTCTGTCCAAACTTGCTAAGGTGTTTAAAAATTACTCTAATTGTTCTAGTATGGTTAAATATGCTTTACTTTTTGGGTGGATAATGGATTCTGGGGCAAATCAACACATGGTTGGTAATGATGAACACCTAGTTAATTCAATTGATGTGTCTATGTATAATATGGAAGTAAAACATCCTAATGGTACAAATGCTAGAGTCACTAAGATAGGTGATATTATTTTAGCCGATGTAGTGGTTTTACATGATGTGTTTTATATACCTGATTATTGTGTTAACTTGGCGTCTATACATAAACTAGCTAAAGATAATAAGTTAGATGTGTTGTTTAATGAACACCAATGTTATGTTCAGGATTCCAAGTCAAAGAGAATCCTGGTGACTGGTAGGCAGCAGGATGGCCTATATTTTGTTGGAAAGAATGTTAGTTTTAACAATTTATGTTTTAATAGTGTTACTGAACACAATCTTTGGCACAGTAGACTGGGTCACCCTTCCAGTCAGGTTCTAGCTGTTTTAAAGGACTCCTTAAATGTTAGTGAGTCTGGCTTTGAACCTTGTGAGATATGTCACAAGGCTAAGCAAGTTAGAGTTCCCTTCCCTCTTAGTGATCACAAGTCAAAGGCTGTAGGGGACTTGGTGCATCTTGATGTATGGGGTCCCTACAAGATCACAAGCTGGGAAGGTCATAGGTATTTTCTCACTGTTGTGGATGACTACTCTAGGTCTGTCTGGGTTTACTTGTTAAAAACTAAAAGTGAAGTTTTTGAAAATCTTGTGAGTTTTTATGAATTAGTTTTCACTCAGTTTACAAAAAGAATTAAGATATTTAGGAGTGATAATGGTACTGAGTTTGTTAATAAACAAATGAGTGAATTTTGTAATAAAAAGGGGATATTACATCAAACATCTTGTGCTTATACTCCACAACATAATGGTGTTGTGGAAAGAAAGCATAGGCATCTTTTAAATACAGCTAGAGCACTACTGTTTCAAAGCAGTGTTCCTCTTAGGTATTGGTCAGAGTGTATACTTACTGCTGCTTATCTTATTAACAGGATCCCTTCGTCTGTGTTGAATGGTAAGAGTCCCTATGAGTTAGTATATGGGTTCCCCCCCGAACTTAGTCACTTAAGGAATTTTGGGTGTTTGTCTTTTAAAACTGTTCTTGATGGCCCTGACAAACTTTGTAGCACGATTGATAAAAGTGTTTTGGTTGGTTATTCTTTTGTAAAAAAAGGTTATAAATTGTTGTGTTTAGAAACAAAGAAAATTGAGTTTTCAAGAGATGTTAGATTTTATGAAAACATATTTCCTTTTAAAACTGAACATAAAGAACTTGTTTATGATAGTCTAAATCATTTAAATTTTTTTGATAACTTTGAAAATGAAAATTCTTCAAGTGACAAACAAAATCAATTTTTTTTCAAACCTTCCCGATGATGAAGGGGAACCCTTTGGTGCTTATGATCACTCACCTGTGGAGGAATCAGATGCTTCCCACAAGGATTCTGGTGATGTAGATCAGGGCTTCAGTTCTGATCATCAACCTGGAAACTCTAAAGGTAGAGGCACTGATGATCCTGGGTTAGAGGGATCAAGTGATGTCACAAGGACTCCTGGGGGAAGTAGACCTAATGTTGTTAGGCAGTCCCATAGAGAGTCTGTTATGCCAAAAAAGTTTAGTGATTATGTGATAGAAGGTAGGGTAAAGTATGGAGTTGAGAAAACTGTTAATTACTCTAATTTGTCACATGAGAATATGTGTTTTGTGTCAAGTGTTAACAAGTCTTTTGAACCCACATCTTACTTACAAGCCTCAAAAGATCCTAATTGGATAGAGGCTATGAATAGTGAGATGGAAGCCTTGTACAAAAACAACACCTGGGTTGTTACTGATCTACCTCCAGGTAGAAAGGCTACAGGGTGTAAATAGGTATATAAAATAAAGTATAGATCTGATGGAGAGATAGATAGGTACAAGGCTAGGTTAGTTGCTAAGGAGTATAACCAAAGAGAAGGTCTTGACTTTGGAGAAACCTTTTCTCCAGTTGTCAAGATGGTTACTGTTAGGTGTATTATAAGTTTAGCAGTTCATTATAATTGGACTTTGTTTCAACTTGACATAAATAATGCTTTTTTGTATGGTGCCATTACTGAGGATGTGTATATGCATTTACCAGAAGGTTACTCTTCTGGAAATGGGTCAAAAGTTTGCAAGTTAGTTAAGTCCTTGTATGGGTTGAAACAGGCACCTAGAAGGTGGAATGAAAAGTTGGTAGATATACTAAAAAATATAGGTTTTGTCCAGAGTGTCTGTGATTACTCTATGTTCATAAAGTCTCATGATAAAGTCTTTGTTGTGTTACTTGTCTATGTGGATGATATAGTTCTTACTGGAAATGATGAAGTAGAAATTAATAGAGTAAAGAATTTGTTGAAGGAAAGTTTTCAAATAAAGGATTTAGGGAAGTTGAAGTACTTTCTTGGTATAGAAGTATTGTACTCAGAATTGGGTATATGTCTAAATCAAAGAAAGTATTGCCTAGATCTGTTAAATGATTTTGGTTACCTTGGATGTAAGCCTGTTTCTGTTCCTATTGAACAGAATTATGCTCTTACTGTCCAAGGTGATAAGCATAATCAAGTACTTGATGATATAACTGGTATTCAAAAGCTTATAGGGAAGTTAATCTACTTGTCTTTAACTCGTCCTGATATAATCTATGTAGTTCAGTTTTTGAGTCAGTTTATGCATAAACCAACTCAAAATGTGTTAAGGATTGCACTTAGACTACTTAGGTATCTTTAACAATCACCTGGTAGAGGTATAATGTTTAAAAAAGGAGACTTGACCTTGTCAGCATTCTCAGATGCTGACTAGGCAAAATGTTTGACTACTCGTAAGTCTGTTACAGGTTATTGTGTGTTTATAGGAAAGTGTCTTGTTTCAAGAAACAAAGCACGGTTGCTCGGTCTTCAGCTGAGGCTAAATACAGAGCTATGTGTTCAACTGCATGTGAGATTATTTGGATTTCTAATCTGTTAAAAGAATTAGGAATCCAAAATAAATTACCTCTTAGTCTGTTTTGTGATAGCAAGTCTGCCATCTCAATAGCAGATAATCCAGTCTTCCATGATAAAACCAAGCACTTTGATCTTGATTGGCATTTCTTAAGAGAAAAGATAAGTGCAGGTTTTATAAAAGCTATAAAAGTCTCATCAGATCAACAGGTTGCTGATATATTCACTAATGGACTCTATGGGTCTCAACATGAATATTTGTGTAAAAGACTTGGTTTGAGTAACATGTTTAGTGTTTGAATTAAGGGGGGATGTTAAAATGACATCTTAGAATTTTAATTCTATCACAAACATGTTACATAATTATTATTGGGTTATATTGTAGCCGAGTTGTTATATGTGTGTTAACCCGTCAAAGAAGTTGTTGGGCTTTACTTACTGGGCTGCGCTTTACATCTGTGGGCATGTTTAAAAGGTTCACAAGGTTCAATATTGTCATGGTTCATATTCTATTGAACCAGTCCATTTGCACGAAGTTGTTATAAAGTTTGTTGGAGATTGTGCAGGTTTAATCTCGTTCGTTGGTTTGTTTTAATCGTGGCCGTCCAAAGAGCATCTCGAGGAAAGTTCCAGAGCGAGCTATATAAACCACAGTGCGAGATATTTTGTTCATTCATTTTTATTGTTTCTCTGTATTTTTATCTCGTCTTGTTCATCGTGTCTAGGGTTCCTTCTTTGTAAGTCTGTGTACTTTCTTTATCATTGTCTTGATCTGTTGATCTAACTAATTAGCAGATCTGTGACGTACTTTGTATTGTTTGATCTTAGTGTTTTACTAAGATCTATTTGGGTAACTGGTTGGGTACTGATTTGGGTTGGGTGAAATAAGATTTTGTCACCATTTTGTCATCTATATCCGTTGTTCTTTCTTATGAGTTTGTGTTGGCTCAATCTTGTATGTTGTGATTGTGTTTGGAACCCTAAAATTCTACAATTTTCCTAAATTTTGTTAATTCTGTCAAGCTGCCAAATCAGTTTTGAATTTAGTGTATCCTTATCTAGTCCAACTCCATCATCAATTTTGTTAAATTTTCAGTATCTCCATCATAGGATCACAACTGATGCTATTAATTTCAGACCATGCGTAGTGAGGGGCTTTATATATAAAGCTCCCATTTCTGATTGGTCCACGTGGCAGCTGAGTCAGCATTGAGAGATAAATTGAAAAAGGGGTGTAGTGATGGGGCTTTATTTATAAAGCCCCTATTAATATTTTATTATATCTTTTAAAATAAAATAATAATAAAATAGAGAGAGAGGATGATGTGGCTTGATCTGATTGGAGGGGGCAAAAGGGGGATGGCGTTATATATATAGAGCCCTTTGCTGATTTTTGTTGATGAAGCCCCCCTGTAATGGTGTACAGGGGCGCTATTTTTTTTTTCCCAAAAAAACGCCACACTACGGGGTCTCATTATCTTCTTCAATTGTGGTCATGTCTTCATGACTCTATCTTGCTAGCATCGTGCACCATTTTCAACGTTTGATGTGACACATTATCATCCTTTTGAGATTCGTCGGTTTTAGCCTCATTTATTACATTGACTTCATGAGTCTCAATCAGGTTGGCTTCGTCCTCTATATGTTGATGGGGCACCTCATCGCTACAAAATTTGCCAAATTAAAAACTGAAATTATCATTTAAATGAGCATACCATTTTGTCATCTTAGACATTGGGAAAAAAAAGGATGGATCTCTTCATGTTAACAAGTTGTCTATAGCTACATTAACATTACTAACACCTTTGCTAACTATAGAACGTCGAATAACAACATAAGAGCAACGAGGTTTTTACTCTAACGCAACATGCCATCAACATACTAACAAGCGATCATACAACTGATCGCATAAAAGTTGGTCGTGTCCCCCATATGAATAAGCGGTCTCTTACCATATGAACACCTTTATATTTAATACATATTAGGGATGGCAATCAAACCTGAACCCGATGGGTAAACCCGAAACCCGACACATTTGGGACGGGTTTGGGGTCGGGTAATCGGGTATGGGTCCGGGTATGGGATTAGTTTTTATTTTTTTTTCGCGGGTTTGGGATTTGATGATATACCCGTTTACCCGACCCGATTACCTGATAATGTATACCCATTTACCAGATTAGATACCCAATATAATTTCTAATATATCTTTTTAAATATGTATGCATAATATATTTAATTGTCCATCTAAATTGTATCTTGTGCTAAAAATTATAAAAAATTAGTGTATACTATTTGTTATCTATATCTTTGAGTGTTTTTATATGATTTAATTATTTTATATTTATACATTGTAATCATTTACATACATATTTAATAATGTAAAATGTAATTGGTTAATAGTTACCTAATAGATATCTATCGGGTTTTGGTCGGATATACTCAATGGGTAAGTTTTAAAAATAAATGGGTTTACCCAAAACCCGCGGGTATACTCGATACCCGATGGGTAATTACCCGACACAAACCCGACGGATTTTGGGCCGGGTTTGAGACAAGCATACCTAACCGGGTATGGGGTTGGGATTACCTAAATCCGTCCCAAACCCGACCCATTGCCATCCTTAAATTACATATCTAATATTATGAGATCTTAACATAATATTTCCGCATATTTTTTAATTAGTTTCTTTGCATCATATTTCTGACACCAAAAGATCTTACTAATCTACAAAGTTTATGGGAACGTCCTATTTGTCTGGATCAATCATCTCAACAAGAAAATGACACTGCAATAGTGAAACAAACGTACACAAAAACAAAATGATGAATACCTTTAGTCGTAATATTAATCTTTTGAATCTACACTTGGTTTTGTTAATTACAAGCTTCAAGATTCATTTTTGCACATTCAAAAACTTTGAAACAACATCCTTTTATAAACCAAACACATTTTTTTTTTCCAAACGACCAATGTTTAATTACAAGCTTCATGTACAATAGAAAAACTTTAAAATAACATCCTTTTATAAACCAAACACATTTTCCTTGCTTTCCAAAAGAGTCAATGTATGTCATAGGGGATAGATATTATGAAAACCCACTATTAGAGTGAAAACCGTGAAAATTTTGACTTTCCAAGCTTTATAGTGCCTGAAAATTTTAGGGCATGTAATATACATAATTTAAGCATTTTGAGCCAAAAAATCAAAAAAGTGCCAAGCGGTTTTTTTTTTTAAATAAAGTTTTCGGGTAACACATGTTACACGAAAATTACACATGTTATTTTTCGTGTAACATGTGTTACCCGAAAACGCTTTTTTTTTAAACGCTCGGCGCTTTTTAAATTTTTTTGGCTCAAAATGCTTAGAATCATGTATATTACATGCCCTAAAATTTTCATAAAAAAACTCGAGAATTTAGAGTTTCCACAGTTTTCACTCTAAAAAGAGTTTTCTCCATATACTTACACGTGTGTCATATTCACAAATCAACAAATGGATGGTCAAAGTCAATCAACACGGCAAGCAAAATAAATTCTTTGAAAGAACGAGGGTGGTTCCTGGTATGACGGTGGTTCGATTCGCGGTCTCTGTGCCCCCAGCGGAGAGGGGGCTGGTATTCTTCGGAATGATAGGAACGAAGCCTTACCGATTCCTACTTGCAAACACTATTGGTGTATGTGAACTATATCGAACCCGAGTATTGTGAGTTTAAAAGTGTGCACGCTCCCACTTAATCTAACACCAACCCGTCAACTTAAGGCTAAAGGGTATGGGGACGCGAGGAATGAAGACGGGGGTGGGGGCGGTGGTTGAGACGGGGACGGGGGCGAGAGACGGTGGTGGTGGTAACGAAAGGTGATTGGTTCGTGCGTTACGTTTATAGGGAAGACGGAGGAGATGAGGGATGGGGGTTGTCCCGTCTGCACACCGGATGACTAACTCGTCAAACAAAAAATACAAAATAAATAAATAAATTATTATCCTGTTAACACAAGTGGCAACTCCTCATTGGACCGAAGGGTCATAATAATAAATGTTGATATCCTACATGAGGGACCACCGTAGTAATCAACGTCCTCATCATCTGACGTCACCACATCAAAGTAAGTAAATTCTTTCCCTTAACACGGCAAGCAAAGACCAACTACCTTTTTCTCGACACAGACGCATCAATCAAAATAAAATGTCATTGTTGATCTGACGGTTCAGATTTGTTTGAAACTTCTAAAGTGGATTGATTTGCTTTGCTTAACTTTGTTTGAAAACCTACGCGACGAGAAGTAACCTGGTATTTTTACGATGGGGATGGAGTTCATGTAATTTTTTTAAATGAAACTATTGATGTTTAAATAATATTAACCATTTTAATAAAATCAGTGATGTTGAAAACTAACAAAAGAGTATATAAGCGAATATTACCAGTTTACCACATAAAATATATACTAAATGATCTATAAACTAAACATAAAACATATTTAATTAAATTAACTATATATTATTTTTCGATTTAATTACTTTATTTTGTTAGCTTTAGCTAGTCAACGAGGTTGTTGATGCCTTGGTGGTTTATAGACGAAAGGAGAATCTCTAAAAGCCCTCTAATCAGAGGTATTAGGTTCAAGCCTCATGAAAACTTGATTAAAGAAATTTGCTTTTAAAAAATTGCTCTTAATATTTTGATATGTTAGGAGTTGACCACAACCACAACCACAACCTAGTGATTCCAAACTTTTGAATTTTGATTGTCTTGTAATTTATTTGACTTTATTTGTAATGTTTTACACTTAGGTAGCGTTTGGTATGATGGAATGAAAGGGGGAATGGAATGGACCATTACAAGGTAATGAAAAATAATGTGTTTGGTTGGCTAAAGGAATGGAATCATCCATTCCACAAGGCATTCCATTCCCTCAAAACCATTCCATCCACCCCCCATGTTTTTTTTTCATTCCATCCCCATTCACCCTTTACTAACAAAAGCATAACCCACCACCACCACCATCCACCACCACTATCGCCACTACCCACCACCACTATCGCCACCACCCACCGCCACTATCGCCACCGCCATCCCCCACCGCACCGCCACCGCCATCCACCACCGCCGCCACCACCGCCATCTACCACCGCCGCCACCACCACCCACCACCGCCGTCACCACCCACCACCACCGCTACCAACCACTACCTTCACCTACCTACCACCGCCACCACCCACCACCACCGTCACCACCCACCACCGCCCGCCACCACTCACCACCGCCACCACCCACCACCACCGTCAACCCACCGCCACCTCCACCACCTACCACCGTCACTCACCACAATTTCCTTTACCCACGACTACCGCCGCCACCCATCACCGTCGTCTCCTCCACCCACCACCGCCACTACTCACCATTGTCACCCACCCACCATCACCGCCATCCACCTCCACCCATCGCCACCGTTGCCGCCACCCACCACCGTCGTCGCCACCACCTATCACCGCCGTCGCCATCCACCACCACGCTACCGCCACACACCACCACCTACCATCACCACCACTACCGCCACTACTCACCATCGTCACCCACCCACCATTACGACCATCCACCTCCACCTTCCACCATCGCCGCCACCGCCACCGACCACAGCCGCCGCCGCCCACCACCGCCGCTACCGCCACATATCACCACCCACCATCACCGCCACTGACCACCACCCACCACTGCCACTAACCATCGATTTTATTCATTCGTTTTTTCTTTTCTATCCAACAACACAAAGTAATGTTTTGTTTCATTCCCACATGGCAACCAAACAAGACATGGAATGGTAATGATCCATTCCATTACCTTGTCCATTCCATTACCTCGTCCATTCCATTCCTCCATCCATTCCATTACCCCATACCAAACAGACCCTTAGGATGTTAGGGGTGTTACTAGAATTCATTTTTTTCTTTCACTGATTTTAACCAATTATGCACTGTCATATCACTTAACTGATTTACTTCACTGATTCACTTTTTGTAGGCAGCACTCTATTGATTCTTGTTTTTTTTTTTTCATTTAAATACAAATAAAAATATTTTTTTTAAATACACACGGTCTATAAATTGCACCACCAAACCGTCAGTCCATGTTTATTAATCAACCGTCTCCACCCAACACAGTAAAAAAAAATTATTTCCATTTAAGTCGGTCTTATCTAACCGTCAGGAAAATTGAATTTTACATGCAATACGGTTGAGAATTTTTGTATATAAACGACGGTGGTGAAAGCACAATTCAACATCAACAAAACCCACAAAAATAACTCGTTGGACCGAAAATGAAGAAATTGCTCTGGTCGTGTGCGTTAGAGATGCACAAAACGAACCATCCTTGCAACGACAACGCCGCCAAGGCTCCGGGAGCAGGAACACACGCTTCTGGGACCGTGTTTTGGGTGACTTCAAAGCCCAAGTCGGCGAGAACGACCGCACAATTGAGAGCCTACAGAGGAAATGGACCGATCTAAAAAACAAATGTGATCGGTCACCTGCTATGAGCAAACCATGACCGGGCACCCAGGCATTGTGGCGGAGTTGGCTGTGGAGTTGACCCAAGTGAAGTATGCGGCTCGTTACAACGGCAACTTTGAGCATCTCCAGGCCTGGCAACTCATGCGTGAACTCTAATTATCTACTATGTTTTTATGTATTTTATTTATGTTTAATATTAATAAATATTGTTTTATGTTTTTTATTTACTTTTGGTTGAATTTATTTTAACACCAAACGGTTTACGTAAAAAAAATAAACAAAAATGTTGCTTCCAAACGGTTATAAATAATTAAAAAAGGAATTACAGTAAATAAAAAATCAAAAAATACACGGTTACCAGCCCGTTAGATAGAACCAGAAAACAGTCCACGGGACCCCTACCAGCACAGGTGGCAGCGGTGTTACCGTGCTGGTAATGAGGTACTCGTGCCCAATTCTGGTAGCGCCCCGTCCCCCCTTTGTAACACCCCATTGTTAAGTACCCAAAATTATATATATAATCTATGATTAATTAACATAATTATCTAATATTATAACTAAGCTAATATGGCCCAACGGAAATCGGCCCAATATATTGAGTCCACCCGATAATAGAAGTCCAAAACATATTAGTCTATAACAATTGGACTCCATTTGCGAAAGCCCAACACCCGTTGGCCCATTTAACCTCCTCGGCCCACCAAATCTATCCGGCCCAAACCAACACTTGTTTACATCTCAACCCAATTAGATACACATGGTTAGCCCCTTTTTCTGCTGGAAACTCACGCAAGTTTGGCTGCTCAAGGAGCTATGCTCCTCATTAATTGCACATGCCTTCCCCTTATCCATATGATACATGCATCCACACCTAATACATCCACCTCCTTCATTCATGCACCCAACAAAACCCATGCAGACACTCAATCCCAACCTTAAACTCACGCATGCCTTCACAGCCATCCACATGTGCAACCTTATCATCATCTCATCATCATTATTCAATCATTATATATATTCATGATCTTATCCATCTAATATATATACACATATTCATGCATCACTTCTGTACATCATTCATAATATTATAAGTGTATACTTTCAGCCTACAAACATACTACAAAGAGAGGGAGAGAGAGTACGATGAGATAGAGAGGAAAGCATACGGAGGTGACCGGCTCCGGTCATCTTCTCCGGCCTGTCACCACCTCCGGTCCTTACCCGGTAACCTTCGCCTCCTCCAGTGACCTCACACCCGAACATCCTCGGTTCGGATAACCACTATCCACAGTCGAGCACCTACTCCCTCAGTCCCTGATCGTTCTTCTCCGATAAAACGAACAAACCGGACAACCATGATAGCTTCTCAACCGGTCACCACCAGTCGACTCCTCCTGTTCCAACTACCCACTGTTACCGGTCACCTTCTCCGGGTGGGTCCTTCTCCCCGTCGACTAGTCACCACCAACCGTAAACCACAACCTGCAACCACCGGTGACCGGTTCTGTTCCGAGTATCTCCGATAACCCATAACCATCTACTCGATAAACCGACACCAACGAACTAACCATTAAACCGGTCATCCTCATATGTGTATATATATTATATGTATACGTATGTGTATTGGAGAAGATGTATAATATACGTGTTTGTTTACCCAAGGTCCGATCGATCTAGTCACCTCCTCTGTTAATGGTGACGAGGAGTTAAACCCGAAACCCAGTTAACACAGTGTGCCCCGGTCCTTATAACCAACCCAAGTTCAAACCATTTATATCTCGAAACCGTTCAGAACATGGAAGCTAAGAGGTTATTATGATTATTTATATTTATAGTTATTATTATTATTATTATAAACGTGTGACGAGTGGGACAATAATATTAACCCGACAATATGAAACCGGATATATATATATATATATATATATATATACACGAGAATATAAAAGAATATTATATTAAAGGATTGTCCCCACAGTTACCACGTGCATAAGCCTTGCACTCACTAATGTTTATAAAACATATTAGGTACAATATTGGAGAATATACCGTTAAGAAATAGACTACAGAATGAGAAGAATATTATATAAGGTGATTACATGACCTTCCCTTTTTATTTATAAAGCTTTTGGGGCTGATTACATGTTGTCCAGTCGTTATCAAAGTATTTTATATGGTTTATATTATAAAAGTGTTATCGAGTTGTTAATAGAATATCATCGAATCATGATCATGTTATAATTCGGTCGAATAGAAATCACGTAGAATGGATCCCTTCGGTATTACGGGAATATATTTTTCTGAACCAAGCAGAGGTTTGGAACCACAATAAGCATTTGTATGGTGCTCCATCGATAATATATTCCACCTTAGAATGGCCGAACCATATAGAAAGAGTTGTATGTTTGTTAAACTTGAGTTATTATTATGTCTAAAATCTCGGCATGTCTCACTAGTATGAAAATACTAACGTACTTTAAGCTTGTGGTCAGGTATTTATACAAGATTATTAAAGAGAAAGTTGACGAATAGAGGATCTGGATAAGAAGAGGATGCTATGGCTACATTTTATGTATTTCATTAGTATTGAAATTCAGTTTAATGTAATCATTACAATTAAACCTGTTAACGCTAATCCGCTGCGCCACCTGGGTCGTTACAGGTGGTATCAGAGCAGCAGGTTTAATTAATAGAAATCCTCTTCTGATCCAAGATCAACCCAAAAGTATTTTAGAAAGAAATCTATGTCAATTGAAATTATAAGAAAGCACAGAAAAATTATCAAGGAAATTACTAGAATAATATTGTGAGGTAAATTGACAATTTTGATGGCTAGAAAATTGTGAGTTTACAGGCACGATTGATTTCTAGAAAATTCTTGGTAATACCAAAAAGATTAAAATATCAGAAATACAAGAAATACGAAATATTTATAAACAAGAATTTTATGAAATATTGATAAGTTATTATAGAAGTATTCTTTCAATCTCCCGTATCAATTAGAAAAATATAGGAGCAACATGTTAAAGATAAGAATGCGATTATAAGTTTTATATCCTATCACATGAAAAGTTATCAAATCTTTTATATCTACTTGAAAGATAAGAAAATCAAAGGTAGTAACCTTCCTCAGAAGAAATTCATGTTTAAAAGTATTCGAAATCAGACATAATTAGAAGAATATATCCGAGTATTAAAGAAAATTTATAAAAATATTGTACTCCCACTTGAGCATTCCTATGATCAAGTTTCTAAATAGATATAATTCCCCCGACGAAATTCGTTCTATCTGCAGTTTATGCGAATTCCCTTATGATAAAACCAAGTGAACATAGATATTTCTATAAAAATATACCTTTTCGTATAACTCATCCTTTGAAACCATCAGTGCAAATATTTTCACAAATATATCCGGAAATATATATATATATTCTATAATTCCTTTTAAACTTCGTTCTATCCGTCTGGCAAGATCATTTCTTGAATCTAGGAAACTATTTTCAACTTAGAAATCTTATAAGAAGTCGATAAAAGAATATCAGAATCTAACTCGTATTATCAAGAAATAATATCAGTGTCATCTCGATCTGAACGAATCAATAGAAGTAAGATTAAAGCTTATATTAAATCAAGACATTTAAAAGATATTTTCATCCTATCCGAAACAAATCTTAAAGTTTAAAAGTCTAGCTCGTTAGACTTAATTCAAATGTTTCACCTGAAAACCTCCTTGTATTACAGTACGAAAACCTGACAGTATGAAATCACTATCTAATCATCTTCTTTTCCAAAAGTGCTGGGATCACTAGTATGACGAGACACGTGCAATCTGGAAGGGTGAGCCCCAGTATCCAGAGTTTTCTGTCTAAGGTTAACATTCCTTCGTGTTTAGCTCGAGATCAAGTCTAAAAACTCCTCAAATAACCTTTGATTCTATCACAAGTTATTCCCCGACTTTATTCATGATATAAACTTTCACGATTTTGCTTATTTTTGCCAAGTTTAAAAGCTCGATTATACAACTTTATTTATGATATCAACAACTTAGTATTATTAAATTATTACCCCAGAAATCCTAGAAAATATCCCAACCTGACCGGTTAAATTTTTATCCCCTTATCACCAAAGTTTGAAAATTGATCTTAATGACTTTATACCTCGGTTATCAGCATCATTGTCAATTGTTACTCTAGAATCCTAGAAACTATCCCCACCCGATTGTTACCATTATCTCTACTCAGTGTATTATATTTTTAACTTCATAGAATAATACATATGTCTACCTTATATCTTTTCAGTGAGATTCTACGATCTACTGAAGATGATTAGTCATTTATCTCCAACTCACGATGCCTTGGTCTTTCCTTAAAAACCAGTACTCGAGTTGTAAAGTCCAACCAGAATATTAGCCCCACAGATAATCTAACGACATGTTAATTTCTGAGAATTTATCAGTCTCACTGTGACAAATTAAGTTTTCAAAAATGAAGTCGGTTATTTATTCTAAGAATATAAAGAAAAATATGTATATCCCAGTGTATATCTATTTTTTTCGCATCATTCAAATGAAATTATTGGAAACCAAGTTCGAAGAATGGAGGAGCCAGTAAAAATTTGAGAAAGTGTGAAACTGTAATACACCAATAGTATTACCATTACCATTCCATTATATAGAGCCTCGAAGAAATGAATTAGAGTATTAAACCCGATATGTAAAAATTGTGACGGCCGTGGTTGCAATTAGAAGAATCACCAAACTTTTCTATCAGTATAACTAATAAAACCACCGACGATTATGAAGTCTTTCATGATATTGGTTTAACATTTTGAAAAGGAAGTATTTGATTTGAAAAGTATTTTTTTTTTTTAGGAAAAGTGCAAGCCATTGTCATTCTATATTCCAAATTTAATTGTTTAAGAAATTTAAGAAATTGTTGGATGATTATCATACTTAGTAACGTCAACCATTAAGTCACGAAACTTGAAACTTGTGACAATAGGATTAGAGAGCTTTGACTATACTAAAGGTGTAATATATAGTAACGATAAACCACCGTCTGTAAATCGAGAATTTTTTGTGAATTAGGCACGTCTAGGGCAGCCAAGATCTCAAAAATTAGAAACTCATAATAACTATATTCATTTATATACGGAATTGATTAAAATCTGGCGATCAAATCGATATATAGAATCAAAGATGGCTGCATGTCCTCTAGGCAACCCCTGTGGCAAAAAGAGATCCGGACCCTTATGAGAGGTATATCCGGACATTTCCTACAGGATTTTGTGTAGGGACATATGATACTGTGAAGGAAAAGATGCACCATCCAAAGATCGAAAGAATTCTCACAATTCTACTACAGATGTTGCTAATACCCTAAGAATAGTATCTAAAAATCCTTCAGTTTGGCCAACATAATATTTATGTTACAATTGATACAAGAATGGCCTATTCTAAAAAGTATCTTACAAATAGATTGACTTCCTTCGGTCATATTCTGGTCATTTCACATCGATAAGAGAACTCTATCGTTCGCATACACAGAAAATATCCTATACGATAGGGATCATTTTATAGTATATACATGAATGCCTCTTAGCATATTTCTTGGGATAGATTATTGCCTAGATATCATAAAGTATCATTCCTGATTATCAGAAGCTTCCACTCCATGAATCTCTTGAAATTATCTATACGGTATGGATAATGTTTTATAAAGATCCACTTTATACGGTTATTTATTTGAATTTTTGCGAAGTCTCAACCCGAATATTTAATATAGCTCGAAAATATTTATAGCCCGCTGCTCCTAAAAATATTTGTTTATACTTATCGAACTCGAATAAGCTGATAGATTATAGAAACCAATCTCATGATCTAAGTTTATAATATTTATACGATTTTATATGACTACGATAATCTGATAAGTGACTATCCGATGGTTATTTTCAGGATACATAATAAAAGAAAGTTATCTAATAGAAATTTGAAAGAAAATCCAAGATATCTTGTATACAAACCAAGGATAAATAAATTATCATCAGAATTATAATAGATACGTATCAAGAATATTAACTTGGTGTATACCAAGCCATCGTTATATAATGAAAGAATGGTTATGATACCACCACCAGAAAATCCATAATAAGAATCAATATAGCCAGAAGATTAGCCAAGAATAATTTATCATAAGAATTATAATTCGTATAGATAGGTAAACTATATACATTAGATGAGTATGAATATCATTGTTTAAGAGAGATACTAAGGTATGAAGATATTATACCACCATAAGAAAGTTTATAATGATAATCGATGTGGCCAAAGATAAATAATGTCACACCCTCAAATTCCACGTGCGGGGTTTTACCGCGAGTCGCGTGACAAACCAGGATCTAAGTCAACGTCACAATAAACAACACTATATGATACGAAAAATGAAATAAACAACCATTAAGTTTTCATAAATCCATTCGCTGCGGAAGCGTAACTTTATTACAACCCAAAATGCAAAAGTACGTAAGTCTGAAAAAGATAAGATAATGCATATGAATCCTAGACGCTGTGTGACTCCGTGCGCCTATGATAAGCTGCTACCTCAACGACCTGAGACAAACATGCTAAAAACGTCAGCAAATAATGCCGGTGAGTTCACAGGTTTTATATTAAATGTTTAAGTAATGAAAGCCATCATGTTATCACTATGTCAGAAATGATAGCGTTAGCTAGACGCATGGGTAATACTACTACGACCGGAAACCATTACAGACAACGAAATATGATTTTGCCCGAAATGATTTAGCTTATGACCGAGACAATATGCACCCGCCCGGCTCCCAGCCGACGGGTGGGGTCTGTCAATCCCAATAGATCTATCCACATTTCCCCCGTTGTGCCCCGCACATTCATGGTTTCCCCGGGACTTTACGTATCGTATAGTATGTAAATGAATTAACACTAGTATAACATGATAATTTATGTAATAAGTATAAGCATTTGTCTCCCCCAAAATGTAAAGCGTAAGGTGGGGCCGTGAAACTCACCTGATGCTGCTTTTCGCTCTAAGACAAGTAAACCTGCTCAATAGACGGCCCCAAATACCGGTGACCTATCATGACGAGCGTATAAGGTGTTAGACTAACAACCCGTAGGTTGATTAGTCCCTAGTAGTCCAAACCATAACCGTGTATATATGAAATGATGTTTTAAACGTTTAACCGACTACACCAGACAAGGCCCGACATCCCATTGGTGACCCGACATCTCACATGTTAGCCGAAAGCAAGATCTCATGCAATATATGCAATTAAACACTTAATGCGCGCAAGAGTTCACCTAATCTAACATAACAGTTAATTAACGCATAACACAGTCCTAACACGTGTTACCAAGTCATTAGACATGTCCTGGGGTTCCTAACATGTTTCTAGGTGTCAATCCGTGTTTCGGGATGTTAAAATATACATACAGCAGCATTACACGTGATTAGGAAATCAAACTAGCATTTAGGATTGTAATCACTAGTAGAAGTGGCATTTAGGATTGTATTTGCTAGTAGTTGAGGTGAATAGGGCTCTAATTGCCTATATATAGGCGATTAGGACTTGTAAATGCCTAAGCTTCAGGCGATTAGGAGTCCTATTCGCATGAAGCTTCATGCAAGTAGGATCCTACTCGCCTCTGCATGTCTGTAGCGCATTTTCGCGCGTCAAACTCTCCAAATCAGATCCGAAACATGTAAAAACACCCCATAATCATCCTAACACATTAACAAACATATTTCAAGCAAAACCCCTAAGTTTTCATCGTTCTAACAGTTCCGAATGCGAGCGTTTTCCCAAAATAGTAACTTAGCATGTAAACATCACATCAACATGCAAGAACTTGCCCTAAATAGCAATTATTCAGATTAAATCACATAACCACGTTGTCCAATAGCATCCTACTATTCTAGCATCATCCTAGAGCAAACCCTAACATCAAACAATCAACAACACACCTCATATCATCCTTAACCATCCACAATCCTTCAAATGGGTCAAAACATCAAGTATCAACAATATGTAACATCGCAAAATTTTCCCCAAAATTTTAATACATAAAAAGCCCTTATATATATATATATATATATTTTTATTACACCTTTATCATTAATATTATACAAATGTGCCTAAGTCTTTATTTATCCTAACTCACAACTTATATACATACATAAATGTATATAAATAATAATAATAATAATAATAAGATGATTCTAAATTCTTTTTTTTTTTCACATACAAGATTTTTTTTTTTTAAATAAAGCCTTGAGTCAAATAGTCAAAATCCTAGTCAAAGTCTTAGTCAAACAGTCAAAGTCTTAGTCAAATAGTCAATTCATCATAAAACCTTACTTTATGGTGTTGACCAATTTTAATGGCTAATTGACTCCAAAACTAGTATAAAAACCCACCTATGACCCATTATACTTTGCACCTCTAAATCGATTGTTTCAATCCGATTAAACTTTCCCTCATACTTTTCTTCTATAGTCTATTACTTCTACAAATTGAAGCTTTGATTATAAGCTCTTGTAATTGGCGAATTGGAAGCTTGATATTCTTTCTTTTTCGTTTTCTTCAATTTGGACTAGCTACGTTGTTGAGTCTTTGGGATTCGCCTCGCATACATTCACAACACATTATTCTATTTTTTTACGAGACATAACATTTTGCTAAGGTGAGTTTTACATAGCCCCTTTTCTATTTATCACCATTTTTGGGGTGAAACATGTTACAACATCATTTATGCAATTCAATCATCAATGTGTCTATGTGTTTTCTATGTTGCATTATGTCTTGAGCATGATTAGAGTAAGCACCATTCTAGCATAATCATTAACTCCGTACAAGCCGGCGGTAAACATTGATAGATCTATTGGACTGACAATCCCACCCGGATACGTGCCTCCTACAAAGGTAGCGTGGGTGTTTGTTATCGTATAACATATTCAAGTGGACCATGAGCGTATGGTATGTATCATATTATAACAGTCATCAGGGTTGGTTATGCACTCGATTTATTTCTAGTATGTTCTCACATATGGACTAGATTGACATGACACATGAATTGCACAACATTTTTATTCAATCATCAAAACCTATGTAATTCTCACCAACTTTTGTTGACCCAAAATATTTTCAACTTAACATGTTTCAGGTTCTACTTGCTTGAGGATTTGAATTAATGCTTGAAGATGTGTGCATAGTTTTATTCAATTTGATGTATGAATTCTTGTAGAACAATTGTATGTAATTTATCTAAATCATATAATGAGAATTATTATTTACCATGAGCTACTGAACAATCATCAATACGTGACATCCCGATGTTTCCGCCATCGGTTGGGGTGTTACAGATTGGTATCAGAGCCATGGTTATAGGGAATTAGGTTATTAGAAAAATAATCTAGTCTATAACCATAGGATTAAACAAGTACTTGCTTCTTTTGCTTGCTATTCTCTATCTCCCTCCTTTTTCTTATCCCTACTTTCATTCCTACAAGAAGGTTGCTCTCCATCAGTGGATCTACTCTTAGATTAATAAGACAAATTCCTTAGGTTTAACCTGAACCCCCTTGAGATCTCGTCGAAATTCTAGATTTTAATAACGAACACGTGCAATCTGGAAGGGTGAACGCCTGTATTCTGAGTCTTCTGTCTAGGCTGGCATTGCGCATATATCCCAATCAGACGAGGGACCGGATGCCTACCTGGGAATTCTCGGGATGAGTGTTCACTTATAGGCTAAAGCATGTCTTCATATGTTATTAGAATCTGGAATCTTTGATAAGTCAACGTTTTCGTTTATTCGTTTTAATTAATGAATAAATGATTACATTCCTTATATTACCTCATTCATTTCATGCCTCATTAAGACTTCCTTGTATCACTTACAGATCATGTCTCCACGCCACAGCACTCGCATTAACAGTGGTGACAATCATGAAGAAGAGAGCAGCAACCACAATCCCGACCACAACACTAACAATGGAGGTGATGCCCAGCTAGCTACGATTATTTCTCAACAATTGGCACAACAAATCACAACTCTGGTTTCTAACTTGTTGGCTCAAGTCATCCCAATGAATGGGAACGGCAATGGAAATGGAAATGGCGATGGAAATCACATAAAGAACGGAATCTTAGTTCGGAAAAGCGAGAAAACAAGTATTGTGGCCACGGTAACTACCAAGAACCAGAAGCGTAAGACCAGGAATCCTAATGTAAACCTCACTACACAAGCCTCTAACAAGAAAGCCTTATACAAGAAACTTTCCATTGTGTAACACATGCAATCGACACCATCCCACTGTTTCAGCATGTCGCGTGTGCACCAATTGTGGTAAGTATGGCCATCTGGCCAACACATGTCGCGAGACCCCCAAACCCTAATGCCAATCAACCCACCAATCCTGCTCAAGCTGATAATCCTAATCGATACAACTATGGTCAATGTTATGAATGTGGGAACCCAAATCACTACCGTAACCGATGCCCTAAACTAAACCGAGATCAAGACCCTCCAGCTACTTAACAGCAAGTTCCACCATTTAAATGTTGTTTGCTTTTAACTCTATGTATTGACACTTTTTGATTCACGTAATAAATTCAAGTATTATCATAACATCTGAGTGCATGCTTGTTTGAATGTGAACTAATTACTATATCTATAATCATACTTGCTTACTTGTACAACAATTAGTTGACTACCAAACAACCTACTCAACGATTGGTAGAGGTCATCATGTCTTTCCAACAGTCGGGAGAGGCCCTACAACCTGCTCAACGACTGGTGGAGACTATCGAACCTGCTCAACAATCGGTAGAGTCATAAAAGGACGCAAAACCCTAATGTAAGGTAAATTGATAATTACGGTCCGGAACGTAATCATGAATTTACAGGTACGTTAAGGTAGTGAGAAATTTTATCAAGGTTTTCGGTAGTCGACCAATTGTATACCTGGTGTTTTTCTTTTAACTTCGGGACGAAGTTCCTAAAAGTAGGGGAGACTGTAACATCGCAAAATTTTCCCCAAAATTTTAATACATAAAAAGCCCTTATATATATAATATATATATTTTTATTACACCTTTATCATTAATATTATACAAATGTGCCTAAGTCTTTATTTATCCTAACTCACAACTTATATACATACATAAATGTATAAATAATAATAATAATAATAATAATAATAATAATAAGATGATTCTAAATTCTTTTTTTTTTTTTCACATACAAGATTTTTTTTTTTTAAATAAAGCCTTGAGTCAAATAGTCAAAAATCCTAGTCAAAGTCTTAGTCAAACAGTCAAAGTCTTAGTCAAATAGTCAATTCATCATAAAACCTTACTTTATGGTGTTGACCAATTTTAATGGCTAATTGACTCCAAAACTAGTATAAAAACCCACTATGACCCATTATACTTTGCACCTCTAAATCGATTGTTTCAATCGATTAAACTTTCCCTCATACTTTTCTTCTATAGTCTATTACTTCTACAAATGAAGCTTTGATTATAAGCTCTTGTAATTGGCGAATTGGAAGCTTGATATTCTTTCTTTTTCGTTTTCTTCAATTTGGACTAGCTACGTTGTTGAGTCTTTGGGATTCGCCTCGCATACATTCACAACACATTATTCTATTTTTTTACGAGACATAACATTTTGCTAAGGTGAGTTTTACATAGCCCCTTTTCTATTTATCACCATTTTTGGGGTGAAACATGTTACAACATCATTTTATGCAATTCAATCATCAATGTGTCTATGTGTTTTCTATGTTGCATTATGTCTTGAGCATGATTAGAGTAAGCACCATTCTAGCATAATCATTAACTCCGTACAAGCCGGCGGTAAACATTGATAGATCTATTGGACTGACAATCCCACCCGGATACGTGCCTCCTACAAAGGTAGCGTGGGTGTTTGTTATCGTATAACATATTCAAGTGGACCATGAGCGTATGGTATGTATCATATTATAACAGTCATCAGGGTGGTTATGCACTCGATTTATTTCTAGTATGTTCTCACATATGGACTAGATTGACATGACACATGAATTGCACAACATTTTTATTCAATCATCAAAAACCTATGTAATTCTCACCAACTTTTGTTGACCCAAAATATTTTCAACTTAACATGTTTCAGGTTCTACTTGCTTGAGGATTTGATTAATGCTTGAAGATGTGTGCATAGTTTTATTCAATTTGATGTATGAATTTCTTGTAGAACAATTGTATGTAATTTATCTAAATCATATAATGAGAATTATTATTTACCATGAGCTACTGAACAATCATCAATACGTGACATCCCGATGTTTCCGCCATCGGTTGGGGTGTTACACAATACACAACCAAAACCATTCAAACTCCTAGGGACATCATCATACTAACTTGTAACAGCCATAAACATCATAATAACACAAAAACAACCATGATTCAATCCTAAAAATTCTATCTTTAATCACATATAACACATATAACACATGTAAAGGTGTGGGTTTGTTTTAAAAACGGTTTTAAATGGATTTTCAAAGACAAAAAACATTTATAAGTCAGGTCTGGACTTTTAGGGAGTAAAATATAATCATTTAAAGGTTTGGGTTTGAAGAACACACCTTGTATTTAAGAGGAGATGATGGAAAAAGCTTGGAAATGGTTGTTTTGATGTAAAAATAGGTTCCAGAGGGTGTTTGTTTGTGTGACACCTGGCAAATTCGGGTTAACAACGTTGTCTAGATGAAAGTCTACCTTAGCGAGTCACGCGTATATTGTACTTAACTGGGTTAGTTAAGTCGGGGTATGGTTCGGGAACTATTGGTTAGTCTAGAAGATCATTGGATGTTGGTCTAGAGGTTCATTAGATGTCGGTCCTTAACCAAGTGTACAAACGGTGACGATCGGTGGGATCGTCAGGGCATACGGAACATACGAGTCTCGAGTCCCGGGAATTGGTGAACGAGTGTAAATATGTGTATTTACTTGTGTTATGTGTTTACAATCATTATGTGACTTGTCGGTACATTAATATGCATTAACATATGTTAAAACGGGGTTTAACGCGCAAAACGCACCAAACCAACCCCTACAGGCGATTAGGAAGCCTAATCACCTGTAGGGGAGGCGAGTATAGGGACATAGGGGCGATTAGGCCCTACTCGTGTGATGTTAGGGGCGAGTAGGCCCAATCGCATGCTCATTCATGCGATTAGCAGCCCTAATCGCATGAACTGCTGCACAATCGCATGTAACGTGCTGGAACGACTAGAAACGCCTATAAATACAATACTTAACCTCCTAAACTCCCTAATATCAACCCTAGTCGTCCCATAACCGCCCCAAACACTTAAACAACCTCTGGAAGGCGATTTTGATCAAAACACAAGGTTTCAAGGTCTAACCATCATTCTTTTACAATTCCAAGGTTTGATTCTCATCCATAACACTTTGTAAACGTTTTTAATCAATCCCTAATGGTCCAGACCTGTTCATAAACGAAAAAAAAAAAGCTTTCTGAAAATCGTCAATAAGGGTTGTTAATCGGATTATAACTAATAAACATGCGTTATGGGTATGTATGATTAGAAAGATAGGATTTTTTATGAATCTTGATGATGTTTTGATGTGTTATCATGCTAGGTCAGAATTAATATTGTTAGTATGATGATAGAAATCTCAGTAATTGGATAATAGGGTTATGATTACATGCGTTAATTGAATGTTGCATGCTATGTGAATGGTGTTTGGATTGCTTTGGTTGCATGCAGGACTGATTTTACGAGGTTGAACGAAGGGTTTTGGGTTAAACATGTTTAGGATAGTGTTTGGGATGATATTGGGTAGTTACACACGCTCTGGATCTGATTTGGAGCGTTAAACGCGCAAAAAACCGGAACAGCATGACTACAGGCGAGTAGCAATGCTAATCGCCCATAGTCATGCGAATGGAGGTGCTAATCGCCTATAAAGTGGCGAGTAGAAGGCTAATCACTAGTAAGTTCAGGCGAGTAGCCCTAATCACTAGTAAGTTCAGGTGATTAGCCCTAATCACTAGTAAGTTCAGGGGAGTAGCCCCTAATCGCATGAAATAAAGGGGAGTAGCCCCTAATCGCCTATAGTAGGGGCGAATAGGGCTTCTAATCACTAGTTGACTTTCCTAATCACTAGTTGACTTTTCCTAATCGCGTGTACTGCTGCTGTAAGTGTAAATTAGCATTCCGAGACCCGATTTAACATGTAGTAACATGCTAGGAACCCCGTAACATGTCTAATAACTTGGTAACATATATTTGGATGTATTTCGGTGATACGTGAACTATGTGCTATAACTTGTTGTGTGTTAACGTATGTTAAGTGTACTTGTGTTATTGTATGTTTTGGAGCGTAAACATAACACGGGGAGTTTCGGGTCACCAATGGGATGTCGAGTCTTGTACTTCGGGTCGGTTAAACAGTCACGGTGTTTTCAAACGAACTTGGTTATGGTCTGGACATCTAGGGACTAATTAGCCTGCGGGTTATTAGTCTAAGTACTTGTAACTGTCGTATGTTAGGTCGCCGCTTTACGGGACTAGCATAGCAGCTGAGTTTACTCGGGTTAAGGAGTAACGGAACTTAAGGTGAGTTTACGGCCCCTCTTTTAAACTGGTTTCATACTTTCGGGGGAGAAAAACATGTGTTAAAACGATTATTTGGTAACTACTGTCATACTATGGGTTACTCTTGTGTACTACACGATCTTTGGAAGTCCCGGGGGGGAACCATGAATGTGCGGGTTTGCACAACGGGGAAATGTGAATAGCGCTATTGGGAGTGACCAACCCGCTCGTCGACTTGGAGGGTCGGCGGGTGCATATTGTCTCAAACAGGAACAACAGGAACAACAGGAACATACATCGGGCATACTTTTGGTATTCGCGTTAGTAATGGTTTTCCAATCGTGGTAGTAACAAAACGTACGCCTAGCTAGCGTATACTGGTTTTCTATTTGTTATAGTATGGACAGGTGAACTTGGTACTTGGATACAAAACCTGTAAACTCACCAGCATTTTTGTGCTGACGTAACCTTTTACATGTTTTCTCAGGTCGCTAAGGTAGCACGACTGGACTAGGGCGCACGCGTCTGCACGGCGTCTTACTAGGGTTGCATGGTCTTTTGAACATTGAACTATTATTTCATTTGTTGAGTACTGTTTTTGAATAAGCTTCCGCTGTACACGGGATTTTAAACTATGTTTTGAAATTGCATTTATATTCATTTAGACTTGTTTATTGTGATCGTTGGTTTGGATCCTGGTTTGTCATGCGCCTCGCGGTAAAACTCCGCAAGTGGATTTTGAGGGTGTGACAGATTGGTATCAGAGCCAATGGTTATAGTGAACTAGGACTGCATGTAGAGTCTAGTCTATAGCCGAGTCGCACACACTAGACGATCACATGGTACTAAACGTTATAGTGGTTTACGTATGGTCTTGTCGGGGTGTCTCTAAATCGTTGGTCTTTCTACGTTACATCATCCGTTTTATCTTAGGTTGGGTTACTTGTTTTCTAGGCAGTGTGGTCTATTGGAGTAACTCGTGTACTCATGAGATTTGTCCAAGGCTCGGACATCTCCCTTTCGCACTCCAATAGAAACACTTGTCATGAACTACCGTAGTATTACGGTGTGTAGCTAAGAGTCTATGTTCGGTGATTTGAACTTTGAACTAAGAGAACACTTGGAGGACCATGTAGAGCGTTTTATCATTTTGGGTGCACACAAAATCATAAAACGAAATGCATGGAAGCCCTAGTGAGCTCTGGGTTTGAGGGGATAGTCCTGGATTGGATCTGGCTTTATTCTTGTGAACATTAGTGGTTATCTTTAACTGCGA
The DNA here is from genome assembly GCA_030844895.1 of Ambrosia x helenae. Classification (NCBI taxonomy): domain Eukaryota; kingdom Viridiplantae; phylum Streptophyta; class Magnoliopsida; order Asterales; family Asteraceae; genus Ambrosia; species Ambrosia x helenae. The sequence goes on from CM061226.1 coordinate 15,158,903, forward strand.
AACTAAATTTTCTCGTTCCTTCTGCCAGAATCATGTCTGGAGTGCGTGGAGGACGTGGAGGTGGTCGCAATGGTGGACGTGGTGGTGGTCGCGGTGGTGCTGGTGGTCGTGGTGGAGGTATTAACCTATCACAGGCTGATCTGAACAACTTGCTCCAGGCTGCCTTTCAGTTAGGGCACAACGGTGGTGGTAAGTTGTTTTATCTGTTTTCTTTGCCTCATTGGTGAACCTTGCTTACGTTATTCGTGGTTTCTCATACGTTTCATTTCAGGTGGTCCTGTTGACCCACCCCCACCCATGTGCACCTACAAGATGTTCCGGGACTGCAAGCCCCAGGAATTCTCTGGCACTGAGGGTGCGGTCAGTTTGCTTAGGTGGTTGGAGAAAGTGGAGTCGGTATTTCTGATGTGTAACTGTCTCCCAGAAGATCGGGTGAAGTATTCTGCTGCGTTATTTCAGGACGTGGCATTGACTTGGTGGAATGGTATCACCCAGAACATGGGTATTGGGGAGGCATATGCTATGCCATGGGAGAACTTTGTGCAGTTGCTGAAGCGGGAGTATTGCCCGAGGGAAGAGGTACAGAAGCTGGAGCATGAGGTGTGGAACCTCAAAATGACTGGGTCGGAAATCGAGAAGTATACTGTGAGGAGGAATGAGTTGGCAGTGCTGTGTCCCGATCTGCACGTGCCAGAGTATCGTAAGATTGAACATTATGTCTCAGGGTTAGTGCCGGAAATCGCAGGGTTGGTAGCTGCTGGAAATCATCCTACTTATGCGGAGGTAGTTCGATCGGCACATAGGATGACTAACTTAAAGGTGAATGAGGGGATTTTGCCTGCGAAAGGCTCAACTGTTAAGGCTCCAGAGAACAACAAGCGCAAGTGGGAAAATGACGGGAAAGGGTCTGGGTCTGCACAGCAGGGTAAAAGGTTTGATAATGGGGGTTCATCTTCTTCGGGTAACAAGCAGGGTGGTTATGCGGGAAAACTGCCCAAATGCAACAAGTGTGGACGCCATCACCAAGGGAACTGCGATAGTAACCGTTGTCACCGCTGCCAGCGAACTGGGCACTATGCTAAGGATTGTCGGGCTACACTTCCATCGACTCAGGCTCCGACTAACAGCTCAGCTCCGACTACTCAGGGGACTACAGGGAAACAGGGATGCTACAACTGTGGTGACACTGGGCATTACAAGAAGGATTGTCCAAAACTGAAACAGGGTGGAAACAACGGGAATGGTAACAACGGGGGCGGTGGCAGAAATGCACGTGCCTTCGTCATTGGAGCTGCTGAGGCTAGGCAGGACCCTGATACAGTCACCGGTACGTTTCTTCTCAATAATCATTCTGTTAGCGTGTTATTTGATTCTGGTGCCGACAAGAGTTTTGTATCCAAGGATGTTAGTCGACTGCTAGATGTAGCACCCGTACCATTAGAAACCAAGTATATTATTGAGTTGGCTGACGGTAAAACAATTGAGGCTACTAGTGTTCTTCGGGAGTGTCAGTTAGAGTTGTCGGGTTTATCGTTTCCCATCGACCTTATGCCGGTACCATTGGGTAGTTTTGACGTTGTGGTAGGAATGGATTGGTTATCTTTGTATCGCGCGGAGATCGTCTGTTACGATAAGGTTATTCGGATTCCTCTCCCTGATGGAGAATTTCTTTCTGTGTACGGTATCAAGGGTGGTGTTCCGCTAAACATCATCTCTAGCATGAAAGCCCTTAAGTGTCTTCGAAAGGGTTATCCAGCTGTTTTGGCACTCTTATCTGTTTCCTCTGTTGATGAGAAGAAGATCGACGACATTCCGGTAGTACGCGAGTTCCTTGATGTTTTTCCCGATGATTTATCTGGTCTTCCTCCTCATCGTCAAGTCGAGTTCGGTATTGATCTTGTACCGGGGGCTGCTCCTATTGCTCGGGCCCCCTATCGTCTTGCACCTCCCGAGATGCAGGAGTTGTCTAGTCAGTTACAGGAACTCTTGGACAAGGGTTTCATCCGGCCAAGCTCTTCCCCTTGGGGAGCCCCGATTTTATTTGTTAAGAAGAAGGATGGGAGTTTCCGATTGTGCGTAGACTACAGAGAACTGAACAAATTGACCATCAAGAACCTTTATCCTCTTCCACGTATTGATGATCTATTCGACCAGCTTCAGGGTTCTAGTTATTATTCCAAGATCGATTTGAGGTCCGGTTATCACCAGCTGCGCGTCAGGGAGGCTGACGTTGCAAAGACTGCTTTTCGAACACGTTATGGCCATTTCGAATTCTTGGTCATGCCTTTCGGTCTCACGAACGCACCGGCGGTTTTCATGGACTTGATGAACCGCGTCTGTAAACCATATCTGGATAAATTCGTCATTGTATTTATTGATGACATTCTGATCTACTCCAAGAACGAGACCGAACACGGAGAACATCTACGGTTAGTTTTGGAACTCTTGCGACGGGAACAACTTTACGCCAAGTTCTCAAAGTGTGACTTTTGGTTACGCGAAGTTCAATTCCTAGGACATGTGGTTAATGAACTAGGAATTCATGTCGATCCAGCTAAGATCGAAGCGATCAAGGACTGGGGAGCACCAAAGACGCCAACTGAGGTGCGGCAATTCCTAGGCCTTGCGGGCTACTATCGTCGTTTCATTCAGGGGTTCTCGAAGATTGCTCAACCCCTCACCACTCTCACTCAGAAGGATAGGAAGTTCGACTGGGGTGAATCACAAGAGTCAGCGTTTGAAGAACTGAAGTCTAAACTGTGTTCTGCTCCTATTTTGTCTTTACCTGAGGGTCCCGATGATTTTGTTGTTTACTGTGACGCTTCCATTCATGGACTCGGTTGCGTGTTGATGCAACGTGAGAAAGTGATTGCGTATGCTTCTCGTCAACTCAAAGTGCATGAGAAGAACTACACCACTCATGATTTGGAGTTGGGTGCCGTGGTATTCGCGTTGAAAATTTGGAGACATTACTTGTACGGTACCAAATGCACCATCTACACCGATCACAAGAGTCTCCAACACATTTTCGATCAACAACACTTGAACATACGGCAGCGCCGTTGGATCGAACTTTTGAACGACTATGATTGTGCTATTAAGTACCATCCTGGCAAGGCGAATGTTGTAGCAGACGCCTTGAGCAGGAAGGAATCTACTAAACCTCGACGCGTTCGGGCGTTGCAGCTCACTATTCATTCATCGCTGCCTGATCAACTCCGTTCTGCCCAGTTGGAAGCTTTGAAGGAGGAAAACCTTAAAGCTGAAACTATGCACGGTGCCGACAAGCACCTAGAGCGAAGGCCTGATGGCCTGCACTACTTCGCAGAACGCATATGGGTTCCTTTATTCGGGGGACTACGGGAGCTTGTTCTCGATGAAGCTCATAAGTCCCGATATTCTATTCATCCTGGTTCGGATAAGATGTACCAAGATCTGAAGGTGCTTTACTGGTGGCCAAACATGAGGTCGGACATAGCCTCATACGTGAGCAAATGCTTGACCTGTGCTAAGGTCAAGGTGGAATACCAGAAACCGTCGGGTCTCTTGCAACAACCTGAAATTCCGGAATGGAAATGGGAACGGATTACTATGGATTTTGTCACACAACTTCCTAAGTCACCAAGCGGGAATGACAAGATATGGGTGATTGTCGATCGGTTGACGAAATCAGCTCATTTTCTTGCCATTAAGGAGACCGACACTATGGATCGTTTGGCTCGTCTTTACTTGAAGGAAGTTGTTTCTAAGCACGGGGTACCAGTTTCTATTATCTCGGATCGTGACTCCCATTTTACTTCTCACTTTTGGAAGTCTTTGCACAAGGCTTTGGGTACCCAACTAGACATGAGTACGGCTTACCATCCACAGACTGACGGTCAGAGTGAGCGTACGATTCAAACTTTAGAAGACATGCTGCGGGCATGTGTGATCGATTTTGGAAAGGGGTGGGAAGCTCATCTACCGTTGGTAGAATTCTCGTACAATAACAGTTATCACACGAGCATCAAGGCTGCTCCGTTCGAGGCACTGTACGGACGGAAATGCCGTTCTCCTCTTTGTTGGGCTGAGTGGGTGGTGAGAGTCAACTCACTGGGCCTGAACTAGTGTACGAAACTTCGGAAAAGATCGTACAGATTCGAAATCGGTTGGCGGCGGCACGGGACCGGCAAAAGAGTTATGCTGATCGGCGTCGCAAACCACTGGAGTTCCAAGTCAATGACAAGGTACTTCTAAAAGTCTCACCGTGGAAGGGCGTCATACGCTTTGGGAAGCGTGGCAAACTCAATCCGCGATATGTCGGCCCATTTACGATCCTGGAACGGATTGGGCCGGTGGCATATCGACTTGATCTACCGACGGAGCTCGGTAACGTACATAACGTCTTTCACGTGTCAAACTTGAAGAAGTGTCTGGCTGACGAGTCTCTCATCGTTCCACTAGAAGAGATCAAGGTTGATGATCGTCTTCGGATTGTGGAAGAACCTGTGGAGATCCTTGATTACAAGATTCGTAGCCTACGTCACAGCAAGATTCGTATCGTTAAGGTTCGGTGGAACTCGAACCGGGGACCGGAATATACGTGGGAACGGGAGGATCAGATGAAGTCTAAGTATCCTCATCTCTTTCCAAAGAAAGCGTTCGAGTCGAGACATGTCTCTTCGGCAGCTGAATGAATCTCGGGTCGAGATTCCTTTTAACGTGGGGATGAGGTGACAACTCGGGTAGATCTCTCTCTTTTGGTTTCTACCTTTTGCTTTTTTCCTTCGTTATTTCTTTTGTTCTTTCTGTACTTGTACAAATTTTCGGGACGAAAATTCTTTTAACGTGGGGATGATGTGACACCTGGCAAATTCGGGTTAACAACGTTGTCTAGATGAAAGTCTACCTTAGCGAGTCACGCGTATATTGTACTTAACTGGGTTAGTTAAGTCGGGGTATGGTTCGGGAACTATTGGTTAGTCTAGAAGATCATTGGATGTTGGTCTAGAGGTTCATTAGATGTCGGTCCTTAACCAAGTGTACAAACGGTGACGATCGGTGGGATCGTCAGGGCATACGGAACATACGAGTCTCGAGTCCGGGAATTGGTGAACGAGTGTAAATATGTGTATTTACTTGTGTTATGTGTTTACAATCATTATGTGACTTGTCGGTACATTAATATGCATTAACATATGTTAAAACGGGGTTTAACGCGCAAAACGCACCAAACCAACCCTACAGGCGATTAGGAAGCCTAATCACCTGTAGGGGAGGCGAGTATAGGGACATAGGGGCGATTAGGCCCCTACTCGTGTGATGTTAGGGCGAGTAGGCCCAATCGCATGCTCATTCATGCGATTAGCAGCCCTAATCGCATGAACTGCTGCACAATCGCATGTAACGTGCTGGAACGACTAGAAACGCCTATAAATACAATACTTAACCTCCTAAACTCCCTAATATCAACCCTAGTCGTCCCATAACCGCCCCAAACACTTAAACAACCTCTGGAAGGCGATTTTGATCAAAAACACAAGGTTTCAAGGTCTAACCATCATTCTTTTACAATTCCAAGGTTTGATTCTCATCCATAACACTTTGTAAACGTTTTTAATCAATCCCTAATGTCCAGACCTGTTCATAAACGAAAAAAAAAAGCTTTCTGAAAATCGTCAATAAGGGTTGTTAATCGGATTATAACTAATAAACATGCGTTATGGGTATGTATGATTAGAAAGATAGGATTTTTATGAATCTTGATGATGTTTTGATGTGTTATCATGCTAGGTCAGAATTAATATTGTTAGTATGATGATAGAAATCTCAGTAATTGGATAATAGGGTTATGATTACATGCGTTAATTGAATGTTGCATGCTATGTGAATGGTGTTTGGATTGCTTTGGTTGCATGCAGGACTGATTTTACGAGGTTGAACGAAGGGTTTTGGGTTAAACATGTTTAGGATAGTGTTTGGGATGATATTGGGTAGTTACACACGCTCTGGATCTGATTTGGAGCGTTAAACGCGCAAAAAAACCGGAACAGCATGACTACAGGCGAGTAGCAATGCTAATCGCCCATAGTCATGCGAATGGAGGTGCTAATCGCCTATAAAGTGGCGAGTAGAAGGCTAATCACTAGTAAGTTCAGGCGAGTAGCCCTAATCACTAGTAAGTTCAGGTGATTAGCCCTAATCACTAGTAAGTTCAGGGGAGTAGCCCCTAATCGCATGAAATAAAGGGGAGTAGCCCCTAATCGCCTATAGTAGGGGCGAATAGGGCTTCTAATCACTAGTTGACTTTCCTAATCACTAGTTGACTTTTCCTAATCGCGTGTACTGCTGCTGTAAGTGTAAATTAGCATTCCGAGACCCGATTTAACATGTAGTAACATGCTAGGAACCCCGTAACATTTCTAATAACTTGGTAACATATATTTGGATGTATTTCGGTGATACATGAACTATGTGCTATAACTTGTTGTGTGTTAACGTATGTTAAGTGTACTTGTGTTATTGTATGTTTTGGAGCGTAAACATAACACGGGAGTTTCGGGTCACCAATGGGATGTCGAGTCTTGTACTTCGGGTCGGTTAAACAGTCACGGTGTTTTCAAACGAACTTGGTTATGGTCTGGACATCTAGGGACTAATTAGCCTGCGGGTTATTAGTCTAAGTACTTGTAACTGTCGTATGTTAGGTCGCCGCTTTACGGGACTAGCATAGCAGCTGAGTTTACTCGGGTTAAGGAGTAACGGAACTTAAGGTGAGTTTACGGCCCCTCTTTTAAACTGGTTTCATACTTTCGGGGGAGAAAACATGTGTTAAAACGATTATTTGGTAACTACTGTCATACTATGGGTTACTCTTGTGTACTACACGATCTTTGGAAGTCCCGGGGGGAACCATGAATGTGCGGGTTTGCACAACGGGGAAATGTGAATAGCGCTATTGGGAGTGACCAACCCCGCTCGTCGACTTGGAGGGTCGGCGGGTGCATATTGTCTCAAACAGGAACAACAGGAACAACAGGAACATACATCGGGCATACTTTTGGTATTCGCGTTAGTAATGGTTTTCCAATCGTGGTAGTAACAAAACGTACGCCTAGCTAGCGTATACTGGTTTTCTATTTGTTATAGTATGGACAGGTGAACTTGGTACTTGGATACAAAACCTGTAAACTCACCAGCATTTTTGTGCTGACGTAAACTTTTACATGTTTTCTCAGGTCGCTAAGGTAGCACGACTGGACTAGGCGCACGCGTCTGCACGGCGTCTTACTAGGGTTGCATGGTCTTTTGAAAATTGAACTATTATTTCATTTGTTGAGTACTGTTTTTGAATAAGCTTCCGCTGTACACGGGATTTTAAACTATGTTTTGAAATTGCATTTATATTCATTTAGACTTGTTTATTGTGATCGTTGGTTTGGATCCTGGTTTGTCATGCGCCTCGCGGTAAAACTCCGCAAGTGGATTTTGAGGTGTGACAGTTTGTGGGTTGAGATAGGTTATGGGACGGCTAGGGTAGCATAAATGATGTTTTGGAGGTCAAGGGTGGTATTTATAGGCGTTTTTAATCGTTCTGAGCATTTCAGGCGAGTACGCAGCAGTAGAGGCGAGTAGGACTGCTACTCGCATGAAGCATCATGCGAATAGCATCCTATTCGCTTCAAGATCCTCCCTACTCGCCTATCAAACTGGCGATTAGGCTATCACACATAGCCTAATCGCCTATAGCCTATGTGTCCGGGTTTTTTTTTGGCGCGTTAAACCCTATTTTAACATATGCAATCACGTTTTCACATACCGACAAGTCACATAATGATTACTAACATATAATGCACGTATAACTAACACGTTCCCACCCGATCACCAATTCCCGGGACCCGAGTCTTGTGTACGTGCGTTAAATCCGATGATTCCACGAATCACGATCCTTGTACACATGGTTATGGACCGACACCAATGGTCCTTCGGACCATTGTAACGACTCCCGATGATTCCCGAATCACGGTACGACTCAACCGACCCGGTCAAGTATGGTAATAAGTAGTTGTTTTCAATGTTTTCGTTGAGATAGACTCGTATGTATGCAAAGTATGATACGCATGTATGTAAAGTATGAAAAGTATTAACTGAATATGTCGGGTGTCACACAAATATTATGAGAAACCATTGAAATAGAAAGCAACCTTAGTTTTATAGTCTGATTTATATAACCCTTAAGGGAAAACTTCAGGATTAAACATCCATAAATTTTTAACCGTGTCCATATAAGAATTTAGAATTTTATGATAAGATTTGATATGACCAAGGATTGGCCAATGATAAAGAAATATTATAAAAAAAAATACCCAGAAGTAAGAAACCGTCTTAGTCTTCATATCTTGATTATATAGGCAAACAGGAAAGGATTAGAAAGATTAAGAATCCAAGATATTAATTTTGTTTTTATAGGGATTAGTTTTTATTATTAGAAAAAAATAAGAGGGGGACAAGTTCTATAGGTTGGGGAGAACCTAATAATAGTATCTAGATTATCAAAAATGATAAAACGATATTTGTTAAATATTATAAGATAATTCAAATCTCGAGGACGAGATTCCAATAGGTTGGGGAGAATGTAACACCCATTGTTAAGTACCCAAAATTATATATATAATCTTTGATTAATTAACATAATTATCTAATATTATAACTAAGCTAATATGGCCCAACGGAAATCGGCCCAATATATTGAGTCCACCCGATAATAGAAGTCCAAAACATATTAGTCTATAACAATTGGACTCCATTTGCGAAAGCCCAACACCCGTTGGCCCATTTAACCTCCTCGGCCCACAAATCTATCCGGCCCAAACCAACACTTGTTTACATCTCAACCCAATTAGATACACATGGTTAGCCCCTTTTTCTGCTGGAAACTCACGCAAGTTTGGCTGCTCAAGGAGCTATGCTCCTCATTAATTGCACATGCCTTCCCCTTATCCATATGATACATGCATCCACACCTAATACATCCACCTCCTTCATTCATGCACCCAACAAAACCCATGCAGACACTCAATCCCAACCTTAAACTCACGCATGCCTTCACAGCCATCCACATATTGCAACCTTATCATCATCTCATCATCATTATTCAATCATTATTATATATTCATGATCTTATCCATCTAATATATATACACATATTCATGCATCACTTCTGTACATCATTCATAATATTATAAGTGTATACTTTCAGCCTACAAACATACTACAAAGAGAGGGAGAGAGAGTACGATGAGATAGAGAGGAAAGCATACGGAGGTGACCGGCTCCGGTCATTCTTCTCCGGCCTGTCACCACCTCCGATCCTTACCCGGTAACCTTCGCCTCCTCCAGTGACCTCACACCCAAACATCCTCGGTTCGGATAACCACTATCCACAGTCGAGCACCTACTCCCTCAGTCCCTGATCGTTCTTCTCCGATAAAACGAACAAACGGACAACCATGATAGCTTCTCAACCGGGTCACCACCAGTCGACTCCTCCTGTTCCAACCACCCACTGTTACCGGTCACCTTCTCCGGGTGGGTCCTTCTCCCCGTCGACTAGTCACCACCAACCGTAAACCACAACCTGCAACCACCGGTGACCGGTTCTGTTCCGAGTATCTCCGATAACCCATAACCATCTACTCGATAAATCGACACCAACGAACTAACCATTAAAACCGGTCATCCTCATATGTGTATATATATTATATGTATACGTATGTGTATTGGGAGAAGATGTATAATATACGTGTTTGTTTACCCAAGGTTCGATCGATCTAGTCACCTCCTCTGTTAATGGTGACGAGGAGTTAAACCCGAAACCCAGTTAACACAGTGTGCCCCGGTCCTTATAACCAACCCAAGTTCAAACCATTTATATCTCGAAAACCGTTCAGAACATGGAAGCTAAGAGGTTATTATGATTATTTATATTTATAGTTATTATTATTATTATTATAAACGTGTGACGAGTGGGACAATAATATTAACCCGACAATATGAAACCGGATATATATATATATATACACGAGAATATAAAAGAATATTATATTAAAGGATTGTCCCCACAGTTACCACGTGCATAAGCCTTGCACTCACTAATGTTTATAAAACATATTAGGTACAATATTTGGAGAATATACCGTTAAGAAATAGACTACAGAATGAGAAGAATATTATATAAGGTGACTACATGACCTTCCCCTTTTTATTTATAAAGCTTTTGGGGCTGATTACATGCTGTCCAGTCGTTATCAAAGTATTTTATATGGTTTATATTATAAAAGTGTTATCGAGTTGTTAATAGAATATCATCGAATCATGATCATGTTATAATTCGGTCGAATAGAAATCACGTAGAATGGATCCCTTCGGTATTACGGGAATATATTTTTCTGAACCAAGCAGAGGTTTGGAACCACAATAAGCATTTGTATGGTGCTCCATCGATAATATATTCCACCTTAGAATGGCCGAACCATATAGAAAGAGTTGTATGTTTGTTAAACTTGAGTTATTATTATGTCTAAAATCTCGGCATGTCTCACTAGTATGAAAATACTAACGTACTTTAAGCTTGTGGTCAGGTATTTATACAAGATTATTAAAGAGAAAGTTGACGATAGAGGATCTGGATAAGAAGAGGATGCTATGGCTACATTTTATGTATTTCATTAGTATTGAAATTCAGTTTAATGTAATCATTACAATTAAACCTGTTAACGCTAATCCGCTGCGCCACCTGGGTCGTTACACCCTTATACTAGTTTTGGGTTGTAAAATATTTATTTATAGCAAATGTTTTGTCGTTCATCTCATATTTACGTTTATATAGTTCTCTATAATTATTTTCTTCACCTAGTTGAAATTAAAACAAATGTTTAAAATAAAATGTTCGATTATTCCGAAGGCATTTTTTTAAGTAATTCACAATTTATAAGTATTAATCAGAAATTTTTAAACGTATATTTGTACTAATTATGAAAATTAATTATAATTTTATATGAATATAAAATAAGTATACTAATTCGTTGAGTTTTTTAAGGCAATTCAAAGAGGCTAAAATGAGAATTTCTGAGTTTCTGTTCAAGTTTATAACTTTTATATATTAAACTAGTGGTTTACGGTTTAGCTTGCGCATGGTGGTGTGCCTGTTTTAGACAATGAAACGTAGAGAAACAAACCATGTAACCAGAGACGGAGCTAGGATTTCAAGATAAGGGGGGCTTAGATTATTGGAGTGAGCCTTAAGGGGGGCTTGATACAATTTTATTGAATTTTAGCCTTAAAACTTAATAAATTTGGGCCATTTATTGAATTTTAACTTAAAACCTTGATCAATTTTGGCCATTGGGGGAGGCTTGATACCCTTGGTCCCCCCCCTCCCTCCGCCACTGCATCTAACAAGGGTAAAAATGTAACATAAAGTTTTGTGCAAATAAACGTTAAGGAACACAAAAACGAATGTAAAAACAAAAGAAAAAAAATTTACATCGTATTAAATATTAAAGTAACAAGTCTTTCTGTAAAAAAGAACATATAAATTATCTAGTTAACTGAAACATTTATTTAGCTTAGAATCTAAATTATATTAAGTTAATAATTTAAAAAAAAATAGTTACACAATAAGGGAAAAGAATATTATAAAACGAAAATTTAAATATGAAATAAAAAAAAAGTTAAATAATAAAAATAACTATTCTTAGATTATATAGTTTCAAGTCCAAAATCAGCACGACTGACATCACAGACCTTATATTCGGCGAGAAAGAACTTCCTATTTACTACAGAGTTCTTGGGCCTGAACCAGAATGGGTTTGTTTATTATTGGGCTTAATGGACTAGGCCCAATCTGAACCTGCCAAACTTGTTGAGCCTCTTGTCCAGTACTGACTACTGAGTGTAGCGTGACATATAGTTTAAATTAAAGGTTCACAAAAAACTCGAACCGGAATTAGAACCGAAAGAAAACCGGAACCGGGTAGTAAAGAAACCGTTTTTTTATTTCCGGACCCGAACTTGACCCTACCCGTCAGGTACGCATAAGGTTTAGATTTCTATGTAGAAGCCTGCACTTGGAACCGAACCCGAGTTATACCCGGTTGTACCTGTTTTTTAATACATGGAACCAGGTTGTACCCGTACCCGGGTTTTTGTATACTCGGAACTGGGTTTTCCGAATACCATATGTCAAGCGAGGGGACTATTTAGCATTTTGATGTTGAGGCGGTCCACGAAGGAATGGGTCACTTCGTGATTCAAGAGAGGTAGTCATTTGACCACTTCGACAACCCAAGATGGATGCATCTTATCCAAAGAACTCTACAACCGCGTTATAATCATCTAAGTCGCATACCCTTTAACATGATTGTATAAAAAAGAATTCAATAAGCGGCATACCAGGTTTTTTTCAATACCCGGTATACCCGGGTATTGAAAAAACCGGAACCGGTGTACGGGTATGGTTTTTATACCCGGAACCAAAGCATTTATTTCAATACCCGATCGAAATGATAGTCGATCCTACCCGGAACCAGTTCCATACTATACCGGGTATTGAAAAAACCGGAACGGTGTACCGGGTATGGTTTTTATACCGGAACCAAAACCAATTATTTCGATACCCTATCGAAAATGATAGTCCACCCTACCCGGAACCAGTTCCATACCTGAAACCAGGTATTAAAAAAAACTCGGTGTGTGCCCTCTAGTTTGAATCAAATTTCCAAATAAATGGATTTTGAATAAAAATCCGTAAGTGGATTCGAGACAATCTTGTTTTTAGAGCACCCGGAGTGGGGCGAGGAAGGGGGCTGGGGGGGGGGGGGGGGGGGGGGGGCACCGTCCCGGGTGGGTTTGGAAGAGGGGCGGGAATGGGGGGGGGGGGGGGAGGGCGGAGAGAATTACCTTGGCGTGGGGGCACTTGCTTTTGTTTTGATTGGCTGATTTTTTTTTTAGCTTTAACACACATAATAATAATATTCCTCCCCCTCTCTTCCACTCCCCACAATTTTCACCCCCTTCACGTGGGACTCAAAAGTGTCACATGACGTTTCATCCCTCTCTTTCTCTCACCACTCCTTATGGTCTTATTAGCTGATGAATACAATTGACTTTAAACTTAATAAAGGTTTAAAAAAAGCATAATGAACCGACAAAGGGAAGGGAAGTCGTGTCTTGTACAAGTGGCATTAGACTATTGGGTGCGGCAATTTTCTGGGTTATGATTAAATTTTTTTTTGAAAGGCAAATTTCATTAAACAAACAAAATAACCGAGGAACTCCCAAGACGGGAGCCTCACAAACTATTACATCACATCAAAATAAAAAGACTTCCAACTACTCCAACCCACCCCACAAAGTTTATCTCTGTAACATCGCAAAATTTTCCCCCCAAATTTTTATATAAACGCCCTTATTTTTGTTACATTTTAAAAATGTGGTAAAGTCTTTATTTTTCCTCATTCACAACTTATATATATATATATACATACATATATAATAATAATAATAATAATAATAATAATAATAATAATTATAATTCAGTTTTTATATAATTATTCCAAAAAAAAAAATGTAAGCTGCAGCCCAAATCCTTAGTTGTTAGAGCCAGAAGTCCCAGCCCATTTAACTCAGCCCATACCCCTCTTTTGTTCCTTGGATCCGGCCCATCTAGAAAGTCTGGCCCAAACACCCCTTCTTTTATTTAAAAAAAAAAGGTTGCATTGTTTGTGACGGGTTTCGAACCCGAGTCACCACACACACAAGCACACCACGAACCACCTGGGCCACACCCCTTTATTGATTTATACTCAACTTAAATTATATAAAAGCCTTGACTAGGCTGTCTGTCTTCTTCAACGAGCAGCAGATATGGTAATAAATTAACAATTTTGACCAATCTAATCAACGTTTTTAAACGCGTTTAATCCTGAAATGGAATGGAACCATGATTGCCGGCCCTATACGACTCGATTACACGTCAATTACATCTAATCGTTGACCAATTGATTCAATTATACGCGTATGTTATTAAACGGGGTCAAACCTTCCAATTAACCATAACCATTGAACCTCAGTATATATAGAACCTCTGCGAACCTTGTATACTCGCTCACAACTCTCTCTCAACCTCCAATTCTCTCTGTAATACTCCAATTGTTATAATCACGTTCGTCGTTTGACTTTTGCTTTGACCCGACTATTATAATCAATCCATCACTGTGAGTTACTTTTCTTGTGTGGGTTTCATTAATCGGCGATCAAACAACAAAAGCCCCATCATTAATCGGGCTCATGTTGTCTGAATTGGTTGATTGCAAATTCTAGGGTTCATACGTAAAATTGGGGATAAACTGGAATTCGCGTGTGTATTTAACTATTTTTAAACAAGAAATATCACAACCACCGGCCTAGGCAAGTGGTTGTGACCTGGGTTTGTTTCAGAGGGGAACCGGGTTCGAGTCCCGGCTAGAACACCCTTTTTCCACATTTTTCTTTTTTCTAAAACAACCATTTATAATTATTTATTATACATTTAAATCTTGTAAATTCATTTTTAAATAGTAAAACTTTTTTATAAATTCTACAAAAATTATATTATGTTAATCTGATGAAAAAGTTCAACACCCAATTTTTAGTTTTCAAAAATTTATTTATTTAATATATATAATAAATAAATCAAGTTTATTCCATTTTATTTATAAAAATCCATTAAAATATCAAAACGATCTTATTAATTTCCACAAAAATTATCCTAAGTTTTTATAACATTGAGCTTTTCAAAAATGATTTTTATTTCAGAAAAATCATTTATTTAACATTTTTAATCAATTTTTGTTAGATTTAATCATAATTAAATCATAATAAATCCAATTTTTGGTATTTTTGCACCAAAATTTTATACAATTTATTTTTAAATATTTAGAACAGAAATATAATTTTTAAACTAATAATTCTTCAATTTTAGTATTTTTAAATATTAAAGTTAAAGTTTGACAATTTGTAATAAATAGATTTTAAAAATCTATTTTAAGGAAAATAATTTTATAAAAATTATTTTTATACTTTAAACAACATTCTTGTGAACATCTTAAATGTAAATTTCATAAAAAGAGTTTTGGTCATTTATTTACTAAATTTCTCTCAATTGGCGAATATTTTTAATATTAATCAAACGAGCAATTATCCCCAATTCGAAGCCCTAGAAACTTATACATTTGTAGACTTGATAGACTTAGACATATTTATTACCTCATTTTAGGGTGATACTTGATACATTTGGTCAACACATTTCTCAACAGATATAACATTTTACCAAGGTGAGTTTTACATAGCCCCTTTTGTTTATCACCATTTTTGGGGTGAAACATGTTATAACATTATCATTGCAATTCAATCATCAATGTGTCTATGTGTTTTCTATGTTGCATTATGTCTTGAGCATGATTAGAGTAAGCACCATTCTAGCATAATCATTAACATTGATCAGCCGGCGGTATACATTGATAGATCTATTGGACTGACAATCCCACCCGGATACGTGCCTCCTACAAAGGTTACGTGGGTGTTTGTTATCGTATAACATATTGGACCATGAGCGTATGGTATGTATCATTTTATAACAGTCATCAGGGTTGATTATGCACTCGATTTATTTCTAGTATGTTCTCACATATGGACTAGATTGACATGACACATGAATTGCACATCATTCTTACTCAATTATCAAAAACCTATGTAATTCTCACCAACTTTTGTTGACCCAAAACCTTTTCAACTTAACATGTTTCAGGTTCTACTTGCTTGAAGATTTGCTTGAAGATATGTGCATAGTCTTATTCAATTTGATGTACGAATTCTTGTAGAATCATTGTATGTAAATTATATAAATCATTTAATGGAATTTATTATTCACCATGAGCTACTGAACAATCATCATTACGTGACATCCCGATGTTTCCGCCATCGGTTGGGGTGTTACAGATTGGTATCAGAGCCATGGTTATAGGGAATTAGGTTATTAGAAAAATAATCTAGTCTATAACCATAGGATTTAACAAGTACTTGCTTCTTTTGCTTGCTATTCTCTATCTCCTACTTCTTATCCCTACTTTCATCCCTACAAGAAGGTTGCTCTCCATCAGTGGATCTACTCTTAGACTAATAGGACAAATTCCTCAGGTTTTAACCTGAACCCCCTTGAGATCTCGTCGAAGTTCTATATTTTAATAACGAACACGTGCAATCTGGAAGGGTGAACGCCTGTATTCTGAGTCTTCTGTCTAGGCTGGCATTGCGCATATATCCCAATCAGACGAGGGACCCGGATGCCTACCTGGGAATTCTCGGGATGAGTGTTCACTTATAGGCTAAAGCATGTCTTCATATGTTATTAAAATCTGGAGCCTTTGATAAGTCAACGTTTTCGTTTATTCGTTTTAATTAATGAATAAATGATTACATTCCTTATATCACCTCATTCATTTCATGCCATATTGAACCTTCATTGTGTCCCTTACGGATCATGTCTCCACATCGTAGCACTCGCAATAACAGTGGTGAAAACCAAGAGGAAAGTAACAACAACCACAACACCAACCACAACAACAACAAAAACAACAAAGGTGTTGATGCCCGACTGGCTGCAATTATCTACAACCCTGCTCAGGTTACTAATCCTGATCGTCCTGGTAATTTCAACTATGGTCAATGCTATAAATGTGGAAACCCAAGTCACTACCGTAATCAATGCCCTAAATTAAACAGAGATCAAGACCCTCCAGCTACTTAACAACATGTCCCACCATTCGAATGTTGTTTGCTTTTATTCTATGTATTGACGCTATTTGATTTAAGTAATAAAATTCAAGTAATATTATAACATCTGTGTGCATGATTGCTTTAATGTGAACTAATTGCTATATCTATGATCATACATGCTTACTTGTACAACAATTAGTGGACTACCAAACAAACTACTCAACGATTGGTAGAGGTCATCATGTCTTTTCAACAGTCGGGAGAGGCCCTACCACCTGCTCAACGACTGGTGGAGACTATCAGACCTGCTCAACAATCGGTAGAGACATAGAAGGACACAAAACCTTAATGTAAGGTAAATTGGTGATTGCGGTCCGGAACGTAATCATGAATTTACAGGTACGTTAAGGTGGTGTGAAATGCTATCAAGATTTTCGGTAGTTAACCAAATGTAAACATTAGATATCTAGTAGTTCACTTAGTAGCTCAACTCACACGTGACACGCCTCTTATCCACGCTATCCGAGACAGGTTACTCCATTCATTGTCATGTCCTAACATAAAATTTTTTCAAGCCACGCTTGTCCTAATTTTTATCCAATCCCCTTCAACCTTGTGTTTTCAATAAACTTCGGGACGAAGTTTCCAAAAGTAGGGGAGACTGTAACATCGCAAAATTTTTCCCCAAATTTTTATATAAACGCCCTTATTTTTGTTACATTTTAAAAATGTGGTAAAGTCTTTATTTTTCCTCATTCACAACTTATATATATATATATATACATATATATATAATAATAATAATAATAATAATAATAATTATAATTCAGTTTTTATATAATTATTCCAAAAAAAAAAAATGTAAGCTGCAGCCCAAATCCTTAGTTGTTAGAGCCAAGAAGTCCCAGCCATTTAACTCAGCCCATACCCCTCTTTTGTTCCTTGGATCCGGCCCATCTAGAAAGTCTGGCCCAAACACCCCTTCTTTTATTTTAAAAAAAAAGGTTGCATTGTTTGTGACGGGTTTCGAACCCGAGTCACCACACACACAAGCACACCACGAACCACCTGGGCCACACCCCTTTATTGATTTATACTCAACTTAAATTATATAAAAGCCTTGACTAGGCTGTCTGTCTTCTTCAACGAGCAGCAGATATGGTAATAAATTAACAATTTTGACCAATCTAATCAACGTTTTTAAACGCGTTTAATCCTGAAATGGAATGGAACCATGATTGCCGGCCCTATACGACTCGATTACACGTCAATTACATCTAATCGTTGACCAATTGATTCAATTATACGCGTATGTTATTAAACGGGGTCAAACCTTCCAATTAACCATAACCATTGAACCTCAGTATATATAGAACCTCTGCGAACCTTGTATACTCGCTCACAACTCTCTCTCAACCTCCAATTCTCTCTGTAATACTCCAATTGTTATAATCACGTTCGTCGTTTGACTTTTGCTTTGACCCGACTATTATAATCAATCCATCACTGTGAGTTACTTTTCTTGTGTGGGTTTCATTAATCGGCGATCAAACAACAAAAGCCCCATCATTAATCGGGCTCATGTTGTCTGAATTGGTTGATTGCAAATTCTAGGGTTCATACGTAAAATTGGGGATAAACTGGAATTCGCGTGTGTATTTAACTATTTTTAAACAAGAAATATCACAACCACCGGCCTAGGCCAAGTGGTTGTGACCTGGGTTTGTTTCAGAGGGGAACCGGGTTCGAGTCCCGGCTAGAACACCCTTTTTCCACATTTTTCTTTTTTCTAAAACAAACCATTTATAATTATTTATTATACATTTAAATCTTGTAAATTCATTTTTAAATAGTAAAACTTTTTTATAAATTCTACAAAAATTATATTATGTTAATCTGATGAAAAAGTTCAACACCCAATTTTTAGTTTTCAAAAATTTATTTATTTAATATATATAATAAATAAATCAAGTTTATTCCATTTTATTTATAAAAATCCATTAAAATATCAAAACGATCTTATTAATTTCCACAAAATTATCCTAAGTTTTTATAACATTGAGCTTTTCAAAAATGATTTTTATTTCAGAAAAATCATTTATTTAACATTTTTAATCAATTTTTGTTAGATTTAATCATAATTAAATCATAATAAATCCAATTTTTGGTATTTTTGCACCAAAATTTTATACAATTTATTTTTAAATATTTAGAACAGAAATATAATTTTTAAACTAATAATTCTTCAATTTTAGTATTTTTAAATATTAAAGTTAAAGTTTGACAATTTGTAATAAATAGATTTTAAAAATCTATTTTAAGGAAAATAATTTTATAAAAATTATTTTTATACTTTAAACAACATTCTTGTGAACATCTTAAATGTAAATTTCATAAAAAGAGTTTTGGTCATTTATTTACTAAATTTCTCTCAATTGGCGAATATTTTTAATATTAATCAAACGAGCAATTATCCCCAATTCGAAGCCCTAGAAACTTATACATTTGTAGACTTGATAGACTTAGACATATTTATTACCTCATTTTAGGGTGATACTTGATACATTTGGTCAACACATTTCTCAACAGATATAACATTTTACCAAGGTGAGTTTTACATAGCCCCTTTTGTTTATCACCATTTTTGGGGTGAAACATGTTATAACATTATCATTGCAATTCAATCATCAATGTGTCTATGTGTTTTCTATGTTGCATTATGTCTTGAGCATGATTAGAGTAAGCACCATTCTAGCATAATCATTAACATTGATCAGCCGGCGGTATACATTGATAGATCTATTGGACTGACAATCCCACCCGGATACGTGCCTCCTACAAAGGTTACGTGGGTGTTTGTTATCGTATAACATATTGGACCATGAGCGTATGGTATGTATCATTTTATAACAGTCATCAGGGTTGATTATGCACTCGATTTATTTCTAGTATGTTCTCACATATGGACTAGATTGACATGACACATGAATTGCACATCATTCTTACTCAATTATCAAAAACCTATGTAATTCTCACCAACTTTTGTTGACCCAAAACCTTTTCAACTTAACATGTTTCAGGTTCTACTTGCTTGAAGATTTGCTTGAAGATATGTGCATAGTCTTATTCAATTTGATGTACGAATTCTTGTAGAATCATTGTATGTAAATTATATAAATCATTTAATGGAATTTATTATTCACCATGAGCTACTGAACAATCATCATTACGTGACATCCCGATGTTTCCGCCATCGGTTGGGGTGTTACAATCTCTACTACAAAACCATAGAAAAGTTAAAGATTTAACATCCGCCACAAGTTCCACCACGATCGACGACTTATGAGCAAAAATTCTCTCGTTCCTCGCTTTCCAAAGCCGCCAACAAACCACCGTAAAAATCCTAACCAATATCTCTTTCTTTCTTTTAGACCATCCCGAAGAATTAACCACTATCATAAGATCTTCAACGGAAAACAGAAAAATAGGCGGAAGATGCACCCAATTAGCGATACCTTGCCACACCCCTAGCGCCATACCACAAGCCGTAAAAATATGATCCACACTCTCATCTTCACCATCACAATAATCACATCGCATCTCTCCATTCATAATATGTCTTCTACCCAAGGCCACTTTAGTCGGGATACTATCTAGCATCATACGCCACGTGAAAACATTACACTTTAATGGAACCCACTTACACCACTGAAATCCGCCAAGGATACTTTGACTACCCACCCGAGCTGAACTCAACCAAAGCTTGGCCACTAAAACCGCAAACGGAACAGGGCCCGTTTCATACCAAGCCAACATGTCCGGCCTGTTATCCACAACCTGACCCACTAACATCCGATGGGCCTCAATTAAATCTTCTACCTGTTGGGCCGTTGCAGGATAACTCCTCCACTCCCACGCAACCGGGCCAATCCCATTAAAACCCACTAATCTGTCTGCCACACTGCACCACTTATTTTTTTCAAGCCGGAATAGGTTCGGAAACAGAAGTTTTAGCGGCACCTCGTTAAGCCAGGGTCCAACCAAAACCTAATGTTAACCCCATTGCCCAATAAGCCCCGAATCATGTTCGACCCAATAGAATTACCCACTCTAATTTTATTACAACATTTCACTAACTTAGACCACGTACCAGAAAATGCAGTCTTACTCGGATAAGGCTCCCAACATCGAGATGAACCATGAATACCATCAATAACTCTTCTCCACATAGAATCTGCTTCCACCGGTACCTCCAAAGCCACTTTAGGAGAAAAGCATTATTACTCTCACCAAGCCGACTAAGACCCAGTCCACCTAGCTTTCTAGGAAAAGTAACTTTTTCCCAAGCCACCCAATGAACTTTTCTAACATCCGAGTCACCTCCCCACAAAAACCTTTTAATTAGAGATTCTAAACATTCAATAACGCAACTGGCGCCTTATATAAAGCAAAATAATAGAAAGACAAACTCTCCAAAACTGACTTAATTAAAATCAATCTGCCTCAATAGATAAAACCTTCTCCTTCCATTTAGAAAGTCTATTCTTGAACACTTTGACCACCTGGTCCCAATTCCTAATCCTCCCCATATTAGCGCCCACACTGATCCCCAAATATGTAAACGGAATATCCCCGCACAGCACCCAAGAGACCTCGCCATTCCCACAATCGCATCCATACCCATCCCAACTCCAAACAAAGTAGACTTATGAATGTTTATACAAAGCCCCGAGCACAAATGAAACACTCTAAGGACCCGTCGTAATGTATCAAAATTACTACTCGTCCATTCACCCATTATCATGGCATCGTCCGCATTTAATAAATGTGAAAGAATCAAACTACTGTTCGGAAGAGTAATACCTTTAAAACAACCCACAACGCACGCCTTTCTCATCATACCTGCTAGAGCTTCCATGACTATAATAAATAAAAACGGGGATATAGGATCACCTTGGCGCAACCCTTTTTCACAAGAAAACTCGAACGTGGGAGAACCATTCACAAGCACCGACGATCTGGCTGACCACAGAATACCCTTAATCCACCTACACCACACCTCCGGAAAACCCATCTGACTCATAATAGACAACAAAAATTCCCAATTAACATTATCATATGCTTTAGCGAAATCAATCTTAAACATAAACACCTCATTTCCGCTCTTTCTAGCCCAAGAAAGAACTTCATTGGTAATAAGAGGACCATACAGAATGTTCCTTCCTGCTATAAAAGCCGTCTGAGTTTCGGATATTAAACCATCAATAACCTTCCTGAGACGATTCGCTAACACCTTGGAGATAACCTTACTAACGACACCAATAAGATTAATAGGCCGATAATCTCCCAAACCCACCGGGTCGTTGACCTTAGGCACCAACGTAATAAACGAAGACCCCACTCCCCTGCTAATAACTCCAGTCTCTGCAAAAGCTTTAAAGATCTCCACAAAATCACCTGAAAACAAATGCCAAAACTTTTTTATAAAACAAAAATTAAAACCATCCGGGCCCGACGCTTTATCACTCCCACAATCCCAAACCACATCTTTAATCTCTTTCTTAGAAAACGACACTATAAGACCCTCAGCGGATAACGGATCCAACGTCTTTATAGCCTCCACAACAATCTGCGGCCGAATGCTGATGTCTTCGATAAACTTTTCTTTAAAAAACCTTAGCACTCTCCGCTTAACATCTTTAGGCTTCGTCACCCACACATTATTAACCAACAATCCCGGTATCGTATTAGACACCCGCCGCGAATTAATAACACCATGAAAAAAGGATGAATTTTCGTCACCCTCCTTCGCCCACCGAACCCTCGCTTTTTGTTTCAGATCCCGGATTCGTAAACCTTCCAACTCCTTCAATCTTTTGACCGATTCTTCCAAGACCCAACCTTCGACTTCTGTCAAATCCCGACTTTCCAACTCTAATTCCAGCTGATTTAATTCAGCTCTAACCGTGTCTTCCTCCTCCTTTTCCATCTGCACTTGCTTAACATGCCACTCTCTAATTTTTGATCTCAACAACCTAAACTTACACATCAGTTTTACATCCGGAGCAGCCACCGAATTACCCATACCCGCAGCCGCTTCTACCACTCCATGTAACCCATCTCTATTAAGCCACGAATTATAAAACCTAAACGGTTTGGCCCCATAATTACGCGACTCGATCTTGAGCAACAAAGGACAATGATCCGACTCAACACGATCCAACACTCTATACTCCGCACCATTCCATTTATTCAAAACCGGCTACGAAACAAACACTCTGTCGAGACGACTAAGTTTATTACCGGCAATATACGTGAATCGTCTACCTCGCAACAAAAATTCAAATAAACCAATTTCTTCCAGCATATCATTAAACTCGCGCGACTCCCCTTCATTGAACTTAGAATTTCGACGCTCAGAGCGATCCCGAACACAATTAAAATTTCCCACCACTATCCACATCTCTCCAACATTCGTGACCAACCTCTTAAGCTCCTCCAAAACCAAACGCTTATCAACAAGCTTCTGCGGGCAATACACATTAACCAAAGAAACTTTCTGCCCATCATTCTTCAAGTATCCCGATACCCCGAGCACATACATATGCTTAAAAACTGACACCTTCTTAAACAATTTAGGATCCCATATAGACAAAAGACCCCCGGAGCGACCCACCGCATCTACATGCTCAAACACAAAATCACCCGACCCCCAGAAATTACCCACACTAACACCCTCAAGCGACTGAAAACTGCGTTTCCTGAAGCATAACACACCCAACCTCATTAATTACCTTAAGATTCTTTACCCACGAGCTTTTCGCCGTGGAACCCAGCCCTCTAATATTCCAAGAAATGCAATTCATGAGGAAACCGACTGAAAACCTTCTTCGCCAATCATCTTCCTAAGCGGATCTTCATAACCACTCATGTTAGTCGCCCCCAAAACATGTCCCAACCCAACTGTCCGACTCACCTCTTTATCAATATCCACCCCTACTTGTTCCACACACCCCCATCGTGAGGACTGTCCACAACTCTGTAACACCCCAACCGATGGCGGAAACATCGAGGTGTCACGTATGAATGATTGTTCAGTAGCTCATGGTAATACATAAGTTTAAATAATCCTTTATTTCATTACAATACTGAATTTCATTAATGTTTTGAATGAAATCTAATACATCCAATAATCAAACAAAGCTTCAAATATCTTCTAATGCTAGCTCTAGACTTCAAGCATCAATATTTCCTGTTGAGTTTGGAAAAATGGGGGGGGGGGGCAACTAGAAGTTGGTGAGAATACATAAGCCAAGTCAAGCAATTAAGTTTTATAAAAGTTTAGCAATTCATATGTCTACTGTAAGTTTAAGTCTACATGAATAAACATGAAGTGTAGTATGCACATAATCAATCCTCCGACAAAGTTTAGGTCCATCCCGCATCCACGGTTCTCCTTATAAAGTTTAGGTTCATCCCGCATTCACGGTTCTCCTTATAAAGTTTAGGTCCATCCCGCATTCACGGTTCTCCTTATAAAGTTTAGGTCCATCCCGCATTCACGGTTCTCCTTATAAAGTTTAGGTCCATCCCGCATTCACGGTTCTCCTTATAAAGTTTGGAACGATAACAATCACCCGCGCTCCCCATAGAAATGGTCAACGAATCTAGGTGGGTTTGTCATTCCAATAGATCTATCATTGTATATCGCCGGCTTGGCCACAACTAATGATTATATAAGTTGAAGTTTAAGTCTAATAGTCTTTGTCAAAGTCATGAGGCATTAAAGTTTACAACTAGACATGTATGTAGAATTGCTTGAGTATAAAGTTTCAAGTATAAAGAATTGCATAAACAAGGTTACGTAAACTCACCTTAGCAAAGTGTTAAGTCTTGTGAAATAGAATAAGTGTAGTCCAACGTTGCCAAGTATTACCCTATGTTTAAGGCAATAAAAAAGTCTTTCTAGTCTACAAGTATTTTAGGGTTCCTAATTTATTTGAAACGTAATAAAAGGAGTGTAACATAAATCATAAAAAAAAAACTAATCATAAAAATTTTAGTTAATTGTTTGATAAAACAAGTTCTAATGGAAATTGTTCAAAATATATAATCAATTGTATACGTTTATAGAAAAAAATAATAATTAGATTTTAATCCTTTAAGGGCTTAGGATAATTATTTCAATTACAATGATTATCTAAAATGAGTTTCATATTAAGAGATTTACATGCTACGTAAATTGTAATGACCCATTTATAACAGTGTGTTTTTTTTTATTTCATAGATTAAAATAATTTAATAAAATTAGTTTGAACAAAAACTTATAAGTATTAAACTAGTACTAAAAAAATAGTTAATTGGATGACAAACATTAAATAATTTGATATGGGTTTATCATTTTAAATAATTATTAGAAAAAGAAAATGTTTTAAACTTCAAATAAGATACAAAAGAAAAGTTAAGATATGAAGTTTATTTAGTATAAAGGATATGATAGTCCATGTGCCCCAATTATAACACTTTTGATAATCTATTTAGTTATGTATATTTATATACACATACATTAAATATAAAAATTCTTTCTACAAAATTGATGTCTTTATAATATTAAATAATTTTTTTTAGTAAATGTGACAAAAAAAGTGACGTTGATTTTAGATTGTAAAAAAAAATAATACACTAACTTTGTTTAAATAAATATCATGAATATTGTAAACCATACATTTGTGGTTCAAAATGAAGTACATTAATGTGATCGAGAGAGTTGATGAAATAATTATATGCATGGGTTGAGTATACCCTATACAAGGTTTTTATCCTAAGTAAAATAGAGATTGAGATTGTAATATTACCTCAGATGATCGAAAGGAATTGAACCGGAGTGGTCGCGGTTTGGCGGTGCACTAACGGAGAGTGGTCGGATAAGAGGGAGAAACCAAGAGGAAGATGAGGTTGTTCGTTGATGAGTCAGGATGGATGTGTTGTTTGGTATGGGTTATAAACTCACCCGCTAGTCAAGATCGGTTTCTAGGATAATCAAATTGGTTAATGATGATTTATAGTGCAAAATCAATGGTTCTCTATTACAAAGGAAAGAAAAATAAAGCTCGATAATCTTGGCGAAAGTTTTAGAGAAGAAAAAGGGTCTGATGGGCATTGATTTTGAGTTTTCAAAAAGTTTTGAAATATGTTGAGCATTTTATGAAACGTTGTTTTTTTTTTTTTTTTTTTTTTTTTTTTTTTTTTTTTTTTTTTACAAAACTTAGTTAACTTTACAAATCTTAAACCTTCTTTGACTTTTATTATTAGTTCTTATGTTTATTTAAAACTTAAAATTCTCAATTTTTTTTATTTGGAATGGGATTACTGTTATGGTTCTAACAAATTAATTGTTGGCCAAAAGAAACTAGATAGAAATTTAGAGAGAGTATTAGACTAATTTTTCCGCATATATTTCTTCTCAAAGCAAAGAGTCTTTATAGGTCTACAAGTAACAACTACAATGAAAGCTAGAGGCTAAATTATTGGAACATAACACTCACTACCTTAATTGAGTTTGACTCTAAATAAATTAACTTTGACTCTAAATAAAAATAAAAGATTTGACTCTAAATAAAAGATAAATGATGCAAAGCACTAATTAAGTCATCCATGTTCAAAATGAAATCATGAGTTGAGTGACACATATCAATTACGAATTGTTTTGTATAGTTTTATAATTATGAAAATGACAATAGTAGTAAGTATAATAATAGTAATGATAATGAAATTTAAAATGAATAATTTGAATTTTATTAAAAATAAATTTGAGAAATTATGTGATGTTACAAACTCCACCCTCCGGCACCAAGTCCGTTTGACTCCGAACATGTTCCTCTAACCTTGCTTGTCCCTCTTGAATGTTAAAAATAAAACGATCAATATCATATGGGTCATCACCATCCCTAGCCCGTTTTTTAGGTCTCTCAACGCCCGTAGGCGAAGACGACTTTTCAATCCTAGACTTTTTCTGAAAACAACCTCGCTTCTTTTTCTTAGTGGCCGAAATATCACACTCTACCGCATAGTAAAACCCAAACCATTAGCTTCTTCCAATCCACCTTCAACCGTATTCACGTTTGCTGTTAGAACCACCTCTTCAACCCTAGCATCATCCCCATGCACTCCATGCATTTCATCCCCACTAGAAGAACACCCCATATTATCCATAGCCACATGCACAGGTGACACCATACCATCCATCGGACTCTTATTATTCCTCTGCTCCCAACCCCCATCCTCACCATCCACATTGATACAATTCGGAATCCACTCCCCATTATCTTCCTCAACTAACACCGTACAAGGCACATTCCTCCAAACCAACTTACACAACTGGTTGATACGCTGTACCGTATTAACTAGGACACCAATCGTCACATGAGAATAATCCTCTGTGGACTCGTCAATCTTGGCAGATTGGACGACTCTACCAAACTTAGATCCGATCAACTCAAGCACCCTATCATCAAACTAACACAAAGGAATACCGTATATGGTTAACCAAGCAATACGATCACTCGAAGCCTGTTGACCCTCCCACAGCACCGAAGAATCAAACACGGGGCTCCATACGTCTTTGGTATGCAAAAAATCCATCATACTATCCTTATCATCAAACACCATAACCACGGATAACCCACCAACGTACCGAATCTTCACCTTATCGAGTCTCACCTCAACTAACCATTGTTTCAGCGACGTTAAAGCCTCAAGATCCCTAGTGATTCCAGCCAACGCCCACCCCTTCCACAAAGCATTACCCACAAACCCATCATCCACCACAATATCATCCATACCATCCATATTAGTAATACCCAGCAAAGTATCCCGAAACGACCTCCCCTCAGCCTGACTAGACTCTTTCTGGACCCCAACATCAACCGGGCCCTCATCAGTTACCGGAACCCTACCTCCACCTTCCTTCTCCTCCACCGGAACCCAACTTTTATCATCCTTCCGCACAACCCGCTCCCCATTCACAAACCTAGCCAACACAATGAACAGTTTGTACGAACCTATCCACACATCCTTCATATCCTTCTCTAAACCAATCGGATCTTTAACGTTGAAAAAACGATACAAAACCGAATCTTTTACCTAGCTTGTCATACTTCCTTGCAATATAAGTCCCTTGTATACTCCCAAACCCCTTGAGAACTCCATATAGATCCGACGACGCACAGCCGTCGGGAAGATTGGAAACGAAGAATTTCGTTACCGCAATGCTTTTCTCCTTCAAACCGACGTCCTCCTTACTGTTTCTTCCTTTCCTAGTAGGAGCATCATACCATGTATCCTCCTTGTATCGATCCCTGCCCGCCATGTTGTCTTCAGAAATCCGATTCGTCTTTTGCCGCCTCCGAGTTTCTCGGAGGGATTAGGGATTATGATTAAATACACAGTAGAAAATGAAGTCATAAGAATGGTATCACACGGACCCCAATTGAACTCATTTAAACGGCATTGGAACCGCCTAATCGAACCATACGTTCTTAGTTTTTATGTTTTCGCTTTATTTTTTAGGATTTTTAGGATGTAGTTTTTAGAATTTATGTTAGATTATTATGTCTTTTATGTGACATTGTGTCTTTTTTTTTTTTAATCTTCGTCATTATTTCTTATTTTCTCGGCTTTGTGTTGTTATATTTTGTGACCCATTGTATTATATTTTGTAATCCATTATATTTTCAGTATCCTTCTCGCCCTTCTCATTTATCTTACTAACTTACACTTTTATTTTAGTTTAACACTTAAATAGTATAAAAATTTATAGTTAGTAATATCGTTGAGCGTTAATTATTTTTTCTTGAAAATAAACATCCATACCATAGATCATGTTACATACATTAGCCCTTTGGGTAAGAGTCATTTACTTAACTACCTGACATGGCATCGTTACCCGTCTTAATCCTATTTCAATTTTGTAATTTCTTTGTGATATTTCCTTGAGATGTTCTTCCCATGTGCCTTATCATACTTTATTTGGAAAGATATTCGTTCTTGCAGAATTGAAACTTTATATGCAAATGGATTTGAATATTTTTAGTGTGCACTTAAATCTGCAACTGAAAAAAAACACACCATATTATTTCGTCTATCTATTATGTTATTGACTTATTTCAATCTGTTCATTGTGTTTTTTTTTGTCCCATTCATTGTGTTTTCAGTTCTGATCATTGTGTTTTTTTCCTGTAGATTAGATTGTGTTTTTTCTCCGAATACGCTGTTTTTGTACTGTGCACATGTGTTTTTTTATGTCTGTTACGGTGCAGTTTTGGTACCAATTTGGTATCAAGTTTTGGCGAAAATCGGTATCGGTATTTTTGCTTCAGTATCAGTGGGTATCAGTTCGGTAGCGGCATTTGATCTTAAAATATTGATACTGAACCGATACCTACCGTAACGTATGTTTTCGGTATCGGTACCAGCTCACCCCTACCCACCACTTATTGGTTGCACAACCACCGATAACGCCACCACACACCTCTATCCTCTCGCCATAGGCACGGTGACCAAAATCACATACCGGTCACCGCCTCCTCCACCATTGCCCCCAACCTACCAAGTGTCACCACCACTACCATAGACCACCACCACAACCCTTGGCCCTGCCCCCATGGAGGAGGTGAAAGGTGGGGTTGACCGGGGTGTTAGAGGCGACTTTCTCTATGGATTCCCCTATTGGCACCAATGCCAATACAATAATTCTCACCACCAAAGCTATCACTGTCGCCTTCACCTGTTGGATGTGAAATCCTTGGGCTAGTTATTGCTATTGGGCTTGTTTTATTGGATGTTTAGAAAGCCCATTTAGGTTTTCTTGTTCACCTAGCCTAAACTCTAGATTAGTCTATATATATATATATATATATATATATATATATATATATATATATATCCTGTCTATGTAATTGTAATAGTTGTCTGAGCTAAATAATATATCCCTAGTTGCAGCCCGTGGACGTAGGTTCCCCACTGGAACGAACCATGTAAAATTCTCGTGTTCGTGTGTTGTGCTTTATATTTTCTCGGTTGTTATTGCGTGTTCGTTGTGAATCAGTTATTCCGCTGCGCCACTTAATCCTAACACCACCCACCGCCACTAGCCGTTATAAAACAAATAGCGGGCGAGCCTACTTTATTACTATTTTTCCCCAAAGCTACCTATTTCAAACAAAGTCTATTTTTGTCGGAATCCATTCTAACACGCAACATGTAATTTTTTTTTTTAACAACTCATTTGACCTGAACTTAACTCGAGTCAAACCCGTTGCGCTCCAAACCCAGTTTAACCCAAACCCGTTATTACGGAGTCACGAAGAGGTTGTTTCCCCATCAAACGCCATCCTAAACGTGGCCACGGATTAAGCATGAAGCATACTGTTAACTTTAAAACGGCTTTTCACATGCGGGAGGGTATATCATAGTATCATATTTATCATCGCCGGTTATTAACGTTTTGCAAAACTTTATTTTAAGCCATTCACATTTTTTTAATAATATTCAGTTGTACACCAATTAAACCAACACATGTAAAAGTTACATAAAGTGGTCTCACTTTTCATGTCACACATACAACTTAACATACACAACGTACAACCATATCATGCATGAAATAGGTTCCATGTAGAATATTCAACAACCGTCACGTGTAAAGAAGAGAATCTGATGGCGCAACCATGACCACATTCTTCCGCCATTTCTCTTCTACACCTCATTACGAAAACCCCTTTAAACCACGACTCTTCTCTCTCTCTCTCTCTAGAATTTTGTGTCTTTTGTTTTCTCTCTCTAAGATCGTTGTTATGGAAGGAGGAGAAAAAGAAGAAGCAGAGATTGAGCTGCTTCCTATGGACCTACTTGCTCACATATTCATGTTCATCACTTGTTTTAAGGATTTAGCTCAGTAAGACTTATACAAATTACGATACTGTTTTTTTTTTTTTTGATGATTGGAAATTTTTAAGGAAGATTTATGGATGGATTATGATATTGTTGGGGTTTTTTGATGATTGGAATTTAGATAGAAGATGTTTTATGGTTTTGTCGGATTGTGAGTTGACTTGTTTTTGTTGTTTGTGAAATATTAAAGGACGAGTAGTGTGTGTAAAAAATGGAGGGAAGGGGTGAAGCAATCGATAGGGAGAAAGGAGAAGCTGAGTTTTGCTGGTTGGAAAATGGATGATGACTCCACTTCTCGTCTTGTTCGTTATGCTTATGGTCTCAAGGACCTTGATATGTATGTCTTCTTCTTCATCTTATTATTTACTCACTCACAAAATAATTGGTATTATTAGTTTAATTATTGCAATTCACGATGTTGATCAGCGTTTAATAATGGGGAATTGGATTTTAGTAATCTAAACTTTGCCTCGTTGACCGACAATAATCTGTGTTTAAAAAATTTTCTCACAACACTCCCAACTTTCAAAGTATTGGCCGGCGATTAACTTTTGTTAACTGAAAACTAACCCAATTTCAAAACGGAAAGAGTTTGAAAGTTAAAAAGTTCATTGTCGGCCAATACGTTAAAAATTGGGACTGTTGTACGGAATTTTTTAAATATACATTATTGCCAGCCAACAAGGCAAAGTATGGATTATTAAAATCCAATTCCCCTTTAATATTTGAATCGGAGTTGATTTAGGAGTAATTTAGAGGGTGTGTGAGTTGCGGTTAAAAAAAGCTGTTATTGTGTGAGCAGGGGGTATTATTGTCTTTTTGTATAGTTTGTGGCAAATTATGATGTCGATCAGTGTTTGTTTAGTCTTTTGAATCAAAATTTAATTTTGTGGCTGTTGGAAAAGTTGTTAGTGTATGAGCAGGTAGGGGTGTTATTGTCTTTTTTGTGAAGAGTTTGTTACATAGTTTGTTAGAGATATGGTGTGTATAGTTTCTGTTTCCTAAGCCTCTGTGTATGATGGATTGCATAATGCATTGTACACATGATGATTATAGAGGTTTGCACTGGATTTTACACAACTCATATATGTTACATTATGTGTTGTCTCGGCTTTGTAATTCTTGTTTTTGTTGTGGTTGTTTTAGATCAAAAAGCCGTTGGGGTTGCCAAATTACGGATAACGGACTGTACCAATTATCCACAGCAAAATGTATCGTCAATCTGTCATCGATATCCTTATGGGGTATGACAGGGATCACTGACAAAGGCGTCGTTCAACTGGTATGAGATAGCCGTCTTTTTATTTAACGGATAATACATTTTATTTTATTTAGAATAACTGGAGTCATTTTCGGTATCACAATGATTGATCCTACAGATTTCAAGGGCCAATTCGTTGCAACACCTAAACATTGGGGGTACTTTCATAACCGACGAGAGTGTGGTCGCGATTGCTAACAGCTGCCCGAATTTGAAGGTTGGTTTCTTTTTTGTTATATTGTTTTTGACCTTTTTGTAAATGTGCATTGCTAACCAATGTGACGTGCTGGATTTGAACCTGAGACCTCTGCAAAAGGGAATCAAGTGCTTACCACTACGCCTGTTAACTTGTTTACATAACAATAATAATAATATTATTTGTATGGGCAAATTGCAGAGTGTGGTATTGTGGGGATGTCGTCATGTAACTGAAAACGGACTTGTGGTTCTGGTAAACAAGTGTCCTAAACTGACGACGATAAACGTATGGGGGATGAGAGTACCTTTTGACTTTTTCTTGACCCTCTTGACTATTCGTCCAGCTCTTCAGATCGTACCCCAGTCGATCCTCAATATGGGAACTATACCTCTGTTACCTGTATTTTAAGGTGGTTCGGATGCATTGTGTACAGATTTGTTAATTATCCCTTTTATTATGTGTACATATGTTCTTATTGTATTTGATTTATCGACGAAATAAACCGGACACTTTGTGAATGAACCTGTAATTATGTGGCTTTGTGCGTAGAGAATGGTTAAAACTTAAAACGACTGTGTAGTTATTGTTGATCTTGTTATCATTCGTTGTTAAAGTCATTTTTTATAAAAAAAAGAAAAACGTACAAGGAAAAATAAATAGTTACAACACCATTTTAGATTACTACTTCACTAGATTTTACTTACTGTTTTTACATTTTTTTAGTTTACCTTCCAAAAGTTTTGTCGCAATCACAAAGTCTGGCTTGCCATACGAAGAGGAAAAAACTTACCCGGTTGATCAAGCAGGTTTGAACCCTTCAAGAGAAGGTGAGGATGAGAGCGCACTTCGTCTTCTCGGGTTCAGATATGTGATCATAAGAAAGAGAGAGAAAAGATGGGACTGTAGAGAGTAGAGGTGTTCATCGGTTAGGTTTACGGTTTATTTGGTTTATTCGATTCGGTTTATTCGGTTTTCAAAATTTTGTACCTCAAACCAAAAACCAAACCAAACCAAATTAGGAATATGAAAACCAAACAAACCAAATTCAACCAAACAAACCAAATTGAAACGAAGTTTTTTTTTTTCCTCTAACTTATATACCTATATGTTCCAAAATCCGAAAAGAAAGTTTGCAATAAATATAAACCAACAAATCAAACCACGCAAACAGAAACATCATAAAAATTAGAAATAGTAAAATGAACCCTAGTTTACTAGTTTATACTCGGATTAGTACTTCTATAAATTGGTGGGCTTTATTTATTTTGGGTTGGGTTTAATATTTTGGGCTTATATATTATATATGAGTTATTAAATATTATTATTTTTATTTAATAATTAACTATTTTACCGGTTTATTCGGTTATCCAAATAAACCAAATAAAAAAAAATGTAGAACCAAAAACCAAACCAAACACCGAATAAGCAATTCGGTTTCGGTTAAAACCAAACCAAACACCAAATTCGTTGTTCGGATTGGTTTTTTTCGGTTATGGTTACGGTTACGGTTCGGTTTTCGGTTTTTATTTGGTTTGCGGTTATTCTGAACACCCCTAGTAGAGAGGGACCTAGGTTTGGAGGAGAAAACTCTCATCTACCCAGTAGTAAAAAAGTGGTGTGTTTATAACTTACCTATATAAGAGGTGGAGACCTCTTATATAGGAAGTTAATGGGCTTTCCAAATGGACCCAACTCAATGGGCTATCCAAATGGATCCCATAACATAATTGGGCCAGACCCAGTTAGAAGTTTCTCTACAAGTCCCAGGTCCAGTAGCGCTGAACCTCGCGAACGAGTTAGTACAATATAATAAACAATATTAATATCGTTTGTCTACAACCAAGAGTCAACTTGAGGATATCTGTTGATGCATATTTGCAACACCTGGCCCAGCCCAACATGTGTCCAGATTGTTGACTATTTTAAGTTTATGACTTTGACTCCATCCAACTTACAGGAAAGTGGCTAGAAATTGCATTGATAGACTTTTAATAGCAGTATTTTGTTTACTTTCAAACAAACATAACTTATGTCTTCTTTATCTTGAATTCTTGCATACATATATTTCTAGTCATTCCAACTCAAGACTTACACCAACATTCCACAACATCTCATATCATCCTTTAACCGATTTACCGTGTTAATCTACCAATCGGATCAGCAAAACAGGTTCAGCCAACCTATGCTGTGGATTGGTATCTATATCGCGTTAGCTTCACTTCTTTGCACCGTTGCTATGTTGGCGGATTTGGTACATGGTATTCGCGACAGAAAACTATGGTTTCCATGTAAATACTTCACTCTTAATGCCGCGTCTCTCTCTGTCATAGCTGTTGCAATCAAACTACCAATGGATTTAAACAATCCAATGCCGGGTCATGTGGACATGGATGCAAAGGTCGGAAGCTTGGCCTTTATGTGCACCATGATGGCTAATCTGTTGCCTTCTCTAGCAACCATGGATAACAAGGAGCTTCTCACAAACATCGTAGCGTTGGGCGTTTTGGTCATCACGTTGGTTGTGAATGTTTGCATTCAAATAAACACAGGTCTTCTTTCCTTGCATCATCATGAGGAACTGTTGGTGACTAACGCGGAAGCTAAAGATCAATTACCATACATGTATGCATACGCACATCGTTATGGCATCGTAGCAAGCATTTACGTCGGTTTGTTACTCATGTTGCTGATAATATATACATCTTCTTCTATCGCGATTGTAAAGACCAAACATATTCTAAATTCCAAGTACCAAGGAGCTCATGAAACATATTTAAACGAACTACAATCAGATTCAACCGGAATATTAAATGTTGACAAGCTAAAGCAGCATGTGAGAAACTACTGGATTATGGCCGGAACAAGTAGCCCCCAATTCGTGACAGCTTGCTCTGCTACAACCTCTGCTTCCGGAGTAATATGTGCTTGTAGCGCCGCCTTCCCTATTTATATGATGTATATTGGATTCCTAAGGGACTATAAGTCAGATTATAAGTGGTCCATGTTAGTCATTTTCATTATACAATTCACTGGAGTCATATTAGGTTCGGTTGCTATAGAAATCGAGCGGAAACGATTTTCTATTTGGTTTATTGGTTTGTTTATTTCGGCCTTGCAGCGGGAAGGCTGCTCGGTTTCTAAACGCCAACGACTCTCAAAATGGCTAGGTGGATTTTGTATAAAAAATGTAGAGAGAATATTAAAGATGATATTTTATTATAATGTTTGGTTTTGGTACATAAAATGTGGGGATAACATCCTCCTTAAATACAAGAATGAAAATACATAAAATAGTCAAATAGCATATCTTGAGGCACGAATCTTGGAGACACTAAGTGTTGGGGCATAAATAAGGAGGAGACTTTGACTATTGACTTGACTGCATAGTCATTGCATAGTCATTGGAGGAGAAATTATCTCCAATAGTTGCGCCACTTTTCAGATGTTTTGCAGATTTAAGCTTTAGCATGTCCATAAAATGGATGTGGAACCATATAAATGTCTTCAAAGTAGAAAGCTACTGGACTCAAGAGTTGTTTGATTGGAGACATAGCAGCGTACCATTCTCAGTAAGTAGCCGCAAAAGCAAGATCGTCGTCCAAAGTTTAATTGATGTAATTCTAAGCATTTGTATTGGATTACAGAAGACGGTTGTTGTAGCAAGCAAGATGATAGCTTTCGTCCCAATTTTCTTTGTGGTCGGCGTCTTGTATTGCATACGCGGTTGGAAATGGATGAAAGCCTTGTTTAGTTCTAAGGATACTCATGTGTTGGTAACAAATACAGCGGGACAACTAGAAAATTTTAAAGATCTTCAGTGCTATATTTTAACGCTTGAAGATGATATTGAGCTTGCCGAGAGAACGTTAAAAGGCATTACAAAATCTGTCAACCTCGCGATTGGAAAGGCAGAGAAGCAACAACCTAATAATCTCATGAAGCTTCTAGAGGAATGTAGCGGTTTTAAAGGAGATGGAGATGTAACACCGTTGCAGGAAGATGATTATCTTAGCTGTTGGAGTTTAACGTTGGTAAGTCTCGCAACTGTTGCTGTTTCTCTTCCCAACATCCCAAAAGAAACTACTGATAGGCTGATAAGCAGTGTGAGTGAAGGTCTTGTATATGTGACACTTGTGGAAGAAACCTTCAACGTTAGCGATGAATATGTAAGCATGCGCAAGGCAGCTAAATCGTTGTGGCTAGAAGTTGAAGTACATCACAAATGGTTAGGCAACAAGCTGAATAAACTTGCTTCCCAAATCAAAACAACAAAACAAATTCTTGAAAGTTTCAGGGATATGGCTGAAAACATGACTACTGAGGTGGATAGTTTGAATATTTGCGCGAATTCAATGTCTCGTATGACCAAAACTATCTTGTTTTCTTACTGCACCACCATTGATATGATGAGCCAAGAGGAGTTATTCACTAAACTGTCATCAATGATTACTGACATATTGGCTGCTTGCCTCACCAACTTACCTCAAGTCATAGCGATGAAATGCCATACGGATGTGATAGAGAAAAGGGAGGCGAGTGTACATGCAGCAGCCCGACTTCTTGGTGAGACTATGCAGATAATCAATGCGCTTCAAGATCACCAACTTCCAAACTTGAATATGGATGAGCTGCCGTTTATTGACAAATGGCGTGCTTATCTAACGCGTCCCTTTCCTTGAAAATCAATAATGTTCTTAAACTCAAAAGAGTGATTTGATTTTGAGGACATACTGATTGTAGAAATCATCGAGTAATTTGAATATATGTACAGCTACTTTTGTAACCACTAACCAGTACCTTACTACCTTGTATACAGATGCAATAACAAAGTGATCTGTAGTGTTTTTTGCTTCATAAGACCAACAAGGATCTTTATTTTTATTATTATTATTATTTTTTGTTTTTTTTTTGTCAGACCTACATTGTAAAAAATCAACAAATGTCCAAAAAGTACATCCCATGTATATAAATTGCGATAGCTTAAAAAAAAAA
Source organism: Ambrosia x helenae (assembly GCA_030844895.1). Taxonomy (NCBI): domain Eukaryota; kingdom Viridiplantae; phylum Streptophyta; class Magnoliopsida; order Asterales; family Asteraceae; genus Ambrosia; species Ambrosia x helenae. The sequence goes on from CM061226.1 coordinate 15,196,096, forward strand.
TAGTAAACAAGTAATGGTGGATAACCCTAAAACAGCTTAAAAATATGCTTAGTTTATTCAGTTTACAATTTATTTATATGGCTTAACTTGTTTTCCTTATATTTTTTTTCGGTTTTTAACATGACCTAAGGTTTACTCTTCAAACTTGTAGAGATCTTCTAAAAAACCTTTTTAATCCATAAACACCCCTCACACTAAATCACTCCTTGATGCAATACATTAGAGTGGAAAATAATTAGTGGTTGGGTTTTTTTTACTAATGATTGATTAACGGATGCTCTTAACCGAGCCAATATTAATTCATATCGAATTTAGAACTATACAAGCCGAGCTAGATCAACTCGTAGTCTCCAATCTAAGCGAGAAAATGATCTATGTTAGACTCGTACTCAACTTTAACTTGTGAGTCGTGACTTGATTAGTTGACTTATTTTTCTTAGTTCGTTATCATTAATGGTCTTTAAATTTAAGTTAAAAAAATTTAATTATATAATATCAATTAACAACGAGGAAAATCAAAGAAATTTATTCAAATGAATAAATATAGGGAAATTAGCATTAAATAATCCCAACTTTGTTAGGGTGGAATACAATAATCTCAACTTGAAAATTAATATTTAACAGGTCTAACTTGTCTTGGTTTTCATTTCACTAGACCAAAACTAATAAGTAGTTAGTTTTCTACCTACGTGGTATGCTACGTTGGCAGATGACGTGTAAAAATATCCTGGTTGGCAAAAAAACCAGTCAGAAAACTAACCGGGTCAACCTCCGTTAGTTTTGGTTCACTGAAATAAAACCAGGACAAGTTAGATCTGTTAAATTTCAATTTTCAAGTTAGGATTATTGTTTTTCAACTGACAAAATTGAGATTATTTAATTTGAATTCCTTGCATATAAAAGGTTGCTAGTTAGACTATGTGGAGTGGATGGCGTGGGGAGGGCGGGAAGGGGGGGAACACCACCGCAAGGTGGCGTGGAAGCTGGCGTGGGGCTGGGGGCGGGAGGGGCTTCACCGGCGTGGGGGTGAGGTGCCATGCTTTTATTGGTCAGTTTTTTTTTTTTTTTTAACACAATATAATACTAGATATTTGCCCGCGTTGACACGCAGTTCAACAACGTACGATTATTTGGAGTAGTATAACGTATAAGAAAAATAAAGTAGAAAAATTTTATTAAAATTTAAAAGCAACGAATACACATTTATTCAAATATCGCTGAAAATTTCCTTATAAACCACATTTTTTGTTTTAGTCATCACTTTCCTACCAGCATCAAGTATAAGTAACTTCACGCCTGCCGTGCTTTTAACTCTTGACAATGCGACATAAAGCTGGCCATGTGAGAATACAGGGTTTCTTAAATACAATCCAACCTGAATAAGGCGACTTAAATGTTATGTGTTAAAAATAGACTTATGGCATATTCAACAATAAGAAAGTAATAAAAATAAAAATAAGAAACTAACTACCACCTAAATTTCACAATTTAATTTGACACGTCTGAGAAGATGAGCATTACCCATATCGACCCGCTAAAAAAAGCTTCGAGCACATTTTATTCTATTTGACACATTTGAAAAGGCAAACATTACCCAAATCGACCCGTTAAGAAAAGGGAAGATTGCTCCAATTCACCTATGGCCTATGTATAAGTAAAAGGAACATCAATCTAATTAAAACACCATAAACACACTGTTAGTGACTTTTACCCTATTTGACCCATTGGAAAAGTTGAACATTACCCAAATCGACCAATTTATAAGTAAACAAACATGAACCTACACCACTAAAACAACATTTTAACCGACTATTACCTTATTTGACCCGTTTATAGGAAGGAACATTATCTAAAGTGACCCATGTATAAGTAAAAGGAGCATTACTCAATAATTTTAACCGACTATTACCTTATACATGCTATTTATACGCTAAAAATAGTAATGTGACAAATCAAATAATTCAGCATTTATTTTGTGTTAAAATGTCTTTAATTTTAAAAACTGGATTTTTTTTTAAATTTTGATTATGAATGTTTAAAAATAAATTTATAAATGTATTTATATATGATTAATAATTTTATGTTTAAAGGTTATTAATTAAATGGTAATCATAATTATTAACATTAGATGTTTCCAATATTGTGTAACTCACGATAAATGCTAATTATACGCTAAAAATAGTAATGTGACAAATCAACGAATTAAGGATTTATTTAGTGTTTAAATGTCTTTAAATTTAAAAACCGTATTCATTTTTAAATTTTGATTTTGAATGTTTGAGAATAAAATAATTCAATTGAAAATAGACGTATTAATTGTGATGAAAAAAATTCAAATTTAACTTTGTTTATAAATGTATTTATATTTATATATGATTAATAATTTTGTGTTTGAATGTTATTAATGAAATGGTAATCATAATTATTAACATTAGATGTTTCCAATATGGTGTAAATCATGATAAATGCTATTTATATGCTAAAAATAGTAATGTGACAAATCAAATAATTAAGCATTTATTTGGTGTTTAAATGTCTTTAATTTTAAAAACCGTTTTTTTTATTTTGATATTAAATGTGTAAAAATAAATTTATAAATGTATTTATATATGATTAATAATTTTGTGTTTAAAAGTTATTAATGAAATGATAATCATAATTATTAACATTAGATGTTTCCAATATTGTGTAACTTATGATAAATGTCAATTATACGCTAAAAATAGTAACGTGACAAATCAAAGAATTAAGCATTTATTTTGTGTTTAAATGACTTTAATTTTAAAAACCATAATTTTTTTAAAATTTTGATTTTGAATGTTTGAAAATAAAGTAATTCAATTGAAAATAGACGTATTAAGTGTGATGAAAAAAATTCAAATTTAACTTTGTTTATAAATGTATTTATATTTATATATGATTAATAATTTTGTGTTTAAATGCTATTAATGAAATGGTAATCATAATTATTAACATTAGATGTTTCCAATATTGTGTAAATCATGATAAATACTAATTATACGCTAAAAATAGTAATGTGACAAATCAAAGAATTAAGCATTTATTTTGTGTTTAAATGTTTTTAATTTTAAAAACCGATTTTTTTTTAAATTTTGATTTTGAATGTTTAAAAGTAAATTTATAAATGTATTTATATTTGATTAATAATTTTGTGTTTAAAGGTTATTAATGATATGGTAATTATAATTATTAACATTAGATGTTTCCAATATTGTATAAATCATGATAAATATCAAAATGCAAGAATTGTTAACACTAAAGAGCAAAATCATGTACCTTCTGTTGATATTTTGGATCTCCAATCCTTTGTGCCCGTGCAACAATAAACTACAATTGGTCTATGCAAGAATCTGCGAGAGTACTATTACCCTGAGCAAACAACCTCCACCGTTGCTCACTGGTGCAACACAATCGTTATACACCTGCAACCGCCATAAAAAAGTATTAAAAAACAAATCAGAATTTTAAAAATGTATTAAAATTAGTGCAATAACTTTACAAACCAATTCCACCATCAATTCCATTCAACAACTTTCCAAACCAAGATTCATAATTATAGCAATTATAGTTAATACATTTGACTATGCAGTTAATACATTTGACTATGACTATATGGAAAGTGTACAACTAATTGTGCTATTAACTTTCCTATAATACAATCAATCAATCTCTTACCAAAAAACTCGACCCTTCCTTTTAACATCCAAGACTTTTCAAACCACCATTTATAACAATTAATGCTTATAATTATCCTTCCAAACTTTAAGCCATCAACTTAGGAAACAAATAAAATGCTAATAAATGAGACCCGAATCAACAAACAGGACCCGGACCGGAAACATAATTACACGAACCATTTTATTATATTATATAAGAGCTTACTTGATCGATTTGATCTCCAATTTACGCAGCCATGTACTGTCGATCAAAACAAAGCCTTCAACATAATTACACGAACCATTGGATGATATGAGTCGTTAGGTTAACCCATTTGAGCTTTTTAAAATCTAAAAGATCACTTCCAAGATATAGTAGAGCAAAAGGTCACAAAATTGCTTTGTTTGTATAATGTAATTATTATTAGTTATTTAAAAATTGTGATACATGATATAATTAATAAAAAAAAGGGATCAAATCATTCAACTTGGGTTCCAGAAGAAAAAAAAAAAGAACTTACTACATATAACGAACAAAGTCGGAGAGCTGAGTCAACAATGGTCGAGAAATGTTTTCGCTGCACAAAATTGAAAAGTATGGAGTTAGTATTTTGTATTGTGGACTTGTGGTAAGTGAGTGTTAAACAATCATTTAACCAAATATTACGGATTCGCATTAATATAATATAATTTCTCAAATCATCCAACTAATTGAATAGTTTGAAATGGGAATTAATATGTATGTTCATACTCATTATTGGGATGTTCAGTGGCGATGATAGGCAGTTCAAGTTGATAGTGGGTAGGGCTGTGTGCTGGTCATCGCCTCAACGCGTCCCTTTCTCTCTGCTCCATATAAGCATAGCTAATGAGCGATACTGACAGGTGATTGTGAACCTAAAAAAAATCACAAAGTAGAAATCAGACGAACAAACTAATGCCAATCAACAACAATCGTTCTTGCAAAATTCTTATAACAATCATCATAATGTTAATATAAATTCGGTAAAGAAAAAATAATAAATGTCATTATTGCGGTCAACATAGTCATTAATGTAAATATTTAGTTTGTATAATAATCAATAACGTTATTTAATGTCAATTTTTTCTGTATTTAAATAAAATTATTTTGGTAAATTGACATTAAATTTTTTATTTTGTAGGAACAATCAATATGTTGACTTTCAAGTTTTAATTTAGTAGAAAAAATAAACATTTTTTGACTGAACATTCTGTATTCAGTCAAAATAACATTAAATAACAATTATGATGATGCTAATCTAAATTCGGTAAATTGCTAAAAGAATAAATGTCATTAAGTCCGGTCAACATATAAATTAATCTAAATAAATAACAATAATTAATATTCAAATTCTAGATTAAATAACATCAGTTAACACTTAAACTTGAAATTTTGTATAATTCAAATTTAAATATTTGGAATTTTAATTTGAATTTTGAAATTCAAAATTCAAAAAATAAGTAATTACCATTAAACTTGAAGATAATAATAGAAATTTAGATATTAAGTCTCAATTATCATTTACTCTAAATTTCTAAAAAGTTGGTTGAAAAAATAAAGAGACTTACAGTGAAAGTCTTAATTATCATTAACTCCAAATCACAACTAAGCATATTGATAAAACAAATTTCACATTAATTAATTATTTTAATTAGTTAAAACTTGAAAAATATTTAATTTCACAATCAAAATCAAGGTATTAGTCTAAACAATAACTCTAATTTTGACTTCATCAAATTGATGAAACCATTGAGAAACACAAGGAATTCAAACATACAGAAGCTTACATCATCTAAACGTTGTTGTCCCATCTCCATCATCGTTACTTCACCTCAATTATTCCAGATCTGGGAGAAACATGTATATATGGTTATAAAAAATACGCATCAAGTGATAAACGAACACACCATTAAAATAGGAAATATTATAAACGATTTAATTAACAAAATCCCTGTGGAAACGAAGGGGCACACCTGCTTACAACCTTTAAAAGTGAGGCGGCGATTAAAGCTAATTGATAAAAAAATCAGAGGGCTCTCAAAGCTGCCCACATATACCGCAGAATACCTTGAAGCAGAAAAACAAACAAAAATCAGAAAAAAAAAACACAAATCATGGTATGAGAATGAGATATGAGAATGAGAATGAAAGAGTTAGACAAATCATGGTAACAATAATATGAGAATGAAAAATCTATAACAGAGAAAACAAACCTTACTCTCATGGAAAAAGAATTGACATCCTTATCAAGAGTATCAAGAAGAAAATTTGCTTCAATGATCATATTATCAACACAGTTGATATTAAACTTGACCTTTGCCCTACTGTAACTGTGGCCCAGATCAAGTTGTGCTTTCTCCAAATCAACAGGCTATACAGAGATAAAACATTCATCAAAAGAGAGAGCAAAACCTCAAAAAAAAAAAAAAAAAAAAAAAAAAAAAAAACCGAGAGAGAGACAGAGAGAGCAAGGGAGGCAAATAATGAAGGATGATTGAGAGATTTAGGGTTTGGAGAGAGAATGAAGTTGAATATTGTTTGACTTGTGATTAGTAAATAGGAAAGTTATTAATGTGATTAAATTAATGATTTTTTATTTAAATAAAAACTAAAATTTTATAAATTCCCACAATGAGACACTTGGCACAATATGATTGGCTACACAATTGAGGATGAATGTGGGAGTGCCAAGTGTCCTCATGGACTTTTGTTTATTAGATGTATAGAATAGATTATTTCATTCCCTCTCTCTTCCCCCCTTCCACTCCCCACAATTATTTCCCCCCCCCCCCCACAAGGGTCTTACAAGTGTCACATGACGCTTCATCCCCCTCTTCCCCCTCCCCACACACACACACACACACCTTATAGTCTTACTCTGCCGTCCCCTGGTTTTAGGTTAAAATTAAAAGGTTGAAAACCTTCTCCTGCTACTAACTTCCAGTTGGTGATTACAGGTGCTCTCTTTCTCCATCTGCTTTCAGATATTCATCTTGTACCATTTGCTTCATAATATGATAAATATCTTTGCTATATCACTAGTCTTAATAATCTTTTGCAATTAGTTAAACAACGAAAAAAATAATTATCGTTTTTGATAAACCCAAATCCCCTAAACAATATTATTTGGTTGGAACATAGTGCTAATTTCTGTAGTTATATCCATAAAGTTTTTACCTTTAACTAATGTTTTAGAAAATATTGTATATATTAATATAATGGTGATAGTTTTCTCCAAATAAACATTTGCAGCAGATTTTCTGTGGGTATGATTAGAGGGAAAATAACACAACTAGGATGGTTTAATGGATCTTCTTTCACAACAAATGTTACAGGGAAGAAGTTTCTCGTTCCTGTGCTTAAAACCGTCGTTAAATTAAACAGCCCGCGTTTTCTGTTTCCGAGAACTCAGGTCTTGCAACGGTGTTGCAGCGCAATGTTGAAGACTAACGGAACTTGTTCAGCGAACTTACCGGTTGTTGTGAAGGAAAATATTGATCTGACTGATAAAGAACAACAGATATTTGATCGTTTGCTTCAAGTTCTTCGTCATTTTAGTCTTGAAACGAAGCTTCGTGTTGCTGGAGGGTGGGTTCGAGACAAGCTGTTAGGGAAAGAGTGTTATGATATCGATATTGCTATTGATAATTTGTTGGGGAGGGAGTTTTGTGAGAAGGTGAATGAGTATTTGACGTCTACAGGGGAAGAAACGCACGGAATTGGTGTTATTCAAAGCAATCCGGATCAATCCAAGCATTTGGAAACTGCAAGGATGCGCCTTTTTGACGTTTGGATTGATTTTGTGAACTTGAGATCTGAAGATTACGCTGAAAACAGCAGAATCCCGACTATGCAGTTTGGGTCGGCAGAGCAGGATGCTTATCGTCGGGATTTGACCATTAACAGCTTGTTTTATAATATTAATACGTCCTCGGTTGAAGATTTTACAGGGAGAGGGTTAGATGATTTAAAGTCTGGAAAAATTGTGACGCCTTTGCCGCCGAAAGAGACGTTTTTGGATGACCCGCTTAGAGTTCTAAGAGCAATTCGTTTTAGTGCTAGGTTTGAGTTCGAAATGGTCGACGAATTAAAGGCTGCAGCGGCAGATAATGATGTGAAATCTGCAATTGCTGATAAAATTAGCAGAGAGCGTATTGGTCATGAGATTGATCTTATGGTAAGCGGGAATCAACCGGCTAAAGCAATGGCTTGCATATCTGAGTTAGGCTTACTTTGGATTGTCTTCACACCACCCAAAAATTGTGAGCCGTTGATCGCAGAAGAACATGATAAGGTCTGTGTTAGATATATGGATGCTGCATGGAGACACATGCATGAAGCGGGATGTACTTTCGGTGATGAACAACGAAGGTTGTATTTGTACGCGTCGTTGTTTATTCCACTTAGGAAAACCGTTTACATAGATAACAAAAAGAAAAGGGTACCCGTTGTGAACTATATATTTAGAAATTCTCTTAAGTTGAAGGCTAGTGATGCTGATGATGTCATGCGGCTGCACAACGCAGTTGAGAAGTTTTTGACTTTGATTCCTTTCGTGTTATGCAAAGAAGATGAGAAAATTGGTGAAACCGATTGGGAAACAGACGTTATTGATGTTCATGTGTCAATGAAATTACGAATCTTGTTGGGTTTGCTTATTAGGGAAATCAAAGATTTTTGGAGGCCGGCGTTAATGATATCCACTCTTTTACATAACAGTGATTCGTCCGTTGAGGGTATCGTGGGTGAATTGGATAAAAGAAGACGCGTGTTTAGGGATGTTGAGCAAGAAATATTGAAATTAGGTTTGGAGAAAGTGTGGGAAGTTAAACCTTTGATTAATGGTAAAGAAATAATAAAAATTTTGGAGCTTGGAAAAGGAGGTCCAGTAGTTAGCGAATGGCAACGGAAACTGTTACAGTGGCAGCTCGCTTATCCTTCTGGAACTGCTGAGGAATGCGTTGATTGGATGACGAGGCAAACACAGTCAAAACGAGCTAGAACATGAAGTGACGACAGTTGCAATCTTGTAGCTAGTGAGTCGATTCATTGTTACAGGTTTATTTAGAATTCAGTTTGCATTGCTAAAATGCATAGAATCATAGGTCATTGTACTGTTATTGCTCGGACTTGAATCTTTCTGGTTAGGGATTTTCTTTGAAGTTTTGAATGGGATTGAAATGCAATGGTTTGTACAAGTTATGAAATATGATAACATAAAAGATTATGGTCAATTTATGTGCCTTGAGCCATAATGTCATCTAAGTATGACTAGAATATCTCCAAAACAAATATAAATGGCATAGTTTGAGACTTTTGAGTATTCAAAATAATCTTGAATAGGGATGAGCTCGGGACGGTATCGGTACCGAACCGATACCGATCATGACAATACCGATACCGAAAAGTCCAAAAAACCAATACCGATACCGAACTCATACGGTACGGTATTGGTTCGGTATCGGTACGGTACCGGTATGGTATCAGTATTTTGCCTTAAAATACCGATACCATACCGATAATACCGAAACCAAAAATCTATAAATATGGGTACCGATACCGATCCCGAAACCCCTCGGTTCGGTATCGGTTCGGTTCGGTACGGTATCGGGATCGGGACGGGATCGGGATGGGACGGGATCGGTATTTGGCCTTGTATGATCATCCCTAATCTTGAATGGCCGTATGTGGATCATATTGGAGGTATAGGTTCTTGTACAAATGCATTTTTCGTACAAAGTGTTAGAAGTCTATATAGTCATTGTGTTTTAAATTTTTACTATGATGTTTTCGATTCCTTTTGCATTGTATTATATTGAAAAACACCAAACGCAATAATTTAAAACACAATCAAATCTATTTTAGGCAAGAAATTTAAAACACACTGATTACTTTCTTCGCATGGTATTTTAGATTGCATGTCGAGAAATACATTAATTAATGTTTTAAATTGTTATGTTTTATGTTTTTCTATATAATACCATGCCAAAAGAATATAAAACATCATGCCTAAAATTTAAAACACAATGCCTATATAGACTTCTCACACTTTGTACGAAAAATGCATTTTGTACCGGAACCAGACCCTCATATTGGATCCAAGAAAACAAAGTATAATCGACGAATAAGTTACAACGGAAGAATGAGTTACTAGACGAACGTGGACTCATGCTATTACCACCTATTTGTGGGTGAAGCGCGCTAACCCAACCCAACCTGAACCGAATTTCTTTTGCCCTGTTACACGATCTGACCAACGCCAGTTTTGCGCTTCTATCCACGTAATATATTAATTACCAAGTTCCAAGAAGAAAGATCGTACATAACACCTTAAAATAAACCAGACAAAAAGGAGGAATATAAAAAGAAAACAAGACAACAAGAGCCATCTCTCACATGCTGCATCTTGATTTACCAAAAAACCTGCAAAACAGAAGAAAATGGTGATTTTGAAGCTGAAGTTTGTCTGTTTGGCATCTACAAGTCGCTGCATAATTTATGATGTCTATGAAATTAATAAAACTTACATACCCGATAACCCGAATCATAAGTTGGTCATATTCTCGACATCAAACCAATGTAAGCTGGGCATCAATATACGTATTCTAAATTTAACATAATATATATAACATACAATAGCCAAGCCTCAATGAAGTCGCTCACAAAGGTTCGAATATACATTATCTATTTAAAGCAAAATACCAACCATATTCATCAAAAAATAAAATCCGTAAACGGCTAATAGACTTGTAAAATCTATTCGCGAGGCGGATGAGGTCATTTGTACACTTCCTGAAAAACTTCCAGAAGGGCCCCTTGGTGAAGTCGAGTTATTGGATAACGCATTGTTTCTGCAACTTCCAAAAGGTGCCCCGGCCTGCAAATATATATATATGTAGACGCATATATAAATATAACATTTTTATAAGATTATTAAGTAGATAAACTGAAGACAAACCTGGCAAGAAGCGACGGAAGCACAACCACATAACGTTTGGCCATTCATTCTATCCAAAGCATCAAAAACACCTCCTCCGTCACTTCGCTGTAAAATTCATAAGTTAGCATATGGTAGGATCAATTTACCATTATACCCTTGTGTTTTAAAGGAAAGTATGAATATCGAATACCATATAGAAATTGACGGCTAAGAAGTTGGGCATTGTGTTCCCAGCTGCCTTGTAACAGGTGGCAACCATATCCATCAATGGAGTTGAATTCTCTTTGCAAGCTTCAGCTTGTACCGGCATGGTTGGAAAGTAGTTTTGAAGAAAAAGAGATGCAGTTTTTGACGTGAGCGGTTTTGATTCTTTTCTATTTGGGCATGACCCTTGTTGTACTCCAGGATCCCCAGCTGAAACATCATCAAATTTTGGTTTCATAATTATAAAATACAAATAATATCTTCACTATGCATTATTAGGTAATTTCTAAAAGCAACACTTTGGGTGACTTTTAACCCGTCGGAGATAATATAGTAATATACAACCGAAATCACCTCATTTGAGGGCAAACGGGTCAAAATTGCCACAGCTACAAAGACTAGTGGGTAAGTGATACTTACGCGCATTTTCCACCATGTATCTCCATTGATAAGCAATACCTTCGGTAGCTTCCTTTGAAGAATCAGAAGTGAAAACCAATAACCTATGATTATCCTCTGCCATACTGGTAACAGTTGGCCAGTCCTCACCCTTTTTAGGCATCTGGGAAACTGGAAACCAGTACTTGTCCAAACCAGCATCGGTGAATACTTTATTCAACCCTTTAGGCGTATGCACATAATCCTCGATTATAATTGTCACAATCTCAGTTGGATTTGAACTCAAGAACGCTTCTACTTCCCTCAACGTGTTAATCGCAGGTTGCTAATCAAAATATAAATGCGTTAACTGCTAAGCACATTATGAACTAGTAGTCTTGCTGATCCAAAGTTAGACATGGAGTTGACTTTAAAGGTCAAACATATGTTACATTGTTGCATAGGGGAGGGTTATCTTGAGAACGCTAAATATCGCGAGAACCGTGAGAACAAATGAGAAAACCAATCAAAATCATTTTTTTTCAATACAAACCTAATTATAATTAAAATATAACATTAAAAAACAATTTTTCTTTCCAAATAATTCATCTTTTCTTGCAAAAACAATCTAAAATTAACTTTTTACACATGTGTAAATGAAACAGTTTACACATGTATAAAGAGTAAATTTACACATGTGTAAAAGCAATTTACTTTCGTATACATTTAAATTTTTAAGCGTAAATTGTGTTTTTGAGACTGTATTTTAATAATAAAGACAATTGTAAAAAGAAATTTTGAATTTGAATGGTTTTAGATGGCGTTCTCGCGGTTCGCACGAAATATATGTGTTCTCAAATTAGCCTTTCCCTTGTTACATATACGATATACGACAACAAATATAAAAGGAGAAAAGATGCTTACAAAGGCGGTTATGTTGTAACACTGGCCACGAAACGAGTGACAGAGCCAGATATCATTCTCAAAGTCATACATATCCAACATCAATCCTCTAACTCCATTCTACCACAAATCAAACAAAAATTATTAAAACATAAACGAAAAAATAAAAAAGGAGAGTATACAAAAATACAAAAACAAACATACTCTCAACTGGTTAGTGACAGAGTCTTCCTGATTGTAAAATGTGATCCTTTGAGGACCAGTCAAGAGCGGAGCATCCACAATCGAAAACGCATTATGCGTTACAAGCCACGTGTACTTGTTAAACGGCAAACCATTAACCTAACCTCCATTAGTTACCAAAATGCAAGCAGATTCAAAATTAGAATCCAAAATTTCATCAAACTAAGAAAACTGTAAAAAGTAAAAAGTAAAAAAAATAAAAAGTAATCAAAGCATCATCATTAATCATTAGAGTGTAACTTCTACATCATAATGCAACAAGTAACTAAAAGACAAATCAATATCTCAACCGATTAACCGAAACAGGCAAACCATTGAACTAACCTCCATTAATTACCAAAATGCAATCAAATCAAAAGGCAAGCAATGAACAGAAAGACTTACAATGGCAGTAGGAATAATAGATTGACCTCTAGTACAAAAGGGCTGCGTTTTACCCAGCTCAGGGCAATTACCACAGTAAAGACCAGGAGCACAATCAGTAGCAGCAGAGCATGATTCTAGTATCTGTTTCAAACTTATTGTTATTATTATTAATTAAAAATAACAAATGGTGTGAAATCAAACTGAAATTCAACAGATCTAAATGAGAAAATGTTGTAAACCTGACAATCACCGTTGGAGCAAGCAGAAGTGGTTAGGGAAAAGGTGAAGAGAATAATAATAATAATAATAATATGAAGAAGAAGGAATGAGGATATGTTGTTGTTGTTCTTCTTCATGAGGTATGTAATGTAGACACTTAACTGAGAAGGTAAAGTTAGTTATGATATGATGATGCTTCCAGTTTATTATTATTGAGTCAAGTGAAATAAATAAATATAGGGTAAGGTTAGTATTTTATGTGTTGGGTTCACATGGTGATGGTGGGTTGAAAACATTATTGATTACAGTGAATGTTTGTGTTTAGTTTCTAAAGTCAAAATAGGTAGGAACTAGGAGGCTCGGTAATTAATAATCGGATGAAATGTGTATATATATAACTTAAGAAATACGAAAACATAAAAAAAAGATTATTAAATAAACAAGTTTTAGATTAGTTAAATACTTGAAGTTATATTGTGGTTGTTCAATCGTTTTTGTATATTTATTTATAGTTACTAGCAGGAACCCGCGCGTTGCAGCGGAGCTGCACGTTGTTTAGCTGTTGCATTTGGTTAATCGCCTCGATATTGTTTTCTGTTTGATTTGAAGCGCCGTCAAAATGGTGAGGAAAGTAAAGTGACAATCTATGCCGGTTAGTTTGAGTACCTAATTAATAATATGTTACGCGCGAGCCCCTACGTATGTGTCTGGTAGAAAATTCGTTTATGCGAGCGAGATATTATACTGTGAACCTGTGCATGGCAACAGAATCGACAATTTACAGCGATGGGAATCATTGATGCTCTTTTGGTGAGCGTAATATAACCAGACAAGCCTTAAACACCTAATATATTTGTGTATTACGAAAGTTGTAAGAAAAGAAACATCAACTATGTAGACATAAAGGCATTTCCTACTTGTTAAACAATCAAAATCATTAACTAATTGTCAATGCAGCCGACAAAAGTTAAACAACTAAAATCATTCCAACAAAAGTTAAGCTATGAACGATCTCTACTTGTTTGTTATTAAAGCTTTTTTTTTTTAATCATATCAAGCATCAATTCTCTTACTAGTGGGAAACCCGCGCGTTGCGGCGGGACTGTTAAACCGAACAAGAAATAAGTGGAAAACATTGAATCACACACATGTGTGGCAGCAAGTTAACTCGCCATACTAAAAATAAAGTTAAAAATTATCATAGAAAAACCTAAGTAAGTCAAAACCGTAGCATAACTACATAAAAAGAAATAAAAAAAACTAAAAAAAAAAAAACTTTCATGACTTGTTCGATATGCTTAGATGACTTGTATATTATCAACACACAATTATGTTTTAAACGAAACTTACCATGAAAAGTATATAAAAATGGAACCAATATAGGAACTACTCATTTCTCTTTCTTATAAACACAAGATAATATTATCAAAAACAATAAGTTGTAATTCATATCAAATGATTTAAGGATATGAGATAACTTTTCTTTATAACATAAATTTCCATTTTCGATCCCCTCTCCCTAGAGTATTAGAAATACGTATCTATCAAACTCCAGAGTTATCTTTTTATTAATAATCATTCAACTAAATTTACAACATATTAAAATTATCATACAATTCAATATCAAATTTTCACATATTATGATATGTCAAATACCTTTTGTAAAAGAAAGTTCAATTCCATGTAATTTAATCATGATCAATTGACCACAATTATGGGAATTTGTTTGAAATTTATTATAAATGAAAACTTTCGTCCCCGGTCATAGAATCCGGTGATGTATTGTTTTAGGTAAGATTATGCATGTTTGGGTGCATCAATATAACATAATGATTTCAAAATGCAAATCGTTACCTCATCATTATTGATTTCTTATAGTATTATCAAGTTGATAAAACCTTAACTTTTATAAAGTATATAAAATATTATAACAAAACATGTAGTATTATGAATTATCTTTTATATGTTTTCTATTTAATGTGTTAAAGTAATTGTATAATTAAATGTCATGTGCTCTCATAAACATCACTTAACTCTTGACTTCATTTTAATTAAATATGGTGTTTTCAAGGACAAAATTGCCCCTAAAAGGTAGTTATTATATGCATTGAGTGTTGTAAGGCAAACAATTAAATTTGTACCTCTTAAAATTTAAGAAGTCCTTGTCAAATGCTTTATAATATAGTATAGATATAGATAGATAGATAGATAAGCCTTTGTGCATCATCCTTTAATTTTAAAGCCTTTTTAACAACTCTCATGAATAGCTAAGCTTCATCGTGGAAGTCATTTTCTGCTACACATTTGATATTGTTAATTTGTTGAAACCTCAAGTCACCAATATTAAACATGAAAGATTGGATCTAACACTCGGATTTCTGGAAGATAATCCCTTTCTATTCTAACTTCTTCAGTAGAAACATCATAGTACCAAATTCTAAAAGTTTGCAGGCACAGAGAGGGTTTGTTGGGAATATTAATCCTCCTCACAACTTTTTCTGGTAGTTGTACTATGGGTCGGAACAGAGGTGGTTGTGGTTTTGTTGCTGGACTTAGGTCTGCAAGAACGTGGTCATAAATAGAGAGGGTCGAAGGAAACAAGTCTGGGTCGTGACTTTTTAGGTCTTAAAACAAATGTGTTCCGATAGGTTTCAATTTAATTGCTTTGATGATGATTGAATCACATAGAATGTGTTGAATTAAGTGGTTAGTTACAAGTTAACGATTGGCCGACTACTTCTCTTTTCCACGTCTGTTCCATTTTCTGTGATGATGTTCAAATATATGGGTAGAAGATGAATGTCATGTTTCTTCTCTTATCTTATTCGCATTTTATATTTCTATTATTATTATTATTATTATTAATTTATTATTATGGTCATTATTATTTGTTTATTCATTTGAATGTGTAAAATATCATATAAATTCTCATTTTTTTGTCTTTTTGTGTATTTAATCAATAAAATAGTTATTTAATTATTGCATTAAATTTGTCTTGCCAATTTAATAGAATTACAATTTTATCAATGTAGATAAATATGAATGACTATTTTGCCTATTCAGCACCTATTATATAGTAGTATAGATAATGTTATTATATAGGTTATGATGTATCAAATTGGATTACATTTTTTTTTTAGATTATTGATGTTTGTAAACTATCACTCATAAACCAAGATGTGCCGACATTGTACTTAAATAGTTTATTAACTTAGCTAAAGTATATCATAAAATTGCAATTATAAAACTTTAAATTTGTTTTAAAAGCTTCAACATAATACAATTTGTTTTGAGTTAAATTAAAAGAAGTTACTGTTAATAGCATAACAATAGACTCTGCAATTTGGTTTGATGTAGAACTTTGGTTCCATCATCAACCCCTTTGGTAATTTGGCCTACAAATCGTAGTGATTTTAAATAAAGACATCATGGATGGAAGATGTGGAGCTACAATGGACATAAGACCATACGTAGTGGGGGGCTTTATTTATAAAGCCCCCTTCCTGATTGGTCCACGTGGCTGCTGAGTCAGCGTGGAGAGAGAAACTGAAAAAGGGGTGTAGATTGTGATTGGTTGATTTTTTTATTTTTTTTTAATCTTTTAATTCAAAATAATTAAAATAAAATGCAAATAAATATAAAAAAATTACAAATAATATTAAAATTACAACTAATATTAAAAAAAATTACAGGTAATATTAAAAAAAAAAGTTACAACTAATATTAATTTTCATCTTCGGATTCTTCATATTCGTCTTCTTCTTCTTCTTCTTCGTCACCTTCTTCTTCTTCTTCTTCTTCATCTTCGTTTCCTCCTGGGTTTGGAATATACCGAACCGACCACGCTTGTTGGACCAAATCCGCAGCTAACGCGTCATGTACTTCATGGTCGCGAAGTTCATGTGCGTTGAGCACTCTTTCTTGCATATTAGCTTGCGGTAGATCCTGAACGGCTTCCGGTACATAATTTTGGCATATCGCTTTACCTTCATCTTCTAATATCATATTATGCATGATTATACATGCATACATAACATCTCGCAGCTTGTCTGTGGTCCATGCACGAGCAGGGTTTCTTATGTAATGCCAACGCTGTTGAAGAACCCCAAAACATCTCTCTATGTCCTTTCGCGCCGCCTCTTGGACCTTTTTAAAGTGTGCCCTTTTTTCATCGTACGGGTTACTAAACGTCTTAACGATAATGCTATACCTCGGATATATTCCGTCAGCCAAATAGTATCCGTGTGGGTAGTAGTTTCCATTAGCGTAAAAGCACGCCTTTGCTGCCCTGCCAGAAATGAAATCCTCAATAATAGGCGACTGCTCAAAAACGTTTAAGTCGTTGCATGAACCCGCAACACCAAAATAGGCCGACCAAACCCAAAGATCGACTGAAGCCATCGCTTGAAAAATAATCGATGGTCCTTTTTGGTCACCACGCGTGTGTTGACCTCGCCAAGCAGTTGTGCAATTATACCACCGCCAGTGACGACAATCAACGCTACCCAGCATTCCTGGTAACCCATGTTCATTCGTATGCACCTCGTAAATTTTTTGTAAGTCGTACCAAGTGGGCCTTCTAAGATAACGGGCTCCGTACAACTTTATTATTCCTAAAACAAATAAATACAAACATATATAAAAAATAAATACAAACATATATTAAAAAATTGATCTACCTTGGCAAAAATACTCCAAAGAATCGCGTGTTGTTTTCTCGGCCATTTTTAAATACTCGTCGTTGATATCCGTCGTGTTGCCGTATGCGAGTATACGCAGTGCCGAGGTACACTTTTGAATAGACGTGAATCCCATCATCCCCCTAGCATCCGCTTTTTGTTTAAAGTACGGAAACGCATTTTCAAGATCTCCGGATATACGTAGAAATAAACGTTTGCTCATCCGGAAACGACGCCTAAAGATCTTTGGGTCGGGGTAAGTCGGGTTTTCATCAAAGTAATCCTTCATCAATCGAGCATTTGCCGATACACGATCTCGTTCGTAGTACTGCCTAGTTTGTTTTGGAGGTGTAGGCGTACTAGTTTCTTCAAGATACCGCGCCGAAAGCGCTAGCGCACTCGTAATGGCATCTTGCTTCAACTCTTCGTCTGTGGAATAACCCTCGTCGCCTAGAAACTCTCTATAATATTCTCTCGCAATAGATGATGACGCGGGGGAACCCATTTACTTCAAATATTGGTAAATATGTGTTTTGTATATATATGTGTGTGGAATTCAAATATATGTGTTTTGTATAATATACTAGTTTAAGTACCCGTGTATCACACGGGTTACACAATGTCAAATGCTTAAGATCTATATTTTTTATTTCAGTTAATGAGATCATCCAATGAACCTCAAAAAACTTTGCTAGAGAAGCAAGTGGCTTTGCACCCAAAGTCAATCCCAACCAAGCAACCCTAAGCATATTTTAAATGACCAAAAAAAAAAATAAACAAACAAATACAAGGTTTGAATCATTACCGAGCATACCAGGAATCAAAATAAAGTTTATCATAAAAATGCGCCATTCTAGAGAAATGGAGTAGAGATCTTTGAAAAGACATAAAGATTATGCAAAAAAATATAAAAAAGAACATATGTGCTAGTTCTACATCGAATGAAGGGGAATTTAACACTGCTGCAAAAAAAAGGTGAAAACTTTACTAATAGAAATAAGCCTGCCCTCCTGTTCTTGGTACATGAAGGAAAAACAACAAATCCTTCGGAGTGTGCCCATCCTTGCTATCAAAGTGATGTGAAGAAGATGCCCATTGCTTGACAGTAGTGGCGCAACACTCTAAATGATACTCATTCAAAGCTGGATAAACTAAAACCCAATGAAATAATAAGGGCTACCAGGACATTTACATGTATACCAACCCATATTTAACCAAATTAAATTGTTCAGATTGTATCCATACATTTGTTTTTAGTAAGCCATCTAGCCAAAAGGGCATTTAACAGATTGTTTTATGCCAATGGTAAAAACAAACACTGCATAATTTGTATTTAATTAATTACTTCAGCTCATACTTAGAAACCATTGGCGTAACATCAATACATCATAACAATAAAAAAAAAAGTTACTCTTTTGAGATGAAAAAGTTTCTTTACATATATGCAGTGTGTAGAAAAGCTGAGTAGTCACTCTTGGTGTCTCATAGTTAGCAAAAGAACACTCAACATACATGTTTTTAATAACTAATTAATATAATTACATACCTTTGGAAAGAAGCACCAGCAGCATTACTAATCTCAAAACATGATCCATTCACTAATCCTAAACAGTCAACTTCAATCCAACAAAATACTGCAAGTCAAGAAACAAATGTAAATAAAACAACATATATTTTCATCATAGAGAGCAAACAAAAGAACAATCAATCTAAAACTGGGGTTGCTGGGAGTTCGTGCGCAAAGAGATTAGTTAGAGGCTGTTAATTTGGTTGGATTGAAGTAAGGTTAAAAATATGGTGAAGTGGCCGACTACAATTTTGACTACCAATGGCCCAATGCGATTTATTTCATTTGATTAAATCAGTAATAATAGTTTTTTTCTAATTAAAGGGGGTTTTAATAGATGATAAACTGATTACAATTTGATTAAACTTTATGATTTACTCGAAGGGGTTGGCCATACCCACAATGACTTTTAAATCAGTAACATACTACAATTTCTCCCTTAGTAAGTCATCCGGACAAAATATCTACATGTAAAACCATAGTTAGATTAGGGGAAGTGGAACAACTACATCAAGCATAGGTGAAGTTATATGTATGGGGGGAAACCAAAAGGGTAAGCTGTGTAAATCAATTTCTATCTTGATGTGTAAGGTAATTTCTTCAACTTCTAACTTGTTTCGTTTTGCTTTTTGGTGTCTGTATCTAGCGTCTTGCTAGCCTTTATATATATATATATATATATATATATATATATATAGGGCAATTATAAAATGAAAACCCTCTTGAGTTGAGAAAACCTTGGAAACCCATGTAAAAAATCATTATTTTTTTTTTTAAAAAATAACCAATGTAAAATACATGTTTTTAAGTGTTTTGGGCCAAAAAAATAAAAAAAGCGCCGAAGGAATTTTTTTAAAAAAAAATAAACAAAGCTGCGAAAACACATGTTTACACCTGATAAAAAACAGCAAATAGCTGAAAACATATGTTTTTTTAGCAACTTTGTTTATTTTTTTAAAAAAAATCCCTTCGGCGCTTTTTATATTTTTTTGGCCCAAAATGCTTAAAAACATGTATTTTACATTGGTTATTTTTTTCAAAAAAAAATAATGATTTTTTACATAGGTTTCCAAGGTTTTCTCAACTCAAGAGAGTTTTCATTTTATAATTGCCCTATATAGGGTAGGGTTATGGTACAAAAGGTGTGTTTTGTGAGAAGGGTAAGAAATAAATGTGTCCATTAGATCATATAAATGGATGGATGAGATTAAATGAGTGGCAAACTTGTAAATTGTGTTATGATCTTATTGAATAAATATATGTTGTAGGGGTATATTTGTAAAAAGACTTAGATTTAATTCAAACCTCAACAACCAAAACCTCCTAACTCTTAAGAGTATATGTAGTGGGGCTCGTTGTGCAGCGCTATAACCCCTATAGCGCCGGGGAACACCGCCCCCCCAGGCGCTATAGGGCGTTTTGGGTTTGGTTTGTTCCCCACATAGCGAGCGTTATGCATGCATTGGGAGTATAATGGCAGGTTTGAATGCTTTGACCGGTGGTTGGGGTGCTTTATTCGAAGCATTTATTAAAAAAAAAAAAAAAAAATTTGTATATAAATATACATACAACACAAGACTCACACACATACAACACAAGCTGCACAAACACTACACACACACACTTTGAAATTTTATTGTGAGGGAAGAGATGAATCCTTTCGGTAGAGGTTTCGGGTTTGGTTCCCAAACCAGTGGCGACAACACCCGACCTATAGCTCCGGGTTCGGGTTCAAACCCGCAAAGTTTCACGCACCTCTTAAACCAACCGTATGGTTGGGACCCGAACATGTATAATGTTAACATCGGGGCTCAGCGTATCCAAGAAAACCGAGAGGTCGTTGACATCATGAAGGAACGACAGTTTGAACGCGACTTTGCTTTTTACACGTCAAACTTTGACCACCTAGAGGGGAAAGCGCTGGAAATGGCTATGAGCCGAAAGGCAAAAATCGAAAAAAAATATGGTATCTAGTATTTTTATCTTTTATTTTGTATTTTTTTTTTGTTTTAGTATTTGTATTTTTTTTTTGTTTTAGTATTTGTAATTTTTTTATTTTTAATGAAATATTATTAAGTATTAAATATTCTTATTTAAATAAAAAACAATAATTAACCAATCATTTATAACCCCAACATAACCCTCCTTCCCACTACACCCTCTTTTTCCATAACCCCAACATAACACCTTTTCTATTACTTTTTAATATTTTAATCCTATAACCCCAACATAACTATCCACCACTACACATACCCTAATAATGGAACCGAAATTGAAGGATATTCCTTCCAAATCATGGCCCACAATTGGAAACAACATCTGCAGCTTTTGTTTTGAAAGGACATTTGCATCTAATTTTTTTTAACGGCATCTACGATATGATTCCGATACAAACTCTCACCCTCAAAAATTATATTTTTTCACTCCCATTTCATCAACTCGAAGGGAAAAAAGATGAGATCATCGGCGTAGGGAGAACACTGGTACATCGGTTGAGTGGAAAAGTTGTATTTTTTGTGTTTTTTAACATTAGGTTTACTCTTTGTGGTTGTTGCTTTTGTGTTTTATGTTTATATGATGGTGTTAAAACACTATGTTTATTCGATAGTGTTTAGTGGTTATTACATCAAGTATTGTGTTTTATGTGTTCTGTGTTTTATGTGTATCACATTTGTTTAACATTGGTTTAAAACACAATGGGTTTAGAAGGGTAGTTAACATAACATAATGGGTTCAGATGGGGTAGTATTGTGTTTTATCATGATCTGGTATTTTGTTGTGTTTTATGTTCATATTTAAGGCGCTGTGTTTTATAATGATAGAGTGTGTTATGCAGTTGTTTAATCATGTGTTACTGACATTTTTCATAAAAAACCCAAGGGTTTCTAAAACACATGGATTGCTAGAACACAATAGAATTATCCATCTTAGAAATAAAATAGAAGATAAAAAGGAGATGGATTTATTTTTTTTCGAAAAAAATAGTATATTAACATGAATATATGGACGATCAGTGAGAAGAGAAAATATGTTGATTGCTTAATGATTTGAATAATATTCCTATAATCTCTCACATTGATTAAATCTTTAAATTTCCATAAATCTTGAATAGGTATATAATTACCCTAATGCCCCTAAGACTAAACTAAAACTTTGCCACATGTCACTCTCACAAGCCTTCTTACCCTTCTCACAAAAAGAGGTTTTTGTACCCGAACCTCTATATATATATATATATATATATAAAGGCTAGCAAGACGCTAGATACAGACACCAAAAAGCAAAACGAAACAAGTTAGGAGTTGAAGAAATTACCTTACACATCAAGATAGAAATTGATTTACACAGCTTAAAAACATGTATATATATATATATATAAAGTGTTTTGCCGGAAAAAAAAATCTTCTAATCCTTAAAAATGTTATGGCCCAAACTCCAAAGCAAGCACCCAAGTCCCATCTGATATTTTATTTGCTTCCAAACCAAAATTCTCATTTTATTTTAAAAAAATTTGACTTTCATTCAACTTAGAACCAAATAACATCATTAATTATTAATTATTAATTATCAATATATATCAAAGTTAAAAAAATTAAAAATAATAAAACATAAAGATAATTTAAAGATTCACTTGTCAATCTAAAGTTTAGATTTGCAACATTGTTTTAGCTCATCATTAAAGGCAAACCTAAACCCTAAACATGATGTTTGAATTCAAGCTAATATGAATCGTCACTAAGACAAATATGAAAAGTTCATTGAGAACTATTGGCATATCTATGTAGACAAATATGAACCATTGGTATATTTATATACAGATAAGTACATGTATATACTACAAATCGTCACTGAGAAGATACAAGCAAATGCAGGCATTATACTACAAATCATCATTGAGAAGATACAAACAAATATTGGCATTATACTACAAATCGACAAAGATAATATACAAGCATATCTTTACAATAAAAGTTAGGGATTTCAACATACCTCGTTCTTCGATCGCTTGTTAGGGCTTTTCTCTCAAATCAAAACCCTAAATTAGAAGATAGAAATCGCAAATGAGCAAAACATGGCGACTGATAAAAATCGTTTATTGTCTTAAATAAATATCCTAAAGGAGAGACAATCTGTAGATAGATTATACAAAACACGATGATTGATACAAATCAGCATTGAGCAAAACACGATGCATTAGATGAACATACAGGGTGATATAAGGAAAAAGTAAACGTGATTGAGCATTTGACGAGCGTAAGGGTGAACATACAGGAAAGGCGATAGGAGGTAGGGTTTTTGGAAGGTGAGGAGCCAAAAAAATTAGGGTGGGTGCCGGGTGGAAAGAAAAGAGTAAACGGGGTGAGGAAGGAGGAGAATATCATTGTATGAAGCCACGTGGCAAAATTTTTTGAGCGCAAAATTGCAAAGAAAAAGGCTTTAAAATATGGACATGTGGACAAAATTATTTTGTTTTATTATATTTTATAGATTATAGATGTGTGTAGTATTTATATAAAAAAAAAAATTAGCCGTTTGAAATAATAAAACGGTCACAAGACCGTTGCCACCGCCATGTGCAACGTTTTCATTGGATGGATCAAAGTGTTTCAGGCGTTATAAATATAAAGCCCTTGCCCCTTTTTTGAAAATGGCGCCCCCCTGTTCCGGTGTTGGGGGCGCTATTTTAGTCAAATTTGGAAAAATAAAGCCCCACTACGGGGGTCTAAGAGAGTAAGAGACCCACCCCTACACTATCCAATGTAGGATCTCATATGGGGATAGGATCTGAGGGAAGGTGACTACGGCCACATAAATGTCAATGATCCCGCGCCCAGTTCAAGAGCTCACAAACATGCAGAGCCGGCTATGAGGGTGAGCCGGGTGGTCACCGGCTCCGGGCCCGACCCTTAAATGGTCCCGAACGTTTTTTTAAAATATGCGTATATATATTAAATTCTATATTTAGGATATATATTTGTGTTTTATACATTAAAGTCTTATTAGTGGAGTTGGAAAAACCATGTTAATTTAATGTAGAGGTCTCAAGTTCAATCCTTGGCTCTAGCACTATACTCAATTTTTTTTATAATTCATTCATCTTTACAAAATTTTGGGCCCAAATTCTTTTTTGCCCAAGGCCCAATTTTTTTTTGACATTTTCGGAGACGGCCCTGCAAACATGTCTCATGTGATGCTTAGAATTGATAACTAGAGATGTTTAGAGGAGATCATGGGTGTGTAATCATGGTTGTCACGAATAGCATACTGTGTGTTGATGAACTTGGGTTGTGTGTATAAACAAAATACTAATTGTAATCTAACACATGTTATCTTCCAATAGAATTATAAAAGACAAGAGTATGAGTAGTAGTGTACTCCTCTATGATGAAATTACTTGTATTTTGTTTGTAACTACTAACTTGTATGATTTTTAGGAAAGCAAGGAAACGATAAAGGATAAATATTGAGTCTATGCCAACACGATAAGATAATGTTCGTAAAAACCTTGTGCCACCAAAAGGCCTGTGTCTTGGATTCTAAGTTGTATATTATCTTTCATTCTTTCTAAATGTTGGTCACTCGTATACATAATCTGGACAATAATGTTTTGTGTGGCTACTAGTAAAACGACTAACTTGTAGGTCGAAACTGAAACTTATGAGATTGTGTATGCTAGGGTTTTATTTTATTCTTTTCTTGTCTTCATTTTTTCCATCTCCCTTTTTGTTGTTCATGTTTTGTTTTTCGCCTCTCATATATGCATAGATCTTATGTTCTTCCTCTTACGCAATGTTTCTGGGTTCACTTAACAAGGAAAAAGAAAAGAAAGGATGAGCTCTCCCTCCTTTTCTTTTTCTCTTTTTTCTTTCCCTTTTCTTTCCTTTCATTTCCTTTCAAATTGAAAGGATATAATTTTGTTTTGTTTTCTCTTCTTTTTCTTCCAAAAAAAAAACTTGGAAACACACATTTATCTCATTTTCTTATCCTTTCCTTCATAAAAAAAAACTCAGAAACACCCACATTTTTTTTTCTTTCTCTCCCTTTCCTTTCCTTTCCCCTCTTAAATGAACTCGAGAACATTAGTGAATCTCGTAGCATGATAACAATAACGATCTTTCTACATAGACTTGGGATTACAATTCGAATTAAGGATTTCTTGCATTTTCATTTGCGCGTATATTGTCAAATAACATGATACCAGATAACAAAAATACTTGAATGATTCCCAAACCAAGAATGTTTACAACCCTAGAAATAGAAACAAACTGATACAAACAAATCTCTCAATAAAACCTCACAAATCACTCATCTAGATCAGACAAGAAAGAGAACAATCTATACGAACAATGAATGGATTCAAGATGAATCCAAACTATAGAAACCCTAACTAATATCTAGCCACTCGAGATATTAATCGAAAAGAGGAGAGAGATAAAATCTGGAATAATAATAATAAGAGAAAGCACAACCTTTATATAGATGGCTCTAGAAGTCTTTATACATCAATGATCCAACGGTGTAGAATGATCAGATGAATGGTCAGGATTAGACTTCAGGGGGGCATACGGATTGCCAACTCATCACAGTTAATAACTCGTGTTATACTGGCCCCCAGAGATACTTGAACTTAAACCACGAACATGATCTTAGTGGGCTTATATTTATACTTGGGCTTGGACCACATCAGCAACAGATCTAACAGCAATCTACACGTCCAATCTACAAGCCCACTCTCTATATCTGCACTTCATATCTACAAGCCCATATCTCCAAGCCTTTTACACCTGCAAAATAACTTATGCAAAATATTATAGTTGTGTACATAGAAATTAAATTGAATTGATACATGTTACATTTCAACCCCCCCCCCCCCCACACACACACAATTTAATTTCCAAAAGGATTACACAAACTTAACATTTTGCACATCTCTTCATGATGCCCTACACCCAATCCCTTAGTCATAATATAAGCAATCTGATATTCTGAACTAATCTTGGATGTTTGCACCATTCCCTTAGAGATCAAGTCCCTTAAGAAAAATAAATCCAGTTCGAAGTGTTTGGTCTTGTCAAAGAACATTGGATTTCCAGCAATGGATAAGGCTGCATTATTGTCACAATACAAGACAACATGCAGGTTTATTTTGACCCATAACTCAGACAAAACATTTGTTAACCATAAGACCTCACATGCAGCAGCACACATAGCTCGATACTCGGCTTCAGCCGAAGATCGAGATATAGTTGATTGCTTCTTGCTTTTCCATGAAATTAAACACTTACCAAGAAAAATACAATATCCAGTTACAGACTTTCTAGTATCAACACATTTCGCCCAATATGAGTCTGAATAAGCCTTTAGCTCAAAGACTTCACTTTTCCTAAACCAGAGTCCCAGTCCTGGAGCCTTTTTTAGATACCTTAACAACCTAAAGGCAATTTTTAAATGTCCCTCAACTGGCCTATGCATGTACTGACTCAAGAAGGTACTGCATATGATATATCAGGCCTAGTGTGAGACAAGTAAATTAATTTGCCTACAAGTTGTTGATACCCAGTTATATTATCTATTACTCTAGACTGTTCTGCACATATGTTTATCAGAACATGATTAGGCTCCAGTGGGCTATTAACAGGTTTACAACCAAGCATTCCATATTCATTTAGCAAATCCACACAATATTTTCTTTGACATAAACACGCATCATCATTTTGACTAACCACTTCTAACCCAAGAAAGTATCTCAACTCTCCAAGATCTTTGATTAAAAGCTTGTTTTGTAAACACTTTTTAATGTTAACAATTTCATCAATATTATTTCCAGTAATAACAATATCATCCACATACACCAAGAGAACAACCATAACAGACTCATTGGATTTAACAAATAATGAGTAATCACATTTGCTTTGTTTAAATCCTAAGTCAACTAAAACTCCTACAAGTTTCTCATTCCACATTCTTGGTGCCTCTTTAGACTATAAAGGGACTTGTTCAATTTACACACTCTATTTTCTTTCTTAGAGTAGTTCCCTTCAGGTAAGGACATAAAGACCTCATCATGCAACTCCCCATATAGGAATGCATTATTCATATCTAGCTGAAACATTTTCCAACTGTTTTGGACAGCTAAAGACAAAACACATTTCATAGTTACAAATTTAACTACAGGGGAAAATGTCTCATCAAAGTCTATACCCTCTTTTTGGCTATACCCCTTAGCCACAAGCCTAGCCTTAAACCTCTCTATCTCACCATTTGACCTATATTTGATCTTATAGATCCACTTACACCCAACAAGACTTCTGCCTTTGGGAAGGTCAACTAATGTCCAAGTATTGTTCCTATTTAAAGCTTCTATTTCTTCATTCATTGCATTTACCCAATTTGGGTCAGATGCAACTTCTCTATAATTCCTAGGTTCAACACTTTTGTTTAAGACACTAGCAAAGACTCTACAGTCAACAGATAAATTGGAACGATTCACAACATTTTCTAGGCCATACTTGACTTTCCCTTCTACTACAAAGTCTTCTAACTTCCTAGGAAAGGTAGAACTCCTACTACTCCTTCTCACAGTTTGTATATTTGAGTCATTACCCTCAGAATTTAGTTGATTTTCATTACCAGGTTTCACATCTTCAGCCCTATCTCCTCCTTCATAATCAAAAGATGGTTTTTCTGAACTAGTTAGATCTACACCTGCATGATTTCTAGGAGGAGATTGCTGAAACCCATGTGTCACTGACTCATCCTTACCTAAACCCCTTCCATCATCATCGGGCGTTTCAGATTGGTCAGGTGTTTCATGTTCAAAGTAGTTAAAAAAATTGATTGAGTCTAATTCTGAAGGCTGATTGTTTTTAAAATTCTCAAAAACAGTTTTATCTTTAAAAGGAAATATAGTCTCATAAATTTTTACATCTCTTGAATAAAAAAAAATTTATTTTCTAAACTATAGACTTTATACCCCTTTTTCTCATTTGAATAACCCATAAAAACACACTTTTCAGCCCCCATAAAAACACACTTTTCAGCCCTAGGGTAATAGACTCATCAAGAATAGTAGCAAAACACAAACACCCAAACAACCTTAAATGACTTAGGATGGGTTTAAAACCATGTACGAGATCATAGGGAGTTCTACCATCCAGCACTGACGAAGGGGTCCTATTTATCAAATAACAAGCAGTCAACACACATTCAATCCAAACTCTTACAGGCAAATTACTCTGAAACAACAAGGACCTAGTGACATTTAACAAATGTCTGTGTTTTCTCTCAGCTATGCCATTCTGTTGCGGGGTATAAGCACAAGTTGTTTGATGAATGATTCCTAATGACTTACAATAGTTATCCATTTGATTATTCACAAACTCTGAGCCATTATCACTCCTAAAACACTTAATAGTTTTGTTAAATTGTGTTTTCACTATATTAACAAAATCCTGTATATTTTCAAACACCTCAGTTTTGTGCTTTATAAACTAACCCACACAGATCTGGAATAGTCGTCAACAATAGTAAGGAAATATTTGTATCCTTCTCTACTAGCCACTCTATATGGACCCCAAACATCCAAGTGTACAAGTTCACCAATAACTGTGGACTTGTGATCACTTAAGGGAAAAGGCTCCCTATGTTGTTTGGCTTTGTGACATATCTCATAAGGTCCATCATGACTATTATTGAATTCTATATTTAAAACATGTTCAAGTTTTTTAAGAACAATATCAGAAGGGTGTCCTAACCTAGCATGCTATAGGTCATAGTCTTTATTATTTATACACATCTTATTATTCACAAAAGAACCTCCACAAAAATATAATCCTTCTAACTAACTACCAGTCACCAGGATTTTCTTGCTGGACAAATTCTGAATATAGCAATTATTTTCATCAAAACCAACATACAAGTGATTATCTTTAACCAACTTATGTACAAATATCAAATTAACTCTATACTCAGGAACCACAAACACATCATGTAAGATGTAACACCCCAACCGATGGCGGAAACATCGGGATGTCACGTATTGATGATTGTTCAGTAGCTCATGGTAAATAATAAGTTTCAATAAATGATTTAAATAAATTACATACAATTGTTCTAAGAATTTGTACATCAAAATGAAAAATACAAGCTACGCATCTTCAAGCATTAACTCTAATCTTCGAGCATGTTATAACCTGAAACATGTTAAGTTTGAAAATATTTTGGGTCAACAAAAGTTGGTGAGAATTACATAGGTTTTGATAATTGAATAAAGCTTGTACAATTCAAGTGTCATGGCAAGTCTAGTCCATATGTGAAAACATACTAGCAGGTAAATCGAGTGCATAATCAACCCTTGTGACTAGAATATTGTGGTCCATCCCATACGCTCATGGTTCACTCGATTATGTTATGCGATAACAATCACCCACGCTACCTATGTAGGAGGTACACGTATCCGGGTGGGATTGTCAGTCCAATAGATCTATCATTGTATACCGTCGGCTGATCAATGTTAATGATTATGCTAGAATATTGTGCTTACCCTAGTCATGTTTAAGACATAATGCAACATAGAAAAACACATAGACACTTTATGATTGAATTGTATATAGAATGTTGTAACATGTTTCACCCCAAAAATAGTGAAATAGAAAAGGGGCTATGTAAAACTCACCTGAAATTCACTGTGTAAGTATTAGCAAGTGGCAACAAGTCTGAACTTGGATTAATTGAACTCTTGTATCCTATTACAAATAAACGATGCCTTAAATTCTAATGCAAATAAGCTTGTTTTTGTTATGGTTGTAAAGATAGTTTATCCAACTACCTAGACACGTATTGAAAGAATGCGTGTCTTAATAAGTGTATGACTTAACGAACCGATAGTAACTTGGTTTGGTTTCACAAAATGTATTCGTATGTATAGCTATTTGAATTAAATACATTATTGAAGTTATTGATAAAGACACATTTTGTATAACAAAATAATATTTACGTAGCTTGACTCAAATGTTAATTTGTCTCGTATCTTGGGTAGTATATATATGTACTTGTTAATAAACATAAATATTTCTATTTTTGACGGCGTAAGATTTGAAAGTTAGGATTTATTTGTAAAAACATCATCTTGTCTACACATAGTTATAAACTTGAAAGACCGATTTGGTTCTTAAATTTTATAAAAATTTGGGCAGAGTTTCCTCTGTTTTTATAAGAAACCAGACAACTCAAGTTGTCTATATTATCCCAAAACAACAATTGTCCAAACCCAAACGCAAAACAATTTAACCAAGCCTTTATACGCGACTAAAAGTTCAACCCATTAAAACTATATTTTGATAAGTAGTGCATATATACATATAGCTCGACATTTTGATAATTCTAATAACAATATGAATGGACATAAATTAGTCGTTATATGATTCGTCTAAGCTAAATGAAAAAAAATATCCTTGTTATAATTCGGTTCGGTTCGCTTAAATTTAGAGACATAGATGTATTTATATACAATATATACGAAAAGAATAAACTAGGGTCTTGGCGCGCGTTATACCTTCCTGTTAGTTATGCTTGTGCAACAAAACGACACGTAACCCGCTCGGTTCCCACGTTGACCAGCTTTGACTGATGTTGACCAGGTTTGACCTGGTCAACCGGTGTTGACCGAGATTCAAATCTTGACCGAATGACTTGACCCGAAACGAAGAATGAACAGAAGACGAGGCCCAAATAATCTCCGGCCATCGTGACCATTGCGGCCACAAATCAGAACCGATCTTGGCTCAATGGCCGGATCTCTTGACCTGCAAGCCAGACCATTGATAACTCTCAACCCTAATCGAACTGGAACCCAAAATCTGCCATGACATATGTTAAACCCAACTCAAAAACAACTCCAATGAACTGCCTGTCGCTCCTGTCGGGCCCTTCAACCAGCGCCGCCACCACCAATCATGGAGGTGGCCGGCCGATGACAATAATGGAGGGGGAGGAGGACCGAAGTAGAGAGAGAGAGAGGGAGTGTTATGGCCTTTACTGGGGGGTGTTTGCTGTTCCTTGCTGCCGTCGCAGCTTAAATGGTGAGGGGATGGAAGAAACTTGAATGTTTGGAAGGGGATGATGGTGGTGCGCAGCGGTGGTCTGGAGTGGGGGGTTGTTTTCAGAAACGAGCAGGGATGGGTTGTGGGTGTGGGGCTCCTGTGGTGCCGCTGTTGCTTACCAGAATGGGGGTGAGGTTTGGTGGTTTGGTGATGGTTGCTGGTGGCTGAGGGGGTGGTCGGCGGCGGCGGCCGCTGCTTCATCTAGAGAGAGGGCAGGGAGATTGAGGTGAAGGTTAGAGGTGAGGGAGCTTGAATGTTAAGGTTTTAAGGGATGAAGAAGGAGAGGTGTAGGCTAGGGTTTGTGGTTGAATGAAGAAGAAGAAGAAGATGTAATGATGTTTATATAGTTAAGGTCATGAGAGGTGGGTTAAGTGGATACCGCGTATACTAACTCATCACCGACTCGGGTCCCGTTTATGAGTTAGGCCCGTTTAACCAATAGGATAATTATTTTATGAAATTTTATATAAAAACGATTCAAAACGAGTTTTTGAACTACGTATTTATTATATACTAGTGTGAATGCCCGCGCGTTGCAGCGGGTGTCCCGACCGACATCAAATTTAATTATGATGCCTATTAAAAACCCACAGTGGGTTGTGACAACGACATATAACATGGCACTTATTTTTGTTAGTTTATCAAACATCTGGTCATATACGATGTATAATGGATGCACAACTCGACCATGACATCAACTATGCCTTTTATGTTCTTAGTTGATTTCAACATGCCATACATTAGACTTCTAGATTCAAACTCGAATGTGTATTGACCGTGCTACTTATGTGTCTTTCTTTTTTTTATCTCTCATGGTTGGCTATCCATTCATCCGTGTATAATATTTTCAACCGGATTTGTATGCATTAATTTAGGAGTTCGTTGTCATATCTTAATTTGTCAAAGAATAATATAATTTTTTACAAACCTCTACCTAGTGGATGATATTGAACAAACCAAAATTCATATATCCAATGAGTAATGTTGCAAACAGGAACGTATGGATCTGCATTTCATTTTGTGAGATGCTGGTACTGGGCAATTCGCCTAAGAGATCTTGGAAAGTATAAAAAAATATAAATGATATATTATTTTGAAAATACAGTATTTGAACTTAGTACATCAACTCCATTTTATGATATTCATACTTGGTTTTGTTTGTCCATTAGTTCATTTTTCGTATCTTTCTATAGCTACATCAGCTTTAAGATAAATATTCAAGGCACTCAAGAATGTGCAGTAGTTAGAACTTAGAATACAAAACCCAGTGCACCCTCCTTTAATATAAAAGCCAAGGTTGTTGTCTCCATTGCTGGCCTTACCATTTGGATAGAATTCTTTTGAGATTCATCAAACTAAAGCAAGGGATTTAAGTTAGTTCTGATAATGCATTTATCAAATTTCTAGTTAAAAAGTAGAGCCATTTATTGTAATACGAAAGAATCCAGGAGTGCAATAAAACTCAGATTATAAAATTAAACCATGTTTTGTATCAGAATAATTAGTGCAATTGTAAATAAATACACATAAAACAAACATAACAGCACATCCAAAACTGTATACGACTTAAAAGGTATCGCTAACAACCCAAACCTTCCTCTCTCCGGTTTCAGATTTGTAATACGGAAAATAACATCTAACATTCTAACTACGGTATTTTAAATTTAAACTTACCTTTGTTAAATTGTTAGAGCATATAACATAACAACCAGACTAATTAAAAAAATACCCTGTTCTGCAACCGGCAAATTATGAGACGGGTCAACAAAAGCAACAAGCTGGAAGTTCTTCACAGATTCTACAATCACACACCCTTTAAAATTCAAACACCAGCATTGTGATTGTCTATGCCACCTAGGTGCTTTACTTTTTAACGTCAAAGAATCAAAACAGATGGGGTCCGCTGATAATGATGTGGAAACCGTGGAATGAGTAGCATTCAAATCTTTGCTTCTGAAAGAAGGTGACGAAATGAGTGTTTATCCTCAACTTGGAAAAACAAAATGTTGAACAACAAAATTGTTCATGAGATTGCTCAAGTGAATTCATATTTCATAAGAATAAGAGTTTACATAACACTAAATTACTGATAATATTGCACTAAAAAGAATAAGGTTTGCGATGACTCACATGGGGACAAACTGAAGTACAGTCAGTTATAGAAATTGCTCTATCTCTTTTTATGTAGCACTGAATTGAAGCATCTCAAGGACCAGGCTATTACTATGTGCAAGATTAACAAACAAGTTATGATCCATCAAAATCAATTTAAAAAAGATAGCATTGCACATCAATAATCACCATAACCTAACCTGCTTCAATGAGATGTGGGAAGTCAATCCCTCCACTACTACAAACAGATGCACAATGAATAACAACAGTTCCCGCACGCCAAAACTCGTCAATCCTATGACTTATATCCAAAAACAATTCAGGAGGCAGATCCATTCGTCTCAGTATTCAATTGCACAGTTTCATCCAAAAAGATTTTAAGTTGCATTCTTAATCAATAATTTATAAAAAAATTCAAAGAAAAACAAAAGACATGAAGAGACGGGTAGGTAATAAAGATATACATGTTTTCAAACTTGCAACATTTATACCCTTCTAAGCTCATCATTAATAATTCAATACTATTGTTTAGTTGGTTAAATATGATAATATGTAAGTTTACTATATACATGGTTTAAAAAAACGCTTGAGGCGTGCGCCTCGAGGCGCGCCTCAAGGCGATTCGGTCTGAAAACGCTTCTGAGGCGGCGCCTCAGGTGTTTGAACAGTGGTATGCGCCTCACAGGACTGAGGCGCTATGAAAAGTTGCGCCTCAGGTGCGCCTCAGGGGGTTTTCAGGTATATTTTTGATGTTTTAGACTTTTTGTGACATTTTATGTCATTTTTATGTGTGTTTTTGATGTTTCTGATGAATTTGATGATGAAATTAGTTAGCATTTTATTTTTTGAAAGATATATAATTATTTATTTAATTTTTTAATTCCGCCTCGGGCTTACGCCTCGGTTCGCCTCGAGGCTTACGCCTCGTGAGGCGAAGGGAAAACGCCTCGAGGCTCGTTTCCGTTCTTTTAAACTTTGACTATATATCACTTGAGAAAAAGCATAGAAGTAAAAGCATACAAACATATAGAAAGTGCTGCCGTTTACCATGTTGAATATTATTTGGTTTTGTTTTACCTCAACTGGATGATAATAAGAATTAAAAGGTTCAGAAATGTACTAATAAATATGCCAAAATCTCAACCATAACACCATTATTGTAAGTGTTAACTATAAAGTCAATGGTTGACCAATACCTCTCCAGCTTAAAAGTGTAGACAACCAAAGGGGAAAATAAACCAGGATATAATCTAAACAACTTTGTGATTTGTGAATTTTCCAGGTCACAAGGGCTGTAAGATTTCATCCATTGGATTTGCGTATTGAATCCCATACGGTGCTTTGAGAATACGAGAATCTTGAAATTGAATGCGGGCGTAAACGGACTGCCCGTCAATCTGCTAGCACTAAGGTTGCAAACCATGGTGATGCATTCCCTGTTAATACATGGCGAAAATCAAGTGCTTCTGCAGCGGAACCTATATAAGAAAGAAAGTATACAATAATTAACCTGTCCCATATAGTATTTTAGCCAAACATGATTAAAAGAAACCTTGATGAAAAGCGCCGGCTGTACCATACGCAAAGATGCATACCTACAGACAACAAAAAATTAGATTAATAAGCTAGCGATGTTGATCAGGTTTTACCATCTCTAATATATAATCCATATTTTCATATGAAACGTACCGATCATCATGTTCAGTAAATTGCAATTACCTCAGACTTCACCTCTAACCACATCTTATATATAATTGCCCACAACCGAACCCTAATTACCAAATCTTTTCAATATAGCTCTAAGATTCATACAAATAATGGCTTCAATTGCATAAAACTTAACAATATGTTCATCCGAGTGAACCACAGAATCAATTCATGAGGAAAGTTTCAAAAATCACCTAAAATCGTTAATTAGAATACAGTAGTATGGAAAACATACAAAGATTGCATCAATCAGGAAAAGAAACCTTGATGAAAAGCGTCGGCTGTACCATACGCAATCGTATACAAATGGTTATGGTACTGGAAAGTTGATGTTAATCTTCTGATTTTCTTGACTAAAAGCACTCCTTAGACTCCTATTGCATACATCGACACACACAAAACCATCTGGTACTTTATTTTGTGGCTATTGAAGCTACGCGTATGTGAGAAATGAATCTGACATTGAATTGTGGAATTAAATGGCAGGTAACTGCTTATCAATATGTGACGGTTTCAGGGATGATTGGAATCCCAATTTATTTGTGTAGGCAGGGATGGAAGGGTAACAAGGGATAGGGGAGGGTAAGATTGGAATGGAATTTTAGGTTTTAACTAATATCAAAAGATAAAATTACACTAATAACCTTGCAAGTGTCTTAATGTACCTTTATGTGACTAATTTACCCCTATCAATTAAGCTTTATTAAGTTGTATATGTAGCTACAAAACATGTACCCATAATAAAATTACAATCTTGTACATCACTCCTCCTTTATAATGTATTATAGATATATATATATATATATATTTGTCACTTTTATAAATTTACCAGGATAGGTGTCGGTTTACTGGTATGTTATTACTTACAACACGTTATTTGGCGAATTTAGATTGTTATATTAATAAACGAAATAAGAATGTATTTTTTTTTGTTAATGAGATAATTTTGTTAACGAATTAACGAATCGTTTTATGAATAAAATATTATTATTATATTAGTCGAGAAACGCTGGGCGTTACATAAGACAACCCCATTACCTAAGTTTAAAGTACCAATTTTAGTAACCAAAGCGTTTGTTCCATTAGGGTGTTTAACTTGAATATTTAAATCAGAAACATCAATAAAATCAGTCAACTCATGTTCACTTGTAACCATATGTTGGTTTGCTCCTGAGTCAATTATCCAACCCAGCCTTATCTTATGCCTCCCCACATTTAAACAAAAAATTGGTTTGACATATACATTAGAGCAAAAAGGATTAAACACATTGGATCACATATTACCTGTAACATTATGACTCTGAGGAGGATCAACAGTTTTTTCAGAAAGCAAACTTAACAATTTAGATAGTTGATCACTGGTCAGAGAAGTAACAGGTATATCAGATTTATCAGAACATGAATTATTAACAACTACTTTCCTATTTTGCATCCCTCTTGCCTTGGCCCAAGGAGGATACCCAATCACTTCAAAGCACTTCTCAATAGTATGACCAGTTTTATTACAGTGAGAACATTTTAGATTTTGATTAGAGTTTTTGGAAAATTTCTTATTAAAATCTATACTTTGATTTGCCTGTGACACAAACCCCATTGTTTGTCCTTTCTTAGAAGTGTTACTAGAGTTTCTATGGGATTCCTCCCTGGAAACTATGGAGAATGCTTCCTTTACAGTAGGCATCACTTCTTTAATAAGCAAATTAGTCCTCACATTTTGATATATACTATCTAAACCCATGAGAAATTGCATAAGTTTTATCATGTTACTGAAGTTATTGAATTCCCTAGCAGCATTACAAGTACATGCAGGTAGTTGTAAAATCTGATCAAGTTGTTTCCACATTATGTTTAGTTTATGATAATACTCAGCCACAGACATACCACTTTGAGTGAATGAATTTATTTTCTGATACAAATCAAACACAATAGACCCATCAACCTTGTCATATGTTTCTTTTAATTCATTCCATACATCAGAAGCATATTTAGAAAAAACATGACCCATATATAGTTCTTCACTTATAGAGTTAAGGATCCAAGTTAGAACTATTGAATTGCACCTATCCCATTGTCTAGCAAGGACTGCATCTGTTTCAGACCTTATACATGTGTTATCAATAAAACCCCATTTGTTTTTTACTTGTAAAGCTAATGTTAAAGCATTTTCCCAAACATTATAATTTTCTGATCCTTTAAGTTTTATAGAAATTATTGTAAGATTACTTGAATCAGATGCATGTAGATACAAGGGATCACTTGCATCTAACTTACTAACCAATGTTTCTTGAACAGCTAAATTATTATTCACCCCTTCTCCATTGTTCCCACCATTGGGACCAATAGGAAGAGGATTCTCATCATCAGCCATAGAAACTAATTAATCAAGTTCACAGAAGCAAGCAGTAATCACAACAAGATCAGAACACAGCAAGTAAACACAACAAGAACAAACCACAGCAGACAAACACAATAAGATCAATACAAGAACAGACAGACTGGCGAAACCAAGCCAGGGACCCGATCAGTGGTTCATCACTCAAGGATGCCACCGCAGGCCTTAACTTGGGAGCCCCTAGACCTAGACAAACAACAATACACACAATAGTCTCACACCGGTCCCCTAACCCGGCCAATGACTTCTAGACACACAAATCAAAAAATAACAAGAGACAAGGGTAATGGAACAATCTCACCGAGGGGTTTGCCCAAGTTAGGGTTCTCCAACTCACAGCCTTGTAACCTTCACTTAGGGTTACAGAGACTGTGAGGCAATTGAAGCTAAAGAAGAAAAAGCTCCAATCCAAATCTCCTCAAGAACCTTCACAATAATCAGATCTATGCAGATCTGATACAATCTAGTAGATTCAAAGACCTTTAACCACAGCTGATGATAATCAACTGACGAACCACAACCAGTTCCTTAACCAGCGGAAGACACAATAGTAGATCCCAACACCAGGAACAAGATCGAAGAATACCTTCGACAAAAAACCAGATCGGATCAAGATCCTAACCTAGAGCTCTGATACCATGTCAAATAACATGATACCAGATAACAAAAATACTTGAATGATTCCCAAACCAAGAATGTTTACAACCCTAGAAATAGAAACAAACTGATACAAACAAATCTCTCAATAAAACCTCACAAACCACTCATCTAGATCAGACAAGAAAGAGAACAATCTATACGAACAATGAATGGATTCAAGATGAAACCAAACTATAGAAACCCTAACTAATATCTAGCCACTCGAGAGATTAATCGAAAAGAGGAGAGAGATAAAATCTGGAATAATAATAATAAGAGAAAGCACAGCCTTTATATAGCTGGCTCTAGAAGTCTTTATACATCAATGATCCAACGGTGTAGAATGATCAGATGAATGGTCAGGATTAGACTTCAGGGGGCATACGGATTGCCAACTCATCACAGTTAATAACTCGTGTTATACTGGCCCCCAGAGATACTTGAACTTAAACCACGAACATGATCTTAGTGGGCTTATATTTATACTTAGGCTTGGACCACATCAGCAACAAATCTAACAGCAATCTACACGTCCAATCTACAAGCCCACTCTCTATATCTGCACTTCATATCTACAAGCCCATATCTCCAAGCCTTTTACACCTGCAAAATAACTTATGCAAAATATTATAGTTGTGTACATAGAAATTAAATTGAATTGATACATGTTACATTTCAACATATATATCTCACATGTTGTCAAATGCTATGAACATGCACGTCTTAATTAGATTCAATATCCTGAATCGATATGGCTAAAAATAGGGCTTTGTTTGGGGGTTTTCATAACATTCTTCGTATCTTATCTCGTCGTTGACATAATTGTGTAGTTTTAACGTTTATTCACCTTATATCTACATAAGACTATCCGTTGTGGCTAGAGGTGAGCAATGGCTCTATCCTCTCATATTTAGCCACGTAAGCGCCCAGTTGGCAGGGTGATAAAGCTCTGGTTCACTAGCCTAATGGTGTTGTGGCTAGAGGTGAGCAACAGCTTTATCCAGTTTTTATTTATTTGTTTAAACTTTGTTATTTTAAATTTATAATAATTAAATTTGTAACACAAATTAAATAAAAAACGTAAATTTTTCATTAATAAAAAAATTAAAAACACATACAATAATAAAAAAAATAAACTACTTAAAAGAAATAAACTACTCTTCCTCGTCGATTGGGTGTTCTTGTTCCATCTCGTATTCCTTCACGAGACGCGCTTGTTCTAGTTCAAGTATCTTTCGACGAGGCATTGGTATGTTGCTAAAGTCTCTCGCTAAAAGTCCATGTCCCTCATTCGAACTTTAGCTTTGGCCGTCATCTCCATTGTCGTCCTTATTTTGGTTATTTCCCCCGAGAACTCTGCATCGGCTTCGTCAACAGGTTGTTTAGCCTTTGTTTTGTCCCTTCCAACGGGTCGACTAAGGGGAGACGGGGGAAGACCCTCATCATTGAGGTCAACCCCCCACGTGAGCATCCGAGCTCGTAGAGGAGATGTACCCACCCGATGAAGACGTCTTGGCTCGCTTTGATGATGAGGCGACGCCGCCTTCGCTCATGTCTTCAACAGAAATTAGCTCCACCCATTTGGAGCAATTACGTAGGATTCTCCACAAATAGTCCTCATCCTACGTCTTGTTGGTCTTGTACTTGCGCAAGACCTCCTCTTTCCATTCGTTACAAGTAAATTGATACACGTCAAGATCACTTGACCCGCTCACTCGCACTCGAGCAGCGTTCCTGTTATGAAGGTTCGTAAACAAACCCACATATTTCCTAATCTCCGCCCACCGGCCGGAAATCATATCGGCCGAACGCATAGTGCTCCCGACTTGCTCATGAAAGAGGTATCGGATTCGTAGCCAGAAAATCTTAGCCTTTTGATAATCGGCTACATAAGGAAATAAATTAATGTTAAAAAATCAAATATGTATATTTAAAAAAATATATATTTAAAAAAAATACATACCCGCTTTTCGGTCCTCCGATACTTCAACCCAAGCCCGACAAAGGGCTATTTTCTAGTCTTTGGTCCAAGGGGTCACTTGGCGCATTGGTCGAATATCTTGGTCGGGCGATTCACCAACCCTATCACCACCCCGTGCACCACTTCGGCCGGCCGTCCGTCCTCTTCCACCACCTCTTCCACCTCGCCTTGACTTGTTGGTGGTTGTGTATCCGGGACTAATTCCGGTGAAAGTGAAAGCGGTGGCATTTGGCTTAGGTTAACTTCGATTTCGTTCGTTGCATTATACTCTTCATCAAAAAAATCCATTTCGGGTTGATAGCAATTTTGTCATTCCGAGTCCATTTTTTGTTTGCGTGATTTTTGAAGTGTAGCTTGATTGAATATTGTATTTGATTTGTTTGGTGAATAAAAATTAGTTTTTTTATTTAAATAGGACAACTAGCCGTTGGCTAACGGCTAGTTGACTGCCAACGGCTAGTTGACCTCGCTAACACACACGGGCCCACTAACGGCTGGTTGACTGCCAACCGCTAGTTGATGTCAGTTGTAATGGTCATGGTTGAAGATCTTATATGTAGTGAGTTGTAATGGTCATAATAGCAGTTTATGATGTCACTTGTAATGGTCCAAGTTATATGTAATGCAAGTTGAAGTTTATGTTAAATTTTTGGTAAAATTATCATTGTGCAGAGTACAACCATTTATCTTTAACAACTTTTCCACCTGGACCCTTCTGTTTATCAACCTTTTCATTGGACCCTTTTGTTTGTCAGCCTTTTCATTTGGACCCTTCGGTTTTCCAACACTGACATCTGTCACCTTTCCTTTGCCTTTAATCACCTTTTTTTGACTATTAACATGGACTCCATTAATATCAATATCAAAATCAGGTAATAGACCTTGACACACTGCCCTTACCCTGGCCTTATCATCCTTTATTATTTTAATCATTCTTCTTGTTTCAACAGACAACTTTTTAATCAGTTTCTTAACTTCATCTTTAGTACCAAAGACCTGCCCTACAAAAAAATTTGCCATACTTTCATTTTCTCTATTTTCCTGTTCCCTTCTTATCTTATTTAAAGTGTGTTTCCTAATGCTTGAATCAATACCATCAGAATCTGAGTCACTAGGAAATGCATCATTGTTTAACATTTCTTCTGCTGTATCTACATGATGATGATGACTAAAGTTATTGTCATCCACTTCTAAGTCAATATTCATCATGTAATCCCTCATATCAACTTCATAATCCACAAAAGCATTCTCTTCATCAACAATGAAATCAGTGTCTTCCTCACTATCACCATTGACATGTTCATTATTATCATCTTCTAACACATCATCTTCTACCACATCATCTTCTAACACATTATCTGTCCTAGTCTGTTGTTCAAACTCAACCTCTGTCCTAGTCTGTTGTTCAAACTCAACCTCTGGCCTAATTTGTTCTTCCACTACATTAGACTGGCCTATACCACTAGATGACCATATCCCACTGGATTGCCCTGCCTCACTATTATGCACACTTTTAAACAAAGTTCTAGCTGGGATAATAGCAAAAGGTCCACTTTCATCAATCTCCTCAATTGTTAATGATCTTTTAGTTGGTGAAGCAAAAAAGGCCTTTATGTTCTTTAACCCATGTATGGTATACACATCAATGATCTTGTGCTCTGCTACATATTGACCTAGTTTTAAAACATCCATGTCACTGCTAAGATCTATAAGCCCATCATCTAAGTTTTTTCTAGGTTCACAGAACTGGTAATATATGTGATCAGTAGCACAGTACCCTAACAAGCTCATCATAAGATCAACCTCATGCACTGAGAACAGGTCCACATCAATGAAGTCTACATAACTTACAATACCTGCTACATAAGTACGACGTGGAGGATTTGTTAATCTGACACCATGATGAAACTTTAAGCTGAAAAGAGTAGTGCTTGCACCTGCAATTTTCAGAAAAGTTTGAAATTAGGCAAGAAACATCATATCTAAAAAAATTGATTTTGTTTGTCACCATTACCGTATAGTTCAATAACATCATCGGTCACTAAGAGTTTCTCGTAAATACCATCCTTCACTTTCGATTTCTCGTTCCACCATTGTTGAACGATCGAACGTTTGTGGTTTTTCAAGAGGAGGGGAAAGGTTAGGGATGATCTGAGCAACAAAGGGGGAAGACTGAGGGTTTTATTGGGGTGGGAGGGTTTTATTAAGGTGAAAGGACAATATTGCCCTCACGTGGGTTGCACGTGTTCAGAGATAACCAAGTTTTTAAACTGGGTTATGCCTAAAGGATATAACGTGTATCATTTCTAAAACATAAAGTACAATTTCTGCAATTTTTTTTATTAAAGGACAGGATTTGTAATTCGATACAAACATAAAGGACGATTTCTGTAATTTACTCTAATAATAATAATAATAATGGTTTAATATCAAATGATTAAGGTCAAATAGCATGAACACAAAAGGTGTTCATCACCCTCACCTTGACTTGAAGATCGCATCAATTTCGGATGGGAATCCTCAACCAGGCTATGACCCATTGCATAGCATGGTAGATACGCTCTCGTTTGCATACACCAAATATCTATCATCTATTTAAGAGCTAAATTAGGTATTGCAATCGAAAAATTGGGTTAAAATCCATCGCCAAGGAATGTGAACATTAGAAGCAGATTTGTAGAGTTTGAGTTAGCCGTTCAAGCTAGGAAGAAATCCGATGGTTGACATGGAAAATGAAAGTTAACAAATTGATTGTTCATTTGTGTGAACTGTGAAGGTTAAACAACATTAAAAGGTGGCAAAATGAGTCATTGACAACAAAATACAACTTACAATTAAATTGTGTTGCTAGAATCTATTCCGCAAAAGCTTTCCCTCTCATCTAATCTAATCTCTCTCTCTCATGGATATGATAATGTACCAATGAAAAGCACAACAAAAGGAATTTTACCTATAAATGGTAATCGCATAACATAAATCAAGGAAATCAATATTCCTTAATTTATTCCAGTACATAAATTGCAGTTATTATGTTTAATGTATTTCCATTCTTAAGTTATATATTTTTGTATAAATTATAATCATCTCTTTCAATGAAAAGCATCTTGGTCAATATTTCCCTTTACATGGTATCAGCCATACCAATCCTCTAAAACTCCACATCTTCCGCCGCCTTATGTCTTCTTCTTCAGCCATGGCCGCCGACAAACCTGCCTACCCTCTTCACTCTCTTCTTCATTTCATCCCTATCAAACTCACTGCCTCCAACTACCTTGCCTGGTCACATCAAATCACCCCGGTTTTGTCTATGCAACACCTCTCCGGTTACATTGATGGCACCACACCTCAACCAACCGAAACCATTCTATCCGAGGGTAAGGCTGTCCCCAATCCGGCTTACTCCACTTGGCTGGAATCTGACCAATCGGTCAGACTTTTGATTCAATCCTCTCTTTCGGAGGAATCCATGTCCGAAATAATCGGTTTAACAACCGCTCGGCAAATCTGGCTTGCTCTAGAAACCGCCTTCAGCAACAATTCTATTGACAGGGTTCATACCCTTCGTGACACACTTCGGCAGTTGCGTAAAGGCTCCTCCACCGTTTCTGAATATGGTCGCCAATTCAAGTCCTTATGCGACCAGTTGGCCGCTATTGGCCACCCG
Organism: Ambrosia x helenae; assembly: GCA_030844895.1. Taxonomy (NCBI): domain Eukaryota; kingdom Viridiplantae; phylum Streptophyta; class Magnoliopsida; order Asterales; family Asteraceae; genus Ambrosia; species Ambrosia x helenae. The sequence goes on from CM061226.1 coordinate 15,239,890, forward strand.
GTGGATGAGCTCGACAAATGCCACTGGTTCTTGTGTGGTCTAGGTACTGCTTACGATAATTTCTCAACAACTCACAGGGCTCTCTCGGCTTCTCTTACTTTCCGTCAACTCCTAGCCAAAACAGAGAACCAAGAAATCTTCTTGCAGTCCCTTCACGGAACCACAACGCCTCAGGTTTCTTTTGTTGCTCAGCAAGGCAAGTCTGGTAATCATGCTAAAATTTCCTCTCAATATTCTAATTCTGGTCGTGGCCATGGCCGTGGCCGGTCTTCTGGTCGTGGATGCGGCCCTCGTAGAACTCCTCACTGTCAATTATGCAGGACCGATGGGCATTATGCCCCTGCTTGCCCAAATCTGTCCTCCTTTGCTCAGCGTGCGCCTGCTATAGATGCAAACCTAGCCCAGGTATTTCATGCCCAGTGTCACGTGACTAATGACTCACCTGACTGGACAGGTGATACAGGTGCGAACACTCACATGACTCCTAATAAAAATGATGTTTCTGCCCCGTATAGTAGCCCGGACAATGCCTTTGTAACTTTTGGTAATGGAAAATCCTTACCGGTAACAAACATAGGCACTGCCACCATTCAAAATAAAATTCCTTTAAAAGACGTTCTTGTTGTCCCTCATCTCACAAAACGTCTTCTTTCCATTAGCAAACTCACTAATGACTCTCCTGTTGATGTGTTATTTTCTAATAATTTTTTCAACATTCAGGACCGCAAAACGAAGCAAATCCTGGCAAAGGGGACTTGTGAAAATGGCCTCTACATTCTCAAGGAAGGACAACATGCTTTTGTGGCTTCCTATTCTTCACATCATCTTAAAGCCTCGTTTGAAAAATGGCATGGCCGTCTTGGTCATGTCTCTTTTGATGTAATTTCTAGATTACATAAGACTGGTTTTTTATTTGTTTCATCTTTGTTACCAAAACCAAAACTCTGCTCTCCTTTTCAATTATGTAAGTCACATCGTTTGCCTTTTGATTTAAATACAAAACGTTCTTTGCATGCTTTAGATTTAATCCATTGTGATCTTTGGGGATCCGCTCCTGTAGTCTCCTCTGATGGATATCGCTTTTATGCAATATTCATTGATGATTACTCGCGCTTTAGTTGGTTTTATCCTCTTAAACATAAGTCTGATTTCTATGATGTATTATTAACATTTACAACTTATGTTCAAAATCAACTCTCATGCAAAATTAAAAATTTTCAAAGTGATGGGGGCACGGAATTCACAAACTTACGTGTTCAAAAATTCTTTCAAGATAACGGCATCCACCATCGCCTCTCGTGTCCACACACACCTCCTCAAAATGGCCGGGCTGAGCGTAAACATCGCCATGTTACTGAAACAGGCCTCGCAATGCTTTTTAATTCTCACTCGCCGGCCTCATTATGGGTAGACGCATTTTCTTCAGCGGTTTTCATTATCAACCGCCTACCCACATCTGTTTTGGATCATAAATCCCCTTACGAGGTTCTATACGGCAATCCGCCCACCTATTCCAATTTTAGGATTTTCGGATGTCGTGTTTTCCCATACTTACGCATCCTATGCAAACCCGTTCCAAAAGTGGGATATTTAAACTAAAACACCATGCCGATTTGTCTTTATTTTCTAACAGGTTACATCATGCTTTATTGGCCACCGTGGATCCTCGAGGTTATAAGTCCGCTACAAAACATCATAAATGGGTTAAGGCTATGGAAGAGGAAATTGAAGCCTTACAGAAAAACCGCACTTGGGTATTAGTACCTCGTCCATCTAATACAAATATAGTTGGCTCAAAGTGGATTTTCCGGACCAAATACAAATCAGATGGCAGCATTGATCGTCACAAGGCCCGCTTGGTGGCCCAAGGATTTACTCAAATCCCTGGACTCGATTTTTCTCACACCTTTAGTCTCGTTGTCAAGGCCTCCACTGTTCGTGTGGTTCTTGCTCTTGCTACTATTTATGATTGGCCATTACGTCAACTTGATGTCCGAAATGCCTTTCTAAATGGCAACCTCACCGAAACAGTTTACATGGAACAACCTCAAGGCTTTATTGATGCTTGTTTTCCGAATCATGTTTGCCGCTTGAAGAAAGCTCTTTATGGTCTTAAACAGGCCCCTCGGGCGTGGTTTCAACGCCTTAGTACTTTTCTTACTAACCATGGTTTTCTTTGCAGCAAAGCGGACACATCTTTGTTTGTCTTTAAAAAGGATCAAGTATTCGTCTATCTCCTTGTGTATGTTGATGATGATATCATCATTACGGGTAACGACACTACCTTCATTCAATCCTTTGTCAAGCAACTTCACAACGAGTTCTCCATCAAAGATTTGGGAGCCTTGGGCTATTTTTTGGGACTTGAGGTCACTCACAACAATAATGGCATTTTTTTAAGTCAAGCCAAGTATGCTTATGATATTTTAGCTCGAGCAGGTCTTTTGGATGCTAAATCGGTTGCTACTCCCTTGTCCACCACTGACACGTTTCACTCCCAAGGTGAACCGTTTCATGATTCCACACTTTATCGATCATTGGTTGGTGCACTTCAGTATTTGACTATCACTAGACCAGATCTTTCCTATGCGGTTAATCAAGCTAGTCAACATCTTCAATCTCCAACCACATCTCATTTTCAATCGGTAAAACGGATTCTTCGGTATATCAAAGGCACTCTTGCATTTGGTTTGAGTTTTTCGAAACCCACTACCACCACCCTTATAGGTTATTCAGACGCAGATTGGGCTCGTTACATTGAAACGCGCTGCTCTACATATGGCTACTCTATTTATCTTGGTGGTAATCTGGTTTCCTGGAGTGCTAAGAAACAACCCACAGTATCACGATCTAGTTGTGAATCTGAATACCGGGCAATGGCGAACACCGCTGCAGAGATTATTTGGCTTACTCACCTACTTCGCGAGCTACATGCCTTGCCCATGGATTGCCCTACGCTACTATGTGACAATAAAAGCGCCATTTTTCTCAGTCAGAATCCGGTGTCACACAAAAGGGCGAAGCACATTGATATCGATTATCACTTTGTTCGTGAATTGGTCTCCTCTGGACATCTCTACACTAAGTTTGTTCCATCTGTAACATCGCAAAATTTTTCCCAAATTCTTATACGTAAAAGCCCCTACCTTATCATTAAATTTATATATGCCTAAGTTTTTATTTTTCTACCACCCAACTTATATATATATATATATATATATATATATATATAATGGTATATAATAATAATAATAATAATACCCACATTTTAAACTAAACCTTTAAAACAACCCAAACCCAACCATACATAACTCAAAGCCCAACTCCCTTTCTTTTGAACCTGAAGCCCAAGAATCTGAGCCCAAGTAACCGGCCCACATCCCTTCCCCTCATCTCTGTTTTAAAAAAAAATAAAACTTTGTTGGAGCCGGGACTCGAACCCGAGTCCAGCCGGCCCAACCCTCTTAACACAACGCCAACACCAACTGAGCCACAGCTCATACTTGGTTTAATCTGTAACACCCCAACCGATGGCGGAAACATCGAGGTGTCACGTAGTGACGATTGTTCAATAGCTCATGGACTAAAGTGCAATTTGAATACATTGATTAAATAATTTATTACATTGAAATGAAATTACAGGATACAATAATTCTAAAGCGACAAGTCTAGCTAAGATACAATGTAGACAAGACTGAAATATAAAATCCAAAAGCCTAAAAGAAGCGTCTCAAAACAACCTGAAACATGTACAAAATATTCTAGTCAATACAAAAATTGTATTGGTGAGCATACCCTGTTTAAATAAGTATAGTAGAAAAGTGTTTAGCAATTCATGTGTCGTATACTGTTTGCAATTATGTAATAAGTGGTATCCGGGTCAAATCAACCCTAAGAGAAGAAAGCAGATATATATAGTATGCGCTAGTAGTAATGTAATACATAGCAATGACGAGGACTCTCAACAGAGTCACAAGGGTATAAACCATAGTACTATTCATTGAAATGCCAGGCCGCCCAGCGGTTAATGATTTGACAAGTCATAGATACACAAAATGACACAAGCAAACACACATAAGAATTGCATTTAGTAAAAGAAATATAAACTTGATTGTAAGTACATGAGTCACCCCAAAATAGTAAAACGGTAAAAAGGGGAAAAGATATACTCACCGTTTGCGAAAGCGAGCAAAATCCAACTTAAGCGGTCGTGAGCTAAGTAATGGGAATTCCGAGGAATTCAACCTATAATGTGTAGGAATACTAATAAGGAAGTGTCTAAAAAGTCTAAGGTATCTAGGGTCTAAGGCATTAGGGTTTGCTAAGTCGATTTGGGGAATTAGAGTTTTATGATAAGTCGCGTTAATGTAAAAGTTGTATCTCACAAATAATATATGAAAGGTTGTAAATGTGGTTTGAATAATATAATTATTACCTATTGAATATTTAGATAAAAATATGTTTGAATAATTAAGACAAAATAATTTAGTTAGTTACTTTAACTAAATTAAAATACAATAATCATAAATATTTATTAAATAAATAATTTTGAATTACATAATGATTCAACAAAAGATAATAAAGACATTAAACCATATGAGTATTTCTATTTTATAAGAAAAATATTTATAAAATGGATGTTTAAATTGTATAAATAAATAAATGTTTTATTATGTCTAATTAAACGTAAATAAGACTAATAATACCATACATGATTCAAAAATACTAGTTTCATAGAAAATGGATGATTTCTGATGTACACAAATTAGAATAATTTTCCCATAATTTATATAAACTTATTTATATTTAAAACTGATTTAACGAGATTTAATTATGTTTTAATGATTAAAATTAGGAAAATCAATAAAAATAATTGTTTTCTGAACCAAATATTTTCATTTCAGTTCATAATGATTAGGAATAGTTTCACAAAAAATTTGAGATTAAAATCATTAAAAATGAATTTTTAATCAATTAAATATGATTAAAACAAGTTAATTCAATAAAAATATAAAATTAAACATTTTCCAGAAAATAAAAATGTGGTAATTTTCTTTATGGTGTCAAGATACTACTCCTAAATTTTCATAATTTTTGGATTAAAAATGAATTTATTATGATTATTTTAAGATTTAATCATATATTATATAATTTCTGAAATAATAAAAAGGAACTAAAATAAAATCAGAAAAAAATGATGTTTGTTGGGGGATTCGAACCCAGGTCGCTTCACACACAAAGAAACATACTACCCACTACTCCACTAGCTTCCCATGTTGAAAAGATTGATATAGAATTATATTTATGTTATAATAAAACATCATCTTCTTCCCCAAATGTAACCTAAGAACCCTAACCCTATACCCAATTTCAATAATCACCATAAGGTACGATTAGTGGTCTGTAATAAGGGGGTTTTGATTGGTGATACCCGAAAAACAAAATGGCAACAAAAAAAACACTTACACGAAACTGATTGAAGCGTTAATAAGAAGATTAAGAAGTCGCTACACATGGTCCTATTCCAATGCCTTCTGGACATGAATTCTTATGATTATTAGTGGGTTTTGATTGTGTTCCAGTGCAGAAAACGATTAGGGACCTTGATTTATATGTGGTCGAGTAAAACGAGCGTTATGGAACTTCTTTAAAAACCCGGTCGGTTACAACCTTAAGTTTCCGATTAATCTCGTTTTAAGCTGATTATTATGACTTTAAAGACCCTACAACGGTTAGAAACGAATGGAGAAACGTTTTGGGACATTAAAAACGAGTTTAAAAGCTTGGTATCCGGATTTTTAATGCTCGCCGGAGCAAATTCCGGCGGCCGGAACACTTGGCCGGAAAACCAAGTTAGGGGAGAGAGAGAGGGAAGTTTATTTAAACTTTTGGACTTTGGCAGAAACAGCCCCTCAACCTTAACTTTGTTATATAGATTATGATTTGGTTAAGTTTTCCTTATAACAACTTAACTAAATTAACAAAAACTTAACTTAAATACTTTTAAACTTCATAAAACTTAAAAGAAATCCGTTCCGAATAATGTTTCAGGATACGCATTTGATTAAAAACATAGACACGGTTCATAACAAGTGTAAGTGAAAACATTGAGTTTGATTTATTTTTATATTTAAAAACGATGAAACTTTCAGAGATTAAAATATAAATGTTTGAATACGCGAGGGACTAAAATAGAAATATTCGAAGGACTATTATTGTCAATTAGATAAAAGACGAGGGTGACGGATGTCACATAATCCCAACCCATAAACTATTTAACACCCTTAAAACCCTTGTCTGTCCCCCTTCTTTCTCGTCCCTGCTACCCGGTCAGCCACCCAAACCCGACCCACGAAGCAGTCAACACCCGGTCCACCTTCTATAAATTTTGACCTCAATTTTTGGTAAACACTTTATCCCTGTTGACCGAGAAACAATTCCCTACTGTCTTGACCCGTGATTTAAGCCTAAATTCACTCTAATTTGTATACATACGCGTATACTTTTGACAAGCATTGAATCCCTCCATTTCAGCCAACACACTATAAATTGAAACCTCCTAGTGAGCCTAAGAACACCGAACAACAAACCCTCATCCTCAATTTATCCAAAAAAAAAAACTCCTTATAATCTGCATCCCCTTCACGTTTGACTTTCTCGGTTGACCGCTCAATAAACACGGTTCAAGCATTGTGAGTTTCAATTCTTTTGTAGGTTGTGTTCATTAGCCATCTACAAACAATAACCCTATGATTAATCGGGTTATTGTTTGCTAGATTTGATTATTGTTATGGCTAGGGTTCGAAATATATATATAATTGGGGAAGAAGATTCAAAACAGTTAGTGTATAAATATTTTTTGTTTCAGTTATAAAACGTTCTCAGGGTGTGGCTCAGTGGTGAGCCACACTTGTGATAAACCATTGAACCGGCCAGGGGCCAGGTTCGAGTCCCAGCAGCAACGAATTTTTTTTTTAATACTTATTACTTTATATCTATTCTAATAAATTTTTATTATACATTTAAAATACCAAAACAACTCTATAAATTCCACAAAACTATTTTATGTTAATCTAGCGAAAAATTTTAACATACAATTTTTAGTTTTCAAAAATTTATTTATTTAATGTATTTAATAAATAATTCAAGTTTATTCCATTTTATTTATAAAATTCTATAAAAATATCAAAACAATTTCATAAATTTCCACAAAAATTATTCTGAGTTTTTATAACATTAAACTTTTCTGAAATGATTTTTATTTCTGAAAAAATCATTTATTTAATATTTTTAATTAATTTTTGTTAGTTTTAATCATAAATAAATCATAATAAATTCATTTTTTAATATTTTTGCACCAAAATTTTATATAAATTATTTCTATTTATTAGGAACAGAAATACAAATTTTTAATTTAATAATTCTTTAATTTTAATATTTTTAAATATTAAAGTTATATTTTGACAATTTGAAATAAATAGATTTAATAATCTATTTTTAAGAAAATAATTTTATAAAAATTATTTTCATGCTTAAAACTTATTATTGAGACCATCTTTAATTTAAAAATTACAAAAAGGCTTTTGTTTATGTATTTGTCAAATTTCTCTTATTTATTAAACATTTTATTTATTAATCAAACGAGCATATATCCCTAATTCGAAACCCTAGAAAGACTTAGACATATTTATTACCTTAATTATAGGGTAATACTTGGCATCGTTGGGCAACACATATTCTATTTTCACGAGACTAACATTTTGCTAAAGTGAGTTTACATAGCCCCTTTACTCTATTTTCACTATTTTTGGGGTGAAACATGTTTAAACATTTTATACTATAATTTACTCATATTTACTTGTGATTCAATTACAACATCATTCTATCATTTGACTGTAACAAAAAGACACAGTACAATCATTAACAATGATCAAGCCGCCTGTTTAGATTATAGCGCTATAGGTCTGACAAACCCATCCCCCCGCATAAATTCAGGGATGATCGATAACAGTAACAACATTTAACTAACTTGCGAGTTAGTCATCAGTCGACACAAGGTTTGGTTGTACAAAGACGCATTGTTACATGTCGGAATCATACTCTATCATCATACAACTGTGAATGTTGTACAAACTATTGTTATCAATTATATTCAAAAACCTATGTATTCTCACCAACTTTTGTTGACCCAAAATATTTTCAAACTTAACATGTTTCAGGTTCTACTTGCTTGAAGATTTGAGATAATTCTTGAAGATGTGTGCATAGTATTATTCATCTTGATGTACAAATTCTTGTAGAACAATTGTATGTAAATTTATTTAAATCATTTAATGAAATTTATTATACACCATGAGCTACTGAACAATCATCAATACGTGACATCCCGATGTTTCCGCCATCGGTTGGGGTGTTACACCATCCAATCTCCAGGTGGCAGATATCTTTACGAAGAGTCTCTCTCGGCCCCTTTTCGAAAAGTTTCGTGACTTACTTTGTGTTGGTCCCCCACCTGTTCGATTGACGGGGGGTAATCGCATAACATAAATCAAGGAAATCAATATTCCTTAATTTATTCCAGTACATAAATTGCAGTTATTATGTTTAATGTATTTCCATTCTTAAGTTATGTATTTTTGTATAAATTGTAATCATCTCTTTCAATGAAAAGCATCTTGGTCAATATTTCCCTTTACAAATGGTAAAGAATGATCCGAAATGTCGGTGAGTTTATATAGAAGAACTCTCCAAGTCAAGCAACCTTCTTTGCATGACCACTAGAAGGAGTCGTGTCGTCTTTCTTTGAACCAGAGGACTCAGGCTTCTTTGCCCATGCAGGTGCCCTATCTGGTTCATAATATTGGAGATTGTGACTTTGACTAGTCAAAGTCTTATAGTAAAAGGCATCCTTATTCTATGCCCCAAAGACTAGCTCCTTATTGTGTGCCCAAAATGTGACACCCGGCAAACTCAGGTTAGTAACGTTGACTAAACTAGCAAGTCTACCTTAGCGAGTCATGCATATTACATTCTTAACGGGGTCAGTCGAGTCGGTATGATGATTCTGGGAATCATCGGGAGTCGTTACGATGATCCGCGGGGTCATCGGGAGTCGGTCCATAACCATGGGTACAAGGATTGGTGATTCGTGGAATCGCCAGGTTTAATGCACACACGAGTCTCGAGTCCCGGGAATTGGTGAACGGATGTAAACGTGTTAGTTATCATGCATTATATGTTTGAAATCATTATGTGACTTATCGGTATGTGAATACGTGTTTATATATGTTAAAATAGTGTTTAACGCGCCAAAAACTCGTTCTAGCATCACAGGGGCGATTAGGAACCCCTAATCGCCTATACATGGGGCGAGTAGGAGATACAACAGGCGATTGGGACCTAATCGCCTGATGTATCATGCGATTAGGCCCCCAATCACGTGATATGAACTGCTAATCGCCTATACAGCAGAGTCCGGGTCAAAACACCTATAAATAGAACCCTTAACTCCCCAAACACCTCTAGAACAACCCTAGCTGATCCCAAGCCACCCACACACCTTGAAACACCTCTGGAACTCTTTTTGCTACAAAAATCACCATCTCCAAGCCTACACACCTTTCTTTAACAAAACCCAAGGTGTGTTCTTCATCCCTAACCTTTGTAAAGTTGTTATTTTGGTTCCCCAAAGGTCCAGACCTTGTTTTACTAAGTTTGTGTCTTTAAAAACCTTTCAAAAGAGTTCTAAACCAAGTCTACACCTTAATGCTTGTTATATGTGAAGTTTACATGCATATGTTGGTCTTCTTGGTGATTATAACATGATTGTTTCCAAGATATGATTGTACTTCTGCTATGTAGAGATTATCAGGAAGGTTATCTTAGAATTTGAGCCATTATTGTTGTGTTTTGATGAAAATGTGTATTTTGACCCATTTGAGTGTTCTTGAAGATTTAGGATGATTATGGTATGATTGTTGATGCAATGTTGTTAGAATTCATACTAGGAAGATGTTAGATCAGAGGTTTGATGATTTACAAGTTTGTAGAGATTGAAATCTGATTGTTTCCATTTAAGGAAAGATAAGGTTGGTTGGTGAAACCTAGTACTTTGCCATTTTAGGAAATAATTGCTTAGAACATGTTAGATCAGTGATATGTTGGGGGTTTTTGCTTGGAATGGGTTGGTAAATGATTTAGGTTTGATATTGGGTGTTGTTGCATGTTTCGGATCTGATTTGGAGGGTTAAACGCGCGAAAATCCGTTACACAGCAGCAGCAGGCGATTAGGAATCCTAATCGCCTGATGCTAATGGCGATTATGCAGCATAGGGGCGATTAGGACCCTAATCGCCTGATACCTCATGCGATTGGGCCCCTAATCGCCTGTAGGCTGAAGCCTACTCGCGTATGACTTTCCTAATCGCATGTACTGCTGTCGTGAACGCGTTTTGACATCCCGGAACACGATTTGACACCTAGGAACATGCTAGGAACCCCGGGATACACCCAATGACTTAGTAAGACGTGTTCGGACCTGATTATGCGTTAATCGAACATTATGCTAGACTAGGTGAGCTATTGCGCGTATTAAGTGTTTAATTGCATATGTTGCATGATGTCTTGTATTTATCTAACACGTGGAATGTCGGGTCACCAATGGGATGTCGGGTCTTGTCTGGCACGGTCGGGTTAACAGTTAATGATGTTTTCAAACGTTTATGGTCACGGTCTGGACATTCGGGGACTAGTTAGCCTGCGGGTTATTAGTCCAATACTTATACACATCTTATGATAGGTCGCCGCTATTTGGGGCTATCATAACATAATTACTTAACTGTTTTCAAGAAACGCAATCCGAGGTGAGTTTCACAGCCCCACTTTTACTGTCTTGCTTTCGGGGGGAGAAACATGCTTTGTACGAACTATTTAAAGGTCATGTTATACTATGGGCACCTTATGATTACTATACGGCTTTTATGGAAAGTCCCAGGGGGAAACCATGAATGTGCTGGAACGCACAACGGGGGAAATGTGGATAGATCTATTGGGCCTCACAAGCCCCACTCGACGGCGGGGCCGGGCGGGTGCATATTGTCTCTACCTATCGGGTTACCGAGGCATCGGTAGCCCAGTCGTCTGGGCTGGTATCATCTTTTGGTTCATGTTTAGTAATGGGTTCCCAACCGTAGTAGTAAAAACACTTAACGTCTAGCTAACGTTCTTATGACATAGTATTAACGGAAATGATCTTTGTGACTTGTGACAACACTTTTATAAAAGAAAACCTGTGAACTCACCAGCATTATATGTTGACATTTTTGGCATGTTTTCTCAGGTCGCTAAGGTAGCAGTCAATGGGCTAGGCGCACGAAGTCATGCACAGCGTCTAATATTTTGAAGCATATTAAACAATGTTTTGTAAACAATGATATGTCTTTTGGTTGTAAACAAGAATGCTTCCGCTGCTGGTTTACAGCTCAAAGCATGATATTTTGGTTTTAAATATAATTATGAATGCATGTTTGTTGTATGTTTATTGTGATCGTTGACTGAGATCCTGGTGTGTCACGCGCCTCGCGGTAAAACCCCGCACGTGGAATTTGAGGGTGTGACAGATTGGTATCAGAGACAACGGTTATAGTGAACTAGGACTGCATGTAGAGTCTAGTCTATAACTGAGTCGCACACACACTAGACGGTCACAATTAGTCGAGTCTTAACAAGTGGGTAACAATATGACTTGTCGGGGGTGTCGGTGTCGTCATCTACTACGCTACATCATCTATTCACTCTTTATCATCCTATATCTTGACTCATCCTTACTATGATTCGATGGCGAGCGATATACTATTGAACTTCCTTGACAGTGATGTACATTGGGGTAGCTTCGGCATACTCTTGAGATCTGTCCAGGGATTTGGACATCTCCCTTCTATGCCCTAATGAACACGCTCGTCCTTATGCATACTATCTTGTAACTATACTTAGGATAATACCATGATTGGGCGCTAGTGTTCGGTGACTTGAACTTCAAACTTAAAGCGCGCCTGGAGGACCATGTGGAACAGTTTATCATGTCGGGTGCACACGAGATCATAAACTGTGATGCATGGGATCCCTGGCGGACTTTGGGCTTGAACGAATGGACCCGAACTGGGCTCGGTCTAGTCTCTTGAAATTCCTAATGGGTTATACCACGGGCAAGCCTAAATCTTTTGTTTTATGTTATGACAGAAGATGTCGGGAGCTCGTGGAGGTCGCAGAGGCGGCCGTGCTGGCGGTCGTGCTGGCGGCCGTGGTGGCGGCGGTGGCCGTGGGAACATTAATATGACCCAAGCTGAGTTGGATAACTTGATGCAGCAGCACGTGAATATTGCTCTGGCTGCATTCCAAGCCGCTCATAATGCTATGGGTGGTACGTCGATTCTCACCTATTCTACCTTGTTCTGGTGTACTTTATCTTTTCTCGATTCTCACCTGCGTGTCTATTCCAGGTGGTGCTGTCAATCCTCCTCCACCCCAGTGTTCCTACAAAAAGTTTATGGATTGCAAGCCCCACAACTTTAGTGGCACTGAAGGGGCAGTGGAACTGCTTCGTTGGTTGGAGAAAATTGAATCTGTTTTCTCGATGTGCAGCTGCCCGGAAGGCGACCGGGTGAAATATGCTTCTGCGACCCTGGAGGGTCAAGCTCTGACTTGGTGGAACTCCACCACCCAAACTATGGGTATTGGGGAAGCCCACGCTATGCCCTGGGCGGAGTTCATTCAGTTGCTGAAAAATGAGTACTGCCCGAGGGATGAAATCCAGAAGCTTGAGCATGAAGTCTGGAATCATAAGATGGTGGGGTCCGAGATTGAAACTTATACTGCTAGGCACAATGAGTTGGCGGTGTTGTGCCCCGATCTGCACGCACCCGAATACCGAAGGATTGAGCATTACGTCGCTGGGTTGGTACCGGAGATTGCAGGGCTAGTTGCTGCGGGTAATCTCACTGTTTATTCTGAGGTAGTTCGGTCGGCTCACAGGCTGACCAACATGAAGGTGGCTGAAGGGGTCTTGCCTCCTCGAGGCGCTGCTGTGAAGGCTTCTGATAGTAACAAGCGGAAGTGGGAAGCTGTGGGGAAAGGCTCGAGCTCGGCTCAGCCTCAACAGGTGAGGAAGTCTGATACTGGGGGATCGTCATCGGAACAAAAACCGGGGGGTTATACTGGGAAACTGCCGAAATGTGACCGGTGTGGATTTCACCACAACGGTCGTTGCGAGGACCGGAACCGTTGCCACAGGTGCCATAAGCTTGGGCACCAGGCAAAGGATTGCAGGGTTAATCTTCAGGGTAACCGGAACCCACCTGCTACACCTACTCCGGCTCCTCCTGTTGCTGCTCCCCAGGGAAATCAGGGCAAACAGGGGTGCTACAATTGTGGTGAACTTGGTCACTACAAGCGGGAATGCCCCAAGTTGAAGCAGGGCGAGGCTGGGAAGAACGGGTCGGGTAATGGAAACAATGGGGGCGGAGGCAGGAATGCTCGCGCCTTCGTGATTGGTTCGAGCGGGGCTCGACAGGATCCTGACACTGTTACTGGTACGTTTCTTCTCGATAATCGCTATGCTACGGTTTTATTCGATTCCGGTGCCGATAAGAGTTTTATATCTCTTGGGTTTAGTCAATTGCTTGATAGGGTACCTACACCTTTAGAGGCTAAGTACTTGATAGAACTGGCTGATGGTAAGAAAGTCGAGGCGACGCACGTCCTTAGGGAGTGTCACCTTGAGTTGTCGGGTTATTCCTTCCCTATTGATCTTATGCCGGTGTCCTTGGGTAGTTTCGACGTTGTCGTGGGTATGGACTGGTTGTCTCTGTATCATGCTGAGATCGTTTGTTTTGATAAAGTCATTCGACTTCCTCTCCCTGATGGAGAAATTCTGCTGGTGCACGGTGAGAAGAGCGGGGTCCCGTTGAGTATCATTTCATGTATGAAAGCCTATAAGTATCTTCGGAAGGGGTATTCTGCCATTCTGGCACTTGTTTCGGTTTCGTCTGAAGAAGAGAAGAAGATTGAAGATATTCCTGTTGTCCGTGACTTTCCCGATGTATTTCCTGAAGACTTACCTGGTCTTCCGCCTTATCGTCAGGTCGAATTTGGTATTGAACTTGCTCCAGGTGCGGCCCCTATTGCCCGTGCCCCTTATCGTCTTGCACCTCCCGAGATGCAGGAGTTATCGAACCAGTTGCAGGAGCTGTTAGAGAAGGGTTTCATTCGACCCAGTTCGTCCCCGTGGGGAGCCCCTATTTTGTTTGTCAAGAAGAAGGACGGAAGCCTACGGATGTGTATCGACTACCGGGAATTGAATAAGGTAACCATCAAGAATCGTTATCCTCTTCCTCGCATCGATGACTTATTTGACCAGCTTCAGGGTTCTAGTTTTTATTCGAAGATTGATTTGAGGTCGGGGTACCATCAGTTGAGGGTTCAAGAAGCTGACATTCCGAAGACCGCCTTTCGAACTCGCTATGGCCATTTTGAATTCCTGGTCATGCCTTTTGGTCTCACCAATGCACCTGCCATCTTTATGGATTTGATGAACCGCGTTTGTAAACCCTATCTTGATAAGTTCGTGATTGTATTCATTGATGATATTCTAGTCTATTCCAAGAACGAGGTGGACCACCAGGAACACTTGCGTCTTGTTTTGGAACTCCTGAGGCGGGAACAGTTGTACGCCAAGTTTTCTAAGTGTAGCTTCTGGTTGCGTGAAGTCCAATTCCTTGGTCATGTTGTTAATGAGAAAGGAATTCACGTTGACCCAGCTAAGATTGAAGCCATTAAAGACTGGGAAGCACCAAAGACGCCATCTGAGGTGCGGCAATTCCTAGGCCTTGCAGGTTATTATCGTCGTTTTATCGAGAGATTTTCTAAGATCGCTCAACCCCTCACCTCGCTTACCCAGAAGGACAGGAAGTTCGACTGGGGTGATTCGCAGGAGTCGGCCTTCCAGATGTTAAAGGCTAAACTCTGTTCTGCTCCTATCTTGTCCTTGCCTGAGGGCACGGACGATTTTGTGGTTTATTGTGACGCTTCTATCCGGGGTCTCGGTTGTGTGCTGATGCAGCGCGAGAAGGTAATCGCCTATGCTTCTCGTCAGCTCAAGGTTCATGAGAAAAACTACCCCACCCATGATCTGGAATTGGGTGCGGTGGTCTTTGCTTTAAAGATTTGGAGGCATTACTTGTACGGTACCAAATGCACTATTTACACCGATCACAAGAGCCTCCAGCATATCTTTGATCAGAAGGTGTTGAATATCAGACAGCGTCGTTGGGTCGAGCTTCTTAATGATTACGAGTGCGCTATTAAATACCATCCTGGCAAGGCGAATGTGGTCGCAGACGCCTTGAGCAGGAAGGAAACGGCTAAACCTCGTCGTGTTCGAGCTCTTCAGCTCACCATCCATTCCGGCTTACCTGATCGAATCCGTTCAGCGCAGCAAGAAGCTTTGAAGGAGGAAAACCTTAAAGCTGAAACCATGCATGGTGCTGATAGCCACCTTGAGCTCAGGTCCGATGGGTTACACTATTTCGCTGAACGTATTTGGGTCCCTTTATTTGGGGGCTTGCGGGAGCTTGTTCTTGATGAAGCTCACAAGTCCCGGTACTCTATTCACCCTGGCTCCGATAAGATGTATCAAGACCTGAAGATACTTTATTGGTGGCCGAACATGAAGGCGGATGTGGCTTCGTACGTGAGCAAGTGCTTGACCTGTGCCAAGGTCAAGGTCGAGTATCAAAAGCCATCCGGCCTTCTGCAACAGCCTAAAATTCCCGAGTGGAAATGGGAGCGGATTACGATGGACTTTGTGACCAAACTCCCGAAATCGCCCAGTGGTTGTAACATGATCTGGGTAATTGTCGATAGGTTGACAAAGTCTGCGCACTTCCTCGCTATCAAAGATACCGATGGCCTCGAGCGTCTGGCACGGTTATATCTCAAGGAAGTGGTCTCTCGGCACGGGGTGCCTGTCTCTATTATTTCTGATCGTGATCCTCGGTTCGCCTCGAACTTCTGGAAATCTTTGCATAAGGCTCTGGGTACTCAGTTAGACATGAGCACAGCGTATCATCCGCAAACTGACGGCCAAAGTGAGCGGACAATCCAAACGCTAGAAGACATGCTTCGGGCATGTGTGATCAATTTTGGCAAGGGGTGGGAGAGTCATCTACCGTTGGTGGAATTCTCCTACAACAACAGTTACCATTCTAGCATCAAGGCAGCTCCGTTCGAGGCTCTTTACGGGCGGAAATGCCGGTCTCCTCTTTGTTGGGCCGAGGTGGGTGAGAGTCAACTCACCGGCCCGGAACTTGTGTACGAGACTTCCGAGAAGATTGTACAAATCCGTAACCGCTTGGCAGCAGCTCGGGATCGTCAAAAGAGCTATGCCGATCGTCGTCGCAAGCCTTTGGAGTTTGAGGTGGGCGACAGGGTTTTGTTGAAGGTATCTCCGTGGAAGGGCGTTATACGTTTTGGGAAGCGGGGAAAATTGAATCCTCGGTATGTAGGACCGTTCGCAATTCTGGAACGGATTGGACCGGTAGCATACAGGCTTGATCTGCCAGCTGAACTCAGTAATGTTCATAATGTCTTCCATGTCTCTAATTTGAAGAAGTGTTTGGCGGATGAATCTTTGGTTGTTCCTCTCGAAGAGATCAAGGTGGATGATCGTCTACGTATCGTGGAGGAACCGGTTGAAATTCTTGACTATAAAATCCGTAGCCTTCGCCGGAGTAAAATCCGCATTGTTAAAGTCTGTTGGAACTCTGATCGTGGACCGGAGTTCACGTGGGAACGGGAAGATCAAATGAAGGCTAAGTATCCCCATTTATTTCCTAAACGCGCGTTCGAATCAAGACATGTCTCTGCTGAAGCTGAATGAATCTCGGGTCGAGATTCCTTTCAACAGGGGGATGATGTGGCAACCGGAAAATTTTTCTTCTCTTTCGTCTCTTCCTTTTTGGCCTTGGGCAATTTTCGGGACGAAAATTCTTTCAACAGGGGGATGATGTGACACCCGGCAAACTCAGGTTAGTAACGTTGACTAAACTAGTAAGTCTACCTTAGCGAGTCATGCATATTACGTTCTTAACGGGGTCAGTCGAGTCGGTATGATGATTCTGGGAATCATCGGGAGTCGTTACGATGATCCGCGGGGTCATCGGGAGTCGGTCCATAACCATGGGTACAAGGATTGGTGATTCGTGGAATCGCCGGGTTTAATGCACACACGAGTCTCGAGTCCCGGGAATTGGTGAACGGATGTAAACGTGTTAGTTATCATGCATTATATGTTTGAAATCATTATGTGACTTATCGGTATGTGAATACGTGTTTATATATGTTAAAATAGTGTTTAACGCGCCAAAAACTCGTTCCAGCATCACAGGGGCGATTAGGAACCCCTAATCGCCTATACATGGGGCGAGTAGGAGATACAACAGGCGATTGGGACCTAATCGCCTGATGTATCATGCGATTAGGCCCCCAATCGCGTGATATGAACTGCTAATCGCCTATACAGCAGAGTCCGGGTCAAAACACCTATAAATAGAACCCTTAACTCCCCAAACACCTCTAGAACAACCCTAGCTGATCCCAAGCCACCCACACACCTTGAAACACCTCTGGAACTCTTTTTGCTACAAAAATCACCATCTCCAAGCCTACACACCTTTCTTTAACAAAACCCAAGGTGTGTTCTTCATCCCTAACCTTTGTAAAGTTGTTATTTTGGTTCCCCAAAGGTCCAGACCTTGTTTTACTAAGTTTGTGTCTTTAAAAACCTTTCAAAAGAGTTCTAAACCAAGTCTACACCTTAATGCTTGTTATATGTGAAGTTTACATGCATATGTTGGTCTTCTTGGTGATTATAACATGATTGTTTCCAAGATATGATTGTACTTCTGCTATGTAGAGATTATTAGGAAGGTTATCTTAGAGTTTGAGCCATTATTGTTGTGTTTTGATGAAAATGTGTATTTTGACCCATTTGAGTGTTCTTGAAGATTTAGGATGATTATGGTATGATTGTTGATGCAATGTTGTTAGAATTCATACTAGGAAGATGTTAGATCAGAGGTTTGATGATTTACAAGTTTGTAGAGATTGAAATCTGATTGTTTCCATTTAAGGAAAGATAAGGTTGGTTGGTGAAACCTAGTACTTTGCCATTTTAGGAAATAATTGCTTAGAACATGTTAGATCAGTGATATGTTGGGGGTTTTTGCTTGGAATGGGTTGGTAAATGATTTAGGTTTGATATTGGGTGTTGTTGCATGTTTCGGATCTGATTTGGAGGGTTAAACGCGCGAAAATCCGTTACACAGCAGCAGCAGGCGATTAGGAATCCTAATCGCCTGATGCTAATGGCGATTATGCAACATAGGGGCGATTAGGACCCTAATCGCCTGATACCTCATGCGATTGGGCCCCTAATCGCCTGTAGGCTGAAGCCTACTCGCGTATGACTTTCCTAATCGCATGTACTGCTGTCGTGAACGCGTTTTGACATCCCGGAACACGATTTGACACCTAGGAACATGCTAGGAACCCCGGGATACACCCAATGACTTAGTAAGACGTGTTCGGACCTGATTATGCGTTAATCGAACATTATGCTAGACTAGGTGAGCTATTGCGCGTATTAAGTGTTTAATTGCATATGTTGCATGATGTCTTGTATTTATCTAACACGTGGAATGTCGGGTCACCAATGGGATGTCGGGTCTTGTCTGGCACGGTCGGTTTAACAGTTAATGATGTTTTCAAACGTTTATGGTCACGGTCTGGACATTCGGGGACTAGTTAGCCTGCGGGTTATTAGTCCAATACTTATACACATCTTATGATAGGTCGCCGCTATTTGGGGCTATCATAACATAATTACTTAACTGTTTTCAAGAAACGCAATCCGAGGTGAGTTTCACAGCCCCACTTTTACTGTCTTGCTTTCGGGGGGAGAAACATGCTTTGTACGAACTATTTAAAGGTCATGTTATACTATGGGCACTTTATGATTACTATACGGCTTTTATGGAAAGTCCCAGGGGGAAACCATGAATGTGCTGGAACGCACAACGGGGGAAATGTGGATAGATCTATTGGGCCTCACAAGCCCCACTCGACGGCGGGGCCGGGCGGGTGCATATTGTCTCTACCTATCGGGTTACCGAGGCATCGGTAGCCCAGTCGTCTGGGCTGGTATCATCTTTTGGTTCATGTTTAGTAATGGGTTCCCAACCGTAGTAGTAAAAACACTTAACGTCTAGCTAACGTTCTTATGACATAGTATTAACGGAAATGATCTTTGTGACTTGTGACAACACTTTTATAAAAGAAAACCTGTGAACTCACCAGCATTATATGTTGACATTTTTGGCATGTTTTCTCAGGTCGCTAAGGTAGCAGTCAATGGGCTAGGCGCACGAAGTCATGCACAGCGTCTAATATTTTGAAGCATATTAAACAATGTTTTGTAAACAATGATATGTCTTTTGGTTGTAAACAAGAATGCTTCCGCTGCTGGTTTACAGCTCAAAGCATGATATTTTGGTTTTAAATATAATTATGAATGCATGTTTGTTGTATGTTTATTGTGATCGTTGACTGAGATCCTGGTGTGTCACGCGCCTCGCGGTAAAACCCCGCACGTGGAATTTGAGGGTGTGACAGATTGGTATCAGAGACAACGGTTATAGTGAACTAGGACTGCATGTAGAGTCTAGTCTATAACTGAGTCGCACACACACTAGACGGTCACAATTAGTCGAGTCTTAACAAGTGGGTAACAATATGACTTGTCGGGGGTGTCGGTGTCGTCATCTACTACGCTACATCATCTATTCACTCTTTATCATCCTATATCTTGACTCATCCTTACTATGATTCGATGGCGAGCGATATACTATTGAACTTCCTTGACGGTGATGTACATTGGGGTAGCTTCGGCATACTCTTGAGATCTGTCCAGGGATTTGGACATCTCCCTTCTATGCCCTAATGAACACGCTCGTCCTTATGCATACTATCTTGTACTTATACTTAGGATAATACCATGATTGGGCGCTAGTGTTCGGTGACTTGAACTTCAAACTTAAAGCGCGCCTGGAGGACCATGTGGAACAGTTTATCATGTCGGGTGCACACGAGATCATAAACTGTGATGCATGGGATCCCTGGCGGACTTTGGGCTTGAACGAATGGACCCGAACTGGGCTCGGTCTAGTCTCTTGAAATTCCTAATGGGTTATACCACGGGCAAGCCTAAATCTTTTGTTTTATGTTATGACAGAAGATGTCGGGAGCTCGTGGAGGTCGCAGAGGCGGCCGTGCTGGCGGTCGTGCTGGCGGCCGTGGTGGCGGCGGTGGCCGTGGGAACATTAATATGACCCAAGCTGAGTTGGATAACTTGATGCAGCAGCACGTGAATATTGCTCTGGCTGCATTCCAAGCCGCTCATAATGCTATGGGTGGTACGTCGATTCTCACCTATTCTACCTTGTTCTGGTGTACTTTACCTTTTCTCGATTCTCACCTGCGTGTCTATTCCAGGTGGTGCTGTCAATCCTCCTCCACCCCAGTGTTCCTACAAAAAGTTTATGGATTGCAAGCCCCACAACTTTAGTGGCACTGAAGGGGCAGTGGAACTGCTCCGTTGGTTGGAGAAAATTGAATCTGTTTTCTCGATGTGCAGCTGCCCGGAAGGCGACCGGGTGAAATATGCTTCTGCGACCCTGGAGGGTCAAGCTCTGACTTGGTGGAACTCCACCACCCAAACTATGGGTATTGGGGAAGCCCACGCTATGCCCTGGGCGGAGTTCATTCAGTTGCTGAAAAATGAGTACTGCCCGAGGGATGAAATCCAGAAGCTTGAGCATGAAGTCTGGAATCATAAGATGGTGGGGTCTGAGATTGAAACTTATACTGCTAGGCACAATGAGTTGGCGGTGTTGTGCCCCGATCTGCACGCACCCGAATACCGAAGGATTGAGCATTACGTCGCTGGGTTGGTACCGGAGATTGCAGGGCTAGTTGCTGCGGGTAATCTCACTGTTTATTCTGAGGTAGTTCGGTCGGCTCACAGGCTGACCAACATGAAGGTGGCTGAAGGGGTCTTGCCTCCTCGAGGCGCTGCTGTGAAGGCTTCTGATAGTAACAAGCGGAAGTGGGAAGCTGTGGGGAAAGGCTCGAGCTCGGCTCAGCCTCAACAGGTGAGGAAGTCTGATACTGGGGGATCGTCATCGAACAAAAACCGGGGGGTTATACTGGGAAACTGCCGAAATGTGACCGGTGTGGATTTCACCACAACGGTCGTTGCGAGGACCGGAACCGTTGCCACAGGTGCCATAAGCTTGGGCACCAGGCAAAGGATTGCAGGGTTAATCTTCAGGGTAACCGGAACCCACCTGCTACACCTACTCCGGCTCCTCCTGTTGCTGCTCCCCAGGGAAATCAGGGCAAACAGGGGTGCTACAATTGTGGTGAACTTGGTCACTACAAGCGGGAATGCCCCAAGTTGAAGCAGGGCGAGGCTGGGAAGAACGGGTCGGGTAATGGAAACAATGGGGGCGGAGGCAGGAATGCTCGCGCCTTCGTGATTGGTTCGAGCGGGGCTCGACAGGATCCTGACACTGTTACTGGTACGTTTCTTCTCGATAATCGCTATGCTACGGTTTTATTCGATTCCGGTGCCGATAAGAGTTTTATATCTCTTGGGTTTAGTCAATTGCTTGATAGGGTACCTACACCTTTAGAGGCTAAGTACTTGATAGAACTGGCTGATGGTAAGAAAGTCGAGGCGACGCACGTCCTTAGGGAGTGTCACCTTGAGTTGTCGGGTTATTCCTTCCCTATTGATCTTATGCCGGTGTCCTTGGGTAGTTTCGACGTTGTCGTGGGTATGGACTGGTTGTCTCTGTATCATGCTGAGATCGTTTGTTTTGATAAAGTCATTCGACTTCCTCTCCCTGATGGAGAAATTCTGCTGGTGCACGGTGAGAAGAGCGGGGTCCCGTTGAGTATCATTTCATGTATGAAAGCCTATAAGTATCTTCGGAAGGGGTATTCTGCCATTCTGGCACTTGTTTCGGTTTCGTCTGAAGAAGAGAAGAAGATTGAAGATATTCCTGTTGTCCGTGACTTTCCCGATGTATTTCCTGAAGACTTACCTGGTCTTCCGCCTTATCGTCAGGTCGAATTTGGTATTGAACTTGCTCCAGGTGCGGCCCCTATTGCCCGTGCCCCTTATCGTCTTGCACCTCCCGAGATGCAGGAGTTATCGAACCAGTTGCAGGAGCTGTTAGAGAAGGGTTTCATTCGACCCAGTTCGTCCCCGTGGGGAGCCCCTATTTTGTTTGTCAAGAAGAAGGACGGAAGCCTACGGATGTGTATCGACTACCGGGAATTGAATAAGGTAACCATCAAGAATCGTTATCCTCTTCCTCGCATCGATGACTTATTTGACCAGCTTCAGGGTTCTAGTTTTTATTCGAAGATTGATTTGAGGTCGGGGTACCATCAGTTGAGGGTTCAAGAAGCTGACATTCCGAAGACCGCCTTTCGAACTCGCTATGGCCATTTTGAATTCCTGGTCATGCCTTTTGGTCTCACCAATGCACCTGCCATCTTTATGGATTTGATGAACCGCGTTTGTAAACCCTATCTTGATAAGTTCGTGATTGTCTTCATTGATGATATTCTAGTCTATTCCAAGAACGAGGTGGACCACCAGGAACACTTGCGTCTTGTTTTGGAACTCCTGAGGCGGGAACAGTTGTACGCCAAGTTTTCTAAGTGTAGCTTCTGGTTGCGTGAAGTCCAATTCCTTGGTCATGTTGTTAATGAGAAAGGAATTCACGTTGACCCAGCTAAGATTGAAGCCATTAAAGACTGGGAAGCACCAAAGACGCCATCTGAGGTGCGGCAATTCCTAGGCCTTGCAGGTTATTATCGTCGTTTTATCGAGGGATTTTCGAAGATCGCTCAACCCCTCACCTCGCTTACCCAGAAGGACAGGAAGTTCGACTGGGGTGATTCGCAGGAGTCGGCCTTCCAGATGTTAAAGGCTAAACTCTGTTCTGCTCCTATCTTGTCCTTGCCTGAGGGCACGGACGATTTTGTGGTTTATTGTGACGCTTCTATTCGGGGTCTCGGTTGTGTGCTGATGCAGCGCGAGAAGGTAATCGCCTATGCTTCTCGTCAGCTCAAGGTTCATGAGAAAAACTACCCCACCCATGATCTGGAATTGGGTGCGGTGGTCTTTGCTTTAAAGATTTGGAGGCATTACTTGTACGGTACCAAATGCACTATTTACACCGATCACAAGAGCCTCCAGCATATCTTTGATCAGAAGGTGTTGAATATCAGACAGCGTCGTTGGGTCGAGCTTCTTAATGATTACGAGTGCGCTATTAAATACCATCCTGGCAAGGCGAATGTGGTCGCAGACGCCTTGAGCAGGAAGGAAACGGCTAAACCTCGTCGTGTTCGAGCTCTTCAGCTCACCATCCATTCCGGCTTACCTGATCGAATCCGTTCAGCGCAGCAAGAAGCTTTGAAGGAGGAAAACCTTAAAGCTGAAACCATGCATGGTGCTGATAGCCACCTTGAGCTCAGGTCCGATGGGTTACACTATTTCGCTGAACGTATTTGGGTCCCTTTATTTGGGGGCTTGCGGGAGCTTGTTCTTGATGAAGCTCACAAGTCCCGGTACTCTATTCACCCTGGCTCCGATAAGATGTATCAAGACCTGAAGATACTTTATTGGTGGCCGAACATGAAGGCGGATGTGGCTTCGTACGTGAGCAAGTGCTTGACCTGTGCCAAGGTCAAGGTCGAGTATCAAAAGCCATCCGGCCTTCTGCAACAGCCTGAAATTCCCGAGTGGAAGTGGGAGCGGATTACGATGGACTTTGTGACCAAACTCCCGAAATCGCCCAGTGGTTGTAACATGATCTGGGTAATTGTCGATAGGTTGACAAAGTCTGCGCACTTCCTCGCTATCAAAGATACCGATGGCCTCGAGCGTCTGGCACGGTTATATCTCAAGGAAGTGGTCTCTCGGCACGGGGTGCCTGTCTCTATTATTTCTGATCGTGATCCTCGGTTCGCCTCGAACTTCTGGAAATCTTTGCATAAGGCTCTGGGTACTCAGTTAGACATGAGCACAGCGTATCATCCGCAAACTGACAGCCAAAGTGAGCGGACAATCCAAACGCTAGAAGACATGCTTCGGGCATGTGTGATCGATTTTGGCAAGGGGTGGGAGAGTCATCTACCGTTGGTGGAATTCTCCTACAACAATAGTTACCATTCTAGCATCAAGGCAGCTCCGTTCGAGGCTCTTTACGGGCGGAAATGCCGGTCTCCTCTTTGTTGGGCCGAGGTGGGTAAGAGTCAACTCACCGGCCCGGAACTTGTGTACGAGACTTCCGAGAAGATTGTACAAATCCGTAACCGCTTGGCAGCAGCTCGGGATCGTCAAAAGAGCTATGCCGATCGTCGTCGCAAGCCTTTGGAGTTTGAGGTGGGCGACAGGGTTTTGTTGAAGGTATCTCCGTGGAAGGGCGTTATACGTTTTGGGAAGTGGGGCAAATTGAATCCTCGGTATGTAGGACCGTTCGCAATTCTGGAACGGATTGGACCGGTAGCATACAGGCTTGATCTGCCAGCTGAACTCAGTAATGTTCATAATGTCTTCCATGTCTCTAATTTGAAGAAGTGTTTGGCGGATGAATCTTTGGTTGTTCCTCTCGAAGAGATCAAGGTGGATGATCGTCTACGTATCATGGAGGAACCGGTTGAAATTCTTGACTATAAAATCCGTAGCCTTCGCCGGAGTAAAATCCGCATTGTTAAAGTCCGTTGGAACTCTGATCGTGGACCGGAGTTCACGTGGGAACGGGAAGATCAAATGAAGGCTAAGTATCCCCATTTATTTCCTAAACGCGCGTTCGAATTAAGACATGTCTCTGCTGAAGCTGAATGAATCTCGGGTCGAGATTCCTTTCAACAGGGGGATGATGTGGCAACCGGAAAATTTTTCTTCTCTTTCGTCTCTTCCTTTTTGGCCTTGGGCAATTTTCGGGACGAAAATTCTTTCAACAGGGGGATGATGTGCACCCGGCAAACTCAGGTTAGTAACGTTGACTAAACTAGCAAGTCTACCTTAGCGAGTCATGCATATTACGTTCTTAACGGGGTCAGTCGAGTCGGTATGATGATTCTGGGAATCATCGGGAGTCGTTACGATGATCCGCGGGGTCATCGGGAGTCGGTCCATAACCATGGGTACAAGGATTGGTGATTCGTGGAATCGCCGGGTTTAATGCACACACGAGTCTCGAGTCCCGGGAATTGGTGAACGGATGTAAACGTGTTAGTTATCATGCATTATATGTTTGAAATCATTATGTGACTTATCGGTATGTGAATACGTGTTTATATATGTTAAAATAGTGTTTAACGCGCCAAAAACTCGTTCCAGCATCACAGGGGCGATTAGGAACCCCTAATCGCCTATACATGGGGCGAGTAGGAGATACAACAGGCGATTGGGACCTAATCGCCTGATGTATCATGCGATTAGGCCCCCAATCGCGTGATATGAACTGCTAATCGCCTATACAGCAGAGTCCGGGTCAAAACACCTATAAATAGAACCCTTAATTCCCCAAACACCTCTAGAACAACCCTAGCTGATCCCAAGCCACCCACACACCTTGAAACACCTCTGGAACTCTTTTTGCTACAAAAATCACCATCTCCAAGCCTACACACCTTTCTTTAACAAAACCCAAGGTGTGTTCTTCATCCCTAACCTTTGTAAAGTTGTTATTTTGGTTCCCCAAAGGTCCAGACCTTGTTTTACTAAGTTTGTGTCTTTAAAAACCTTTCAAAAGAGTTCTAAACCAAGTCTACACCTTAATGCTTGTTATATGTGAAGTTTACATGCATATGTTGGTCTTCTTGGTGATTATAACATGATTGTTTCCAAGATATGATTGTACTTCTGCTATGTAGAGATTATTAGGAAGGTTATCTTAGAGTTTGAGCCATTATTGTTGTGTTTTGATGAAAATGTGTATTTTGACCCATTTGAGTGTTCTTAAAGATTTAGGATGATTATGGTATGATTGTTGATGCAATGTTGTTAGAATTCATACTAGGAAGATGTTAGATCAGAGGTTTGATGATTTACAAGTTTGTAGAGATTGAAATCTGATTGTTTCCATTTAAGGAAAGATAAGGTTGGTTGGTGAAACCTAGTACTTTGCCATTTTAGGAAATAATTGCTTAGAACATGTTAGATCAGTGATATGTTGGGGGTTTTTGCTTGGAATGGGTTGGTAAATGATTTAGGTTTGATATTGGGTGTTGTTGCATGTTTCGGATCTGATTTGGAGGGTTAAACGCGCGAAAATCCGTTACACAGCAACAGCAGGCGATTAGGAATCCTAATCGCCTGATGCTAATGGCGATTATGCAGCATAGGGGCGATTAGGACCCTAATCGCCTGATACCTCATGCGATTGGGCCCCTAATCGCCTGTAGGCTGAAGCCTACTCGCGTATGACTTTCCTAATCGCATGTACTGCTGTCGTGAACGCGTTTTGACATCCCGGAACACGATTTGACACCTAGGAACATGCTAGGAACCCCGGGATACACCCAATGACTTAGTAAGACGTGTTCGGACCTGATTATGCGTTAATCGAACATTATGCTAGACTAGGTGAGCTATTGCGCGTATTAAGTGTTTAATTGCATATGTTGCATGATGTCTTGTATTTATCTAACACGTGGAATGTCGGGTCACCAATGGGATGTCGGGTCTTGTCTGGCACGGTCGGGTTAACAGTTAATGATGTTTTCAAACGTTTATGGTCACGGTCTGGACATTCGGGGACTAGTTAGCCTGCGGGTTATTAGTCCAATACTTATACACATCTTATGATAGGTCGCCGCTATTTGGGGCTATCATAACATAATTACTTAACTGTTTTCAAGAAACGCAATCCGAGGTGAGTTTCACAGCCCCACTTTTACTGTCTTGCTTTCGGGGGGAGAAACATGCTTTGTACGAACTATTTAAAGGTCATGTTATACTATGGGCACCTTATGATTACTATACGGCTTTTATGGAAAGTCCCAGGGGGAAACCATGAATGTGCTGGAACGCACAACGGGGGAAATGTGGATAGATCTATTGGGCCTCACAAGCCCCACTCGACGGCGGGGCCGGGCGGGTGCATATTGTCTCTACCTATCGGGTTACCGAGGCATCGGTAGCCCAGTCGTCTGGGCTGGTATCATCTTTTGGTTCATGTTTAGTAATGGGTTCCCAACCGTAGTAGTAAAAACACTTAACGTCTAGCTAACGTTCTTATGACATAGTATTAACGGAAATGATCTTTGTGACTTGTGACAACACTTTTATAAAAGAAAACCTGTGAACTCACCAGCATTATATGTTGACATTTTTGGCATGTTTTCTCAGGTCGCTAAGGTAGCAGTCAATGGGCTAGGCGCACGAAGTCATGCACAGCGTCTAATATTTTGAAGCATATTAAACAATGTTTTGTAAACAATGATATGTCTTTTGGTTGTAAACAAGAATGCTTCCGCTGCTGGTTTACAGCTCAAAGCATGATATTTTGGTTTTAAATATAATTATGAATGCATGTTTGTTGTATGTTTATTGTGATCGTTGACTGAGATCCTGGTGTGTCACGCGCCTCGCGGTAAAACCCCGCACGTGGAATTTGAGGGTGTGACAGATTGGTATCAGAGACAACGGTTATAGTGAACTAGGACTGCATGTAGAGTCTAGTCTATAACTGAGTCGCACACACACTAGACGGTCACAATTAGTCGAGTCTTAACAAGTGGGTAACAATATGACTTGTCGGGGGTGTCGGTGTCGTCATCTACTACGCTACATCATCTATTCACTCTTTATCATCCTATATCTTGACTCATCCTTACTATGATTCGATGGCGAGCGATATACTATTGAACTTCCTTGACGGTGATGTACATTGGGGTAGCTTCGGCATACTCTTGAGATCTGTCCAGGGATTTGGACATCTCCCTTCTATGCCCTAATGAACACGCTCGTCCTTATGCATACTATCTTGTACTTATACTTAGGATAATACCATGATTGGGCGCTAGTGTTCGGTGACTTGAACTTCAAACTTAAAGCGCGCCTGGAGGACCATGTGGAACAGTTTATCATGTCGGGTGCACACGAGATCATAAACTGTGATGCATGGGATCCCTGGCGGACTTTGGGCTTGAACGAATGGACCCGAACTGGGCTCGGTCTAGTCTCTTGAAATTCCTAATGGGTTATACCACGGGCAAGCCTAAATCTTTTGTTTTATGTTATGACAGAAGATGTCGGGAGCTCGTGGAGGTCGCAGAGGCGGCCGTGCTGGCGGTCGTGCTGGCGGCCGTGGTGGCGGCGGTGGCCGTGGGAACATTAATATGACCCAAGCTGAGTTGGATAACTTGATGCAGCAGCACGTGAATATTGCTCTGGCTGCATTCCAAGCCGCTCATAATGCTATGGGTGGTACGTCGATTCTCACCTATTCTACCTTGTTCTGGTGTACTTTACCTTTTCTCGATTCTCACCTGCGTGTCTATTCCAGGTGGTGCTGTCAATCCTCCTCCACCCCAGTGTTCCTACAAAAAGTTTATGGATTGCAAGCCCCACAACTTTAGTGGCACTGAAGGGGCAGTGGAACTGCTCCGTTGGTTGGAGAAAATTGAATCTGTTTTCTCGATGTGCAGCTGCCCGGAAGGCGACCGGGTGAAATATGCTTCTGCGACCCTGGATGGTCAAGCTCTGACTTGGTGGAACTCCACCACCCAAACTATGGGTATTGGGAAGCCCACGCTATGCCCTGGGCGGAGTTCATTCAGTTGCTGAAAAATGAGTACTGCCCGAGGGATGAAATCCAGAAGCTTGAGCATGAAGTCTGGAATCATAAGATGGTGGGGTCCGAGATTGAAACTTATACTGCTAGGCACAATGAGTTGGCGGTGTTGTGCCCCGATCTGCACGCACCCGAATACCGAAGGATTGAGCATTACGTCGCTGGGTTGGTACCGGAGATTGCAGGGCTAGTTGCTGCGGGTAATCTCACTGTTTATTCTGAGGTAGTTCGGTCGGCTCACAGGCTGACCAACATGAAGGTGGCTGAAGGGGTCTTGCCTCCTCGAGGC
Organism: Ambrosia x helenae; assembly: GCA_030844895.1. Lineage (NCBI taxonomy): Eukaryota > Viridiplantae > Streptophyta > Magnoliopsida > Asterales > Asteraceae > Ambrosia > Ambrosia x helenae. Next base: position 15,269,176 of record CM061226.1, read on the forward strand.
GCTGCTGTGAAGGCTTCTGATAGTAACAAGCGGAAGTGGGAAGCTGTGGGGAAAGGCTCGAGCTCGGCTCAGCCTCAACAGGTGAGGAAGTCTGATACTGGGGGATCGTCATCGGAACAAAAACCGGGGGGTTATACTGGGAAACTGCCGAAATGTGACCGGTGTGGATTTCACCACAACGGTCGTTGCGAGGACCGGAACCGTTGCCACAGGTGCCATAAGCTTGGGCACCAGGCAAAGGATTGCAGGGTTAATCTTCAGGGTAACCGGAACCCACCTGCTACACCTACTCCGGCTCCTCCTGTTGCTGCTCCCCAGGGAAATCAGGGCAAACAGGGGTGCTACAATTGTGGTGAACTTGGTCACTACAAGCGGGAATGCCCCAAGTTGAAGCAGGGCGAGGCTGGGAAGAACGGGTCGGGTAATGGAAACAATGGGGGCGGAGGCAGGAATGCTCGCGCCTTCGTGATTGGTTCGAGCGGGGCTCGACAGGATCCTGACACTGTTACTGGTACGTTTCTTCTCGATAATCGCTATGCTACGGTTTTATTCGATTCCGGTGCCGATAAGAGTTTTATATCTCTTGGGTTTAGTCAATTGCTTGATAGGGTACCTACACCTTTAGAGGCTAAGTACTTGATAGAACTGGCTGATGGTAAGAAAGTCGAGGCGACGCACGTCCTTAGGGAGTGTCACCTTGAGTTGTCGGGTTATTCCTTCCCTATTGATCTTATGCCGGTGTCCTTGGGTAGTTTCGACGTTGTCGTGGGTATGGACTGGTTGTCTCTGTATCATGCTGAGATCGTTTGTTTTGATAAAGTCATTCGACTTCCTCTCCCTGATGGAGAAATTCTGCTGGTGCACGGTGAGAAGAGCGGGGTCCCGTTGAGTATCATTTCATGTATGAAAGCCTATAAGTATCTTCGGAAGGGGTATTCTGCCATTCTGGCACTTGTTTCGGTTTCGTCTGAAGAAGAGAAGAAGATTGAAGATATTCCTGTTGTCCGTGACTTTCCCGATGTATTTCCTGAAGACTTACCTGGTCTTCCGCCTTATCGTCAGGTCGAATTTGGTATTGAACTTGCTCCAGGTGCGGCCCCTATTGCCCGTGCCCCTTATCGTCTTGCACCTCCCGAGATGCAGGAGTTATCGAACCAGTTGCAGGAGCTGTTAGAGAAGGGTTTCATTCGACCCAGTTCGTCCCCGTGGGGAGCCCCTATTTTGTTTGTCAAGAAGAAGGACGGAAGCCTACGGATGTGTATCGACTACCGGGAATTGAATAAGGTAACCATCAAGAATCGTTATCCTCTTCCTCGCATCGATGACTTATTTGACCAGCTTCAGGGTTCTAGTTTTTATTCGAAGATTGATTTGAGGTCGGGGTACCATCAGTTGAGGGTTCAAGAAGCTGACATTCCGAAGACCGCCTTTCGAACTCGCTATGGCCATTTTGAATTCCTGGTCATGCCTTTTGGTCTCACCAATGCACCTGCCATCTTTATGGATTTGATGAACCGCGTTTGTAAACCCTATCTTGATAAGTTCGTGATTGTCTTCATTGATGATATTCTAGTCTATTCCAAGAACGAGGTGGACCACCAGGAACACTTGCGTCTTGTTTTGGAACTCCTGAGGCGGGAACAGTTGTACGCCAAGTTTTCTAAGTGTAGCTTCTGGTTGCGTGAAGTCCAATTCCTTGGTCATGTTGTTAATGAGAAAGGAATTCACGTTGACCCAGCTAAGATTGAAGCCATTAAAGACTGGGAAGCACCAAAGACGCCATCTGAGGTGCGGCAATTCCTAGGCCTTGCAGGTTATTATCGTCGTTTTATCGAGGGATTTTCGAAGATCGCTCAACCCCTCACCTCGCTTACCCAGAAGGACAGGAAGTTCGACTGGGGTGATTCGCAGGAGTCGGCCTTCCAGATGTTAAAGGCTAAACTCTGTTCTGCTCCTATCTTGTCCTTGCCTGAGGGCACGGACGATTTTGTGGTTTATTGTGACGCTTCTATCCGGGGTCTCGGTTGTGTGCTGATGCAGCGCGAGAAGGTAATCGCCTATGCTTCTCGTCAGCTCAAGGTTCATGAGAAAAACTACCCCACCCATGATCTGGAATTGGGTGCGGTGGTCTTTGCTTTAAAGATTTGGAGGCATTACTTGTACGGTACCAAATGCACTATTTACACCGATCACAAGAGCCTCCAGCATATCTTTGATCAGAAGGTGTTGAATATCAGACAGCGTCGTTGGGTCGAGCTTCTTAATGATTACGAGTGCGCTATTAAATACCATCCTGGCAAGGCGAATGTGGTCGCAGACGCCTTGAGCAGGAAGGAAACGGCTAAACCTTGAGCTATTTTGCCATTTTGAGAGTCGATAACTAGAAACCGAGCAGCCCTCGGCTGCTACAGGGCTGAAATAAAACCAAATAGAAAATCGCTTCCGCTGAAATTTCTATATGGTATCAGAGCAGTGTTTTTGATCCTGGAACAATCTGCTAAAAAAAGTTCTATTTTTTGAAAGGAGATGAACTAAAAAAATAATAAAAAAATAAAGGAGGCAATGAGGGGGTGGAAGCAAGATGGAGGAAATCAAAGACCAAGAAAAGAAAAGTCGAGTCATTTGGACTCGCGAGAAAGAAAAGTCGGGTTCTTTTGAACTCGCAAGAAGAAAAGTCGGGTGTTTTGAACCCACAAAAAAAAAAGTCGGGTTTTTTTTTAACCCGCAAGAAGAAAAGTCGAGTTCAAATCTTTGAGCTCGCAAGAAAATTCGAGTTCAAATCTTTGAACTTGCAAGAAGAAAAGTCGGGTTCCTTGAACTCGCGAGAAAAGAAAAGTCGAGTTCCTTGAACTCGCGAGAAAAGAAAAGTCGGGTTCGTCGAACTCGCAAAAGAAAGAAAAGTCGGGTTCAAATCTTGAACCCGCAAGAAGAAGAAAAGTCGGGCTCAAAGCAAGAAGAAAAGTCGAGTTTTTCAAGCTCATAAGAAGAAAAGTCGGGTTCTTTTGAACTCGCGAGAAAAGAAAAGTCGGGTTCTTTTGACCGCAAGAAGAAAAGTCGGGGTTTTATTTTAAACTCGCAAGAAGAAAAGTCGGGTTATTTGAACCCACAAGAAAAAGAAAAGTCGGGTTATTTGAACCCGCAAGAAAAATAGACACTCCAACTTGAGGGGGAGTGTTCGAAAAGGAAGAAATATTAATTGGCAAGTTGGGCGTTCGTAACCTTCACGTTCCAACTTGATGGGAGTATTGGAGATTATGACCACTTGACCAGTCAAAGTATTGTAGTCAAAGTTTTCCTAGCTTTATGCCCCAAGTGATCAATAATGTTGACCTTGACCATTGACCAACATTATTGATCATTGACCAAGACTAGAGATTAGTCTCTTTGGATTATGCCCTAAAGTTTAGTCACTTCCTCATTTTATGTACTTCTTTTATGTATTTATATAGGAGGTTGTTTTCTCCTTGTATTTTACCAAATATTATTATCAATAACAAAACCATTCTTTCTCTACACTTCTTGTACCAAAAACCACTTTACCATTTTGAGAGTCTTTGGTGACTAGAAACCGAGTAGCCCCTCGGCTGCGGGCTCAAACCAATAAACTAAACAAAATAGAAAATCGCTTCCGCTCAGATTTCTATACATAACGGTAGTCATAAAACAGTTCTTCCCCAGCACATATTCTTTATTTAGCAAATATCCCTACCCTGTAATCTCCAGCTACCATAATAACATGACCAAACAATTGTTATATACATAACTACGCTAGTTATACAAATTTTATAGCAAACCAAATGACGCATTCCAATCAGTCCTAGGCCCAAATGAGCCTGTAGGCCGGAGTGTCCAGTCTTGAAGACCCAACAACAATAATCGTACCCAGGAAAATCTCACAAATAGCAACGCTATTAGTAGGGTCTGGGGAGGGTAAGATGTATGCAAGCTTTACCCCTATCTTTAGAGATAGAGAGGCTGCTTCTAGAGAGACCCCCGGCTCGTAAAAACAATCACACACTATATATTTATAAAATAAGTATACAAACACAAAACATTAAAAAAAGTAGTGAATGCATAACATAACATAATATAATATAACATATATATGTAAACATGCATAGAGACCATCCCTAAAAAAAAACGCCGGCACAAAAGAAGTTTGCTCCTAGTTCCTAAAAATCTTTAACTTTTATCATAAGCCTCCACGAATTCCTATCTTGGACCATATTCTCAGAGAGGTGCAATTCCTATCTTGGACCATATCCTGAAGACCCAATACCGAATATTGTGTTTTGACATTTAGTTTTCAAAATATTATGTGCTATTTACCCATTTTTAGTTAAAAAATTTAGAAGCAAAGTATATGCAAATTTCAATATTTTCATTTATGTTATATATCAGATGAACTTTTATTCTGTATGTAGTTGTTATGGTTCTTATTTTATAAAAATCATTCTATAACTACAACTCATATATGTGACTTTAATACGATATCTATACATATAATAAACCAAAGCCATTTTAATGACATGGCACTCAAAGAGGGTATTCTCTTCATTGAGTGTGCCATGTGTCATCTCATGTGGCAAGGGCTTTATTTTAGGAAAATAATAATTTAAAATTTAAAAACAAAATTAGATTTTTATCTCTAATGTTTTTCCCATAACCTTTAAACGTTAATATCTTTTAAATACGAGATTTTTTAAAGAAAAAAATTACACCAAATTAACGAGCGTTTTATTATCTTTCCAACGGGTACCATAGTGCTATATAAAAAACGGAGAAAAAAACGACTATTTTTTTGTGTGGTTTTGTTCATACAGGAAAAAAAACACAAAGTGTTCAGGTTATTCATTAATCATGTATAGCCAAGTCATTAGTTATGTTCAAACCAGTAAATATGATTTTTATTTACAACATATGTTAGCGTTGGAGTTGTACATTGTTTTAGGTTATGTTTTAATATTAGAGTTATACATTGTTTAAAGTTATGCACTAACATTGAAGATACATTGTTAATTGTTTTAGGTTAAGTGCTACCCGAAGCTTTCCTGCATGTAACTATAAAACGCATCAATCTATTTCAGGTGTAAAATTGATATTTCAAATTAGATTTCTCAACCCGGGACGCTCCTGGGATATATTAGTTTAAAAAAAATTGTGGGTTTGGGTCGGGCTTGGGATTAGGTGATACCCGACCCAATTACCCTTTTTTTATATTAGAATATGATAACTTATGGCAGAGATTTGTTTAAAATAATAATAATAGTAATAATAATAATAATCATTAATCATATATTGGCAAGTCATTAATTATGTTGTCATATTAGATATTTTATTATGTCATATTAGATATTTCAATCCGGGACGCTCTCCAACAGGTAATTGCTATGTTTTCTTTTTCTACCATATTCTGAAATAGCTCAAATCTTATTGTATGCAGTTAAAGACCTTTGACTGAATGTATTGGTGCTAAACAATCTTTGTCCCCTTGAAGTGCTTGGGATCTTAATATTCTATTTTAGGTGTTGATGTTGTAATGTGAAATTGATCTTTTGGTATATATTTTTTTTTAAAAGTATCTAATGTAAGTTGATACATAGATGTCATTTTTATAGTTTAGATACTTCTAATTTTATTCACTTTACTTAGATTTTCTCAACCCGCGACGCCTCCGGGGTATAAGCTAGTAATTAAATATTTAAACAAAAAAAAAGTGAAAAATGGAACCGGTTGGCCACCAGACTCTTCTTCAAGTCCAAAGACGAGAGACGTAAACAGAACTAGATCACAGCTAGGGATGGGAGGGTGGGACTTAAACGTTGCCTTCAGAATGGGGCCTTTTAGGGACCAGGTCTATACACCAGGAGGTCTAATTGTCCAACAGGCCCAGATCACATGTAAAAGCTCCATTTGGATGACTGTTGAACGTATTGAAGGTGGGTTATTTCCAACAAATAAGTCCACTCAAAATTTCTAATCTATATCTATATCTATATCTATATCTATACTATCTATATCTATACTATATTATAAAACATTTGACAAGGACTTCTTAAAACTTAAGAGGAATAAGTTTATTTGCTAATGATACAACATACAATGCATATAATAACTATATTTTGGGGGTAGATTTGTCTTTTAGAACAATACATTTAATCAAAAGGAACTAAAGTGTCAAGAGATGTTTATGAGGGGCTATGACATTAATTCTACAATTGCTTTAAACACATTAAATAGAAAACATAAAAAAAATCTATAATGTTATATGTTTTGTTATAATTTTTTTATATAGGTACTTTATAAAACTTAAAGTTCTACAAGAAATCAAAATCGAGGAAACAATAATAAATGATGTGTTTTTAATCATGAAGTAACGGTTTGAATTATGAAACTATTACGTTATATTCATACACGTAAACATGCCTAATATGATCTAACCTATAAGGTCACTGGATTCTTTGACCGGAGAAGAAAGTTTTTGTTTATAATGATTTTAAAGAAATGTATGGTTAGATTCAGAGCTATGTCCACCGTCAAATTTTAAAAATAAAAGAAAAACATATATATTTCACTGATTTGTTAATGATACGTTATAAAGAAAAACAAAATTTTACCACTTATGTAAAAAAAGGATTATTTAAGATACGTTATAAATATAAATTTTATTTTCAAGATGTTATTGACATTTACGCTGACTATTTAAGATATGATATAAATATAAATTTTATCTTCAAGATGTTATTGACATTTATGATATACATTGGGTGATACAAAGAAATAGTGCTTATAAAAGCTGAAAAATAAAGGTGCAAGATCGTTCAATGTCATTCTTATGTGATCCATCGTATCGGTTAAAATAAATATTATTATCATTTCATGGATCATGAAACTTGTTCATATGATTTTTTTTCTTTTGTATGAGTTTTCTTTTAAAATACCGTGTTCTTTCGATTTAATCAAATCAACCTACTAAGAATTTTTATATAAAAGACCGTCTCAGATCAAAATGTTGAGATAATATTGCTCATAGTCTTGCTTATAAAAGACTTATAAAAAGGAGTGGACAATAACAAAATAAATAAATAAATAATGAGTTATTTTTCTTGAGTACTTCAACTCAACTCAAAGCTCAAGTTAAATTTTTGATTATTACTCGAAACCAATCGGATCCAGTGTTCATAACCGATAAACCAAACTAAATATGTGAAACCATTTGGTTTTTGAAATATTTTAATAGAAAATTTTGGTTTTGATTATGGCTCGAAGCCAAACTGAACCGAACAACAATTTCTGCATACCCTTAAAATCACCAATCAAATTGTTGTGGTCCCCGCCGCAACGCGCAGGCAACCAACCTACTATAAAACATTTCCCAAGGACTTCTTAAAAAATAAGAGGTACAAGTATATTTAGAGGTAAAGTTGTCTTTAAAACTTGTCTTTAATTACACCACATTATAGTTAATGAATCATAGTAATATCAAAGACTTTACATTAGGCTTTTATAATTAATCCATTAGTAATATTAAATGTTTGTATATGATAATATTAATATTTTTATAAGTAAATATTATTTAAATTTAATATCATAATCATAATATTTAGATATAGCAGTGGTGGTCGTGGTACCCAAATATAATTAGCGTTTAAGACATATCAAGTTAGAAAACACTTTGGTGACACCCGCCGCATCGCGTGGGCTAACTCACTAGTACATTCACAACACTCTTAGCTATATGTTGAAACTGGGATTCCAGGAATGATTAGCAAACTTCAATTTATCACCCTTACGGTACACATCAAGAACATACTGCATGTTGCAACAAAAACCAATGTCTCTTATGTGTGTTTCAAAGGCAAAAGTAAAAAATTGACTATAAAAAAAGAAGTATGTGCTTTACTTGATCATTTAGGTTGAAGAGGAAAGATGAATTTTCACGATCATAGATCTTCCCACGCTTGTCAGCTTCACGATGTGAGATCAATTCTCCGGTGTACTCACCCAGATATTCATGTTTAGGTACACTATTCTGAAGATCATCAGCTAAATGTGAGTTGCTTAAAATAAACAACACTAATACACCACTCGTCCATCAATCCATAGTGGTGGAGTGGTGGAGAGGCCTTATGTTCACTTAGGTGATCATGGGTTCAATTCCCACTTCCAACATTTATGGTTTGGTATCCGGGTGAAGATCGAATACGGGTGGCGCCGGTTCGAATCTGACGGGCGGCGAGGTTTTACCAAGTTCTATAACACTGTCGTGCCTTCGGGCGGGTGGGGCTCGGGTTTCCGCGCATCGGGAGAAGGCGGGGCTGCTGGAGGTCGAGTAGTCGATTCTTGGGCACGGCGCCCCGCAAGGGTGGTTGCTACACAGTTGTTCGCCGATAAAAAAAAAATACACCACTCGTCCTAATTCTCACCTTTTAGAACTTTTAGCAAAAATTTGACTTTCCTAATGTGTTGGTAAATAAGCCATATATATGCGCTGATACGAATTTAGAAACCATTTGTCTTATTGAGTAGATTAGACATGATGGCCCTCCACCTCAGCTGTAGCGTGGGGTAGAAGCATCCATGAGATGATGGTCCTAGGGGTGTGGAGAGGTCCATCATCATTTAATGTATTTTCTGTTTTTTTTTAATTAAATAATATTAAAACTCTTTGCTCCTCTCAAAATTTGGACCGGCATCAACGGCAAGCAAATGCCTCCTATGCTGCCCCTGACCCTATGCCGCCCCAGGGGGTGGTGTAGCGAGGCCCGGCATTTGGTTGCCTCCCCTATGCCGCCCCCCATACCTAACAGTCTTAATGTAGTATATTTGTATGGTCTAGTAAAGTCAATAAGTCATCAAAAAGCAATGTTTTGTGACTTTTGAAAAATGACTTGTTAACTTTTAAAAAGCTAACAAATCGACAAAGTCATTTGCAATCTCAATCCCAAACACCCTCTACATATAGTCTAGTGCTATAGAATCATGACTCTCATGATTCTCAAATAACATACAAATATAAAATCTTCATTCAAAAAGCAAATCCCATTTCTTTATGTTACAGTTATATATATACACATCACATTAGCACAAAATACCATCTCTCTCTAGACATTTCAGTCAAAACCAAATCACATTATTCCCACACAACTAACTATTACAAGGACCACACTTATTTCACTTGTTACTTTTTTTCTTTCTCCAAAGTAATTTCCTCAGCAATCCACCCTTTTTCTTCTTACTAGGTACAATAGACAGGAAATTTACCAAAGCTTCTTCATCTTCTTGATGTTTAATTCCATTTACACTCAAAAACCTTTGTGGGGATATCACTTTCACATTCTTAGCATTGCCATCCATGACAGCCGGTGATGTTATGGTACGCGTAATCTCTTTGGGTTTTGATGATTGTGCTTCGTCATCCGCCATCATTTTATCCAGTAGAGAGACCCGCTGGTGGTTTGTTTTAGCGGGTACGGGAGGTGGTGTTGACGGTGGGGATTCGTAAGTTGGGTTGGAAATAAGTCTTTCTGGGACGGATGTGTTTTTTGGTGAAGCTAACGCCTTTAACTGTTTACCGAGGTTTAAGATGGTTTCTTGGCACTCGGCTAGCTTTTCTGAAGCGGCTATTATTTCACGATCCTGCATCAGTATTCGAGTACCATAATGCCATTATTGTAAAGAAATGAAAGACGCGTGAGTCATGAAATGAGATAGAACTTACACTTTGAAGCCTCTTTTCATCATTGTCTAACTCGCCGTGTTGTGTATCTTCATCATTGTCTAACTCGCGGTGTTGTATATCTTCTTTTATGGTGCTGAAAGTATAGCAATGCAACTATTCAGATTAAACTAAAATATATGTTTCAAAATATGCGCAGTCTGAAAACAATTTGGGAGAAGTTAACAAGTTTCCTAATGGATAGAACTTAGACGATAAGTTATTACCTTTCTGGCACGATCAGCACGGGTTCATCAAGATATCTGTTCTCCATATCTGCACTAGATTTTAATATATTGCAGGCATCATTGTAATCACCAATGGCCTCAATGAGTTGTTCATCAAGATCTTCTTTAGCCGTCATCTCTACATTCATTTGATCTTCAATTATATCCTTCTGTTGCTTTAGCAATTCAATCTCGGTTTTCAAACCTTCAATCATTTTCTCCGATTCCTCAAGTTCAACAGCCATAGTCTCACTTTTACTAATTTCAGCCTCGAGTTTATGTTCCAAATCCATTTTTGCAAGTTCCATTCTTTCCAGATCGTCTTTCAGATTCTTCGTTTCTTCCTTCAGTTGCAACTTATCTGCTTCATTCTCGTTCTGAGCTTCGTCCCAATCAAAACGCTTCTCCATTTCATTCCTCATACTGGATACATCTTGAAGCGAAAAACAGTGGTTGACTATCCATTCAAGAGTCAAAGTCAACTCTTTGGCAAAACTTTCCAATTCCGCCTTCCCGCTAAGCAAATTAGTACAGCTCTGAAGAAACGTCTCTAACACAGCACCAAGCTCGCTAGTCTTCCACTGCAGAACACGAACCGTGTAGCCTGTTGGCGTTTCTGAGCTATCATCCTTTCCACACAATCTGAGCCCTTCAATTAGCTGAATTAACCTCCCGATCGATCTGTTCATATCAGAACTGAACGCTTCATTGCTCATAGATTCACGGGGATTTTCATCACTTTTTTGTGTGAGAGCAACTGTGATATCTTCCAGCACGTTGTTAGAATGTCGTTGTGTGATTCTAGAATGTTCCGAAATAATTTTTGATATATTTTCAACCCAGTCAGAGTGATTTTCTGTATCGAGATTAGAAGTTGTTAACGGTTTCTCAACAGAAACTATTGCCAACTTCTCCATCTCAACAAAATCATCCATCAGATCAATATCTGAAGCCTCAACCGTCTTGCAAGATGGCGCCCATGAGTCAGCCATACTAGCCTTTTCATCACTACCTATGTCAGAAGATGAAGCAAACATAGGAAAATCATGGCATGTAATGAGATTCCTAGGAGTCTGACTTTTTGACTGATCGTTTGTTTTTCGGTTGAGGAATTCCTTAAGAACTCTGTTCTCGTCTTCTAGTGAACACAACTGTTCAGTTAGAAAGTTAATCTGTTTCTCAGAAGTTTGGTCAAACGAAGAATCCTTTGAAGCAACTGGAAACGGGTTTGACTTTCTTCTAGAAGTTTCCGTTGGACCTCTTCCCAACATTTCAACTTCATTCTTCATTTTTGCCAGTGCAGCAGGGCCAGGCAGCCGTTTTCTTACAAGAATCCGTAGTCGTTGTGCTTCTGTTTCCAACTTCGCAATCCTTCTCACACTCTCAAGGTGTTGTTTGTGCGCCACGTCAGCGGTTCGTCGATTGAAATCTCTCTCTTCATTCCTGATCTCAAGCTCCTTCTCCAGCACTCTAACTTCATAACTTAAAGAAGCGTTATCTCTCTGTGTCGACTCCAATTTACTCATAACAGCACTTAAATCAGAATCCAATTGACACCTGCTTGCATGCAGTTCATCAATTGTTTTTTCTTTTGTTAAAAGTGCGTTGGTTAACTGAGTATTCTCAGAAGTTAATTTGGAAAGCCTTTTATTAGATTCTGATAACTTCTCTTCTAAAGTTTTTCTTGTTTTTTCATATTCTCGTGACGTTTTCATCACGGCATCATGAATCCTTTTTTCCTGTTCTTCACGAACAAAACGAAGCTGCTGCATACACTCCTTCAATGCTGCATCCACACCATGTAATCTCTCCTCACTGGCTATCATCTGCTGTGTCGTCTTCTCTAGTTCTTGTTTTAGTGCTAACACTTCTGCTTCCGCCTTCTCCCATCCTGTGTATTGTTCAGCCGAATTCAAAAGTCACATTATTTGTATAAATTCAGATATTTATATACATGTTAAAAATCCAAATAAACCGTAAATGACCTAGAATGGCTTCTCGTGCAATGTTTGTCTGTTTCTTTGCCATGTCGTCTTTAGCATTTATTTCAGCAAGCGCTTTTGAAAGCTTCTCGTTTGAAATATTCAAGTTTCTCTCCAGTTCAGCTTCATAGGCTAGAATTCCCTGCAACTAAACATGAGACTACCGTTAAAACAAAATACAAAGCCATTCTAAGTGAAACTAACAACAGATGCAAGTACAAAAATAACCAGCATTAAAAGCAAGTATTTCCATTTAAATTCAAAATATACAGTAATAGGTTTGAAGTTAGAAATAGAGTGTATCGTAACTACCTCATCTTCGTTCCCTCTGCCCGCCTTATCGGCTGTAATCATAGTCTTCTCAATTGATTTTTTCTTCCAAAGCCATGACTTATGTTCCATCATTTAAAACAAAAGACTTTGCGCTAAATTACGTATTAGTAAAACTTGAGTCATGTGAGACCTGCAAGAATACAAGGTAAAATAGACAAACTCAGAGTCTATTATTTGCTTTTTTATATGTTCTGCTATAGTTTAAAAAAAAATCATATGTTAATTATAGAATGGTAGTTACATCACATGTTAGGTTAGATGGCTATCTTCTTTATCTGGCAACTCTATGTTAAGTCTCTTTAATGCGTATAGATAAAAAGTTAGTATGTTTGAGCATGTGATGCTCATAATATGCGTTATCCTCGTCTAAATTCCTAAAAGAAATTTAATCCTGATTAATCATTAAAGATTAATGCTAAAAAAAAAAAAAAAAAAAAAGACGATGCCAGATTACCCACGTAAGATCTACCTCATATCACATTCTGAACTTATGATTTATGAAGTGGTAAATACGGACTCAATTCAATCGTAGGCAAGCTTTACCGTTCGCGAATAACCTTCCCTTCAATCTAAATATCCAATATTACTTTTCACATATCACAAACTATAGCTGGTACCTTATTCATTTTCTTTCAATCAAAACAAATATTTATTGTTCTCAAACAATAGTTTCAATTTGTAAACTTAATTGCAGGAGCAAAAGTCAAATAGAGAAGGCTACTTTATAAATGCTTAACTCAATAATGATCAAACAGAAAAGCTTGAAAGAGATGATTTTAAGTTACGAGTTTATAACTACAAAGACCAAGAAAATTGTATAGACTATAGATGCATCTACTCATCATTAATCATTATTGTTATAATTATAAAATCTCACATTGTAATTTATGATACACATTCATGACTTGTTGACTTAAATTCATGTCATGTGTGGACGTCTACAGGTCAATTGCACACAGCAATTACAACTCATATGACCCCCACAAGATCCGTTCACATTAATAATAATAATAATAATAATAATAATAATAATAATAATAATAATAATAATAATAATAATAATAATAATAATAATAATTCAGGCAGAATAGGTGAAATTAGTCCAAATCACAAGTCAAAAAAGTGTTCCTAACATATAAAATTTATGCAAAATCAATAAATAATAATAATAATAATAATAATAATAATAATAATAATAAAAACTACACGAGGTGACACTATTAAAAAATAAAAAGTAGAATATATATGATAAAATTATCTGAAAACTTGAAACTATTAACAAAGTAAAATAATGATAATAAAAGCACAGCAGATCATTAGATCAAAAACCCGAAACGATTAATGATCACAACTACTTTAATAATAACTAAACAGTTTATGGTTTGCTCATTCTATCGATCGTCATTTCCCCTAAAATAAGATTCAAAACAAGGAGCATGCACATTGGAATGATAATAATAATAATAATGAAAAAACATGAACAAAAAATGAAAGGAAAAAATGAGTTTCGATCTTACTTACCGACAGTCAACAGAACATTAAGTGAAGGGAAATAATAAAAGAGTAGAATAATGGAGAAGAAGAAGAAGCCACAAGTGGAGGTAGTAACTAGTTTCTAAAGAGAGAGAGAGAGAGTGTGTAAATGTAGTGTTGCAAGCTGTATATAACAGAGTCACACAGATATGTTTGTGTGTGTGTATATATATAGAGAGAATTATTTATATGTATAGTATATTATATACGTTGTGAGTGGGGGAAGAGAGAGATTTGCGAATCTGTCAGGTACGTGACCAGTCGGGCCGGGTTGATCGGTTCGGGTGAAGATAACTTTTTACGCGTATGTTTCTGTTTGCTTTACGTCATTTTTGTAATAATAATAAATTTACCCACATAGGGACAAATGAAATAAAGCCGATAATATACTATATTTGGGTTAAAAATCAAATGTGTTGAAAATTATTTATTCATACTGTTACGCATTTACTTTTACTGCTTTTTCCTCTTATAATTCAATCAAGTGTATGCCATACGGTGTGTAATAATTTTGTTCAAAAATTATTTAAAGTAGGAAAGTCTAGAAGATTGATGAAATCGGAGCTTAAATCAAGGAACTCGGGCTCAACGGCTAGGCCAAACCGCTTAAATCAAGAAATACGGTGGTTTGCCATGTCATCCGGCTCATCGAGATCTTTTCGTCACCTGTTTGTGGGCCTTGTAACTCCAATCGTGCCTAAGTTATGTTCGTTTAAAGTTTGAGCTATTTATGTTCGTTTTCAGCTGAGCCACCCGCTCCTCATCATTTGTTGAATAAATACTTGGTGAGTTTGACAAATTTGTAAGATCATTATTATAATTTATTTTCAAAGTTAGTTGCGTAACAATAAAATGTTTTTAAAAAGTTATCTTTTGAGGATTATTATTTCAATAAATAAGAATTATGAAGCATGGTGTCATAAATTAAAAAAAAAATAGAAATCAATAGATACGGAGTATTTAATAATTAATATTATAAGGAATAGCAATAAATTCTTTCGAGACGAAGGCCGGCTATAGCTCAACCGGAGGGTTATCGGGGTTTGTGGGTGAGAGCATCAAATGCACGGAGTTGTGTCGGTACAAAAGAAGAGTCGACGACTAAGGTTATGATTCACGTGTCAATGTCCTTACTTTACTAAACTACCTACACTTTGTTACTTCATTAATTACCACCTTCCTACGTTTGGGACTATTCTTTATATTTAATCCAAACTACATAACTTTTATAGTATATATAATTTAGAGAATATGATATGAGTGGATGCGTGTTGGAACATAGTGACGATAAATGGGAATGGAATGATAGTAAAAATGTAGTTTTTTCGGTTTTTGGGACAAAGAAATGGATGCGTGGACAGTTAAATAATACGGATCAGTTCGGTTTTAAATGGAGCAAGTGGGTACCTAATAATAAGTGTAACATTTTCATGTGGCGCGCCTTCTTGGATCGGCTACCAACGAAGACGGCACTAATTAAAAGAAATGTTAATGTGCAGAATATGGTTTGCGAGTGGTGCGAAGAAGCTGCAGAATCTATTGATCATATCATAACAGGTTGTAGCGTTTCTGCAGGCGTCTGGCATAGCATTTCTGTATGGTGTCGTATTCCAGCGATCTTTGTTTTCAGCGTAAAGGATGTCGCTGTTCTTGCCGACTTCTGCGCAGCCTCTGGACGAAGAAAAAGCTTGTTGCAGGGCATTTTTATTATCGCCAGCTGGAGGTTATGGAGGGCCAGAAACGAGAAGTTGTTTTCCGGAAAGAACTCGAGTGTCGCGGACATTGTAGCGGATGTTAAGTCGTTGGCTTTCTTATGGTATAAACATAGATATAAAGATGAAATTGTAGAGTGGGAGAGATTGCGTTCTTTTGATGTAATGTAAGGATTGGTTTGTTGGTGATAGCTTGTGCGCTTTTTTGGTGTTGGATGAAATTTGCATTTCAAATATATATATATATATATATATATATATATATATATATATATATATATATATATATAATTTAGAGAATATATCTTCAGTTATTACAAAATTCTCAGACTATCTTTAACGCATTCGAAATCCGGCGCCCGTAGCTTCATTCTCCAACGTGGACGGTGAGGTGGAAGAGAGAGGGACGGGAGCCGCCCGTCGCCAAAGGCGTGCCTATGAAGGAGAGAGACGGTGATTGTGAGAGGGAATGGTGGGCCATGGCTTCAGCGCCCGTTGCAGAGGAGGAGGAGAACGGATGGGCAGTCTGACTTGGCACCGAGCAGGAGGAGGACGGACGGATCTCCGTTATAGATAGTCTCATTATCGTACTTCTTTACTTTAGTAAACAACTCTTTTGACTTGGTTCCTCCTTTCAACAAAATGTTAGAATACTACAGTGGAATATTGTCACGTGATAATGGATCAAATTAAAGAAAAAATAACTTAAACGAGGGTGTGAATGTGTAATCCATTTCTACAAACGAGGAAAGTGAAGCTCGTGTTGGTCTTGGGCCATTTAAGATTATAGCTTGGATAAAGGGCATTTTGGTTGGAATTGTTGGATGAACTAAATGGGATTCATAACACTTTTACATGTATTTGCGGAAGAATTTAACCAGGGCCGGCTCAACGCTTTAAGAAGCCTAAAGTGAACTCTAAATGTGAAGTATTTCTATTTTTTAACTGATATTTTTTTATTGCTTTAAATCAAGTATATAGTGATAAACTTATATAATATACTTGATGTTTTGTAAAAGAAACTAGATTATGTTATAATTATACTAGGTTATGTACCCATGTGATATATGGGTTGAACAAATTAAATTTAGTATGTATAATTATATAAATGTAACTAAAACAAATTAAATTACATGTTATATTAAAAATAATTTCTGATAAACAACCAAAAAAACTATAAATTATTCATCAACTTAACTAAAAAAATATCATTTAGTACGGAAGTAACTAATATTTTGGAGCTTGACATAAGGTTTCTTTCAAAGCATATTTAATTTGGTGTTAAATCAAATATTAAAAACTAATATGGTTTGATTTATTTTATTTTATTTGTTTAGAAAAATATGATTGTCTCACAAAAGCTTAACTAATTACATTGTGTTATTACATTTCCGTACAACTTAACAAACAAGATGTACAACATGTTTAAGCAAAAAAAATTAAGGGTATTATTGGCATATTTGTGACTATTAAGACACTTAGGATGGTAGATTAGTAAATTTAACATAATCCAATACCTCACATCCTAAAATCTTATCCCAATTATGCCCTTATGTCCAATTTTTAAAACACAAAATACAACCTAACCTATGATGCATCTTATTAAGGAGGAGTGATGGCTAAGATAGTTATTTTCATTTCCGTACAACTTAACAAACAAGATGTACAACATGTTTAAGCAAAAAAAATTAAGGGTATTATTGGCATATTTGTGACTATTAAGACACTTAGGAGGGTAGATTAGTAAATTTAACATAATCCAATACCTCACATTCTAAAATCTTATCCCAATTATGCCCTTATGTCCAACTTTTAAAACACAAAATACAACCTAACCTATGATGCATCTTGAATGTGAGACCTTTCAACCCCCCTCTATATTATTATATATACTTCATTATAATCAATTTCTTGAATGCTAATAGTCTTTTCATAACCCCAAACAAAATCTTAGAGCTAATTTTATGTTTTGAAACATTGTTTTGTCCAAAAAAACTATGTCTTCATTAAGATGAGAAGAGAAAAAAATCAATGAGAAGTTAAGACGCTTGCAAGATATGGTTCCCAGATGCTACAAGGTATAAAGATATGAGTTAATCTTTATATACATATATACATTATTTTTCTACTTGTTCATATGTTCTTTGACAATTACAAAAATTTATCTTTATAATATATCATTGTTTTGCTCCATTTAAATTTAATTATTTTCTATAGACAATGGGAATGCCAGTGATGTTGGATGTAATAATCAACTATGTTGGATCGTTGCAGAATCAAATTGAGGTAATTTAATTGTGCAACTAACAATTAAAACAATAAACAAACAATATTATGAATTATTGATGAGAAAATATTTTTCAAAATTAATTAGTGTAGTTTTTTTCTCTTCTTTGTGCATTTTTAGTTTCTCTCCATGAAGCTTTTCAGAAGCAAGCATGTTCTATGACCTATTGACCTCAACTCTACTGAATTGGATGATATGGCCCCTATGAAGGGGAGATATGGCTTTCCCAACTATCCTTGTTAAGAAGTTGTGTATCTTGAATCATATATATTGTTAACTAAATAAAACAGACAAAATTATAAATATAACATTCTAGATTTGCTAATATGTTTCTAAAATATTATAAATATTACTTCAACTTACTGCATGGGATGAAAACTGACATTGCAGGGAACAAATGGACATGAAGGATAGATGATGGAGAGGATGGTTGGAGAAGGGTATGGAGACTTTCCTCAATTTGAATCAACATGGTCTCCTTGAACGCCATGAAATAGTTAACTCGATCTATACGTAAACTATATTTGTTCTAAGACTTTTAAGGTATTTGTTGATCTATTTAATGTTTTTGTTAAACGTTGTATGTAGTGTGGTTCGCAATATTATTTTGCTTTCGACAATTGTATATTGTTTAAGTTCTAATTCTAATTAATAAAATAAATTAAACACTAGCATAAAGAGAAAACAAAAACTTAACTATGTGTTAATTACTTATGTTATTTGTGTTAAGAAATAAGAAATCAAAAAGCTATAAATTCATGCTCACGCTAATGAATCAACCCGAATTTTTATCTTCTATACTATATTATAAAGCATAAGTGAAGGATACCTGCAAAATTTAAGTAAATACAACCTTTATTATGTTTGTATCAATGTTATAGTCTTATAAATAGTGGGTAAAATTGTCTTTCTACTTAAATATTAAATTGTTGAAGAAATTAATTTAAACATAATTATAAAATTGATGAGGAAATTAACAATGGTGACTCTTTACATTCATAACCTCCATGTCTTTATTATGTTTGTATCAATGTTATAGTCTTATAAATAGTGGCCATGTATTTGGTATATAAATAATGTGGTGACTCTTCACATACATAACTAACTTACATATCTTTCAATGTTTATAGTAAATAAATTACATCATATATTATGTATTTATATATTCTTTTTAAATTTATGTGGTTGCAGGATGGTATGATGTGACACTTTTGCACATAAATGAATATGTAGGCTTGAAGTTTGCCAACACACCCAACCCATGACACGTTTCAACCGATTAAAGTGAGCGATATATGTAGGCTTGACGTTTATACAAGCAAATATGGTATAAATACTTCATGAGCAACGTCATCATCTTCCTCGATGGTTTTTTGTTTTCTCTGCTACTATAAGCTTCTAGGAATAGAATTTAAGTTTCTGATCTCACGAAGTCACCAATTGTTTACATATCCAAAAGAAGACAAGTTCTTATCAGTCGATTTAGTAGTTTTAACTATATTGATTACTAATTTGTTTGGTCAATTATATTTGTTACGGCGCTTGTCAAACTAACATAAAACGAGAGTATCTATACAAATCATTGACTCCGCTGCATCTCGCGGGTGCCCTAATATAATATAAATATGCTGGACACTACAAACTGCATTTTAGTAATTACATCACTTCCACTACAATCTTATGGTCATTAAGAGATACAACGCCACTTCACTACACTAAGCACCGCTCTACGATGACATACTTATCTGTCTTCGAGATACATAAAAGGGTCCCACCAAAGGATGTGAGCCAATTTAAGGGTGTTGCAAGGAATAGTACGGCCTATTGTTATGTACCCATTTAAAATTTTCAGAAGATATACTTATGAGTTTCAGTTTTTAGTAACATATATTTTATACATCGTTGTTTTCTACTTCATCATAATGAATAACCAACAAACACGATGCACGAGGGGCAAAACAGATGCACCCGCCGCAACGCGCGGGCATTTCTACTAGTTTAAAATTAATTTATATTGTTGAGCATATTCAACATCTAAAAATAATAACCAAATCCAGTAATAATAAAACTTAATAATCATTTATCAAACATTGTAACAAATATAGTTTAAAACTGAGAGTGAATGACCAAATTATTATAATAGGTTAATAAAGGTACACTATTTAAATTCAAATTAATAATATAGAAATACGTTATTTAAAAAGAATCAATAATTTTTTTTATAATATTTACTTCGTTTAGTTAATAAACATTTTTAGCTATGTCCAATAATTTATTTATAATTTTGTGTTTAAATATAATTGTGTTAGTTGATTTATAAAAACATAGTGTAAATATATTAAACTAGTAAAATTACCCCACGCTACGCGGCGGGAACACGGTCATAGCGGCACATTAAACCGCAACGTTAACATATGTACATTAGTTTTCTACATGATTCAAAATACAAAGTTGTTCACATTAGTTCCAAGTACAAACGGTGGATTTTTGCTGGATGGTAATCATAAGCATTCACTAATTATAAAACATGCAAAAAGGGGCGGATGGGTAGTACCATTGGGATTTCATATTATAATCTAGGCACCCTTGTGCGAGCTCACATTTTAAGGTTTTTGTCACTTGTCTTCCAAATCCTTAAGCTTCCGCGCGATTTCTAGTTGCCTTTCATTGATATCAAAGACACAATCATGCAAGCATAATAAAAGCTAATGCATGGTAGGCGCGGTGGCGAGAGTATTTGATTCTGTTCCTATTATTTGCAAGTATATGCGGAAACTTAGACAACAATAGTAATGTATAAGCTATAAACAAATTCACATCTTACATTATGTAAAAAAATTGACAGCTTATAGAACATGTTGCAATGTGACGACAGCCTCTAATTAATTCAACTAAAACATCAAACATGACCCTTAAGCTATTTTTTTTCAAGATTCTGTTGATCAAAGAATAAACCCTATACTAAAATGAAAATAATTAAAATAGTGAAGTTGATATAATATCTCAAGCATCATTCTTTGTCACATAAAGAGACTTATCTCTTTACATGTATAATTAAAACATGAATCTTGAACTCTTTTTTGTTTAAATCAATTCTATACAAAATAACCAAGCTTGATGAATACATTGTAATTTGCAGAACATGAACAAAATGTACACACCTAAGTTATTCCACACCCAAATCTTGATCACTGGGTAAAAAAAAGAGCACGTTTCTTTTCATTTCAACATCATCAACCTAATAAGTTAGCAACGGTTAAAGGATCAAATAGAAACCATGACTAATGCTAATTATGTTCAGTGTTATGCAACAATAGACCCATGATCTGAGCTATGCCTAATTAACCCTAAAAAAATCCAATGGCTAGTGGACTCATAATTTAGCTTCAACACAGTTATATCCCTAGTTTACAACTGAATGAACCCTAGAAAAACATAAAGCAGATGATGATCATACATAATAGACAACGAAATTGAAACTTCGACACCCTAGAAAAATGTAAAACGAATGGCAGCAACATGTGAATCTATATGAAATGGGACTGCTTTTATTGAATCCATCATCGAGTAAGAGGTCTTTTGTGCTGCCTTTGTAAGTATTCTTCCTAGCTTATATACAATCTCGTATATATTATTTTGTCACACCCCGCCAAGGCGGAAACGCGAGGTGCGACTTCAAAAGATTTCCAAGCACAAAGGTCACACGAGCATTGATTAAAGTAAAACGGGAACTTTCATTAAACAACCAAATTTGTTCAACATAGAGTTAATTGTTTAAAAATCAAAACCATTGTATGTAAATGTCTAGTATTAAAAACAACACAACGGTCCAAAAGAAGGTATCCCACAAATGCTTGCACGCGACCCCTGCAAGTTCCATTATCCATGCTAATTTCCTGAAAAACATGCATTAAAGGAAATATGGGTCAACATAAAGTTGGTGATGTAACATCGCAAAAATTTTCCCAAATCCTAATACACGTATTATATTTTCTTTTATTATAATGTGCCTAAGTCTTTACTTTACTACCACACAACTAAAAAATATATATATATATATATATATGTATGTATAAAGGTTTATAATAATAATAATAATAATAATAATAATAATAATAATAATAATAATAATAATAATAATAATGATAAGACTAATAACAATACATTTAGTTTAAGCCTAGCCCACCTTTCCTTAGTTTTTAAGATTTTCAGAAGCCCAATTGCCCAGCCCAAGATCAAAACCCAGCCCATTAGCCCCCTCCCCCTTCGCTGTTATTAAAAAAAAAAAGAAAATCTTGTTTCTGCCGGGATTCGAACCCGGGCAGAAGGCCGTCCAAAGCTTAACACACACACACAAGCCATCTGCTCCACACCACGTTTGTTACATAAACCAAACCTGAATTAATATTAAACAATCTTGATTATCGACAGTTGACTTGTGATAGTCAACTGTCACGAACGACTTGCCATAAACAATCATTTTAACTCGTGATTTGCACATTTTTGGTATCTTTACACGATTTCCGGCCCTTTTTGACTAGAATGCACGTTAATTATCAATCAATAGATAATCAATTAAACCAATTACGCGTATATCATTGAATATTGGTCAACACATGCCATTTCATCGATCCAGTGCTTAGCACTATAAATTGAACGCTCCTAAACCTTCACAACTCGCCAATCTTCTCTTCTCAATCTTTAATTTCCCGCTGAATCGTCTGTTCTTGAGCCCTTTGTTCGAGTTGACTTCGTAGCTTTGACCATCAATTCTGATACGAATCGTGCTTGTAAGTATAAAATTTTTAGTGGGTTTTGTTCATCGGCTATCAACAAGCAATAACCCTATGATGAATCGGGTTATTGCTTCTTAAATCGTTCAATTGCTGATTCTAGGGCTCGCAAGCATGAATTGGGGAAGAACATGTAATTGAATGTAACTATAAATGTTAATCGCACCAAAACCAAACACAACCACAGGTCTAGACCAAGTGGTTGTGCTTGGTGGCTTCTGGACCGGCCACGAGAGTTCGATCCGTGGCAACAGTATCTTTTTTTTTTCTCTTTTGTTTTGTTTTATCAAGTTTCAATATATATTGCTTGTATTTTAAACATTCATCAGCCAAACGGTATACATTGATAGATCTATTGGACTGACAATCCCACCCGGATACGTGCCTCCTACAAAGGTTACGTGGGTGTTTGTTACTGCAATATAAACGAGTGAACCATGAGCGTATGGGATGTACCACAATACAACAGTCACAATGGTTGATTATGCACGCGATTTACTTCTAGTATGTTTTCACATATGGACTAGATTGCCATGACACATGAATTGCACAACAATTTTATTCTATTATCAAAACCTATGTAATTCTCACCAACTTTTGTTGACCCAAAACATTTTCAACTTAACATGTTTCAGGTTCTACTTGCTTGAAGATTTGCTTGAAGATATGTGCATAGTTTTATTCAATTTGATGTACGAATTCTTGTAGAACAATTGTATGTAAATCATTTAAATCATTTAATGAAATTTATTATTCACCATGAGCTACTGAACAATCATCACTACGTGACATCCCGATGTTTCCGCCATCGGTTGGGGTGTTACAGATTGGTATCAGAGCCATGGTTATAGGGAATTAGGTTATTAGAAAAATAATCTAGTCTATAACCATAGGATTTAACCAGTACTTGCTTCTTTTACTTGCTATTCTCTATCTCCCTCCTACTTCATATCCCTACTTTGACCCCTACAAGAAGGTTGCTCTCCATCAGTGGATCTACTCTTAGATTAATAGGACAAAAT
The DNA here is from genome assembly GCA_030844895.1 of Ambrosia x helenae. Classification (NCBI taxonomy): domain Eukaryota; kingdom Viridiplantae; phylum Streptophyta; class Magnoliopsida; order Asterales; family Asteraceae; genus Ambrosia; species Ambrosia x helenae. The sequence goes on from CM061226.1 coordinate 15,292,783, forward strand.
CCTCAGGTTTAACCTGAACCCCCTTGAGATCTCGTCGAAGTTCTAGATTTTAATAGCGAACACGTGCAATCTGGAAGGGTGAACGCCTGTATTCTGAGTCTTCTGTCTAGGCTGGCATTGCGCATATATCCCAATCAGACGAGGGACCCGGATGCCTACCTGGGAATTCTCGGGATGAGTGTTCACTTATAGGCTAAAGCATGTCTTCATATGTTATTAGAATTTAGAATCTTTGATAAGTCAACGTTTTCGTTTATTCGTTTTAATGAATAAATGATTACATTCCTTATATAAACTCATTCATTTCACTATGTCTCTTACAGATCATGCCTCCACGTCGCAGTACTCGTCTTAACAGTGGTAACAATCATGATGAAGGGAGTAGCAATCGCAATCATAACCATGACACTAACCACAACAACAACAACAACAACAATAATGGTGTCGATGCTCAACTAGCTGCAATCATTTCTCAACAAATGGCGCAGCAAATCGCAACTCTGGTTCCCAACTTATTAGCTCAAGTCATCCAATTGAACGGCAACGGGAACGGCAACGACAACGGGAATGAAAACGGAAACCACAACGGGAATGGGAATGGACTTCCAGCCTGTACCCTTAAACACTTTAATTCTTGTAATCCCCCAAAGTTCAGTGGAGAAGAAGGAGCTACAGGACTCCTACAATGGTTTGAGGGTATTGAGAATACCTTCATTAACAGTGAATGCCCCGACAACTTTAAAGTCCGTTATGCCATGAGTGTTCTTCACAAACGAGCACTCACTTGGTGGAATGAAGAAAAACGCACTCGCGGGGCTGAAGCTGCACTAGCCTTAACCTGGGATCAAGCTAAAGACATTATGAAGGCAGAGTTCTGTCCTCGTAATGAAATTAAGAAGCTGGAAGATGAATTTCATGATCTTGCTCAAGACAGTGGGGAAAATCTTGCTTACAACACTCGTTTTCACGAACTTAGCTTACTGCTACCCCACAAGGTCACCCCCTTACCTATTGCAATCGAAAAATACATTGGTGGCTTACCGATGCAGATTCAAGACACGGTGTGGGGAAGGAACCCTGCTACTTTGGAGGAAGCAAAGCGTTTGGCTGCCACCCTAACAGATAACCATGTGAAGGCAGGAACCCTGACTCGTAAAGGGGAAAAGAAAAAGGATACTCCCCAACCTGCCGTTGATATCAAAACTGAGGCCTCAACCAACGGGAAGTGCAAGGTCAGGAATTTTGCAATAGACACCATTGCCCCACCCAACAAGAAACAATACCACGGGAAGATACCTAAGTGTGACACCTGCCAGTATCACCATCCAACTCAAGTACCCTGCCGACAGTGCACCAATTGTCAAAGGTATGGGCATCTTGCAGATACTTGCCGAATCCCTGCTACAAACGCTCTTGATGCTCCAAATAACCCCGCTTGAAACCCTCCAGCTACCTAACAGCTAACTCTACCATTTGAATGATGTCTATTTCCTCTTTAATTCTATGTATTATCACTTTTTGGATTCAAGTAATAAATTCAAGTATTATCATAACATCTGTGTGCATGCTTGTTTGAATTAATTGCTATATCTATAATCATACTTGCTTACTTGTACAACAATTAGTTGACTACCAAACAATCTACTCAACGATTGGTAGAGGTCATCATGTCTTTTCAACAGTCGAGAGAGGCCCTACAACCTGCTCAACGACTGGTGGAGACTATCGAACCTGCTCAACAATCGGTAGAGTCATAAAAGGACGCAAAACCCTAATGTAAGGTAAATTGGTAATTACGGTCCGGAACGTAATCATGAATTTACAGGTACGTTAAGGTAGTGTGAAATTTTATCAAGGATTCCGGTAGTTGACCAATTGTAACCCTGGTTTTCTCTTAACTTCGGGACGAAGTTCCTAAAAGTAGGGGAGACTGTAACATCGCAAAAATTTTCCCAAATCCTAATACACGTATTATATTTTCTTTTATTATAATGTGCCCAAGTCTTTACTTTACTACCACACAACTAAAAAAAAATATATATATATATATATATGTATGTATAAAGGTTTATAATAATAATAATAATAATAATAATAATAATAGTAATAATAATAATGATAAGACTAATAACAATACATTTAGTTTAAGCCTAGCCCACCTTTTCTTAGTTTTTAAGATTTTCAGAAGCCCAATTGCCCAACCCAAGATCAAAACCCAGCCCATTAGCCCCCTCCCCTTCGCTGTTATAAAAAAAAAAGAAAATCTTGTTTCTGCCGGGATTCGAACCCGGGCAAAAGGCCGTCCAAAGCTTAACACACACACACACAAGCCATCTGCTCCACACCACGTTTGTTACATAAACCAAACCTGAATTAATATTAAACAATCTTGATTATCGACAGTTGACTTGTGATAGTCAACTGTCACGAACGACTTGCCATAAACAATCATTTTAACTCGTGATTTGCACATTTTTGGTATCTTTACACGATTTCCGGCCCTTTTTGACTAGAATGCACGTTAATTATCAATCAATAGATAATCAATTAAACCAATTACGCGTATATCATTGAATATTGGTCAACACATGCCATTCATCGATCCAGTGCTTAGCACTATAAATTGAACGCTCCTAAACCTTCACAACTCGCCAATCTTCTCTTCTCAATCTTTAATTTCCCTCTGAATCGTCTGTTCTTGAGCCCTTTGTTCGAGTTGACTTCGTAGCTTTGACCATCAATTCTGATACGAATCGTGCTTGTAAGTATAAAATTTTTAGTGGGTTTTGTTCATCGGCTATCAACAAGCAATAACCCTATGATGAATCGGGTCATTGCTTGTTAAATCGTTCAATTGCTGATTCTTGGGCTCGCAAGCATGAATTGGGGAAGAACATGTAATTGAATGTAACTATAAATGTTAATCGCACCAAAACCAAACACAACCACAGGTCTAGACCAAGTGGTTGTGCTTGGTGGCTTCTGGACCGGCCACGAGAGTTCGATCCGTGGCAACAGCATCTTTTTTTTTTCTCTTTTGTTTTGTTTTATCAAGTTTCAATATATATTGCTTGTATTTTAAAAATTCATTTTAAAATACTAAAACACTTTTAAAAATTCTACAAAAATTATTTTTAGTTAATCTGATGAAAAAGTTTAACTCGCAATTTTTGGTTTTCAAAAATTTATTTATTTAATATATATAATAAATAAATCAAGTTTATTCTAATTTATTTATAAAATTCTATTAAAATATCAAAACGATTACATAAATTTCCACAAAATTTATTCTGAGTTTTTATAACATTAAGTTTTTCAGAAATAATTTTTATTTCTGAAAAATCATTTATTTAATATTTTTAATCAATTTTTGTTAGTTTTAATCATAATTAAATCATAATAAATTCAATTTTTATTATTTTTGCACCAAAATTTTATACAAATTATTTCTGAATATTTAGAACAGAAATATGAATTTTAAACTAATAATTCTTTAATTTTAGTATTTTTAGATATTAAAGTTAAAAGTTTGACAATTTGTTATAAATAGAATTAATATTCTATTTTAAAGAAAATAATTTGTAAAAATTATTTTTACACTTTGAATACATTATTGTGACCATCTTAACTTTAAATTTCCTAAAAAGATTTTTGGTTATTTATTTATTAATATTCCCTCAATTATCAAACGTTTTTGATATTAATCAAACAAGCATTTATCCCCAATTCGAAGCCCTAGAAACTGATACATTTGTAGACTTGATAGACTTAGACATATTTATTACCTTATTATAGGGTGATACTTGATACATTTGGGCAACACCATTATTCAATTTTTCAACAGATATAACATATTGCTAAGGTGAGTTTTACATAGCCCCTTTTCTATTTATCACCATTTTTGGGGTGAAACATGTTACAACAATATTTATGCAATTCAAACGTCAATGTGTCTATGTGTATTTCTATGTTGCATTATGTCTTGAACATGACTAGGGTAAGCACAATTCTAGCATAAACATTCATCAGCCAAACGGTATACATTGATAGATCTATTGGACTGACAATCCCACCCGGATACGTGCCTCCTACAAAGGTTACGTGGGTGTTTGTTACTGCAATATCAACGAGTGAACCATGAGCGTATGGGATGTACCACAATACAACAGTCACAATGGTTGATTATGCACGCGATTTACTTCTAGTATGTTTTCACATATGGACTAGATTGCCATGACACATGAATTGCACAACAATTTTATTCTATTATCAAAACCTATGTAATTCTCACCAACTTTTGTTGACCCAAAACATTTTCAACTTAACATGTTTCAGGTTCTACTTGCTTGAAGATTTGCTTGAAGATATGTGCATAGTTTTATTCAATTTGATGTACGAATTCTTGTAGAACAATTGTATGTAAATCATTTAAATCATTTAATGAAATTTATTATTCACCATGAGCTACTGAACAATCATCACTACGTGACATCCCGATGTTTCCGCCATCGGTTGGGGTGTTACAGGTGAGTTCACGGGTTTTCTGTATTGTGGACATGTAATCCAAAACCGACTAAATTATTTCCTAGCTAGGGCAATAATCAATATGTGATCTGACATGAGCCCATAACCAAACCTTGACATGTTGTGCCTCGCCCATTGTACACTAAAGACAATGAAATAGTGTGAAATACAAGCACTCTTTTGATATCTATCATCCGGTCAAAGCGACTGACCAAGAGTGGGGGTGTCAACCCAATAGATCTATCCCGGTGTTTCATGGCTAAGTCCATAATTAATAGTTATGGTATGATGTATGACACGAGGGCTTAATGGATCCTGAACCGTGATGTCTCATGTTCACATAATAGTCATGAATTGTAACTGAAAACTGTAAGCATGTTTTCCCCCGGAAAAATGTAAAAACTGTAAAAAGGGTCGTGAATACTCACTTGGTGTCTGCATGCTACACTGAACTGAATATGGCACTGTGTGTCTGGTCTGGGATGCCCTAAGTTCATTTAAAGGAAACATTAAGTCTATGTTTTGTTCTAACTACCATGCGACTGTTCACCCGACTAGGACACCTATGGACTAGAGGCTTCTGTACCATTATCCACATGTGTCACACATTGTATGTGTCAGAAAGGTTCGTTTTGTTGTTAAGGTGACGATATTTAGTCTATTTTTGGGTAAGACAAATGCCTTGACTTACTAAATATTATCGAGTGTTACTTATGTCTCAGTTATGTAAGTCTAGGGTGGGATATGGACATATCCTTCATCAGTTTTGTATAAAAATGACATTTTTGGATATTTTGTCCTTGAATATACACACATGTTAGTGTTTATCATAGATTCTTGAGAAAACTCTTGTGTTAAGCTTATTAAAACATGTTTTTAGTGTCTCCAACACATGTTTATAAAGTAAGCTTTTGTATAAGTTGCAAAACTAAACAAGTTTGGCTTAGCTTGGGCCAGCCTCGACCCCATACTCTCACGCATACTTTCACATGTATGTGTGGGGGTACGTAAATGTCCATATACGAGTTCCAATGTGTATATACTCGCATATATGTGGGTGAGTATGTATAAACTTTAGTATCAAACCTTTAACATAAAACTTAAGTAGTTAAGTTAGTTAATCTTGAAAAACTCATTGTTAATGTAGTGTGTGAGTGTGTGTATGTCTTGGGTGAGCACTGCATGTAGTCGAATGATGTATAAATAGGGATAAAGGTTCGGATGTTATACCTTATGTGTATAGCCAATAATATAAGAAAATAATAAGCTAACTCCGCACGAGAAAGCTCCTAGATGCTAGATAAAGACTTGAAACTCCCTAGTGGTGGTGTGGATCGATCGAAACAAGCTTCTTGGGTACCTTGTTCTTCGGCCGAGTGGTCACAAGAAGGAAGTGAGAGGTTTTCAAGTGTTAGTGCAAAGAATGGTGTTGTGGTGTGATTAAAATGACTTCTATGGATCCCTTTATATAGCCAAAGGTGGGAGGTGATCAAGAGTTCATTGGTGAACAAATATAGAAGGTCAAAGGGCTACTTTCATGGAGTGCAAAGATAAGATGGCTTGCTTGAGTAAGGAGTTGACCTTGGAGTCTTGTTTGGTTGTGTAGGGGTAGTGTTCGCCCGCTAATTGTTTGGGGAAAGGGCTTTTTATTTGTTGCAAGGTTGACAAAGAAAACATACTCATATGTTTTATGTTTTGTTATTCTAATGCAAAGAGTTGACCTTGTGTAGTGTGTAGTTTGTCTAGGGAATGCCATAGCCGAAATCTTGGAGGGTTTTGTGGGTCTTGGGTAGTCAACATTTCCTCATCCATGTTGTAAGTTCAAATGCTTGGCTATGTTGGTGAAACATCTTGGAAATGATAAGCATGAGGTGGTGTGTTCATGTGGTTTTTGTTGGATCATGTAGGCCGATTCTTAGAAGGAGATATGGCTACTCATGGAAGGTAAAATGTCATGGGGAGTGTTAGTGGGAAAAGCTTGCTTCTATGTTGGTGTATATCCAAGGTTTAAGTGCTTTCTAGATAAGAATTGTGACTAGGAAATGAGAGGGTGATGCGTGAAATGTGTGATAAATATATAATTTAAGTCCAATTAATTTCAAAACAAGTTTTAAATGGGAAATACCCACTAAACCACACACTACCGGCAAGTGTACCGGTCGAAAGTAGTAAAGTAAATAAGTCCGAGTATCGAACCGTGGACACTGTAATAGCGGCTCTCGGTACTAAGCTTTCGTCGAGTCCTAGTCTAATAAATTAAAGTAATGGTGATTTAATTAACTACTAAAAAATATAAAATTAAAGTAAATAAAATGCAAACAACTCAACAAAGAAAACGAACAAGTAGAACTGGATGAGATCAAGTAATGAGAAAATGGCTACCTAGGTAAGAATCAAGGTGACTGACGTATAGCTCTCGGGATTGGATAAATGGGTTTTGGCTACCGGGATCTTAAGATACACTAAACTAGACCAACACTGGAACGTGAATCACTCTCCAACATGTCGCAATACTGAATCTAGGGAAGTGTGTAAACTCACCGGTCTCGGGTTCGGATCACCTCTCGGTCTCTCCAAACTATGCTAAGGTATCCTAAATCTGAATGTCCTCTCGGCCCCCCTCAGAAACAATACATCCGGGATGTGTAAGGGATGCAAGGGATAGTTATTCTAACAGATTTCTAACACAGGATGCTAACAAAATAGGCACGCTAGGGGTGACTCACTCTCGTGCAGACCACGGTCCCGAATACCTACCAAGCTAGACACACTGACACCTAATCTCCTCTCGGTCTCAAAGGTGGTAGAATGCTAAATTACCGAATAATTAATTAACTTGTTTCTAGGGTTTGCTACGTCTAGCAACCACAAGATATATAAAAAACACCAAGTCTAAGATACTAACAAAATCCTAGATCAAAAGATACAAAATCAATTAAACTAGAATTAAGCGAAACAAATATTAATATTCAGATATCAAGCACGCATATACAAAAGAAACCTTATTAGAAAACCTTTTACCAAAACATTATCCAAAACATTATATAAATCCAACCCGAAAACTATTATTCAATTGTCACCCATCATCAATACCTAGGTAGCACTAAAAGTTTAGCCACTCATAGTCATGGAAAGCGATGAAAACATAGGTTCAACAAAATAATAAAACATAGTATCAAGTAGTTGAAAAACACAAAGTAATCAAAACTCAAAACTAGTGTTTTAGATAAACAAACCCAAGCCTTCCTCTCCTTGAAAATTGCCTCTCCAATAATATATTGATGTCTGCTTCGAATGAAGTTCTGCTTGCGGCTGCCCCTCTCTTGACTTCGATGATGTTCTATATTTATAATCTGTCCTTATAATGTGTGCACCGCCAAAATAGAATAAACCCTCAAAACACTTTCTTTCTTTAGATTATGGGCCCATCTTTTTTATCATTCTTTGTATACGTGAGTGAGTATACATGGACTTCAAGTCCACTTTCACTATTATTATTATTATTATTATTATTATTATTATTATTATTATTATTATTATTATTATTATTAGTAGTAGTAGTAGTAGTAGTAGTATTATACTCCAAGCTCGCATCTCAGGTGTTCTTGGCTCGACCAAAATTCCTCTTTTACGCTCCAACGTCCATGAACACCTGCTCTCAAATATTGGTGTCTCGAGTTAAATTCTTCGTTTTGAGCTCATTTTCCACGAACACCTATAAAATAATAAAATAAATAAATAAATAATAAAACTGACACGAAACGAATACAAACTTGACCAAATAATATACAAAATACATAGGAAATTAGATGTGTTTTGCAACACATCAGAGGGCACGTGTATGCATATATATATGTGATTGTGTACATGTATGTGTGAGTCGTATTTGTCATTTTCTCACCATATGATTGTGTGTGTATGCAGCCGTGTGTGTGTATATATATATATATATATATATATATATAGAGAGAGAGAGAGAGAGAGAGAGAGAGAGGGGTGTGAGTGTGGCTTGTACAAGTTAGTTAATGTCCAAACATTGCACACACTATTGCCTTGGAAACATGTGAGCCGAAAATGCATAGGGAAAGAATAAGGTATTCTTGGCAAGTCAACTTGTGTAAGGTTGGTTGACTAAGGTGGACTATGATCCCATTTAGGTAAATGTCTTGGATTTGGTGGGATTGTGTTGTGAATGACAAGGTTTTAGAGTGAATAGGGAGAGATCCCTTGCACAATCACTTGAATAACTAACTATGTTTATATATTCCACGTGATGTTTTCCAGTCATTGCCAAATCTATGTTGTTGTATCCAGGGTCAAAAGTAGGAAGAGCTTGAAGATTTTGATTTGTGATAAGCAAAAACAAATTTGTACAAACACCCCTAATGTGGTATACAAACAAGTTTTTCAAAATGTTTGAATAACTAACTCCGTCATTTTGTTTTGTTTATAAATGTTTACATATCATTATCTTTGGTCTATTTTTTTTTCTTGTGGTTTTGTAAGTTAAATTGTTTATGTTGTTTCTTACCAAACAAGTTAAATTGTTTATGCTGTTTGACAAATTTGATGACAAGTCAACAGATGTGGTAAAATAAAACATGATATATAATAAAATGAGGATATTTTAAACACCGAGAGACTTTTGTGTGAGAACATCCGTTGACAAGTCAACAGATGTTATAAAATAGAGTATACAACAAAATGAGGATATCTTTCAATACTGTAGAATGGGTCAAAGAGATTCTTATTTTATCTCAACATAGGTTCCAATGACAAACTTAATGATTACGATTTAAACATAGTTTAATAAAGTGACAATAATTTCAAATTATTAAAAATATATTTTTATTATTTTTGTGTTCCAATTGTCTTTCACTCTATAAAAAGCCCCAAAAGTGAGGAAGTCATAATAGTCATTTTCCAACTTTATATCCATTGAACTATTTTCACTTTCCAACCCTCCATCCCATATGCACAATGATATTCCGTTCAAATGTCCTTCCACTAGTCTTCTAAAAGATTCTTACACTAAAAAAATGGATTACCAACAATCCATTGGTAATGAAGTTGGAATTGGTGTTTTGCGAAGATTCTTACAATCAAAGAAAAACATCAATCTATTATTACTACATCCAGAGCCTGTTTAGAAAGTTTAGGCCGGGTTTTCGAACTTGATGATGTTTAGCTATGAAGGGTTGTCGATGTTTGTTGTGATTACATTTAATGCAAGTGCGTCCGAAGTTGAAAACCATACTTTGTTTATTTGTGTTTTTGTTCCGATCACAATGGCAAGGAAGATCATTCTATAGGGTTTGTTTGTTAGAATATTTCTTTTATATTTGCTTGTATTTTGTATGTAGTTTGTTAACTTGGATATTGTAAATGTGTTACTTGGCATTAAAGCAGTTTTTTAGAGATATTTGGATTTGTTCTTTTAAAAGTCTTCCATTTTGTATGTAGTTTTGTTAACTCGGATATTTCATTGAAATTATGTAATTTCAATAATAAGTTTGAATCCTATAACAGCTGTTTGACAAATTTGTTGGTAAGTCAACAGATATTGGTAAATAGAGTAATGAAATCTCAGTTGAAGATTAAGATTGTCTGTTTCTTTTTAATATCTGTTCTCCCAACAGAGCTTTCCATGCATTTGTTGATTTATCTCTTTTTATATGACATTTTTTTGGAAAACAATTACACCAAATTAACGAGCATTTTAATATCTTTTCAACGAGTACCATAGTGCTACACAAAAAATGAAAAAAGAAAACGACTTTTCATGTGGTGATTATTGAAATAGATACTTAAATTATGTATGAGTGAAGAAAACAGTCAGGAAACATGAAAAGCTGATTGATTGTGTATCGACAATAAAGATAGAACATGTATGTCATTCTTTAACAAATGCTCACTTTATACATTAGAATCGGTTATCAACATCATGACATATCATTTGATACCAAATTCTTTACAATTTTTTTCTGAAAAAAGGCTTACTACTTTTGTAGTACACATATTTTATGACATCATATTGGAATTGTTTATCCTGAGACTCTCCTGGGGATAACCTTTGAATGATTTATAAGAACATAGAATAACCATCTAAGATGGTAACAAGTATAGGAAATTTAAAAATAAAAATAAAAATTGTTAGAAATGCACGTACGTCGGTATTAGTAAACGGCTCACCCACTTTCGAATTTGATTGTCAACGCGGGCTAAGGCAAGGCGATCCAATCTCCCCGTATCTCTTTATTTTGGCTATGGAATCGTTGACTTGCATCATGAATCGGGCTTCCCTTCTTGGGGTGTTCCATGGCTTGTCTATTAAAGAAGGTGGTCCTCTATTAATGCACTTCATCTATGCTGACGATGTTGTCTTTTGTGGTGATTGGGCCGTTTCCAACGCTAAGAATCTCAAGCGCCTACTCCGCTGTTTCTACCTTGTTTCTGGGCTGAGAATTAGCCTAAAAGAGAGCAGTGTGTATGGGATTGGTGTTTCGGATGTTGAAATTGACTCTATGGCAGGTACACTTGGATGCAGAGCTGGAAAGTTCCCATTTATCCATCTCAGTGTACCCGTTGCGGCGAATATGAACCTGGTGAAGAATTGGAAGCCGATCATTGACAAGTTCAAAGAAAGGTTGTCCGTTTGGAAGGCCAAATGCCTCTCGTTCGGAGGAAGGATCACCTTGTTGAAGTCGGTAATCAACTCACTGCCATTGTATTATTTTTCCCTTTTCCGAGCGCCGGCGCAAGTATTAAAATGTTTGGACAGAATTCGGAGGACTTTCTTTTGGGGTGGCTGTGACACCCGGCAAATTCTGGTTAACAACGTTGTCTAGATGAAAGTCTACCTTAGCGAGTCACGCGTATATTGTACTTAACTGGGTTAGTTAAGTCGGGATATGGTTCGGGAACTATTGGTTAGTCTAGAAGATCTTTGGATGTTGGTCTAGAGGTTCGTTAGATGTCGGTCCTTAACCAAGTGTACAAACGGTGACGATTTGTAGGATCGTCAGGGCATACGGAACGTACGAGTCTCGAGTCCCGGGAATTGGTGAACGAGTGTATATATGTGTATTTACTTGTGTTATGTGTTTACAATCATTATGTGACTTGTCGGTACATGAATATGCATTAACATATGTTAAAACGGGGTTTAACGCGCAAAACACACAAGACCAAACCCTATAGGCGAGTAGGAGGTCTACTCCCCTATAGGGGAGGCGAGTAGGGAGCCCTTAAGGGCGAGTAGGCCCTACTCGTGTATACATATGGGCGAGTAGGCCCTAATCACTAGAACTTTCAGGCGATTACAAGCCCTAATCGCCTGAACTGCTGCATACTCGCTAGTAACGTGCTGGAACGACTAGAAACGCCTATAAATACAATACTTAACCTCCTAAACTCCCTAATATCAACCCTAGTCGTCCCATAACCGCCCCAAACACTTAAACAACCTCTGGAAGGCGATTTTGATCAAAAACACAAGGTTTCAAGGTCTAACCATCATTCTTTTACAATTCCAAGGTTTGATTCTCATCCATAACACTTTGTAAACGTTTTTAATCAATCCCTAATGGTCCAGACCTGTTCATAAACGAAAAAGCTTTCTGAAAATCGTCAATAAGGGTTGTTAATCGGATTATAACTAATAAACATGCGTTATGGGTATGTATGATTAGAAAGATAGGATTTTTATGAATCTTGATGATGTTTTAATGTGTTATCATGCTAGGTCAGAATTAATATTGTTAGTATGATGATAGAAATCTCAGTAATTGGATAATAGGGTTATGATTACATGCGTTAATTGAATGTTGCATGCTATGTGAATGGTGTTTGGATTGCTTTGGTTGCATGCAGGACTGATTTTACGAGGTTGAACGAAGGGTTTTGGGTTAAACATGTTTAGGATAGTGTTTGGGATGATATTGGGTAGTTACACACGCTCTGGATCTGATTTGGAGCGTTAAACGCGCGAAAAACCGGAACAACATGACTACAGGCGAGTAGCAATGCTAATCGCCCATAGTCATGCGAATAGAGGTGCTAATCGCCTATAAAGTGGCGAGTAGAAGGCTAATCACTAGTAAGTTTAGGCGAGTAGCCCTAATCACTAGTAAGTTCAGGTGATTAGCCCTAATCACTAGTAAGTTCAGGGGAGTAGCCCCTAATCGCATGAAATAAAGGGGAGTAGCCCCTAATCGCCTATAGTAGGGGCGAATAGGGCTTCTAATCACTAGTTGACTTTCCTAATCACTAGTTGACTTTTCCTAATCGCGTGTACTGCTGCTGTAAGTGTAAATTAGCATTCCGAGACCCGACTTAACATGTAGTAACATGCTAGGAACCCCGTAACATGTCTAATAACTTGGTAACATATATTTGGTTGTATTTCGGTGATACGTGAACTATGTGCTATAGCTTGTTGTGCGTTAACGTATGTTAAGTGTACTTGCGTTATTGTACGTTTTGGAGCGTAAACATAACACGAGGAGTCTCGGGTCACCAATGGGATGTCGAGTCTTGTACTTTGGGTCGGTTAAACAGTCACGGTGTTTTCAAACGAACTTGGTTATGGTCTGGACATCTAGGGACTAATTAGCCTGCGGGTTATTAGTCTAAGTACTTGTAACTGTCGTATGTTAGGTCGCCGCTTTACGGGACTAGCATAGCAGCTGAGTTTACTCGGGTTAAGGAGTAACGGAACTTAAGGTGAGTTTACGGCCCCTCTTTTAAACTGGTTTTATACTTTCGGGGGAGAAAACATGTGTTAAAACGATTATTTGGTAACTACTGTCATACTATGGGTTTCTATTGTGTACTACACGATCTTTGGAAGTCCCGGGGGGAACCATGAATGTGCGGGTTTGCACAACGGGGAAATGTGAATAGCGCTATTGGGAGTGACCAACCCCGCTCGTCGACTTGGAGGGTCGGCGGGTGCATATTGTCTCAAACAGGAACAACAGGAACAACAGGAACATACATCGGGCATACTTTTGGTATTCGAGTTAGTAATGGTTTTCCAATCGTGGTAGTAACAAACGTACGCCTAGCTAGCGTATACTGGTTTTCTATTTGTTATAGTATGGACAGGTGGACTTGGTACTTGAACTGCAAACCTGTAAACTCACCAGCATTTTTGTGCTGACGTAAACTTTTACATGTTTTCTCAGGTCGCTAAGGTAGCACAATGGAACTAGGGCGCACGCGTCTGCACGGCGTCTAGATAGAGTTGCATGATTTCACAAACATTGAACTTGATTTATTTATGTTGGATTTTATTTGAATAAGCTTCCGCTGTAAACGGGAATATTAAACTGTGTTTTGAAATTACATTTTAATTCATTTAGACTTGTTTATTGTGATCGTTGGTTTGGATCCTGGTTTGTCATGCGCCTCGCGGTAAAACTCCGCAAGTGGATTTTGAGGGTGTGACAGATTGGTATCAGAGCCAATGGTTATAGTGAACTAGGACTGCATGTAGAGTCTAGTCTATAGCCGAGTCGCACACACTAGACGATCACATGGTACTAAACGTTATAGAGATTTACGTATGGTCTTGTCGGGGTGTCTCTAGATCGTTGGTCTTTCTACGTTACATCATCCGTTCTAACTTAGGTTGGGTTACTTGTTATCTAGGCAGTGAAGCCTATTGGAGTAACTCGTGTACTCTTGAGATTTGTCCAAGGCTCGGACATCTCCCTTTCACACTCCAATAGAAACACTTGTCATAAACTACCGTGGTATTACGGTGTGTAGCTAAGAGTCTATGTTCGGTGATTTGAACTTTGAACTAGGAGAACACTGGGAGGACCATGTAGAGCGTTTTATCATTTTGGGTGCACACAAAATCATAAAACGAAATGCATGGAAGCACTAGTGAGCTCTGGGTTTGAGGGGATAGTCCTGGATTGGATCTAGCTTTGATCTTGTGAACATTAGTGGTTATCTTTAACTCCGACACTAAATTTTCTCGTTCTTTCTGCCAGAATCATGTCTGGAGTGCGTGGAGGACGTGGAGGTGGTCGCAATGGTGGACGTGGTGGTGGTCGCGGTGGTGCTGGTGGTCGTGGTGGAGGTATTAACCTATCACAGGCTGATCTAAACAACTTGCTCCAGGCTGCCTTTCAGTTAGGGCACAACGGTGGTGGTAAGTTGTTTTATCCGTTTTCTTTGCCTCATTGGTGAACCTTGTTTACGTTATTCGCGGTTTCTCATACGTTTCATTTCAGGTGGTCCTGTTGACCCACCCCCACCCATGTGCACCTACAAGATGTTCCGGGACTGCAAACCCCAGGAATTCTCTGGCACCGAGGGTGCGGTCAGTTTGCTTAGGTGGTTGGAGAAAGTGGAGTCGGTATTTCTAATGTGTAACTGTCTCCCAGAAGATCGGGTGAAGTATTCGGCTGCGTTATTTCAGGACGTGGCATTGACTTGGTGGAATGGTATCACCCAGAACATGGGGATTGGGGAGGCATATGCTATGCCATGGGAGAACTTTGTGCAGTTGCTGAAGCGGGAGTATTGCCCGAGAGAAGAGGTACAGAAGCTGGAGCATGAGGTATGGAACCTCAAGATGACTGGATCGGAAATCGAGAAGTATACTGTGAGACGGAATGAGTTGGCCGTGCTGTGTCCCGATCTGCACGTGCCAGAATATCGTAAGATTGAACACTATGTCTCGGGGTTAGTGCCGGAAATTGCAGGGTTAGTGGCTGCTGGGAATCATCCTACTTATGCGGAGGTAGTTCGATCGGCACATAGGATGACTAACTTAAAGGTGAATGAGGGGATTTTGCCTGCGAAAGGTTCAACTGTTAAGGCTCCAGAGAACAATAAGCGCAAGTGGGAGAATGACGGGAAAGGATCTGGGTCTACACAGCAGGGTAAAAGGTTTGATAATGGGGGTTCATCGTCTTCGGGTAATAAGCAGGGTGGTTATGCGGGAAAACTACCCAAATGCAACAAGTGTGGACGCCATCACCAAGGGAACTGCGACAGTAACCGTTGTCACCGCTGCCAGCGAACTGGGCACTATGCTAAAGATTGTCGGGTTACACTTCCATCGACTCAGGCTCCGACCAACAGTTCAGCTCCGACTACTCAGGGGACTACAGGGAAACAAGGATGCTACAACTGTGGTGACACTGGGCATTACAAGAAGGATTGCCCAAAACTGAAACAGGGTGGAAACAACGGGAATGGGAACAACGGGGGCGGCGGCAGAAATGCACGTGCCTTCGTCATTGGAGCTGCTGAGGCTAGGCAGGACCCTGATACAGTCACCGGTACGTTTCTTCTCAATAATCATTCTGTTAGCGTGTTATTTGATTCTGGTGCCGACAAGAGTTTTGTATCCAAGGATGTTAGTCGACTGCTAGATGTAGCACCCGTACCATTAGAAACCAAGTATATTATTGAGTTGGCTGACGGTAAAACGATTGAGGCTACTAGTGTTCTTCGGGAGTGTCAGTTAGAGCTGTCGGGTTTATCGTTTCCCATCGACCTTATGCCGGTACCATTGGGTAGTTTTGACGTTGTGGTAGGAATGGATTGGTTATCTTTGTATCGCGCGGAGATTGTCTGTTACGATAAGGTTATTCGGATTCCTCTCCCTGATGGAGAATTTCTTTCTGTGTACGGTATCAAGGGTGGTGTTCCGCTAAACATCATCTCTAGCATGAAAGCCCTTAAGTGTCTTCGAAAGGGTTATCCAGCTGTTTTGGCGCTTTTATCTGTTTCCTCTGTTGATGAGAAGAAGATCGACGACATTCCGGTGGTACGCGAGTTTCCTGATGTTTTTCCCGATGATTTATCTGGTCTTCCTCCTCATCGTCAAGTCGAGTTCGGTATTGATCTTGTACCAGGGGCTGCTCCTATTGCTCGGGCCCCCTATCGTCTTGCACCTCCCGAGATGCAGGAGTTGTCTAGTCAGTTACAGGAACTCTTGGACAAGGGTTTCATCCGGCCTAGTTCTTCCCCTTGGGGAGCCCCGATTTTATTTGTTAAGAAGAAGGATGGGAGTTTCCGATTGTGTGTGGACTACAGAGAACTGAACAAATTGACCGTCAAGAACCGTTATCCTCTTCCACGTATCGATGATCTATTCGACCAGCTTCAGGGTTCTAGTTATTATTCCAAGATCGATTTGAGGTCCGGTTATCACCAGCTGCGCGTCAGGGAGGCTGACGTTGCAAAGACTGCTTTTCGAACACGTTATGGCCATTTCGAATTCTTGGTCATGCCTTTCGGTCTCACGAACGCACCGGCGGTTTTCATGGACTTGATGAACCGCGTCTGTAAACCGTATCTGGACAAGTTTGTCATTGTGTTTATTGATGACATTCTGAGCTACTCCAAGAACGAGACCGAACACGGGAACATCTGCGGTTAGTTTTGGAGCTCTTGCGACGAGAACAACTTTACGCCAAGTTCTCAAAGTGTGACTTTTGGTTACGCGAAGTTCAATTCCTAGGACATGTGGTTAATGAACTAGGAATTCATGTCGATCCAGCAAAAATCGAAGCGATCAAGGACTGGGGAGCACCAAAGACGCCAACTGAGGTGCGGCAATTCCTAGGCCTTGCGGGCTACTATCGTCGTTTCATTCAGGGGTTCTCGAAGATTGCTCAACCCCTCACCACTCTCACTCAGAAGGATAGGAAGTTCGACTGGGGTGAATCACAAGAGTCCGCGTTTGAAGAACTGAAGTCTAAACTGTGTTCTGCTCCTATTTTGTCTTTACCTGAGGGTCCTGATGATTTTGTCGTTTACTGTGATGCTTCCATTCATGGACTCGGTTGCGTGTTGATGCAACGCGAGAAAGTGATTGCGTATGCTTCTCGTCAACTCAAAGTGCACGAGAAGAACTACACAACTCATGACTTGGAGTTGGGTGCCGTGGTATTCGCGTTGAAAATTTGGAGACATTACTTGTACGGTACCAAATGCACCATCTACACCGATCACAAGAGTCTCCAACACATTTTCGACCAACAACACTTGAACATACGGCAGCGCCGTTGGATCGAACTTTTGAACGACTATGATTGTGCTATTAAGTACCATCCTGGCAAGGCGAATGTTGTAGCAGACGCCTTGAGCAGGAAGGAATCTTCTAAACCTCGTCGCGTTCGGGCGTTGCAGCTCACTATCCATTCGTCGTTACCTGATCAACTCCGTTCTGCCTAATTGGAAGCTTTGAAGGAGGAAAACCTTAAAGCTGAAACTATGCACGGTGCCGACAAGCACCTAGAGCGAAGGCCGGATGGCCTGCACTACTTCGCAGAACGCATATGGGTTCCTTTGTTCGGGGGACTACGGGAGCTTGTCCTTGATGAGGCTCATAAGTCCCGGTATTCTATTCATCCTGGTTCGGATAAGATGTACCAAGATCTGAAGGTGCTTTACTGGTGGCCAAACATGAGGTCGGACATAGCCTCATACGTGAGCAAATGCTTGACCTGTGCTAAGGTCAAGGTGGAATACCAGAAACCGTCGGGTCTCCTGCAACAACCTGAAATTCCGGAATGGAAATGGGAACGGATTACTATGGATTTTGTCACACAACTTCCTAAGTCACCAAGCGGGAACGACAAGATATGGGTGATTGTCGATCGGTTGACGAAATCAGCCCATTTTCTTGCTATTAAGGAGACCGACACCATGGATCGTTTGGCTCGTCTTTACTTGAAAGAAGTTGTTTCTAAGCACGGGGTACCAGTTTCTATTATCTCGGATCGTGACTCCCATTTTACTTCTCACTTCTGGAAGTCTTTGCACAAAGCTTTGGGTACACAACTAGACATGAGTACGGCTTACCATCCACAGACTGACGGTCAGAGTGAGCGTACGATTCAAACTTTAGAAGACATGCTGCGGGCATGTGTGATCGATTTTGGCAAGGGTTGGGAAGCTCATCTGCCGTTGGTAGAATTCTCGTACAACAACAGTTATCACACGAGCATCAAGGCTGCTCCGTTCGAAGCACTGTACAGACGGAAATGCCGTTCTCCTCTTTGTTGGGCTGAAGTGGGTGAGAGTCAACTCACTGGGCCTGAACTAGTGTACGAAACTTCGGAAAAGATCGTACAGATTCGAAATCGGTTGGCGGCGGCACGGGACCGGCAAAAGAGTTATGCTGATCAGCGTCGCAAACCACTGGAATTCCAAGTCAATGACAAGGTACTTCTAAAAGTCTCACCGTGGAAGGGCGTCATACGCTTTGGGAAGCGTGGCAAACTCAATCCGCGATATGTCGGCCCATTTACGATCCTGGAACGGATTGGGCCGGTGGCATATCGACTTGATCTACCGACGGAGCTCGGTAACGTACATAACGTCTTTCACGTGTCAAACTTGAAGAAGTGTCTAGCTGACGAGTCTCTCATCGTTCCACTGGAAGAGATCAAGGTTGATGATCGTCTTCGGATTGTGGAAGAACCTGTAGAGATCCTTGATTACAAGATTCGTAGCCTGCGTCACAGCAAGATTCGTATCGTTAAGGTTCGGTGGAACTCGGACCGGGGACCGGAATATACATGGGAACGGGAGGATCAGATGAAGTCTAAATATCCTCATCTCTTTCCTAAGGAAGCGTTCGAGTCGAGACATGTCTCTTCGGCAGCTGAATGAATCTCGGGTCGAGATTCCTTTTAACGTGGGGATGATGTGACAACTCGGGTAAATCTCTCTTTTGGTTTCTACCTTTTGCTTGTTTCCTTCGTTATTTCTTTTGTTCTTTCTGTACTTGTACAAATTTTCGGGACGAAAATTCTTTTAACGTGGGGATGATGTGACACCCGGCAAATTCTGGTTAACAACG
The DNA here is from genome assembly GCA_030844895.1 of Ambrosia x helenae. Lineage (NCBI taxonomy): Eukaryota > Viridiplantae > Streptophyta > Magnoliopsida > Asterales > Asteraceae > Ambrosia > Ambrosia x helenae. The sequence goes on from CM061226.1 coordinate 15,312,146, forward strand.
TTGTCTAGATGAAAGTCTACCTTAGCGAGTCACGCGTATATTGTACTTAACTGGGTTAGTTAAGTCGGGATATGGTTCGGGAACTATTGGTTAGTCTAGAAGATCTTTGGATGTTGGTCTAGAGGTTCGTTAGATGTCGGTCCTTAACCAAGTGTACAAACGGTGACGATTTGTAGGATCGTCAGGGCATACGGAACGTACGAGTCTCGAGTCCCGGGAATTGGTGAACGAGTGTATATATGTGTATTTACTTGTGTTATGTGTTTACAATCATTATGTGACTTGTCGGTACATGAATATGCATTAACATATGTTAAAACGGGGTTTAACGCGCAAAACACACAAGACCAAACCCTATAGGCGAGTAGGAGGTCTACTCCCCTATAGGGGAGGCGAGTAGGGAGCCCTTAAGGGCGAGTAGGCCCTACTCGTGTATACATATGGGCGAGTAGGCCCTAATCACTAGAACTTTCAGGCGATTACAAGCCCTAATCGCCTGAACTGTTGCATACTCGCTAGTAACGTGCTGGAACGACTAGAAACGCCTATAAATACAATACTTAACCTCCTAAACTCCCTAATATCAACCCTAGTCGTCCCATAACCGCCCCAAACACTTAAACAACCTCTGGAAGGCGATTTTGATAAAAAACACAAGGTTTCAAGGTCTAACCATCATTCTTTTACAATTCCAAGGTTTGATTCTCATCCATAACACTTTGTAAACGTTTTTAATCAATCCCTAATGGTCCAGACCTGTTCATAAACGAAAAAGCTTTCTGAAAATCGTCAATAAGGGTTGTTAATCGGATTATAACTAATAAACATGCGTTATGGGTATGTATGATTAGAAAGATAGGATTTTTATGAATCTTGATGATGTTTTAATGTGTTATCATGCTAGGTCAGAATTAATATTGTTAGTATGATGATAGAAATCTCAGTAATTGGATAATAGGGTTATGATTACATGCGTTAATTGAATGTTGCATGCTATGTGAATGGTGTTTGGATTGCTTTGGTTGCATGCAGGACTGATTTTACGAGGTTGAACGAAGGGTTTTGGGTTAAACATGTTTAGGATAGTGTTTGGGATGATATTGGGTAGTTACACACGCTCTGGATCTGATTTGGAGCGTTAAACGCGCGAAAAACCGGAACAGCATGACTACAGGCGAGTAGCAATGCTAATCGCCCATAGTCATGCGAATAGAGGTGCTAATCGCCTATAAAGTGGCGAGTAGAAGGCTAATCACTAGTAAGTTTAGGCGAGTAGCCCTAATCACTAGTAAGTTCAGGTGATTAGCCCTAATCACTAGTAAGTTCAGGGGAGTAGCCCCTAATCGCATGAAATAAAGGGGAGTAGCCCCTAATCGCCTATAGTAGGGGCGAATAGGGCTTCTAATCACTAGTTGACTTTCCTAATCACTAGTTGACTTTTCCTAATCGCGTGTACTGCTGCTGTAAGTGTAAATTAGCATTTCGAGACCCGACTTAACATGTAGTAACATGCTAGGAACCCCGTAACATGTCTAATAACTTGGTAACATATATTTGGTTGTATTTCGGTGATACGTGAACTATGTGCTATAGCTTGTTGTGCGTTAACGTATGTTAAGTGTACTTGCGTTATTGTACGTTTTGGAGCGTAAACATAACACGGGGAGTCTCGGGTCACCAATGGGATGTCGAGTCTTGTACTTTGGGTCGGTTAAACAGTCACGGTGTTTTCAAACGAACTTGGTTATGGTCTGGACATCTAGGGACTAATTAGCCTGCGGGTTATTAGTCTAAGTACTTGTAACTGTCGTATGTTAGGTCGCCGCTTTACGGGACTAGCATAGCAGCTGAGTTTACTCGGGTTAAGGAGTAACGGAACTTAAGGTGAGTTTACGGCCCCTCTTTTAAACTGGTTTTATACTTTCGGGGGAGAAAACATGTGTTAAAACGATTATTTGGTAACTACTGTCATACTATGGGTTTCTATTGTGTACTACACGATCTTTGGAAGTCCCGGGGGGAACCATGAATGTGCGGGTTTGCACAACGGGGAAATGTGAATAGCGCTATTGGGAGTGACCAACCCCGCTCGTCGACTTGGAGGGTCGGCGGGTGCATATTGTCTCAAACAGGAACAACAGGAACAACAGGAACATACATCGGGCATACTTTTGGTATTCGAGTTAGTAATGGTTTTCCAATCGTGGTAGTAACAAACGTACGCCTAGCTAGCGTATACTGGTTTTCTATTTGTTATAGTATGGACAGGTGGACTTGGTACTTGAACTGCAAACCTGTAAACTCACCAGCATTTTTGTGCTGACGTAAACTTTTACATGTTTTCTCAGGTCGCTAAGGTAGCACAATGGAACTAGGGCGCACGCGTCTGCACGGCGTCTAGATAGAGTTGCATGATTTCACAAACATTGAACTTGATTTATTTATGTTGGATTTTATTTGAATAAGCTTCCGCTGTAAACGGGAATATTAAACTGTGTTTTGAAATTACATTTTAATTCATTTAGACTTGTTTATTGTGATCGTTGGTTTGGATCCTGGTTTGTCATGCGCCTCGCGGTAAAACTCCGCAAGTGGATTTTGAGGGTGTGACAGTGGCAGTGAAGACGCAGATAAAATGAACTGGGTAGCCTGGGAGCATGTCACCGTTCCGATTGATTACGGGGGGTAGGCTTGGGTTCACTTCACGACGCTAATCTAAGCCTACTCGCTAAGTGGTGGTGGTGATTCAAGATTGATCAACGTGGTCTATGGCGAAAAGTTATTTGGGCAATCCATGGAAACTCCCGAGCATGGAACTATATCCCGGCAAAGCTGTCCATTGGAGGTGTTTGGAAGCAAATCGCTGTCGTACCTGAGATACTTAATAATCTTAATATTAATTCCAGCCAATTGTTTAAGGGGGTGCTCGGCTCAGGGACGCAAATCAGGTTCTGGAAAGATTACTGGATTGGTGATGGAATACTTGCATCAAGATTCCCCTCCCTATTTGAACTTGAAAAGAAAAAGATGTGTGTTGTGGCTGCTCGGGTCCTTCCTGTGGTAAATGGGGTACGATTTAGATGGGAGTGGAGAAGAAACGAGCTCTCTGCTATTGAGGCTGCAGAATTAGAAGACCTGCTGCAGCTTCTTTGGCATATTATACTTACTCCGGATCAAGACAAGTGGCGTTGGAACGCAAACGGTATTGGCATATACTCGGCAAGCAGTATTAAGCAACAACTCATCGAAGCGTCGGATTTGCAAGCGCGACCGAGGTTTGAATGGTGCAATTGGGTTCCTAAGAAGGTATGTATCGTCGCATGGCGGGCTAACCTTGATAGATTACCTACGATGACTGCTTTGGCTCGAAGAAATATTCATGTCCCATGCCAATTATGTAAGCTTTGTGGTGACTATCCGGAATCGACGGAACACATTTTCACGGCATGTTTGTTCGCTGCTGATGTTTGGCAGCAGGTGGCTATATGGTGCAAGGTCCCTAGCTTTCTACTGTTTCATGTATCAGATTTGTTCAGGATCAATGTCACTGCTACGGCGGGGACTAGGAGCAGAAAGGCTCTCTATGCGGTGATCCTAACAGCCATGTGGAGTTTATGGAGGGCCAGAAATGAAGCCGTGTTTTGTCAAAGGCAAGCTTCGTTACAGAACACGGTCGAGGAGATCAAGACTATGTCTTTTCTGTGGATAAAAAATAGAGCAAAGATGTCGGATATGTCATGGGAGGCGTGGTGTAGGTTCGACATGTCTAAAATGGGGTAGTTGTATAGTTTGTTTTTTTCGGCATGTATGCTTTTATGTTTATTCGGGTTTTTCTTTTGATGTATACGGTGTATCTGGACAATATTTGCGCTAGTTTCTTGCTAGCCAGTGGAATAAAGTTTTGTTTGCCGTTCAAAAAAAAAAAAAAAAAAAAACTTCATTACCATTTTAAATCCATAATATCCATTTATTACGTCCAATTCACGAAAATATATGTCACCGAATTATTTCTTTTCATTGATAATACTTGTACGTAGTTGTTAAAAAAAAGAGTGGAGCTTTTTAATTTAACCTTTTGAGACCTGATTTAATGTTCTTGGTCTAATATTTAAGACACCGGTTTCTTCTAGACTCAAAAGCGATAGCTCACCTTGGATTGGACCACTAATTTAGTGTCACAGTGGTTGAAGAAGTGACATGAAATTGGAACTTTCTCATTAACATTATCAAACACAACAAAACATTATGAACATATGATGCGTGATTGTCTGATTATACCATGAAGTGTGTTGTGGATATGTACGTTGTACACTACAAATACTTTGTGTTGTATAATACACTCATACAATACATTATACACATGAGACAAATATGAAGCATACAAAGTGAGACAAGAGACTCAAGTCATGTGTGGTATAATACGTTATTCATAGGGTGTGTGCAAAAAAGTTTGAATCCGAAACCAAACTCGAATTATCCGAGGATTCGGATTTGGATATTATTGTTAACTTTTTTTGGATATGGGCAGTGACGAATCTAGATTTTTTGGTCAGCGGGTGCCAAAATTAAACAGCTGAAAACAAGTCAAATAAACAAAGAATGGACTAGTCAAATGAATCAAATAATGATAATTTATTCTACAAATAGAGAAATTTCCGTTAAATTATAGCAGTAACTTTTAATAATATATATTGATCTTTTAGACATTCTATAACTTTTTAAAGGCGTAAAACCCAAATTTGTATAACACTTTACACAAATCGGATATAAATTGAAAAGGATCAATTAATAACATCTTGGTAACTAAAATTACCAATAACTTTATAGGGTTGGGTTATTTTACAAAGGCTACAAAAAATGAGAAGGGTGAGAAGCCACTAGAAAATGACATGTGTCCAAAGGATTAACAAGTGGGAGGGGTAATTTTGTCAAAAACATATGCACATGCAAGTCACATGCCATTTTCACCTTCATTTTTAAATGCCCGTAACTTTTTTATACGTCATCCGTTTTTAAAAAAAAATATACCATAAAATTGAGCGTCGTTTTATCTTTAATATGAGTACCATATTGCTATACTTTTGAAAAAAAAAATTCAAAACTCACTTGCATAAGACACAATTGAATGTAAAACACAATAAACACCAATTAAATATAGGGTATAAAACATAATCAAGAGTCTACTAAAACACAATGGACGACATACTAAAGACACAATGAATAGAAGACTAAAACATAATGAATACTTTTGAAAAAAAAAAGTTGAAAACTCAGTTACGTAAGACACAATGGGTGACATACGAAAGACACAATGAACAAAAGACTAAAATACAATGAATACTTTTGAAAAAAAAAGTTAAAAACCCAATTGTGTAAAACACAATGGACGACATAATAAAGACACAATGAACAGAAGATTAAAACACAATGAATACTTTTGAAAAAAAAGTTGAAAACCCAGTTGCATAAGACATAATGGAGACAACGTAAAACACAATGAGTACCAATTAAATATGCAATGAACAATATGGTATAAAACACAATGAACAGTCTAATAAAACACAATTGACGACATATAAAAGACACAATGAACAGAATACTAAAACACAATGAATAATAGACTTAAACACAATGAACAACATAATAAACACAATGTACGCCTAAATACAAAACTCATTTGCGTAAAACACAATTAAAAGGATACTAAAAACACAATGGACAAAGTTAAATCACGTGTAGACTAAAAAAACACAAATAACATATTTATAAAGCACACATGCATACTATAACACAATGAACGTGTCGAAGACACAACGGAGAAAAAAAACCCATTTAGCACGAATTTTTTTTTTCAAGTTTAATGTAGCAATGTGGTACTCATATTAAAGATAAAAAAACGCTCGTTAATATGGTGAATTTTTTTTTGAAAAAAAATGTCATATGAAAAAGTTATAGACGTTTTAAAATGATGGGGGAATTGACATGTGCATTGCATGTGGAGAGAGAAAGTCAACAAATGTGGTTTTCCTTTTATGCCCTTTCTCTAATTTATTATTTATTTTTTTCAAACAAAATAATCTCAACCCTTCAAATATATCATCAATGGATTACAATCTTTCTCACCATTCCTAGAAAAAGTGTCTTGTGTATTTGATCCTAACCCTAACTTTATAATTTTAAATAATCTTGCTTGATAATGTACCAATAATTATTATGATAACAAGCGTCATTTTTATCTCATCTGTTTAGTTATGTTTTATATTTATGTGATTTAATCTTGTTTTATTTCATTATAGTTCGAAAACAAACAATTAGTTGTTACTTGGCCAATTGGTGATGTCGAGAGGATGGCGAGTAGATTAAAATGCAAGGTTGGGAAATTTCCTTTTGTCTACCTTGGAATCCCAATTGGTGGAAACATGAAAAGGGAGAAGTTGTGGCAGCCGATGATCGAAAAGTTCCAAAAGAAACTGTCGTCATGGAAAGCTAGACAACTCTCCTTGGCGGGTAGGGCGACGCTTGCTAAAGCGGTGTTGGGCAGCCTCCCTTCGTACTATTTGTCCCTTTTTTCCAGCCCCTAAGAAGGTGATTAGCAAGCTGGAAGGCTTGAGGAGGGATTTTGTTTGGGGCTTAACGAACGCAGGCAAAAAAATGAGGTGGATTTGGTGGGATAGAATGATGAAATCGAAGAAACTCGGGGGATTCGGCATAGGTAGTATTGAGAACTTTAACTTGGCTATGCTTTGTAAATGGTAGTGGCGTCTCAAGGACAACCCGGATCAATTATGGGTCAAGGTGGTCACGGCAATTCATAAGGTCGAATCGAATAAGAAGATGGTCCCTTTAAAGAAATCTGTTCCAGGCGTGTGGAAAGACATATGTGGTGTTGAGGAGAAATTGCTTAATTTGGGGATTCGGCTTCATGAGAAATTAAGTGTGACGGTGGAGAATGGGAGAGGCGTTAAGTTCTGGAAGGACGCTTGGATAACAGGGGAGCCGCTAAGAAATGTTTATCCAGACTTGTACAATTTGGCTGCAAATAAGGACGCTATTGTAAAGGATTGTATGTCGAAGATCGGGGGCACTCTTCATTGGGGCTGGGAATGGAAAGGAGGCGCGATGCATAACAGTTGCTGGAACCGGTTTTTGAATCTTATGGGTGTTCTTGCGCAGGCAAATATCGGCTCGGGTAGGGATGTTTGGAGATGGAGCAATAACGATGGGTTTCCTTTTTCGGTCAAAAGTGTCAAAAGCGAAATTGAGGCTGCTGCTGGTTCTTACCCGGCTGATGAAGGGCTATATAGATGCTCATGGATCCCGTACAAGTGCAGCGTTTTACTATGGAGAGCTTTGTTGGAGAGAGTCGCGGCGAAGAACAACTTGATATCGAGAGGAATTCCGATCCCAGACGCAAACTGCAGCCGCTGCTGCCTTCAGCTGGAAGATACCAACCATATTTTCATGACATGTTTAATGACCAAATGTATCTGGTGGCAGTTATCGGTGTAGATGAAAATTCGATACCGGGACGATGTTTCTACGCTCAAGGAATTGGTGGACCGGTTCGCTAATTGTCCAGGTTCCAGGAGATGGAAGCAGATTGTGCATGCTGTTGTCTGTGCTGCTGTTTGTCGTATTTGGGAGGCCAGGAACGCCAAAGTCTTCGAGAACAGGTTCGTGTACCCGTGAAGAACTGTCGAGTTGATCAAGGAAGACGTGTTTATTTGGATTTGCCATAAATCCAATCTTCCTAATCCTAGTTGGGAGGATTGGTTAGATTTTGAGATCACTATGTGTCTGTAATGGGGTTGATGTTGTTATGGGGTTGTTGTGGTGTTCTCTCTCGCCTCTTTGTTTTTCTCGTTTGTTTGTACCACAGCTCCTTGCTGCTCTTTTTATATATATAAAAAATCGATTTGCCGGTAAAAAAAAGTTGTTACTTGGCCTTTTTATATAAAACTAAGTACCTACTTCATCTAAGAGTTATATTTAATATAGAAAGTAAAATGTATCAACATAATATTGGGGCTCAAGTGAAATAAAAGTTTATAACAATAGGTGCCTCATAGATTTTTGGGAATGTGCTCTTTAAAATTCCTTTCTAATTTCTAGCTATTAGGATAAACTTCAGGGTGGTCCTAGGCACCTCCTAACTAAACAATGGATCCGCCCATGGATATGGGTTAGGATCAAATAATACACAGTAAAAGAAAAATAAGGAAGTCATAGGAAGGGTATCAAACGAACTCCGATTGAACTTATTCAAACGGCATTGGAACTGTCTCATCGAACCCTACGATTTTAGTTTTTAGGTCCTCGCTCTTTTGGGTTTTTAACTTGTAGTTTTTAGAATATATGCTATATCATTGTGTCTTTTATGTAGCATTGTGTCTTTTTCTTATTTTCATCATTGTGTCATTTTTGTAATTCGTTGTCTTTTTTCTTCAGCATTGTGTTATATTTTTCGACATTGTGTTATATTTTGTGGTTCCATTAGAACTATGGTCGGCACAGATTTCTCTTTATTAATCACCCAAAATCCAAGAATGTTCACAAACAAACAATCAAAACAAGGAAACCTCACTACAGCACTCAAAATCTCAGATGATCACAAACAAAGTGATCATCAACAAAATACACCAAGGGAACAAACTAAGTTATGATCAAGATGATCAAAACCAATAACCCTAATATTCTGTGAGGAGATAACAAGTAGAGAGATGAAAGAGACGATTTCCAAAAAACTAGGACACAATGGACGAGAAAGGCTATATATAGCCAGACAACAGGCTCGAGGAGAAACACACCCGAGCCTAAGAGAGCCGTTGGATCAGCAACGAGAAAACACATAAGCAGAAGATCAGGGCCACTCATTTAGGCATGGGGATTGCCAGCGTGGCAATCCACACGAACCAGGCTAAAGAAACTGGGCCAGAACACCAGCTGGGCTTCAACTCCAGGGCTGAACAATCAAGCGGGCCAGCACCAATCCAATCCGCAACCAAGAGCCCAAAAACATGAAAAATAGACTTATGCAAAATGCTTTATTTTTATAAAAATAAAGTTATAAAAATGAAATAAAAAGAAATAAAATTGGATATAACATGTTATATTTTTAACACCCTTCTTCAATTTTATTTCTTATATGGGTCAAACATCTTAACAAGCTCACACATCCTTTGATGATCAGAAGGATGCAAGCCTTTAGTAAAAATATCTGCAATTTGACTTTTGGAGTCAACTTTGCAGGTTTTAATCAAACCTTTAGAGATATACTCTCTAAGAAAGAATAAATCCAACCCAAAATGTTTTGTTTTATCAAAGAAAACAGGATTGGCAGCAATGGCAATAGCAGCAGAGCTATCACAAAAAAGACTGACAGGAATATTAACAATAATATCCAATTCAGACAAAAGATTTTTAATCCAGATTACTTCATAAACAGCAGCACACATTGCCCGATATTCTGCTTCAGCAGAGGATCGAGATACTGTAGACGGCCTCTTGCTTTTCCATGTAACCAGACATTCTCCAAGATACACACAATATCCAGTAACTGATTTTCTGGTTTCAAGGCATTTGCCCCAGTCAGAATCAGCAAAAGCAACAAGAGTACTAAGATTACCCTTTCTGAAGACTATTCCTTTACCAGGAGCAGACTTTAGATATCTAAGTAATCTAAAAGCAATCTTAATATGGCCTTCAAAGGGTTTGTGCATATACTGACTTAAGTAATGCACAATATAAGCAATATCAGGTCTAGTATGACTGAGATAAATGAGTTTTCCTATCAACTGTTGATAACCAGTAATATCAGAAAGTATCTTACTATTACTAGCAACAACATTGGTTAACACATGATTTTGTTCAAGAGGATTACAAACAGGTTTACATCCCAACATCCGATACTCCATTAATAAGTCTGTGCAGTACTTTCTTTGTGTAAAACAGATACCATCTGTAACAACCTGAAAATTTTTATTTATAGATAAAATATTTGGATTTAGATACCAAATATTGTTAAACAAATACATAACGAATAAAATGATTAGCTGCTATAAGGTTATAGTGTCGAGATAAATAATTAAACATACAATAGGAGAAATGATCGTTTGAATTGCGAGATATTGAGACGAATAACCAAAACAAACAAATATTACTGAGACAAATGAATAATTGACTTCAATATATGTGTGTACGTATATATTATAGATATAAATAAAACATTTGTATACAATTTTATATAAGTAATGATAGTTTTAATACATATAATTAGTTAAATTTGATATATGATCAAAATGTGGCGTAAATCATTAAGGTGCAAGAATTTGTTTGCATTCAAATTCTAGAATTGTGATTCCTTTTCTTTATATTATTATTTATTATTACTATTATTCATATGTAGACATTTAGATTAATAAGGGTGTAAAAACTTAGTCCTGAAGAATATATGGATAGATATAGCAACTTTGAGTGTACGTGGCATCAAAGTATGGTGACTCATAAGAGAAAAGAGTGTATCATTCTTTTGACATATTTCTAAGTATGACATGTGTGCCAATGAGCAAATATTATCTTATGTATAGGAGTGTGCATTTAGATGTCTATAGCCGTATATATATACACTGTATTGAAAGATGTCTACGTACAGAAACATATCGAGAGATATAAGAGTATAATTGGAAAGTAAAGATAAAGAAATAAATAGTGACTCTTACAATAGAGAGTATGTTCAGTTGTTAACAAACTTTGGTCGCATAGATAGTCGAGTGGTGAAACAAGGGTCTCGTATAAGAAGTTCTAATTTAGCAATCAGTACCAACTAATCAGGTGAATACATTTAACTCTTTTACAAATTTTTAAAGTGTTTTACTTTATGAAAATGACATGAGCTTGTATTAATTATATTTTTGCATATGGTATTCTATGGATAGCATTCAGAACATAAGTGCACATATAGTTTGATCAAATTGTAGACGTGTTACAAAACCGTAAAACCGGGCTGGGAGTTCGGTAGGAAATATACGTAAAATCGGGCTGGGAGTTCGGTAGTAATACGGGCTGGGAGCTCGCTGGATGTGTAGATTACTAGTATGTTTTAAATAGCTTTAATACTACTTATGCTAAAAATGATTTAGTGTCGGTTAAATGTTATTCACCAGCTTTTCGCTGACGTATTATTTTCAAAACGTTTTCAGGTAATCTTGAATAATTATGACGATAGTGATAGTGCTGAAAGGAGTACGATTCCCTAGGCACTAAGGAACCTCGTTGCTGAGGAAATTTTGTAAAACTGTCACTAGACAGAAGTTTTGATTACCATATATATGTGGAATGTTTTGTAAGAATAAAAGGGGTGTTTAATTCCCCGCTTATAAATATATGTTTTTATATAAATGATGAGTTGTTTAAATCTCTAATTAAATACAAATCTTTTCCGTTGCGTATTTACTCAAAACAGGTACCAACCGAATGGTCGCACGTCCGGGGTGTCGAAATCCGGGGTGTGACACCATCACTAGTTTTAATAACTTCAATGCCTAAGAAGTACTTAAGTTCACCAAGATCCTTAATTAAAAACTTAGTTTTAAAAAGAGTTTTAATTTTTTCAATCTCAGTGTTAGAACTACCAGTGATAATGATATCATCTACATACACAAGAAGTACTAGAAACACAGTTTTGTCATTTTTAATAAACATAGAATGATCACATTGACTTTGAACAAAACCAAACTCATATAGAACATTAACCAATTTCTCATTTCATATCCTAGGTGCTTGCTTTAGACCATACAAAGACTTATTCAATTTACATACTTTGTTTTCAGGAATGTTTGAGTACCCCTCAAGAATAGACATATAGACATCCTCTTTTAAATCACCATACAAGAAAGCATTGTTAACATCTAATTGAAATATATTCCAACCATTATTTACAGCAAGGGTCAGAACACATCTAACAGTTATATGTTTAACAACATGAGAAAAGGTTTCTTCATAGTCAAGACCCTCCCTCTGACTAAACCCTTTAGCCACAAGTCTGGCCTTATACCTTTCTATTTCCCCATTTGCTTTGTATTTAATCTTGTCTATCCATTTACAACCAATCTTATGTCTATTTTTAGGTAAGTCAACAATTTCCTAAGTATTATTTCTATACAAAGCATTAAGTTCATCATTCATGGCACTGACCCAATTAGGATCAGTTATGGCCTATTTAAAACACCTAGGTTCAGACCCTTTATCAAGACTAGAAGCAAAACATAAAGAATCAGGAGGCAAACAAGACAAATTCACAACTTTCTCAATACTATACTTGACTTTGCCTTCAACAATATAGTCACTCAATTTTTTTTGGAAAGCTAACAGTCCCAGAAGACCTTCTAACAGAAATAACACCCTCATTATTAACAGTGCCACCCTCAGAATTATTAATTTGTTCATTGTCTGTACTCACAACCTCAGCCCCATTAGGTATATCAACAGATGAACTAGGCTGCTGAGAATCAGCCTTGCCTTGAGTTTCATCTGGACCACCAGACTGCTGAGACCCTTGTGTTCCAGACTCCTCATTACCATTTCCCTTTCTATCATCATTGGGATCATCTACCCTAAAGTTTTCAAAAGAATTTGAGTTTTCAAAATAATCAAAAAAGTTTAAAGTTGTAATGTTTTTATCTCTTGAAAATTCAAAGTTTTTCAAAACAGAATTTTCTTTGAAAGGAAAAAAAGATTCAAAAAATTTAACTTATCTTGAGTAAAATACAGTTTTACTCTCAAGGCTAAATAGTTTGTATCTTTTTTTTTCATTAGAATATCCAATAAAAACACACTTTTCAGCCCTACTGTCTAGCTTATTAGGATTATTCAAAACAGTTGAAAAACACAGACACCCAAAAACCTTAAGATGCTCAAGAATGGGCTTAAAACCATAAATTTTCTCATAAGGAGTCGTTCCACTTAGCATAGATGAAGGAGACCTATTAATCAAATAAGCAGCAGTAATGACACAATCAGTCCAAAACCTAATAGGAACATTAGACTCAAACAGAAGAGCCATGGCCACATTTAAGAGATGCCTGTGCTTTCTCTTAACAACACCATTTTGTTGTGGAGTGTAAGCACATGTAGTCTGATGAACTATCCCATTATCCTTGCAAAACCCATTCATCTGATGATTGACAAATTCTAAACCATTATCAGACCTTATCATTTTTACTTTTTGATTAAACTGAGTTAAAGTAATATTGACAAAGTCTTTAAAGTTTTCAAATACTTCACTTTTGTTTTTCATCAAACAAATCCAGACAGCTTTAGAATAGTCATCAACTATAGTTAAAAAATATTTATGACCATGTCTATCAGGAATTCTGTAAGGACCCCAGACATCTAAATAGACCAACTGACCAATGTGAATACTCTTGTGGTCACTAAGAGGGAAAGGCTCCCTGTGCTGTTTTGCTTTATGACAAACCTCACAGGGTCCATGCTTAGTGACTTTGTTACCAAGGTCAGGTTTAAGAATACTAATCACAGGGTCAGCAGGGTGGCCAAGTCTAGCATGCCAAAGATTAAACACATTACCACTATTACAGCACATAATAGGAGAGACACTAGCATTCCCACACCTAAATAAACCATCCATCTCACTACCAGTCACCAGGATTTTCTTGGTTGACAAATCCTGAATATAACATTTATTCTCATCAAATCCTATAAACATTTTATTATCCCTAGCAAGCTTATGAACAGACAGGAGATTGATAGTGTATTCAGGGACTACAAGAACATCTTGTAAAATCACATTGTCACTTAGTTTTAATTTACCAATTTTAGTGACAACAACAAATGTACCATTAGGATGCTTGATTTTAATGTTTAAAACAGAGACATCAATATAATCAAATAGACCTTTATCACTATTAACCATATGTTCATTAGCCCCTGAATCTACAATCCATCCTATAGCTAGAAGCTGTCCATTAGCACTAGTGAAACAATAAACAGGAGAAGAGAAGGCAGAAGCACAAAAAAAAAAGCTACCTGCCATATTACTACTAGGAGAAGGATCAAAGGCTTTCTCATTTATATGACTCAACAACTTGGCAACCTGATCACTAGTTAAGCCACTGAGAGAGTTATTGGAAGTCTCAGAGACATAGTTGTTACTAACCCCACCTTTCTTGCTTTGGAACCCTATATTTTTAGCCCAGGTAGGGTACCCTATTAATTGACAACATTTATCCACAGAGTGACCATTTTTATTGCAATGAGAACACTTTAGGGATTGATTAGTGCCTTTGTTAGTCACTTTGTTATTGTTAAGCCCATCTTGATTAGTTTTAGCCATGAAGTTAATAGTTTGATTTGGTTTATTAGAATTGCCAACACTAGAGTTTCTATGAGATTCCTCTCTAAACACTAAGGCAAAGGCTTCTTTAACAGGGGGAAGGTCAGTTTTAAGCAACAAAGTGGTTCTAACATGTTGATAGGCACTATCCATCCCATCAGGATCTGCATAAGTTTAATCATATTGGAATGATTATTAAAATCCCTAGCAGCATCACACACACAAGCCGGTAATTGAAGGATCTGGTCTAACTATTTCCACATAGTGTTTAACTTGTGATAATATTCAGCAACAGTCATGCCATTTTGACTAAAGGAATTGATTTTCTGATACAAGTCAAACATTATTGATCCATCAATTTTATCATAGGTTTCCTTCAGGTCCTTCCAAACATCAGATGCCAGTTTGGAATAGATCTGTCCCATATATAATTCTTCAGACACAGAGTTAAGTATCCAAGTAAGAACAATGCTATTGCATCTCTCCCATTGATTAGCCAAAACAACATCATCAACAGGTTTGACACATTCACCATTAATGAAACCTAGCTTGTTTTTAACCCTTAGTGCAAGTGTCATAGAATTAGCCTAAACAGTGTAATTTTCAGTGCCCTTAAGTTTAATACTAATAACAGTCAGATTGGTGGAATCACTAGCATGAAGGTACAGAGGGTCACTAGCATCAAGTTTGCAAACAAGAGTAACAAGGTTAGGACCAGGGTTAACAACATCACCCATAATAGCAAGAAATCAGAGAAACAAGAAACACAACAAGCAATAATAAAAAACAAATAACAATCACACAGAGAGACCACCACAGACAAGATCAGAGTGGCGAAGCCTCGTATGTGATCCAGATAACCGGTTCGTCACTCAAAAGGTGTTAGTCCAGGTCCTTACGAGGGAGCCAACAAAGATCAGGACAAACCCTAGATCTAGAACAGGGACACAAGCCCTGGCAAACGACTCCTTAGATAACCCTAGACACAAACAAGAACGATAAACCAGAAAGATCTCACCAAAGGGGGGCCCAAGTTAGGGTTCGCCTAAACTCGTAGTGTTCAACCTTCACTTAGGGTTGAATCACCAGAGAACAAAGAAGAAGAAAAGCCTCCACAGCAAAAACCCTAGATCTGGAACAGCCAAGATCCAAGGAATACAGTCAGACAAAAAGATCCTTCTTCACCAGTAACAACAGCGGAACGAAAGACAGATTAAGAGCTCAACCAGAGCTCTGATACCATGTCAGAAATATGGTCGGCACAGATTTCTCTTTATTAATTACCCAAAATTCAAGAATGTTCACAAACAAACAATCAAAACAAAGAAACCTCACTACAACACTCAAAATCTCAGATGATCACAAACAAAGTGATCATCAACAAAATACACCAAGGGAACAAACTAAGTTATGATCAAGATGATCAAAACCAACAACCCTAATATTCTGTGACGAGATAACAAGTAGAGAGATGAAAGAGATGATTGCCAAAAAACTAGGACACAATGGACGAAAAAGGCTATATATAGCCAGACAACAGGCTCGGGGAGAAACACACCCGAGCCTAAGAGAGCCGTTGGATCAACAACGAGAAAACACACAAGCAGAAGATCAGGGCCACTCATTTAGGCATGGGGATTGCCAGCGTGGCAATCCACACGAACCAGGCTAAAGAAACTGGGCCAGAACACCAGTTGGGCTTCAACTCCAGGGCTGAACAATCAAGCGGGTCAGCACCAATCCAATTCGCAACCAAGAGCCCAAAAAACCTAAAAAATAGACTTATGCAAAATGCTTTATTTTTATAAAAAATAAAGTTATAAAAATGAAATAAAAAGAAATAAAATTGGATATAACATGTTATATTTTTAACAGGTTCATTGTGTCATATTTCGTGATCTATTGTGTTTTTTGTATCTTTTTTCACCCTTCTCATTTTTGTTACACTGTGTAGAATAACTTGACCCATTCAAAATATATATATTTTTTAAATTATAAACAAAAATAGAAATTTTGGATATTTCGGGTATCCAATATATATATATATATAGGATTTGGTTCAAATGAGAACCTTTCCCCAAATTGAGAACTGAGAGAACCATTCTGGGTCACACATTTCTCTAAGGCAAAAAAAAAAAAAAAAAAAAAAAATTTTTTTTTTTTTGCAAAAATCGCTACTTTATATGTAAGGAATTTTTTTTTTTTAATTTTTTTTGTATTTTTTTTTCAGTATACACATGTGTATAATTGCATTATACACATATGTATAATGCAATATACGCATATGTATAACTGAAATATACACATATGTATAGCTGAAAAATGCTATATACACATATGTATAATTGCTATATACACATATGTATAATTGACATATACACATATGTATAAATGAAAAAAAAAAAAAAAAAATTCTTGCATAAAAATGTGCGATTAAAGCAAAAAAAAAAAAAAAAATTTTTTTTTGCCTTTATATAAAATGTGTGGCCCAGAATGATTCTCTCAATTCTCAAATAGAGGTTGATTCTCTTAGGATCCCTACCCTATATATATAAATTATTAATTACTTTCTAAGTAAATCTTTAAAAATAAAAATAAAAATTTCTTTAGATTTTTGGATATCTGTTTCACTTTCCAAATGCAAAATTTCAAATATGGGTTTAGATATCTGAAATTTGGATATCTTAATTTTTGGATATCTGATTTTGAATATCCTTAGTTGTCCTTATTTCATAACATTCCTTATGTTTGTCTAGTGTGTTCTTAAAATTTCTTTGACATGTTGGTAAGGTTGCTTAACGTGTTTAAACAATTTCTTTCACATGTTGGTTAGTCAACTTTATTCATTTTTTTTTCCTTTTATGGTTGTCGTCATATCCTTTATTTTAGTTAAAGGGTTAAGCTCCGATTAGAACATTTGAACTTGCTTAATGATATATAAAAAATATATGTAGTGGTTTAAACTTAACCATCAAAAGATTAAAGCAAGTGATTAGAAAAGCTACCAACTTTGAGTGGTACATCATTCAATTAATTTCATGTTGTTGTACTTGTTAAGTATCCCTATAAAAAGAAGTTGGTAGGTCCATATAGTGAACTAGCATAAAGGTGACGTGGTACTTTATTCATTCACAAATCCATATCCATTTAGGCTAAGGGGTGTGGGTCGGGGAAATGCATCAGGGAGCTGATGTGGCACCCCTCCCCCTTCGGGAACACCGCCCCCCCCCCCTCTAATTTCGGTGAGTAAGGGGAAATTTCCCCGTCTGCCCCGATCTCAATTTATTATTATTATATTATAAAGTGGGTAGAAAGTGAAGGGAAAGAGGGAAGGGGGAAGGGGAACACCACCCTCCTTGATGGGGGAAGAAATGGGGGAAGGTGATGTGGCATCGGTGAGCCCCATACCACACCCCTTAGCCTTATAAAGCAAACATAAACTGTTACATTCATGCTTTATTGTTAAAATCATGTGATATAGCCTCGTGAGTTGAAACTCTTTTAAGTTTTCTAAATTAGTTATTATTTTATTTGTGTAACATCTCCATCACGAGCTAGGGTGTTCATGGCTCAGTCTAAAACCGTAAAACCGCCTAAACTGGTCATTCGTTTGGTTTCACTGACATGGGTGAAGCTTTTAAGGGGCCGGGGGTGCCCCGACCCCTTTATTTTGTTACTCAATAGTGTAATCTTACCCGTATTTCGCCCGAAAAATTTATACGTATTGAGTCCTCTCCTAACTTAAGGGTCCCGTGACTTTCGATCTCCCCTATATATTTGTTCAAGCTCTATTACTTTCACCGTTGGTTATCTTTTATAATAGTTTCAAAAATTTAACACTGTATCAAACGATTTAGTTTACGGTTATATCAAAGACCAGAGCGGACCGTAACATTAGCATTTATTTTGTTTTTTAGATATTTTATATTTGGTATGATTTCTTTTATTGTGTATTAAGCCTTTATTGAACTAAAATATTAACCTAGACTAACTGGGTTATGTACTTATATAGGCCATCTATATACATCGACAGTTGCATGTAACTGCTTTTTAGATAGTTCACCCATGAAAGAAATAAAAATCCTCCCTTTCTTTTACGAAACAACTTCAGTAGCAATAACAGATATAATTAAATCATCATTCCTTTTTAGAGATGGTCTATCACAAAAGCCCGTAACAAAAAAAACGACGGTTTGTTTCGGTTCGGTTTAGTGCAGTGGCGAAGGATAAGAAGGGCCAGGAGTGGCCCTGGCCCCCCTGTTTTCTGGTGCAGTGGTATAAATTTGCGATTTTCATAGGTAAATTGAGTCCGGGTTGAGTTCGGGCCCCACCGATTTGCCACTACCGATCGAAAAAAATTGAGCCCGGCCCCCACCAATTCCGAAACCAAGCTTCGCCACTGGTTCAGTGTTAATTTAAATGGCTCATTTTGGTTTATCAAAAACCGAACACGAACACCCTTATGAGCTACCAGTTGAACTTGTTAAGTTTTAATTTCAGATGACAAAACCAAATCTCTAAGAATTTAACATTAAGTTATGGAGTAAAACTAAATAAATAAACTCCCCGATTAAATGATACGAAATTCAAATATGAAAACCAAAAAACTCAGTATTCTCTTTTAAAACAAGTTCCCACATCGGTAGCTTAATTAACTTATAGCCACTTTGTAAAAGAGGCTCGGAGGCCAACATTCACTTGCACTTGGTAGTGATTGCGTATAAGACTATCCGTTGTAGCGAGCGAGCAGCCGCGAGCCACAATTTTGTACACGTGCATAGCTTGGACCATAACACCCTCAAGCCGTCAGGTGCGCGAGCGAGCCCAGGCTACCACACTCGCGTGTGGTAGTGGGTCAAAACTACTAGTGTACAAAATTGTGGCTCGCGTCAGGTGAGTGAGCAGAAGCTTTATTACCCTGCCAACTGGACGCTGACAAGACGCAATATAAGAGGATAAAGCTTGTGCTCACCTCTAGCCACAACGCATAGTCTAACTCAAGTGAGGTTATTAAAGATCGGCTTTGCCCGTTGCGAGTTGGGCCTTAGGACCCCTCGTTTGTGACAGTGGGAGGATAACAGGTCAGAGCTCGGTTAGGACCACCCCAATATATATAACAACCTCTTGGAATGTCTCAATCGAACAGCCGTGTTTTTACTTATTTTAATGATGACAACTCGAATATTTTCTGATGTTTCTCAGATGACTAAAACCCAGAGACCGGACAACGGAGTGTCGGTCAGGCGTTGGAATTCGGGTTGGTAGACAAGTTTTTAAATCACTGTTATTCATGTGCTCTTTCTTTTTTTCTAAATAATAAAAACACTTATTAATGAAATTGTTAAATGCATTACTCATCTGCTATGATTCTTTGTGTAGCTTCTGTTAAACGACACATTGAGCTCAGTTTTAATGACTAAGCAGGCTCTTAAACACTGATAAAAGGTGCATAGAAACCGGTTCGGATTATAATTCGGCCGAACTCACTTAAAAGAAAGTCTAAACCGGTTTTTGCCCAAACCTTTATTTTGGGTTGAAACCGTTTTTTGAGAGGGAAAGGATAGGGTTTTAACCCGCGATTTGGGTCGGGTCCAAAGTCCAAACCGATTTCCAAATTGGGTTCAGCTCGGTCCGGGTTTGGTTCCCAATCCAACTTTTTACATCTCTACATAGTGAGCTTGGTTTCAACAAATAACCAATTTCTGTTATTTTGGTTCAACGAGTTTTTTTTATTATTATTATTATTATTGTTAATACTATTCTAATAACCAATGGCAGCAGGTTATTATGGCCCCTACTAGATTTAACAATTATTTATACATTATCCAATCTCTTATCGTAAGCACGGACTATTTATCAAGTTCTGCCAGAAGCATCAAGTTTTGTCACCTATTGTTATTGTTATTGTTATTGTTATTGTTATTGTTATTATTATTATCTGACGTTAATATTTTGTGGGGTTATGTAGTTTTATTAAGGTTTAGATGGACAGACAGAAAACTGTAAAATCTGGAAACTATAAAACCCAGGGCCAGAACATGAAGCAGTAATCGGGCTAGTACTGGGTCGGTCTTGGGTCAGGCCCGATTGAGGTTCATTTTATATCTTAGTACAAAAATATGTTCTCTAACCATATAATAAATTGAGTTATTGTATCTATATTCGGATTTACTGATTTAGGATATTATAGTTTTAGTATTATGACGATCTTGGGCTAACTTTTGATAAACAAACTGTAATTCTGAATGTTTAGTGTTTTTATTCTACTAGTAGGAATGCCCGCGCGTTGCGGCGGGTGCATCTGTTTTGCCCCTCGTGCATCGTGTTTGTTGGTTATTCGTTATGATGAAGTAGAAAACAACGATGTATAAAATATATGTTACTAAAAATTGAAACTCATAAGTATATCTTATGAAAATTTTAAATGGGTACATAATAATAGGCCGTACTATTCCTTGCAACACCCTTAAATTGGCCTACGTCCTTTGGTGGAACCCTTTTATGTATCTCGAAGGCAGATAAGTATGCCATTGTAGAGCGGTTCTTAGCGTAGTGAAGTGGCGTTGTATCTCTTAATGACCATAAGATTGTAGTGGAAGTGATGTAATTACTAAAATGCAGTTTGTAGTGTCCAACATATTTCTATTATTTTTGGGCACCCGCGAGATACAGCGGAGTCAATGATTTGCATAGATACTCTCGTTTTATGTTAGTTTGACAAGCGCCGTAACAAATATAATTGACCAAACAAATTAGTAATTAATATAGTTAAAACTACCAAATCGATTGATAAGAACTTGTCTTCTTTTGGATATGTAAACAATTGGTGATTTCGTGAGATCAGAAACTAAAATTATATTCCTAGAAGCTTATAGTGGCAGAGAAAACAAAAAAACCATCGAGGAAGATGATGACGTTGCTCATGAAGTATTTATACCATATTTGCTTGTATAAACGTCAAGCCTACATATATCGCTCACTTTAATGGGTTGAAACGTGTCATGGGTTGGGTGTGTTGGCAAACTTCAAGCCTACATATTTATTTGTGTGCAAAAGTGTCACATCATACCATCCTGCAATCACATAAATTTAAAAAGAATATATAAATACATAATATATGATGTAATTTATTTACTATAAACAATGAAAGATATGTAAGTTATGTATGTGAAGAGTCACCACATTATTTATATAACAAATACATGACCACTATTTATAAGACTATAACATTGATACAAACATAATAAAGACATGGAGGTTATGAATGTAAAGAGTCACCATTGTTAATTTCCTCATCAATTTTATAATTATGTTTAAATTAATTTCTTCAACAATTTAATATTTAAGTAGAAAGACAATTTTACCCACTATTTATAAGACTATAACATTGATACAAACATAACAAAGGTTGTATTTACTTAAATTTTGCAGGTATCCTTCACTGATGCTTTATAATATAGTATAGAAGATAAAATTCGGGTTGATTCATTAGCGTGACCATGAATTTATAGCTTTTTGATTTCTTATTTCTTAACACAAATAACATAAGTAATTAACACATAGTTAAGTTTTTGTTTTCTCTTTATGCTAGTGTTTAATTTATTTTATTAATTAGAATTAGAACTTAAACAATATACAATCGCCGAAAGCAAAATAATATTGCGAACCACACTACATACAACGTTTAACAAGAACATTAAATAGATCAACAAATACCTTAAAAGTCTTAGAACAAATATAGTTTACGTATAGACCGAGTTAACTATTTCATGGCGTTCAAGGAGACCATGTTGATTGAAATTGAGGAAAGTCTCCATACCCTTCTCTAACCATCCTCTCCATCATCTATCCTTCATATCCATTTGTTCCTTGCAACATCAGTTTTCATCCCATGCAGTAAGTGGAAGTAATATTTATAATATTTTAGAAACATATTAGCAAATCTAGAATGTTATATTTATAATTTTGTCCGTTTTATTTAGTTAACAATATATATGATTCAAGATACACAACTTCTTAACAAGGATAGTTGGGAAAGCCATATGTCCCCTTCATAGGGGCCATATCATCCAATTCAGTAGAGTTGAGGTCAATAGGTCATAGTACATGCTTGCTTCTGAAAGGCTTCATGGAGAGAAACTAAAAATGCACAAAGAAGAAAAAAAACTACACTAATTAATTTTGAAAAATATTTTCTCATCAATAATTCATAATATTGTTTGTTTATTGTTTTAATTGTTTTTTTTTTTGAAAGGTAAATTAAAAAAAAAACAATAAAGATAAATTTTTGTAATTGTCAAAGAACATATGAACAAGTAGAAAAAAATGTATATATGTATATAAAGATTAACTCATATCTTTATACCTTGTAGTATCCGGGAACCATATCTTGCAAGCGTCTTAACTTCTCATTGATTTTTTTTCTCTTCTCATCTAATGAAGACATAGTTTTTTTTGGACAAAACAATGTTTCAAAACATGAAATTAGCTCTAAGATTTTGTTTGGGGTTATGAAAAGACTATTAACATTCAAGAAATTGATTATAATGAAGTATATATAATAATAATAATGAGGTGGGGTTGAAAGGTCTCACATTTAAGATGCATCATAGGTTATGTTGTATTTTGTGTTCTAAAAGTTGGACATAAGGGCATAATTGGGATAAGATTTTAGATGTGAGGTATTGGATTATGTTAAATTTACTAATCTACCCTCCTAAGTGTCTTAATAGTCACAAGTATGCCAATAATACCCTTAATTTTTTTTGCTTAAACATGTTGTACATCTTGTTTGTTAAGTTGTACGGAAATGAAAATGACTATCTTAGCCATCACTCCTCCTTAATAAGATAACTAGTAGTAATGCCCGCGCGTTGCTGCGGGTGTATATGTTTTGTTGCTTCGTAGCTGTTTTTCGGGTTTATGGTGTGTTCGTGTTTGGCGTTTGTGGAAACCTTTTTTGCAAAGTGTTTGGATGAAAACGCAAATTATATCATTTTATGTATGCCTTTTTTAAATGTTTGTTTCAACTATATTAAAAAAATACCGTTTTGCCAACAAGGAAAGTAGCCGTTGCACCAAGGGTCGCACCAATTGAATCAGCAACAAATCCTACTGGCAGTCCAAAGAGATACTCCCTCCAAGCTGAAACAAAGGATATAAACAAGCAATTAGGAAACATTTACAGGTTTAACGGAAAAGGCAGAGAGGTACACATAAAAAAATAGAACCTAAACATTGGTTAACCTACAAAGTATAATCCATAAATGTAGGAATAATATTTCTAGTGCCAATTGCAAAAATAAAATCAACTTGTAGTCAAGCCCTTGGCTGCCACTATGCATATAAACTAATTATCCTCTCAGCTACATTTCCCTTAAACAATGGGCATGCTATATACTTCTTAGTTTAATAAGAGTAAGAAGACGTTGCTTCGTACAAAAAGAATCAAGGACATATATATGATTAGTTCTCACCGTAAGCACTGAAGCTGGAACCGCAAACACCGTAAGAGGGATATAAGCAAGAGCACTACAAACTCAATAGCATAAGATAATAAAAGGCTTCATTTGATTGGATGATGCATAAGAACAATACTTTTATCCAAGGAAAACTACTTTTATACACTTATACACTAATATTTTATCACTTTTGATACTAATTAGATGATATCTAAAATGTATTTATACTATGCGCCTTATTTAAAAATGCCCTCGTTATACAAAATTCTCAATTCTAGGGATTCAATTGGAAATGTATACTCATTTGCATCTGTCATATATGATTCAATGTATATTTCACCTAACTTGTCCCCCAAGCATATATTCACAATCAATAAACATAAACATTGCAAACAAGGCTTACAGCAACCTGAGCAACTTAACCTCAACAGTAAAAACAGGTAAAAAAATTTAAAAAAATAGAAACAAAGAATATTATTGTTACCTTCTCTATAGGGAGAGAGAAACAGGCAAAAGCAAAGGTAAAGAGAAGAAGAAACATAGAGACGCGAACAGCAGACGACCATGAGAAGATTTTCATTTTAATGGCGGATAATAAGCGGCGACGCCAGGGGCGGAAATTGTGGTCATCTTCGTCGCCAATTTGGTCTTGCTTTAACGACGATCTTGCTCTTAATGCTATTATGTTCGCCGGATCTATTTGTTTGGAATACTTACTATACACTATTGTATCACATGATTTCCATTCTTATTTTAAATACTTACTATACACTATTGTATCATATGATTTCCATTCAGATCATGAATACATCTCAAAACATGCCCGTCAAATTCACAAACAAGCTTGACTTTTTGTTCTAGCTCAATAACATTAAGGGCTTAACAAATATTTAACCAACAAAAATAAAATCAAAGAATAAATATATCCTCACATCTTTGAACTACTAATCCCTCTCAGTAATAAAAATGAAACATTTCCTTTCAACAATGCACATTCAATGTACAACGAATCAAGCTATATATGTAATAAAAAAAGCTTCGTAGAATCGTACACCACGGGTGAGGTGTTTTCCCAACTGCCTTGAGCGCCTCACAGCTCAGAGGCGCGCCTTTTAGTGCCAAGATCAATGATCAAACATAATGTGACTGAAACCCTATAGCAAATGTATATAGATACAAGAGTAAATTCCTTTTTGAGTCCCTGAGTTATCTTGATTTTAACTAGTTGAGTCCAACATTTTCATTTTTAACATTCTGAGTGCTTGTGTTTAATTTTTGTTATGGTTTGAGTCCAATTTTCTAACTCCGTTAGATTTTTTCTATTAATATTTATGAAATGACCAAAATACCCCTACCATTAAAAATAAATAATTATTAAATACTGTTTTTATTTAACATATCTCACCTCTCTCTCTCTCACTTCTCTAACAGATCTCACCTTTCTCTCTCACTTCTCTCTCTCTCTCTCTCTCTCTCTGCAAACCGATCTGAAAGTTTGGAAACTAAACAAGCCACGACATCAGTTAAGGTTGGTGAAGGGACGGATGTGCAGGTGGAACGGAGGTTTGGGGGTAGTGTTGCAGGTGGTTAGCATTTCGATCGATGGTGGTGTCTGCAGAGGTGAGATAAGGTGGGTTGTAATGGTGGTGGGAGGTGGGGGTTCCGGTTGGTGGTGGGAGGTGGGGGGTTCCGGTTGGTGGTGGGAGGTGGGGTTCCGATTGGTGTTGCAGGTACTGTTAGGGTTCCGATTGGTGGTGGGAGGTGGGGTTCCGATTGGTGGTGGGAGGTGGGGGTTCCGATTGGTGTTGCAGGTACTGGTTAGGGTTCCGATTGGTGGTGGGAGGTGGGGGTTCCGATTGGTGTTGCAGGTACTGGTTAGGGTTCCGATTGGTGGTGGGAGGTGGTGCAGTAGTGGACCGGTGTGTTATGATGGTGAGAGGTGGGTTGTTACGGTGGTGAGAGGTGGTGGGGGATGTAGGCGTTGCAGGTTAACTCCGGTGAACAGCAGGATCTCCGGCGTTGCAGGATCTCCGGTGAACAGCAGGATCTCCGGGTTGCAGGCGTTGCAGGTTAACTCCGAACAACTTCTTTTATTTCTTCTTATAATAGTCTGAGATGAAGGGTAGGGTTATGATGGAAATAGTTGTTTCAGATCTGGATGGAGGGTTCGAGGTGGGTGGCCGGTTGGTTGGAGGTGGGTGGGTGTGGCGAGGTGACGGCAGTGCTTGTTTTGGTGGGGGTGGCCGGTTGGGGGTGGGGGTAAGGGAGAGAAAGTGTGTGCAGGTGTGGATTTGGGGGTGGTGGTGTAGTGGTGGAGGTGGTGCAGTGGTGGTGGTGGATTTGGGGTTAGGGAAGGTGGTGGTTAATGGTGGTGGAAAGGTGGTGGTTAATGGTGGTGAGGCAGGTGTGTGTGTGTGAGAGAGAGAACTTTATTATTATTATTATTATATTTTGTTTTATGCATTAAAGACTTGTACGTTATACCTTATGCATTACAGAGTTGTACCTATGTGTAAAATGACTGAAATACCCTTATAGTTAACCGACTTGCTTAACGACGTTAGAAAATTGGACTCAAACCATAACAAACTTAAAACACTAGGATTCAGAATGTTAAAAATCAAAATGTTGGACTCAAGTAGTTAAAATCAACAAAACACAGGGACTCAAAAAGGAATTTACTCTTATTATTATTATTATTATATTTTGTTTTATGCATTAAAGACTTGTACGTTATACCTTATGCATTACAGAGTTGTACCTATGTGTAAAATGACTGAAATACCCTTATAGTTAACCGACTTGCTTAACGACGTTAGAAAATTGGACTCAAACCATAACAAACTTAAAACACTAGGATTCAGAATGTTAAAAATCAAAATGTTGGACTCAAGTAGTTAAAATCAACAAAACACAGGGACTCAAAAAGGAATTTACTCTAGATACAAATGTTAGACTTGAGAAAAGGTACTAAAATGTCACAACACAAAATCGATTTTGGGTTAGGTTCCAAGTGACTTGAACTCAAGACATGTTCAACACCATGATCATTTCTCCTTTTCACAAGCACAACATTATATCACTTATTTGTAAATAAATAAATAAAACATGCAGACTCTTAACATGAACAACTACTGAACTTAAATTAGGGTTTCAAAAAAAAAAAAAATACAAACTTACATATTTCCCTTGCTTAAACCATTCATCAGCCGGATTTGGTCCATCCGAATACTTCCCTTCCCAAACCAAAACAATCAAATCTGAATTCTACTGGAAACCTTGTTTGTGGTGGACCCGTAAAATTGAAAAGCAGACCAGGAGGCAAAAAATGATGGATTTAAAGTAGAAGTCCCATTAGTAACACCAGAATTATTTGTTAAGGCACCAAATGAAAATATACCATTTCTTGATGCAGTTGTCAGGTTAGCCGAGGATGATGAACCTGGATACGTAACAAATTTATCGGCTTCTAAGTGTTGCCATTATCATCCTTATTGGATAATATGTACTTGATCATTATTTATGGTTAAATTAATCAAGCTGCATAACACCAGGAAAAAAGAGTAAGTAAGATTCACCTTATAAGAAAAAACTAACTTCATCTATTATGAGGGGTAAGTATATCAACTATAGAGGTTGGCTGCGAAAGCACCGATCACTAAGTACCACTACTCGACAAAATTGAGGCATAGAAGTGAAAATCCATCTTTTGGTTGTTAGCAACAAAACTACCAGGAGCCATGGCACATTTTTTAGACTCATGTAGTCATGGAACTGCGTCAACTTCAGGTAGTTTAGAATTAGTAGAAATGTCATTGTTTACTAACCCAGGCGCCCCCAACTTCTTATTTACAACCACTGAGATAGATGCATGCACATTAGAATGGTTGTTATCAGTTCCAGAAAATCCTTCACAAGACATACAAAATTGTTTATCTAACCTTAAAGTTATAAAGATAAACACCAACTATAACCGAATTTCATGGAAGGATCACAAGGATAACATACCTCATGAGCACTCATATAGAAAAGCTCGTTTCCCCTTGAAACCAACTTTTGTTTCAATTGGTGCATTAGCAGTTACTGATATCGTAACATTTCCATTAATTGAGCTGAATAAATTACCATGGCCAACAACATTTCTTGAACCATTTTCTTCAATGGTGTCTTTCCTTTGAGTGGTTGACTCACCAGCATCTGAAAATGCTTAAACATGTTGTACATCTTGTTTGTTAAGTTGTACGGAAATGAAAATGACTATCTTAGCCATCACTCCTCCTTAATAAGATAATATAGATACTTTCAGATGTAAAGTTTAAGGCTAAGTAATTTATTGGGTTATGCATATCTTGGAAATAAATCATAGAGCTATTCGAGTATTTAGTAACACACATTTACAGTATGAAGCCAAAAACAAAAATATACATCTAAATATATTCTATCTTTGTATAGTTTATTTAGGCCTGTAACGAACTGGACAAGCATATACAAAGGCATGTTCATGTTTATTCATTTAATTTTAACCGAACACGAACACTAAAAATATTCTATCAAAGCATTTTTGTTGATATTGTTGCTTTAATTGGATTTAGTTTTGCACTAGTCTGATTTGCTGCATTTTAATTGGGCTTTCATTGTTTGGTTTCTTGCTTGATTAGTTGCTGATTTGGGCCTTACTTTACTCTTTTTGAATTGAAGATTTGGTGTTTTCCATTGGGGTTTGTCTATGGGAGGCCCAGTTCTATGATAAGATCAGTTTTTGAATGCATCTGATGTTTTGTACACATGCAATTAAAACTAACCAATGGATATACTTGGGCCAGTCAATCATTACGGGTCACTTGAATAGTGTTATCCTGGCCCAGAAATGTAGGTTATGTATATTCACCTTTCTAGCTTTAGCTTTACTCGTAAGAAAATTATTTTTCTTGTTACTTTATAGATAGAGGCCATATTAGTTTAGTTCTATTACAAAGAGGGATTAAAAAAAAAAAAAAAAAACCTGTTTGGGCCTGTAGACCCGGAAACCAATCTAGTTAGCTCCCCTAAAAATCTGGGTTGGGCCAACCCGACCCACCAATTAGGGACTAGTTTGTAATATTTTAAAAAAGTACCAGTTTGGATCTTCTTATAAAAAAAACGTTTTTAAAACCGGTTTACTGGTTTTTACCGTTAGGATATGTTTCTAATTCTAACAGCTAAATGACCATTTTTTGACCGTTGGGGTCAAACTTGAGCTGTTTTTATTTTTTTTAATATTAATGTTCCCCTAAACTAATAAAGATAGGTTGAGAGTGTTTTGATTGAATTACAACAATTCATAACTCTCAAATGGTTTCATCAAGTCCTCAGTCTTCGGTTGGTTGTGAGGCAACTTGAAACCTAGCCACACCAACTAGTTGCCGTCAAATAACAATTAACTTTCTTATAATTTTAAAGTAAGAAATTGCTAGACAACGGTAAAGCGTAAAGAAATCGGATCGGCAATTACCAAAGAACTCACGGGCCGAGGAGACGAAGATGGAAGAGATGGAAGAAATCGAGGCTTCAGTGTCTTATTAGAACACTTCTAAAAGCTCAGTTACTATTCTATAAAATATTCTCCTTATTATATAAAAAACTAGCTTTTATCCCGGAAGCGTTCCGAGGTTGAAATATCTAATATGACATAATAAAATATTTAATATGACAACATAATTAATGACTTGTCAATACATGATTAATGAATATTATTATTATTATTAATATTATTATTATTATTATTATTATTATTTATTTTAAACAAATCTCTGCCATAAGTTATCATATTCAAATACAAAAAAAAAAAAAGGAATCTCTGCCTATGAAATTATGTTCATTGTTTCTTATTCAAATATAAAAAACCCTAAGTAATAATTTATTAGTAAAGTAAAATATATTTGAAAACAAAACCCTACAAAAAAATAGTCATTTTTTTTCTCCGTTTTTTATATAGCACTATGATACTCGTTGGAAAGATAATAAAACGCTCGTTAATTTGGTGTAATTTTTTTCTTTAAAAATCTCGTATATAAAATATATTAGCGTTTAAAAGTTATGGGAGGAAATATGAGAGAGAAAATTTAATTTTGTTTTTAAATTCTTTTCTTTTCCTAAAATAACTCAATGACTTTTGTTTTTAATTGGTCCACATAGGTGTCACATAGGATACTACATGACACTCTCAAAGAAGAGAATGGCCTCTTTGAGTGCAATGTAGGATATAAGCATTTAGAATATTAATCTATATCTATGTTACCTTATTAAGGAAGAGACATGTCTAGAAAAGTAATTTTACACCCATTTTAAGATGGGATATCAAGAGACTCATGCTTTAACATAGATATGTCATCTAAAAGTTCCCTATAATACCCCTTATTGCATTATGCACTTGTACTATAACTATATAATCAATTTAGAGACTTATTAATGTATTTGAATTATCACATTCATTACTATCATGTGAGTTATTTTGAAGCTCTTCACCCTTATATGATTTCAATTAAAAAGACAAAGTGACCGTCTAGATCAACTGCAAAATGACTATAATATAAATATAAATTCTAAAATCATTATATTATACTAAGAAAGTTAAGCTTGAATGATTGTATGAACAAAATAAACATAAAAACATATGTGGGTTGTAAAAAAACAAGAATTGTAATTTTGATTGTTAAATCTTAAATTTACTTTCAAAGCCGTCTCATATGAGAATGAGAGCGAGAAAGAGACATGCTTTACGAAATTTAGCCAAATTAGAATGCAATACGCTGCCATGTTTTTTTAGAATTGTATTTGCGCAGCGAAGCGCGCGGGCATAATACTAGTATCTTATTAAAGAAACTCGATGGATAGATAGATAATTTTATCAACATTTTAAGATAGGAGGTGAAAAGTCCATTCACAAATCTCTATTTTTGGTCATTTTATTACTTTTATACCCTCATGTACCACATATAATGCCAATTGTATATGTGTGTAATACACACTTAATATCCCATCTCAAGATGTAACCACCTTCATAAAACCCATTAACCTTGTGAAAAATCAATCGACTGATAACTTGAGATTTCTTCAATTCGCCATTTAAATGTTGATTCAATAGGGTGTCAGTTTCAAATCCCTTGTGTTTATAATGTGCAATGCTGGTTCCATAGACCTAATCGCATCACCCCTTCAGGTTAGATTCTATGAATTGCTTTTTTATGAGTTCTTTTATTTTTTGCTCTTTTGTTAGTATTGCATAGATTTTGCAGACAATTGTTTGTGTAAGCATTGGAATTAAGGTTACACATTTCATCTTATAATTAATCACCATCTAATTATGATCACAATCATCATCACAGTCACAACCCCTTCGACATCAGTTATCCATTTGCAGTAATTCAATTGTTTTTCTCCCTTGTATTGTTTTTCTCAATATTTACGAATCAGGCATGTTAGGTTTGTAGCTTTTGCGGTTGAATGTTGTTAGATATGTCTGATTCAATATATTAGTTAATTATGCTATTAGGGGTTTTGACCTTCAAATGAATTGTTTGTTTGGATATGATTTTCAATTGCAAATGCAGTTTGTAACTTAGTTAGTACTTTATGTTTGGATCTCTTCTTTTTTATTTGATTCATCTTTTTTGTTACTTGAATTTGTAACAACCGGCAAAAATAAGGTAATTCCGTACAATTAATTAATATATGATTAACGTAATTAAATGCAATTATGTGTGATTTAATTATCAAGGCCTTAGGGAATAGCAATTTCCAAATAGTGCATAGGAATGCATACGTTTAATGGTAAAGCATGATTGGATCATGTGCGAATAAGCTATCCGGTACGGATGTTGGCAATTACCCGGTAATAATTAAATAAACGAAACGGATCCCGGACACCCAGGATATAAAATAAAGGGTATTTTCATAAGATATAATGGGTTTTGGAACTCCAAGACCATAAATGAAAACGTCTTGTACAAACCTCCCGGTAACAAATAAAGTGCGCGTATCGCACCCGATACGCGTATAACTCGTAATTTCACCCGGCAAAGGCCTAAATAATCAATCAACGCTTAAAATAGACTATATTTAAGTGTTGTTAAAGGTATATTTAATGTCCGGATAACGCGTGATTAAAACCCGAAAAATACCCGAACGACACCCGAACGACGGGGGATTAAACATAACAAATATTGGGTAAATAATTGGAGTTGTGGACCCCACCAAACCCATCATAGGGGCCGGCCTTATGGCCAAAATATAGTCCATACAACTTGTGTTGATAATAATAATCCCTAAAGCTATGTAAAGCATGCTTAAACATAAGACAAAAGGTGTAAGACATGGAGTACAAAAGTAACCACCCTCTTGTCCCCTCCCTTGTGTAAATTTTCGGCCCTAGGCCTTAATAAGCCAAAACATTGCAAGTAATCATGGTCTAAGAGCATGCACATGCAAGGTTAAGTCTTGTATAAAGATCATGTGTGATCATAAGGATTTACCAAAGATTTACAAGCAACCTCTCTTGTCCTCTCAAAAACCCACGGCCACCACACCCTTCCCACACCCATCCAAGATCAACTTTAGTACATTACATATCTCTCATATCTTAGTAATGATCATAAAATCCAAGGAAGATTACATGTGATAAGGTTATAAATAACATGTGTTAGAAGATAGAAGAAACAAAGCAAACTCTTCTCTTCCCTTTCCTCTTGGCCGTAGTTTTACCCAACACACACACATTGTTCTTTCAAGTTTTTACATCTCCAAAATACTTAAAATCATCCATCATCCAAACCCCTTTTGTGTGTTTCAAGAGCTTGGAGCTAAACCACTAGGAAGAACACACTAAACCCCTCTCAAATCCAAGGTTTTTGTCTTCCCTAGCCTTGTGCTAGTAGTAAGCTTCTTAATCTTGTTTTTGATTGTTATTTTTCATGTATGTGTTCCTAGTAGCAAGTTGTACATGAAGGGTTTAAAAATGGTTTTGAACATAATCTTTAATAAGTTTTCATGTATAATATGGAAGATTAAAGATATAAAAATAAACCATGGATTTGATGATGATGATATATTAGTCTTGAAAATATATGAAGTTTACATATAAGACTAAGTAGGATGATGTTTTGGTTAATATTTTGAGATGAACTTGAATATGTTAAAACTAACTTTAATTCATCTTACTATGATCATTTAAGTAATAATATGTGGTAAAACATGTTAGAAGTTCATAAATGAATAAGATGGAAAATTAAAGTTAACCCACTTAGATGAATGAAATTTTGATAAAATGGACAAATACATAAAACACACATATAATTAGTCTTTCATATGGAATATAAGACTAACATAAGTGTTTTGATACAAAAATAACTTACCTATAAAAAGCTGAATCTTCAAAGTTAACTATTTTGAGTGAAAGATGCCAACTTTGAAAGTTAGAATAGAAAAATGCAACTTTTGTAAGTTTAGGGACTAAAGTTGTAACTTTGAAAGTTAAGGGACTAAAATGAACATTTTAGAAACTATTAGTCCAAAAATACAAGTATGGAAAGTTTGGTGTCAAAAATGTAAGTATTAAAGTCTAAGGATGATTTTTGTAAATACTAGTAGAAATACTTGGGTATTTTGTATAAAAGTGTATTTTTGAAAGTTATAAAAATATAAAGGGTTTTAACATAAGGATTTTTATAAAATAGAGATTTTATAAAAATACTAAACACACTTGGGAAACTTATACAAAAATGAATACTTTTATATAAATGGGAATATAAAAGTGTTGGAAACATTTTTGTAGTTAAGTTGACAAGTTGGGTTAAAAATACATAAGTATTTTAACCATCCAAGTAACATGTGAAAATAGGAAGAAATATAGAAAATATTTCTATAAAATACATGTTGGGAAAAACTTGGAAAAATTAACTAATCAAGTTAAGATATCGAACTAAAACGCGTTAACGAACCATAACCGGACAAAATATGAGAAAAATGCCATTGCGGCAAGATAAGAAAAATATATATTTTAAGAGGTAAAATATATATATATACCTTGGGTGAAAATATATAAACACTTTCCTAAGTGTTGGAGGATTAATTCGTGGGAGAAACACTTGACGTAAACGAATAAGACGTTAAAACAAACGTATGTACTTAACAAGGAAAATTACACATTTATATATATCTGTACGCTCGCCTCGGCAAAATTCTAGTATATCTACTTAATGGGAAAGTAGATATGCGGGAAGGAAAGCCGCGACGAAAAGACAAGGATATATATATGTGTATGTCGTATCAACGAAATCCTAGTATATTTGTTTAAATGGGAAAATAAATATACGGTGTGGTGAGTTGAATCGGACGTTAAGAATATACGATCGAACGACAAAATCTTAGCATATTTGTTTAAATGGGAAAACAAATGTGTGGCAAAGTGAGTCGGGTCGAGGATTGAAATATATATTATATCGAGCGATGCGATCTTAAGTATAATTATTTAAATGGGAAAATAATTATATGTTAAGTGAAGTCGAGTCGATGATAATAAGATACAAGTTATGGAAATATTAACAAGAGTAATATATAACTTGTAACACAAAGGGTAATGTAACGCCAACAACGCCTAGGATACACGCATAATTAAACGGGACTTGGAACAACTTGTGGTCGGGAGTTGGGTGTACAACTTGCCAAGGCACACGCACTATAGGAATAGTGACTTATACGTTTAGGACGTTGTAGGTGCAAGACCACTCTTTGCTATTCACCTTATTGAGCCAGACGCAGTTACAGGTGAGTTTCACGGCCCCATTTTAAACTATTTTTACGTTTTCCGGGGGAAAGATATGTTAGGGATAGTGTTTGACGGATTTAATACTTGAGGTGTGACCGCCACTCGGGGTTGAGTCCTCGCCTCTATAATCATTTGTTCAGGGAATTGAAACCGGAGGAATATTCGAATAGTACTATTGGTGCCTGACAAGGCCCACCCCTAATCGATAGCGTCGATTATGCATTAGGTTATGCCTGGGGTGCATATATTCTGAACTTAAGTCGTGGGAAACCGAGTAACGACTTGGAGCGGGGCACAATTATTATATGTCTTGGTTTGATTATAGTCTCAAGTAGATTTATAGGAATTTGCAACTCCTATATATTGTCATAACATGGTATTCCCAAGTATTCAAGTTTTAGAAACTGAAAACCTGTGAACTCACCAATATATTTATATTGACGAAACTTTTTAAACATATCTTTCAGGTAATTAGAAGATGAAAGATCAAGCAGGCAGGGTCGGGGGATCTCCATGCGACGTCAGGCTTTTGTGGGGTTTCACCTTTATTTCCCAAGGCATTTGGGATATATTTGAGAAACCTCTAAGTTTAATTCAAAAACAATTATCTTTTGTGTAATGTTTAAAACTGATTCAACGTCATAATAAATGACCCATTTTCTTAAATTACTTGTGTTTAGCCATAACCTTGACTTTATGCTTTTGAACCGTCGCGCCACGTGTTTCCGCCTTTGTCGTGGTGTGACAGAACGTGGTATCAGAGCCAAGGTTATAGCGAACTAGAGTATTTTCTTTAAAAACTAGACTATAACCGGATTTGGTTCTAAAGATAAAGTTTTCAAAAGAAAATGTACATGGTTTTAAAATAAAAGTAATTTTCAAGAAGCATTGGGCATGAGGAGATTCCGACCAAGCCAGCCATGAGTATTGTTATACTGTAACGTAGAAATTAGAAGTTAGGAAGGTTACTATAGAGTACGCCATAACTGTCTAATTTAAATAAATCATATATACATGTACGGTTCTTTTGCCAGGATGTCAGACGCGGGAAGTATAGCGCCTAGTGTTGACAGCAGTATCCAGATTATACCCGCACCTCCACCGGAGCCAGTCGAGTTGGTTGTACTCGATGCGGAGGAAGACGACGTAGAGATGGACGTCGCAGGGGGATCAGACGACGATTCAAACGAGACAGATCCTAGCGAGGATCCTGACTGGACACCGGCCGTGATCGACGCGCCACAGCCCATCGTACCGGCCGCACCTTTGGCCGTACGCCCCGTTCGAGCCATCAGGGATTTCCCTGACGGCTGTGCCGGTCCTTCGCGACCAGTCCCCGCCCAGTCAGACGCGGCAGAGTCTCCTTTCCGCCGACAGGCTCACGCCGAGCACGAGCCGGCACCGGTACCCCACATTCACGTACCAGCAGGTATGAGACTCCTACCCATCCCCGTGGAAGAAACGGATGGATATCCGACGACTCAGATGACGAGTCGGTAGGTTCAGTAGGGCACATGCTGGTGCCCGAGATTCAGGCTGCCCAGGAGGAGCCAGTGGCTCCCATGCTAGAGGACGCCCCAGCAGACCCCATAGCCCCACCAGCACCCGAGCCCCTACCCCAGGAGGAGCCAGCACCAGCAGCACCTATACACGAGGGTAGTCCCGCCCGTAGCTCTGAGCTACATAGGGCAGGCTTGGAGGCCTTCGCCACTGCGAGCCCTCCCACACCCCCTGTAGTGGTGTCCACTCCAGAGTGGGCCACTGTCACTGAGCCATTGGTAGCCCCACTAGCTGAGCCCATGCCACCACCCACCATTGCCATGACTACACCCATCCCCACCATACCCAGCATGACACCTGCACCATACCCTCTAGGTGCAGGGGACCCTTATCTGATGCCACACCACTTTCCCATCAGACCACCCAGTTTCTTACTGCCCCACATACCAGTACCATTCCCCTTCGGGCCCTTCCCATCCACACACCCAGATATACCCGGACCATCCCAGCCACCCAGGACGACACCCTTGTCTGGACCAGCATGGTCCACTGCCATCACACTAGAGCGGGATTTTCAGACTCTCGCTGATACGGTGCAGCGCACCGTAACACAGGTGGAGCATCAGACACGTCTGATGTGGACGAGGATGATAGATGCGCGGGATGCTTTGGCGCATTACGCGGAGGAGTTGCTGAGCCTGGACGCTCAGTGCGGTATCACAGGGGATGCGCACTTTGCGCATCGACATTTCTTGTACGAGCGTATCATGAAGATCAGTATGACGATCAGTACGCACGCGCCGCAGTACCAGTACCCCCCGCCACCGCCACAGTAGGATATATTGGGGATGCACTGAAGACACACCAGATTATGTACATACTAGCAGCACTATGGTAGTACAGCACGGGTGATGACACTCGTCTGCGTTTTGCCTAGCCGTACGGGTATTACGGCGTATGATATGATGGTTTTATTATTTCAAAAGCAATGTATTGTATGAGAAATGTATTCTCCATTTTGTATTATGAACAAGCATTGTACTGACTTTATTGAAATTAATGAAAAATCTTATTATTATGGTGAAATATGTTGTTGTCTATGATTATTATTGCTTACTCCATGTGTTGTGGTTTGTATATTTGTGTGGTGTTGTTGTGTTGATTTCTATTTATATTTCTGTATGATGTGTTGGTGTGTTGTGTGATGATGTGGTGTTGATTATTGTGTTCATGCTTTGGTTTGTTATTTATGCTTTGTATTGTATAAATGTTTGCCAAATTAACCTTTGATAATTATTATTGAAGAAAATGGCACCTGCCACCCGAAGCAACAGTGGTGCAGACGGACTGCCCACAACACCGGCTGAGCTCGAAACTATGATTTCTGAACGAATAGCTCGTGCCATCGCTGAACACGAAGCCGCACGCTCGGAACACTCCCTTGACAGGACAGGGAGTGAGCGACGAGAGACCTCCCCCAGTGGTAAGAGGTTTATAAATAAATGAAAAAGCGATGGGAGAATATTTCACAAACTCCTATCCCATAATAACATACTATGTTACTATTACAGGGACAGCCTCGGGAGAGCGCGGCTGCACTTTCAAGGCTTTCTTGGACTGTAAGCCACTAAACTTCAGCGGCACTGAGGGTTCCATAGGCCTGGTCAAATGGTTCGAAAAGACCGAGGCAGTTATTCGCATCAGCGGGTGTACCCCTCGACAGTCTGTCATGTACGCCACTAATCTGTTCCTGGATCAAGCCCTAACTTGGTGGAACGGCCAAGTACAATCTTTAGGAGATGATGTGGCATACTCTCTATCATGGGCGGCACTGAAAGAACTAATGACTACCGAATACCGCCCGGCAAGTGAAGTTCAGAAGTTGGAAACCGAATTCTGGAACCTCACCATGGTAGGAGCAGACGTCGCTGGGTATACGTCAAGATTTCATGATCTCGCACGACTGGTACCTCGCCTGGTTACACCAGAGAAGAACAAAGTGGAACGTTACCTATTCGGGCTAGCACCACAGATTCGCAGCATGGTCACCTCTTCCAAACCCACGACCATGCGCGAGGCAATTGATCTGGCACTGAGTCTGACTGAGGATGCTATCCGCATGGGTACCCTTATCCGCCAAGTTTCTGGGTTAAAAATTTCTGAAGCAAGTAGCGTTGAGGCCAAGAAGCAGGGATCAAGTTCAGCGGTTGCGACTAATGATCAGGGTAACGGACAGAGGTTTGGGAAAAGAAAGAGAGATGAAGGGAAAAGGGATCGAGCATCAGGAAGCTCGAACAAGAAAGGAAAGGGTTATGCCGCCACAGGACGTGGCAACAATAACAACAACAAACAGGGAAACCAGGGAAGAAATAATGGGTTGACTTGCGGAAAGTGCCACCGCACCGGGCACAAGACTGAAGAGTGCCGATCTGGAGCACCAAAGAACGGAGGGGCCAGACCCTGTTTTGCATGTGGGTCATTGGACCATTGGAAGAAAGATTGCCCCAAAGTCAACAATCAGGCCCGTGGCCGGGCATTTGTTATTGGAGCCGGTGACGCACGGCAAGACCCCAATGTGGTCACTGGTACGTTTCCTCTAAATGGTCATTATGCCTCTGTATTATTTGATACCGGTGCTGATTTAGCTTCGTATCCGTTGAGTTTAAAAGACTACTTGGTTTAAAAACTAGCAAACTAGATACACCCTACTCTATAGAACTGGCTAATGGTAAAAACTATTGAAACGAGAGAGGTAGCTAAAGATTGTAAGTTAGAACTCTGTGGGCACGAGTTTGGGATTGATCTATTGCCGGTCGTATTGGGAAGTTTTGACATCGTTGTTGGCATGGATTGGTTGTCCGCACACCGTGCCATTGTGGTTTGCAACGATAAGGTTATTCAGGTTCCCCTCGCAAGCGGTGAAACTCTCTCAATTCAAGGGGAAAGACACGGGACGCCACTAAGAATTATTTCGAGCATGAAGGCTCGTAAGTGTCTGAGAAAAGGGCTTGTCGCATTCTTGGCACACGTAGTGGACAAGAAGGCCGACGAGCGAAAGTTGGAAGACATTCCAGTCGCCAGAGATTTTCCGGATGTATTTCCAGAAGATTTGCCGGGGTTGCCACCACCTCGACAAGTCGAGTTCCGCATCGACCTCGTTCCCGGAGCAGCTCCTGTGGCACGATCGCCATACCGCCTAGCTCCATCAGAGATGCAGGAACTGTCCAGCCAGCTACAAGAATTGTTGGACAAAGGTTTTATAAGACCGAGTTTCTCACCTTGGGGAGCTCCCGTCTTATTTGTGAAGAAGAAGGATGGCACATTTCGCATGTGCATCGACTATCGAGAGCTGAACAAGCTAACCATCAAGAATCGCTATCCTCTCCCCAGGATCGACGATTTATTTGATCAGCTCCAAGGTTCCAGCTATTACTCCAAGATCGACTTGAGGTCAGGCTATCACCAGTTGCGTATACAAGAAGAAGATGTACCAAAAACGGCCTTCAGAACCCGGTATGGGCACTATGAATTTTTGGTAATGCCGTTCGGCTTGACCAACGCACCAGCGGTTTTCATGGATCTGATGAACCGCGTGTGTAAGCCATACCTGGACAAATTCGTCATTGTCTTCATTGACGATATTTTGATCTATTCACGTACGAAAGAAGACCACGAGAATCACCTTCGGTTAATTCTTGAAGTATTACGCAAAGAGAAGCTCTATGCTAAATTCTCGAAATGTGACTTTTGGATTCGGGAAGTTCACTTTTTAGGTCACGTGGTAAACGAGAAGGGCATACACGTTGATCCAGCCAAGATCGAGGCAATTAAAAATTGGGAAGCACCTCGAACTCCTACCGAAGTACGACAATTTCTAGGCCTCGCGGGTTATTACAGAAGGTTCATCGAGAACTTTTCAAAGATAGCGCAAGCTTTAACTATGCTAACCCAAAAGGATAAGAAATTTGAGTGGACGGAAAAGCAAGAGGCAGCATTCCAATTATTGAAAGACAAGTTATGTGGCGCTCCGATACTGTCACTTCCAGACGGTACGGAAGATTTTGTGGTTTACTGTGATGCCTCGCATCAAGGTTTGGGTTGTGTACTGATGCAGCGAGAAAAAGTAATAGCTTATGCTTCCAGGCAACTGAAAATCCATGAGAAGAACTACACTACACACGATTTGGAATTAGGTGCAGTAGTGTTCGCTCTCAAGATATGGAGGCACTATTTGTACGGAACCAAGTGCACGATTTTCACTGATCACAAGAGTTTACAGCACATCTTCGATCAGAAGGATTTGAATATGCGACAACGGCGATGGGTTGAATTATTAAACGATTACGATTGTGAGATAAAGTACCATCCCGGTAAGGCAAATGTCGTAGCCGACGCCTTGAGTCGCAAGGAACGGGTTAAACCATTGCGTGTTCGAGCTTTAGGATTGATTATCCACACGAATATGACTGAACGAATTCGTGAAGCTCAAGTTAACGCCCTCAAACCCGAGAATGTCAAAGGTGAAAGGTTACGAAAGATGGTTGATTCACTGGAACCAAAAGCGGACCAGACATGGTATTTCATGAATAGAATTTGGGTCCCAGTATATGGTGGATTGCGTGAGCTAGTATTGGCCGAAGCTCACAGTTCTAGATATTCGGTTCACCCGGGTGCAGACAAGATGTTCCACGATTTGAAGGAACTTTATTGGTGGCCGAATTTCAAAAGGGATATAGCAGCCTATGTTGCGCGATGTTTGACTTGCGCAAAGGTCAAGGCTGAGCACCAGAGACCTTCCGGTTTGCTTCAACAACCGGAAATACCGGAATGGAAATGGGAACGAATCACCATGGATTTCATTACCAAGTTACCTAAGACGACAAGTGGTCATGACACGATCTGGGTAATCGTTGATCGATTGACAAAATCTGCACACTTCCTTCCGATTCGCGAGACGGACAAGTTGGAGAAACTGACCCGTCTGTATATTAAGGAAGTGGTATCTAAACACGGTGTACCTGTATCTATCATCTCCGATCGGGATAGTCGCTTCACTTCCAGATTTTGGGAAAGTCTAAATGAAGCCCTCGGTACTCGCCTCCTCATGAGCACCGCATATCACCCCCAAACGGATGGTCAAAGTGAACGAACCATCCAGACCTTGGAAGATATGTTGCGGGCATGCGCGATAGATTTCGGAGGTAATTGGGATACGCACTTGCCATTGGTAGAATTTTCTTATAACAACAGTTATCATACGAGCATTCAAGCCGCACCGTTTGAAGCTCTATATGGACG
This sequence comes from Ambrosia x helenae, assembly GCA_030844895.1. Lineage (NCBI taxonomy): Eukaryota > Viridiplantae > Streptophyta > Magnoliopsida > Asterales > Asteraceae > Ambrosia > Ambrosia x helenae. The sequence continues at coordinate 15,353,556 of CM061226.1, forward strand.
CAAGTGCCGATCGCCATTATGTTGGGCGGAAGTTGGAGAAAAGCAACTCACCGGGCCCGAAATCGTTCAAGAGACCACGGATAAGGTCTTTTTGATAAAGGAACGTCTCAAAGCGGCCCGGGACCGCCAGAAAAGCTATGCTGATATGAGGCGAAAGCCTTTAGAGTTTCAAGTTGGAGACAGGGTCCTATTGAAAGTGTCACCTTGGAAAGGTGTCGCGCGCTTTGGGAAGCGCGGGAAGCTGAACCCGCGATATATTGGACCATTCAAAGTCTTGTCCAGGGTAGGCACAGTGGCATACAAGCTCGAGTTGCCTCAAGAGCTTAGTGGAATACACGACACGTTTCATGTGTCGAACTTGAAAAAGTGCCTATCCGACGAAACTCTCGTTATTCCTGCTGACGAGATCCAGATTGACGACAAGTTACATTTTGTGGAAGAACCAATCGAGGTAACTGATTGGAAGGTCCAAAAAGTTAAGGCGCAGCAAGATCAGATTTGTCAAAGTGCGCTGGAATGCCAAGCGTGGACCGGAGTTCACGTGGGAAAGGCTGGACCGGATGAGCAAAAATACCCCGCCCTATTCGAGAAGACACCTGTACCGGAGAACTCGAAGTGAATTCCGGGACGGAATTCTCTTAACGGGGGGAGAATGTAACAACCGGCAAAAATAAGGTAATTCCGTACAATTAATTAATATATGATTAACGTAATTAAATGCAATTATGTGTGATTTAATTATCAAGGCCTTAGGGAATAGCAATTTCCAAATAGTGCATAGGAATGCATACGTTTAATGGTAAAGCATGATTGGATCATGTGCGAATAAGCTATCCGGTACGGATGTTGGCAATTACCCGGTAATAATTAAATAAACGAAACGGATCCCGGACACCCAGGATATAAAATAAAGGGTATTTTCATAAGATATAATGGGTTTTGGAACTCCAAGACCATAAATGAAAACGTCTTGTACAAACCTCCCGGTAACAAATAAAGTGCGCGTATCGCACCCGATACGCGTATAACTCGTAATTTCACCCGGCAAAGGCCTAAATAATCAATCAACGCTTAAAATAGACTATATTTAAGTGTTGTTAAAGGTATATTTAATGTCCGGATAACGCGTGATTAAAACCCGAAAAATACCCGAACGACACCCGAACGACGGGGGATTAAACATAACAAATATTGGGTAAATAATTGGAGTTGTGGACCCCACCAAACCCATCATAGGGGCCGGCCTTATGGCCAAAATATAGTCCATACAACTTGTGTTGATAATAATAATCCCTAAAGCTATGTAAAGCATGCTTAAACATAAGACAAAAGGTGTAAGACATGGAGTACAAAAGTAACCACCCTCTTGTCCCCTCCCTTGTGTAAATTTTCGGCCCTAGGCCTTAATAAGCCAAAACATTGCAAGTAATCATGTCTAAGAGCATGCACATGCAAGGTTAAGTCTTGTATAAAGATCATGTGTGATCATAAGGATTTACCAAGATTTACAAGCAACCTCTCTTGTCCTCTCAAAAACCCACGGCCACCACACCCTTCCCACACCCATCCAAGATCAACTTTAGTACATTACATATCTCTCATATCTTAGTAATGATCATAAAATCCAAGGAAGATTACATGTGATAAGTTATAAATAACATGTGTTAGAAGATAGAAGAAACAAAGCAAACTCTTCTCTTCCCTTTCCTCTTGGCCGTAGGTTTTACCCAACACACACACATTGTTCTTTCAAGTTTTTACATCTCCAAAATACTTAAAATCATCCATCATCCAAACCCCTTTTGTGTGTTTCAAGAGCTTGGAGCTAAACCACTAGGAAGAACACACTAAACCCCTCTCAAATCCAAGGTTTTTGTCTTCCCTAGCCTTGTGCTAGTAGTAAGCTTCTTAATCTTGTTTTTGATTGTTATTTTTCATGTATGTGTTCCTAGTAGCAAGTTGTACATGAAGGGTTTAAAAATGGTTTTGAACATAATCTTTAATAAGTTTTCATGTATAAAATGGAAGATTAAAGATATAAAAATAAACCATGGATTTGATGATGATGATATATTAGTCTTGAAAATATATGAAGTTTACATATAAGACTAAGTAGGATGATGTTTTGGTTAATATTTTGAGATGAACTTGAATATGTTAAAACTAACTTTAATTCATCTTACTATGATCATTTAAGTAATAATATGTGGTAAAACATGTTAGAAGTTCATAAATGAATAAGATGGAAAATTAAAGTTAACCCACTTAGATGAATGAAATTTTGATAAAATGGACAAATACATAAAACACACATATAATTAGTCTTTCATATGGAATATAAGACTAACATAAGTGTTTTGATACAAAAATAACTTACCTATAAAAAGCTGAATCTTCAAAGTTAACTATTTTTGAGTGAAAGATGCCAACTTTGAAAGTTAGAATAGAAAAATGCAACTTTTGTAAGTTTAGGGACTAAAGTTGTAACTTTGAAAGTTAAGGGACTAAAATGAACATTTTAGAAACTATTAGTCCAAAAATACAAGTATGGAAAGTTTGGTGTCAAAAATGTAAGTATTAAAGTCTAAGGATGATTTTTGTAAATACTAGTAGAAATACTTGGGTATTTTGTATAAAAGTGTATTTTTGAAAGTTATAAAAATATAAAGGGTTTTAACATAAGGATTTTTATAAAATAGAGATTTTATAAAAATACTAAACACACTTGGGAAACTTATACAAAAATGAATACTTTTATATAAATGGGAATATAAAAGTGTTGGAAACATTTTTGTAGTTAAGTTGACAAGTTGGGTTAAAAATACATAAGTATTTTAACCATCCAAGTAACATGTGAAAATAGGAAGAAATATAGAAAATATTTCTATAAAATACATGTTGGGAAAAACTTGGAAAAATTAACTAATCAAGTTAAGATATCGAACTAAAACGCGTTAACGAACCATAACCGGACAAAATATGAGAAAAATGCCATTGCGGCAAGATAAGAAAAATATATATTTTAAGAGGTAAAATATATATATATACCTTGGGTGAAAATATATAAACACTTTCCTAAGTGTTGGAGGATTAATTCGTGGGAGAAACACTTGACGTAAACGAATAAGACGTTAAAACAAACGTATGTACTTAACAAGGAAAATTACACATTTATATATATCTGTACGCTCGCCTCGGCAAAATTCTAGTATATCTACTTAATGGGAAAGTAGATATGCGGGAAGGAAAGCCGCGACGAAAAGACAAGGATATATATATGTGTATGTCGTATCAACGAAATCCTAGTATATTTGTTTAAATGGGAAAATAAATATACGGTGTGGTGAGTTGAATCGGACGTTAAGAATATACGATCGAACGACAAAATCTTAGCATATTTGTTTAAATGGGAAAACAAATGTGTGGCAAAGTGAGTCGGGTCGAGGATTGAAATATATATTATATCGAGCGATGCGATCTTAAGTATAATTATTTAAATGGGAAAATAATTATATGTTAAGTGAAGTCGAGTCGATGATAATAAGATACAAGTTATGGAAATATTAACAAGAGTAATATATAACTTGTAACACAAAGGGTAATGTAACGCCAACAACGCCTAGGATACACGCATAATTAAACGGGACTTGGAACAACTTGTGGTCGGGAGTTGGGTGTACAACTTGCCAAGGCACACGCACTATAGGAATAGTGACTTATACGTTTAGGACGTTGTAGGTGCAAGACCACTCTTTGCTATTCACCTTATTGAGCCAGACGCAGTTACAGGTGAGTTCACGGCCCCATTTTAAACTATTTTTACGTTTTCCGGGGAAAGATATGTTAGGGATAGTGTTTGACGGATTTAATACTTGAGGTGTGACCGCCACTCGGGGTTGAGTCCTCGCCTCTATAATCATTTGTTCAGGGAATTGAAACCGGAGGAATATTCGAATAGTACTATTGGTGCCTGACAAGGCCCACCCCTAATCGATAGCGTCGATTATGCATTAGGTTATGCCTGGGGTGCATATATTCTGAACTTAAGTCGTGGGAAACCGAGTAACGACTTGGAGCGGGGCACAATTATTATATGTCTTGGTTTGATTATAGTCTCAAGTAGATTTATAGGAATTTGCAACTCCTATATATTGTCATAACATGGTATTCCCAAGTATTCAAGTTTTAGAAACTGAAAACCTGTGAACTCACCAATATATTTATATTGACGAAACTTTTTAAACATATCTTTCAGGTAATTAGAAGATGAAAGATCAAGCAGGCAGGGTCGGGGGATCTCCATGCGACGTCAGGCTTTTGTGGGGTTTCACCTTTATTTCCCAAGGCATTTGGGATATATTTGAGAAACCTCTAAGTTTAATTCAAAAACAATTATCTTTTGTGTAATGTTTAAAACTGATTCAACGTCATAATAAATGACCCATTTTTCTTAAATTACTTGTGTTTAGCCATAACCTTGACTTTATGCTTTTGAACCGTCGCGCCACGTGTTTCCGCCTTTGTCGTGGTGTGACAGAATTCCTCTTAGTGAAATGTAAATTCTAGGGTTCATACCCAATGCACTAAATCAAGAAGGTTGATTTTGCCAGAAAATGGTAAAGTTTTTTTTTTTAACCCATTTTTACATTAAAAAAGACACATTTTTCGCTTCAGGTACCACATAAAGCTTTACACCTTTGGTGAATGTTGAGTGACGATAAACTCATCACGAGGTCAGAATTCCTGAATGTTTATATACTTACTTATTCCCTCAACGTCATGTTTATTTCATTATTTTTGATCTTGGGTTGACAGTTGATATAAATATAAAAAAAGTAAAGCAAAAAAGGAAATGGTAAATGACTCGAACCGGTTAAAGTTAAACTTACCGATTTCTAATGCTTACAACCTCCTAATTAATTTTATTTGAATTATAGAAATATTATTGTAATAATTTAGTTTTTCTAATCATATATAACACATTGATAATTTTTTCAGACATATAAAATGGACAAAGTTATTATCTCTAATGCCATTTAATATATTTATCTGCAATGCCATGTGTATCAAGTTGATTCTTTTGAGATTAGAAATTAAAAAAAAAATAGAAAGAAAAAAATAAGATATAATCTTTAATTATGATTATTGACATAAATTGAGTTGACTTTAGGAAGTCAACGGATTGTCAAAGAGGAATCAAGGTTTAGTTCATCCTACAAGCTAAGGTGATGCGATACATATACTGAGAATACTCGAGAACAAGGTATGTTTTAATGAAAAAAAGGGAGTATATCACATAAAATTGCAAGTATTATTGGTTAGGTTTTGATTATGTGTGAGGTATATTTGTGTGTTGTGACATATAATTTTCCTATTGTTTGAAACTTTAATTAATCAGTTAGTAAATCTGATTTTGATGTTTCCGATGTCAATAGGATCAAGTAGACATATGAAGATACATGGGGATAATTGAGTCTTCAGTAAGAAATAAAATGGATTAAATTTAGGAGAAAGGGTATAATTATAAAAGACCAATGATTAGACGATATTTTTGAATTGGCCTACTATATGGTGTATGGTGTATGTTCCTACACACAACATCGTAAACATTCTAAAATATATTTAGTAGTTATCCAGTCAAAAAATTGGATTACAACTCTTACGATATTGTTGTAAAAGCTAGGACAAAAATTCTGCGCATTTTTCAATAAAATAAGTCTTGTAAAAGGTTGGGTGTTACAATCTTGTGGCCCTTTTAGAGTTATCAAATATTAGTTGAAGTTTCTTGAATGTTTTCCTTTGAGTACAGGCTAGATATCGTTCAAACATGCATCGGTTGATCAAAGGCCGTTGGTGAAAAGATCGGTGTGGGTGGTGGGAAATCAACTCTAATCAAGGTTTTGTTTAGGTTGGTGGGGACGTGTGGCCTTATTTATGCTTATCATATTACTACTTGCTAACAAAAATCCTCATCATATTTGGAAAGGTTGGGGTTAAGAAGATGAAAAGAAAGTCTTATGTTTGGGAAGAATGTATAAATTTGCAGGGGGTTAATTAGTTGATGGCCGAGTATAGTAGAATGGTCATTTGACATACTAAAGTATAGATGGTCAACTTAGGTAGATATTGGTCATGCATGCTGCATTTGATCAGAGTATGTTATGAAGATTGTGAAACTTTATTTTTCAAACAAATTATAAAGTTGAGATTATTTGTTATGACTTTTGATTTATGAACGTTGCAAATTGTCTGTTGTAGCAAATTTGTTTCAAAAATAAATTATGTGGAAGTCGTCACACGTGCAACAGAAAAACATAAGTACCCACGGCAACGCGCGGACATTCCCACTCGTATATATAGATAGATATAGATGTATTTAAACTTGTTGGGGCCAAACTTCTACTGCACCTACTCAAGTGATGTAAATCTAGCATTATAGCGTTGTTTCAGTGGATGTGACGGTAAGCGCTAGAAAAAAAAAAGTTATATGGGTATCAACTTATTAGATCTATTATATTTCATATAAAATAAATTTAGGTGACACAATGTCAATGTCTATAGAAAATTAGTATTTGGTAATTCAGTTATAACTGATTTTTTCGCGATTGACATATGAATTTGAGTTTTTCTCAAAGTAAAATAAAATAGTGTCAGTCTGAATATTTTCCTTTAAAGATAAAAATTCAAGACATTAAGGTTTGGGTATGTGGTCCTTCATCAACATGTAGTAAGACTATGCGGAGTGGATGGCGTGGGGAGGGCGGGAAGGGGGGGAACACCACCGCAAGGTGGCGTGGAAGCTGGCGTGGGGCTGGGGGCGGGAGGGGCTTCACCGGCGTGGGGCTTGGGGTGGGGGTGAGGTGGCAGCGATCTATTGGTCAGGTTTTTTTTTTTTTTTTTTTTTTTTTTTTTTAACTTTAACACAATATAATATTATTTCCTCCCCCCCCTTCCACTCTCCACAATTATTTTCCCCCCCACAAGGGTCCCACAAGTGCCACATGGCGCTTCATCCCCCTCTTTCCCGCCCCCCCACTCCTTATAGTCTAAGTACATGGTCCCTTTTTCTACCCACGCTTTATATTTATTTTGTGAACAAACGAAATTTTAAGTTTAGATTATTTTTATTGAAAGCATTGTTTGTTTTATTTTGACTTACTTTTATTTTATTTTAAGATTGATAAGATGGCGAGCCTCGAGTTTTTGACTTTAAACATGATTGTCGGACTCGTTATGCGCTACCAACTCGGCTGACTGAGGAGTTGCGAGTACTCGGCCTAGGTGGGGGAGTACTCGGGGGTCAAATCGGCCTAGACGGGGGAGTACTTAGCCTAGGCGGGGGAGTACTCGGGGGTCAATTTATATATTACGTCATCTTTATATAATGATTTATATTTATTGGATGAAAAATACTAATTTGAGTAAAATAATACCGATTAGTTATATCAATAGTCTACTGTTAAACTCAACAGATGATTGGTCTTTAGTAAACAACCATTAAAAATGTAAATGTGATGTCATGGTTAGTAACAACTGTTTAAGGCAACAACTGTTTGAACGAAACCGCTGAAGTAACATCTGTTTGAATCAACACTGTTTTTAATAGCAGGTGATTTAGAAAAATCTCCTTAACTATCGCACTACCTTTGAACAGACGTTACCAAATACAGTTTTTCTTGCAACAGATGATTGACTTTTTAATTTTGTGTTCACTAAACAGGCCATAACAGTTGGTCTATTTATGTTTTTTATATTTTGTTGAGTAATTGTTTTAAAAAAAAGATATAGGATTCGCGTGTTTTCAGGCGGGGTTTCATGTAGGCCATAGCAGATTTTACTAAGCAAATTTTACTTACAACAGAAGATTGGCTGCTTGATTTGGTTTTTACTTACAACATCTGTTATCCCAACACAACTTTCATCCATCTGTTAATTTATCTTTCCATTGTTGTAACACCCTTCAGTATTAAACATCTAATCAATAATATTAACTGGTATCTTGACAGGAACAAATGTTACTAAACAGATTTTCCTTACAACAGACAATTAACTTCTTGATTTGGTCTTTAGCAAATAGATCTTAAAATATGATATAAACTTTTCATGTTTTCATACAGGATTTTACCTAGTTAAAAAATAAAAGAATATAAATGAATGATTGACTAGACAGTAGGTATGTCAAGATACATCAAAAAAAGCCGTGGGTAAATTGAATCATTACTAAAAGCAAGGACCTAAGTAAGAAAAGTTTATTCGACTTGTTTTTTTAATATTACTAAATATAGAAGTTTTCGTAGCCAACCTACGTTGGATCCAAGAAAATTTCATTATAAAACGCAAACCATGTGGTTCTCTGCCTACCTCTTTTAAAATAAAATTATTTTTTTGAAAGATAAATTTCATTCATCCATCCACCGCCACAATTGTCCTCAAAACAAGGACCCTGGACAAAAAACGAGATTACAACTAATCCAACGGGTATTTATAGCATTTATTCCAATCTAAACCTTTAAATCTAGATCTATTTCTAATCCAGAAAAACGTCACGACTTTAATATGGTCAATCAACTCCACCGCTCTCCGCGACTTGTTATTGAAGATTCTATCATTCCTCTCATTCCATATCGACCACATCGTTGTATACACAATACCTTGTAACATGCTGGCCTCTATTTTGTTCTGCGAATGAGTATCCTGCACCCGGATTAAATCATCATCTTTTAAAATAAAATTATAAATTCACATATTTTCCTATAGTTTTCATAATAAATTTTAAAACTAATAATAATGTTATCGTGAATTTGAGTTTCAATTACAATATAAATAAATATAAATGATTGACGTGACACTGCAATTAAAAGAGAGGACCCAAGAAAGGAAAGTATTGCAGGTGGACGTGATTATGATAGCTTAACCAAATAATTAGGTAATTAGGATTCATACACCCCCTATTTAGGATTCATACACCGTGGACCACATCACAAACCAATAAGAGGTTGCCACATACCTCAGAATGTGATGTCACACCCCCAAAATATGACGTCACATGGTGTATGAATCCCATAACCCAATAATTAACTACTTTAATCTTCCATTTTTTAATATTACTTTAATCTGCGACTTTTTTAAAATGTTGCTAAATGGGGAAAGGCCTGTAGGGTTGGTGTCGATTGTTTGGTTGTGTGATCTAATGATATAATTTTTCAATTATTCAGATATTGATGAAAATTTTATAACATATCAAAACCAATAAGAATGTTATGGTAATTGTTTGCTGAATTAAATATATAATAACACTAGATTATCGCTGAATCCGAATGTTCTCGAAATAGACAAATATAATATGAATTAATAAAATGTGTGTAGCGTAAAAGGAATAGGACATTTTTAGGAATTTTTTTTAAATGACTAACACTCGATAACTCATAAAACATACGTCTAATTCTACGTGTGCACATCTTGCTCGAGTGAAGTCTATGTACAACTTTGTCACTTTATCAATACATTTTAGAGCTGTGATGTGAATCTGGAAAAAAACAACCAAATTGTTATCAAATAATATGTTGACGATGATTAATTTAAGAGGCATGCATGGTGAGGGGATTAATTATCACTTATCAGCTAGAGATTTCCTTAGTGTCTAAGAATCGTAGGCTACATCTTATCGGTTTAGCAACCTTTGTAATTAATGTTCCTAGCAACATCAATCAAAATACAAAATAAATTAAATTCTTACCAACTGACTACAACAGTAAATATATATGTCAGTGGCGGACCCAGAAACTTTTTACAAGAGGGGCAAAATTTTTCGGTCTCAATTGCCATCATAATGTGTGTGTGTGGTTGTGGGGGGGGGGGGGGTATTCGGGCCGGGTCACATGATAAAAACATAATCCAACTTAAATTTCAAATACATAATAAAAGAATGGGAAAATGGCCAAAATAGCCCGTTGACCGGGCGTTTTGCATAAATAGCCCTCTCCACCGTCTTTGGAGAGAGGGGTCACGGTTCCCAACACGTCTGAGGCGTCTCCCGAGAGCCTTCCCGGAAGGACCAATAGCTATGCGACACCTGTCCATTTACCTAGAAATACGTGCATAATTATTATTAAATTAACACTCTCTTTCCCCTCTCTCCCTTTCTCTCTCCTCTCTCTTTGAGACGATAACACTTCTGGGCTTTGTGGAACAAGATCAAAGGCCTTTAAAAAAATAAAGGGTTTGTCTCTCCCTCTCCCTTTCCCCATCAGTTTTTACGTTTAAGACTAATCCACATCAGTTGACAAATGAGATACCAATGGTAGAACAAAATCGTAACAAACATAATTCATAAGCTTTGCATTAAAAATCGATGGTAACAGGTATCTCCTTTCTCCTCACTCTCTCTCTCTCTCTACCATCATATACCAGAGACGTCTCCGGTGAAGCACCGGTTAAAAAGGTCGATGGAGTTCAAATATTAACAGGTATCTCCTCTCTCCTCACACACTCTCTCTCTACCATCATATACCGGAGACGTTACCGGTGAAGCACCGGTGAGTTCTTCGTCTTCTCCGGTGAGTTCTCCGTCTTCTCCGACGAAGTTTACTGTTTTTTTTTCTTGTTCTTCGTCTTCACCGGATACGTCTTCCGAGACGTCACCGGAAGCGTCTCTGAGACGTCACCGAAGGCGTCTCTGAGACGTCTCAGGTCTGTCTCACGTCTCAGGTCTGTCTCGGGATCAACAACGACACGTGGTGGTCCTCTGTTGGCTGAAATGGGAAGCCTCTCGGGAGACGCCTCAGACGTGTTGGGAAACCGTGACCCCTCTCTCCAAAGACGGTGGAGAGGGCTATTTATGCAAAACGCCCGGTCAACGGGCTATTTTGGCCATTTTCCCTAAAAGAATTATCTACTCTATATTTAGCAACTTTTGTTGCTCTCACAGAAGTCACTGTACATGCTGCCTGCACGTTTTCCAAAAAGAAATTGAAACCGTTAACCTCACGATAATGTCGTTTGTGTAATTCTTTTTTCCACCCGAGGGCAATTCGGTCATTCAGTGTTCCAACAACCACAAATCTTTGCCGACACGCCAATTTCGACTGACGATGCCGTCAGTCTCTGCGTCCAAAGCTACAGACAGCCAAAACCACCCTGAAAGTATCCCAAACAACTTAGTAAACATAGCGTCATCGCCGTCGTTGTTTGCCTTCATTACGGATAACCCGCGTCTTTGCCGATCTACTAAAAAGAAGAACATGCATGTTGAAGAAGCTTGGTGTTTGTTGTTGGGGAAGGTGTAAATCTGAATCAGTTGTTTCTTTTTACTTTGATGGTGGTGGTTGTGTCGGCAGTTTGTGGTGGTAGATATGGTGCCTGTATTTTGGGGGCTGTGGGGGTGGCAGATTTGTTTGATGTCTTGGTGAAGCAGACACAGAACGAGAGGAAGGATTAGGTGTGGTGGCGACACCAGCTCAAAGGAAAAACGAACAATGATGGTAGCGGATTTTCAGAACCAAATATGGTGTGGCAATTTTCACACGGTAGTAATGAAGGGGAAGAAGACAATGTAGTTGGTTCATGTGATGGCGAAAGACGGAGACAAAGGATTGAGCTCGGCCCACCGTAAGGAGATGCTGGTGGCGACGGTGGTGGTCTTCTATGGTGATGGTGAGGGTAGGTTTGGATGGAGAGAGACAATTTGATAATGAAGTTGTTCCTCCGGTAGCTCCGCCTGGGACGGTGGTCGTAATCCTCTTCAGCCTTTCTCCCTCTCACGGTTATCTCTCTCTATCTAAATGGGTGTGCTTTTGTGAGCAGGTGAAATGAGGATCATAAGAGTGTTTTGGGGGGTTTTTATAAAGGGGTTCTTCAATGGTTTTTTTTTAAAACACCTAGTATTTTAGTTTGGGTGGTTTATAGTTTGATGGTAATAATAATAATAATAACTAGAATTCTATTACCCCGCGCTTCGCGGTGGAAGCTCCTGTTGCGTTGACGATTTGGTGGACGTTAAAGATCGCGCGTCACTGTGGGAGCTCCTATTGCGTTGCGTGGAGGGTTTCGTTGACATAAAAGATAATATTAAGTGACTGTTATTCTCGTGTGGGCTTCAAAAAAACACTCGCGGCTGAAAGCTAAAAGTTTGGGGGTCAAAGTTTGAAATCCTAAAAGCTAAAAGTTTGGAGGTCAAAGTTTGGTGGTCAAATTAGAAGAAATGCACATAAGTTAGCAAGAAAGTTATAGCCAAATAATTGAGTTACAAACTTTACATATGTATGGGCCGCTGATAATAACACAATGGGCCTGAGATGTAGCAGATTGCAGATAAGCTTTTAGATGGGCCAAAGTCCAATTTGATTTAAAGAATATGGGCGTGATGTGCACAGCCATATTTGCAGCCAATCAAGTTGAGGCAGCCAAATTTGAAGCCAATCAATTTAAGTCACTGTAGAAGTGTGCCTTCTTTAATAACTAGTAGAAATGCCCGCGCGTTGCCGCGGGTTTACATGTTTTTTTTGCCGCACATTGTGTGGCAAGTTCCATGTATTTTATTTAAAAAAATAATTTTCTAATACGAATAATATATCCATTCACAAAGAGCAATAGAGTGTAAACAAAAGAATTTGTATAAAAAGCAACAATATATATAATAGATGGTGGATGACATTCTCTATATGTAAATCATAACAAAATGTAGATCATGCTTTTGTTCCTATGGTTATTAATTCGGTTTAAATAATTTAGTAGAAGGTGTGTTCCTTACGTAAAAAACGATAGGAAATCAAAGAACTATATTTAACCGGGAATAACGAAACAACTTAATCAAGTCTTGATCTTACCACAAATTAAATGGTGATTTAGTTTTCACTTTTCACTCAATCAATTCAACATAGGAGTAGGGTATGGCCTAGCTAAGCTCTCAATTTAATCACCTGAACACCTCCAATTCCATCTTTTGGATCCGTTTGGATTTAAAAAATATATTATATACAATGTATAAAATGTGAATCTAACATTCTACTCATTTTTTCGTATTTAGTCCAAGTTATATGAACAATTCATTTCTTCATCTTCTTCCATTTTTCCTGTAGTGGGTTATTTAGAGGGTTTTTCTACTTCAACTCATAAAAGCAATCACCTTTTTCATTTTTTACCTATTGAAAAAATTATATACTATTATATCAAGCGAGTGAAAAAAAAGTACTATTACAACACAATGTTGAAATAACCATTCGAGAAAGATTAAGTGTTATAAGTTAGGTAAGAAGTTAGAAATGTTACTGAAGGGATGATTACCTAAAATTATGTTAATAAATGAATGTCAATGATATTAAAATATAGTAATAAGTCCTTATCAATGCAACATAATTGTATTATTAATGAATCGTCTAGATGAAGAAATCCATCCTTACCTTTGAATTTGAAGTGCCTAATACAGACTTTTATGATGTGTTCGCTGATTGATAACCCCGATTCCTTCTAATTCTTTTTGTTTCCATGTTTAGCCGATAGGATTAACACCGTCGGCTACCACTTGATTGATTCATGGCTGTTTTCAAAACAAACACTTCGTCTCTTGCAGCCACAAATGAATGCCCAAGCTGTCAATCAAAGTTCAGAACTTGTAAGCAAATATGCAATATTGATTAAAACAAATGAAATCAAACTATTGCAGATCATAATGTTTAAAACAAATAGAATCCAACTTAATTGTCATTAATTCTACAAAATTAAACTAAAAAAAGATTTTTTTGAGACAAACCCAGTTCAAAAAAGGACCTTGTAGGTCTAAAGAACAGAATCCAAAGTCGAAGTTTTTCATAAAAAAAAATAAAAAATACAAGGAAATTAGTGCAGATTAGTTGGCAAGAGAAGTGAAAAAATCAAGAAAGTTTGTCAAATTTTGGTGGCAAGAATTAGCTGCTGCCGGCAATGCTAATTGCCCCAATTAACCAATTACAACAATTAGGTTAAAATAAAGTTAAAATCTTTGCACCTCCGTCCATCACGCCAACCTGACCCGTCCTTTTCAACCCTACTAAAAAGTTACAACCAGTTTTGTAAGTCATACATGTTTTGACCCGTAACCTAACACACCCATTTCTCCACCCAAGCATTCGGACACAAGGGACCCATCATTCAAATATCAGGAACCCAAGTGAACTTTTCTAAATTTTCTAACCACTTGAAATTTTCTAATACTTAGATAGTCAAATGTTATCAAAAGGAGACATTTGAAGCCTAATTAGTTGTTTCAAAAACCAATCAAAGTTAAATATAAAACATGGAAGTAACAAGTTCCATATATCAAAGCAATAAGCAAACACATATAACAAACAAGTAACAAACCAGATATAAAAAATGAAATCCAACATACCTAAACATAAATTTTAAAATGAACTGCCATCAACATAACTTTTAAAATGAACTATAGCTGGATCAGGTGAACAAACCTTGTTGCAGTGTAGAAAGACCAGTCATGTAATCATCATACAACCTGCGGAAGTTAATATCCTTATGGTTCTGGCAATTGGATAAGTTAGCTAATAGTAATATACACAAGAAATACATGAAACTTAGTTAAAGCTTCATTAAGATATGGTCCTGGTTGAGTACTATCTGCGTATATTGTCCTCCATGAATCGCTAAAAATCTAAAATATTTTGATACCCATTTATCACCTGAGCAACATTTATGTTTACTTCTAGTTGGTAATATCCTATTATCCTCAAATTGATCACACAATATTCTCTAAAGTCTGGACTCTAAGGGAAAATGATATTTTAAAATATGCAAAAAAAAAAATATATCTTAAATTTGAAAATGGCAGGTACTTAGTTTGACTTTATAAGTCAAACTGTGTATTTTTCTTCTTAAATAAATAACATACTATGAAGCAAGAAAGATCCACTCAGATTCAAGAAAGAAACTACCTAGAAAAGAGTCTTCTGGGTGGATTAAGAACCCGGTTTTCTGGCTGAAGTAACCGAACAGAACGTGTTTGTACTTAGTTTGACTTTATAAGTCAGACTGTGTATCTTTCTTCTTAAACAAACAACATATTATGAAACGAGAAAGATTCACTCAGATTCAAGAAAGAAACTACCTAGATGAGAGTCTTCTACCTCCACATCTGTTGACGTAAGTACGCATAAGCCAGTGCCTTTACTCTTCTTTTAGCAGACTCCTTTTTGCTTCGTAAGCTAGCGTCTACTTGTTCCTTTTATCCGGCACTCATATCAAAATATTGCTGTAGAATAAGCCCAAAATCCAAATTATATTATTATGCGATTTTGTGTCGTGTGAATTTCAGTTACATAAAATGATTGATGACGCTAAAATTAGCGACATGCTTATATAAAATGTCATTAGTTTTGGTACAAACTGCATGATTTTTAAGTCATTGTTATTAAGTTTGTCCTTGTGTCTAGGCAAGAGATAACCCTTTGCACCTTTTGACTTTGACTACTATGATTACTATGTTTGTGGGTCCAATCTCAATTCCATGGACCCACGTTAATGCAGGGCTGGTTTCTATTGAGGAACTAACCTTCTCAAGAATCTTCAGACGCTTTTGGATAAACTGTCGTTGGAGAACCTCATTAACTTCAGCCATTTGAATCCTCCTAACCCAGACCTGAGACTGGACACGACCCATTGTATGTATTCGCATTAAGGCGAACATCATTTGACGTTTGACTGCCTACCATTGAAGCCACAAGTTCAGCCTCCTCATTACAAATAAGAATTACCAGCTAGATACATATGTCCTTTGATTTATCCATTAATCCCAACTAAAGATGAGCGCATAGACAATCAACATGAATAACCCCTATCCTAAAATAACAATGTCAAGGGCATTTGACAAACTGCCCTTCGGGATGCACCCTCCTCGTGTCGACTGACAAATTAGAGCAGAAACAGCAAGTGGCAAATTAGGGCAAATACAATTGGCGCATTGAAAAGTAGTGTGTATGAAACGATTCAAAGTGGAAAAAATTGAACACTACATTAAGTAACTGGAACAAAAATAAGTTACCCTTTGTTGAAGACAATGGCCATTCACATCACCTGATGCAAGACGTTGATAAAAAATTAGAATTAATTTGGAAGTTAGATACCAATGAAATATACCCAAAAAACATAGTTAAAGAAAATTAATAAAAGCACATACCGAAAGTTAGCTACCAATGAAATAAAAGCACATCCTCTTACAATATTGTTGAATCAATTAAGCATCAATTGCTAGAAAAACCACCATTATTAGGGACAATTTAGTCTAAACGTAGTCGACCAAAACCTACAAAATAATTGGCATGTAAACAGCAAAATAATTAGCAAATAGTGATGAAGATGACTAAATATTCATTAAGATTCAAACTAAAAAAAACGAAAATCAGAAGGAAGAAAACACAAATTTTGTAAGATATCATTTACGCCAAAACATGTACTGCTCTAATGCTAAAAAAAAGGTGGATTCAAAGGTGTTACCTGGGATTCGAAATTCTGATGTTTATTTTCATAATCTAACAGCAATAGAATCCCCCAAGATCTCAGCGACAAATTGGCAATGGAATCCCACTTTTTTTAATATATTTCTGTAGCATGTGGTAGAAAAATTGAACAACAATCAATTAATCAAACACATAAAATTTGAACAAAAGAACGTACAAGATTAAAGAATGTGAAATGGACGTAACAACGGTTAACCAAATAATAAAGTCAATTGTTTAAAAGTGATGAATGTGAAATGGTTCTAAACTAAAACAAATCTATATACACTTGAAGAAATAAAACAAATACCTTTACTGGTTCTTTCCCTTATTTTATCCGATTCAGTATCCAAAGCCAGAGGATGGAGCTTTCTGAATGTGATTTAATAACCACCATAGTCAACAAAGCCCAAGAAAATAGGGGGTAAGGGTTACCATCGCCAAACCCAAATTGGCTCTGATGAAAGAGAGAAGAAAAAGGAGGAAGATGGGGTGAACGATGCAGGGATTATAGATTAGCGTTATGATGAAGTTACATGTGCGAGAATTAAAACAGGATGTCGAACAGTCGATTTGATAACTGAATAATAGGTTTAATTGTGGGGGCAAGGATGGAAGAGGAAGGCTAATATTGTAAATTTGTCTTGATATTGTAAAGGATGAGAATGGTGAAATGTCTAAATTACCCTTTTAAGTGTCTTAATTGTCACTAACATCCCCATAATACCCTTAAATTTCTTGCTTAAATGTCTTGTACATGTTGCTTGTTAAGTTGTATGGAAATGAAAATTACCAAATGGGCCATCACTCTTCCTTTATAATGTACTAGTAGAAATGCCCGCGCGTTGCCGCGGGTTTACATGTTTTTTTTGCCGCACATTGTGTGGCAAGTTCCATGTATTTTATTTAAAAAAATAATTTTCTAATACGAATAATATATCCATTCACAAAGAGCAATAGAGTGTAAACAAAAGAATTTGTATAAAAAGCAACAATATATATAATAGATGGTGGATGACATTCTCTATATGTAAATCATAACAAAATGTAGATCATGCTTTTGTTCCTATGGTTATTAATTCGGTTTAAATAATTTAGTAGAAGGTGTGTTCCTTACGTAAAAAACGATAGGAAATCAAAGAACTATATTTAACCGGGAATAACGAAACAACTTAATCAAGTCTTGATCTTACCACAAATTAAATGGTGATTTAGTTTTCACTTTTCACTCAATCAATTCAACATAGGAGTAGGGTATGGCCTAGCTAAGCTCTCAATTTAATCACCTGAACACCTCCAATTCCATCTTTTGGATCCGTTTGGATTTAAAAAATATATTATATACAATGTATAAAATGTGAATCTAACATTCTACTCATTTTTTCGTATTTAGTCCAAGTTATATGAACAATTCATTTCTTCATCTTCTTCCATTTTTCCTGTAGTGGGTTATTTAGAGGGTTTTTCTACTTCAACTCATAAAAGCAATCACCTTTTTCATTTTTTACCTATTGAAAAAATTATATACTATTATATCAAGCGAGTGAAAAAAAAGTACTATTACAACACAATGTTGAAATAACCATTCGAGAAAGATTAAGTGTTATAAGTTAGGTAAGAAGTTAGAAATGTTACTGAAGGGATGATTACCTAAAATTATGTTAATAAATGAATGTCAATGATATTAAAATATAGTAATAAGTCCTTATCAATGCAACATAATTGTATTATTAATGAATCGTCTAGATGAAGAAATCCATCCTTACCTTTGAATTTGAAGTGCCTAATACAGACTTTTATGATGTGTTCGCTGATTGATAACCCCGATTCCTTCTAATTCTTTTTGTTTCCATGTTTAGCCGATAGGATTAACACCGTCGGCTACCACTTGATTGATTCATGGCTGTTTTCAAAACAAACACTTCGTCTCTTGCAGCCACAAATGAATGCCCAAGCTGTCAATCAAAGTTCAGAACTTGTAAGCAAATATGCAATATTGATTAAAACAAATGAAATCAAACTATTGCAGATCATAATGTTTAAAACAAATAGAATCCAACTTAATTGTCATTAATTCTACAAAATTAAACTAAAAAAAGATTTTTTTGAGACAAACCCAGTTCAAAAAAGGACCTTGTAGGTCTAAAGAACAGAATCCAAAGTCGAAGTTTTTCATAAAAAAAAATAAAAAATACAAGGAAATTAGTGCAGATTAGTTGGCAAGAGAAGTGAAAAAATCAAGAAAGTTTGTCAAATTTTGGTGGCAAGAATTAGCTGCTGCCGGCAATGCTAATTGCCCCAATTAACCAATTACAACAATTAGGTTAAAATAAAGTTAAAATCTTTGCACCTCCGTCCATCACGCCAACCTGACCCGTCCTTTTCAACCCTACTAAAAAGTTACAACCAGTTTTGTAAGTCATACATGTTTTGACCCGTAACCTAACACACCCATTTCTCCACCCAAGCATTCGGACACAAGGGACCCATCATTCAAATATCAGGAACCCAAGTGAACTTTTCTAAATTTTCTAACCACTTGAAATTTTCTAATACTTAGATAGTCAAATGTTATCAAAAGGAGACATTTGAAGCCTAATTAGTTGTTTCAAAAACCAATCAAAGTTAAATATAAAACATGGAAGTAACAAGTTCCATATATCAAAGCAATAAGCAAACACATATAACAAACAAGTAACAAACCAGATATAAAAAATGAAATCCAACATACCTAAACATAAATTTTAAAATGAACTGCCATCAACATAACTTTTAAAATGAACTATAGCTGGATCAGGTGAACAAACCTTGTTGCAGTGTAGAAAGACCAGTCATGTAATCATCATACAACCTGCGGAAGTTAATATCCTTATGGTTCTGGCAATTGGATAAGTTAGCTAATAGTAATATACACAAGAAATACATGAAACTTAGTTAAAGCTTCATTAAGATATGGTCCTGGTTGAGTACTATCTGCGTATATTGTCCTCCATGAATCGCTAAAAATCTAAAATATTTTGATACCCATTTATCACCTGAGCAACATTTATGTTTACTTCTAGTTGGTAATATCCTATTATCCTCAAATTGATCACACAATATTCTCTAAAGTCTGGACTCTAAGGGAAAATGATATTTTAAAATATGCAAAAAAAAAATATATCTTAAATTTGAAAATGGCAGGTACTTAGTTTGACTTTATAAGTCAAACTGTGTATTTTTCTTCTTAAATAAATAACATACTATGAAGCAAGAAAGATCCACTCAGATTCAAGAAAGAAACTACCTAGAAAAGAGTCTTCTGGGTGGATTAAGAACCCGGTTTTCTGGCTGAAGTAACCGAACAGAACGTGTTTGTACTTAGTTTGACTTTATAAGTCAGACTGTGTATCTTTCTTCTTAAACAAACAACATATTATGAAACGAGAAAGATTCACTCAGATTCAAGAAAGAAACTACCTAGATGAGAGTCTTCTACCTCCACATCTGTTGACGTAAGTACGCATAAGCCAGTGCCTTTACTCTTCTTTTAGCAGACTCC
This sequence comes from Ambrosia x helenae, assembly GCA_030844895.1. Classification (NCBI taxonomy): domain Eukaryota; kingdom Viridiplantae; phylum Streptophyta; class Magnoliopsida; order Asterales; family Asteraceae; genus Ambrosia; species Ambrosia x helenae. Next base: position 15,373,575 of record CM061226.1, read on the forward strand.
TTTTTGCTTCGTAAGCTAGCGTCTACTTGTTCCTTTTATCCGGCACTCATATCAAAATATTGCTGTAGAATAAGCCCAAAATCCAAATTATATTATTATGCGATTTTGTGTCGTGTGAATTTCAGTTACATAAAATGATTGATGACGCTAAAATTAGCGACATGCTTATATAAAATGTCATTAGTTTTGGTACAAACTGCATGATTTTTAAGTCATTGTTATTAAGTTTGTCCTTGTGTCTAGGCAAGAGATAACCCTTTGCACCTTTTGACTTTGACTACTATGATTACTATGTTTGTGGGTCCAATCTCAATTCCATGGACCCACGTTAATGCAGGGCTGGTTTCTATTGAGGAACTAACCTTCTCAAGAATCTTCAGACGCTTTTGGATAAACTGTCGTTGGAGAACCTCATTAACTTCAGCCATTTGAATCCTCCTAACCCAGACCTAAGACTGGACACGACCCATTGTATGTATTCGCATTAAGGCGAACATCATTTGACGTTTGACTGCCTACCATTGAAGCCACAAGTTCAGCCTCCTCATTACAAATAAGAATTACCTGCTAGATACATATGTCCTTTGATTTATCCATTAATCCCAACTAAAGATGAGCGCATAGACAATCAACATGAATAACCCCTATCCTAAAATAACAATGTCAAGGGCATTTGACAAACTGCCCTTCGGGATGCACCCTCCTCGTGTCGACTGACAAATTAGAGCAGAAACAGCAAGTGGCAAATTAGGGCAAATACAATTGGCGCATTGAAAAGTAGTGTGTATGAAACGATTCAAAGTGGAAAAAATTGAACACTACATTAAGTAACTGGAACAAAAATAAGTTACCCTTTGTTGAAGACAATGGCCATTCACATCACCTGATGCAAGACGTTGATAAAAAATTAGAATTAATTTGGAAGTTAGATACCAATGAAATATACCCAAAAAACATAGTTAAAGAAAATTAATAAAAGCACATACCGAAAGTTAGCTACCAATGAAATAAAAGCACATCCTCTTACAATATTGTTGAATCAATTAAGCATCAATTGCTAGAAAAACCACCATTATTAGGGACAATTTAGTCTAAACGTAGTCGACCAAAACCTACAAAATAATTGGCATGTAAACAGCAAAATAATTAGCAAATAGTGATGAAGATGACTAAATATTCATTAAGATTCAAACTAAAAAAAAACGAAAATCAGAAGGAAGAAAACACAAATTTTGTAAGATATCATTTACGCCAAAACATGTACTGCTCTAATGCTAAAAAAAAGGTGGATTCAAAGGTGTTACCTGGGATTCGAAATTCTGATGTTTATTTTCATAATCTAACAGCAATAGAATCCCCAAGATCTCAGCGACAAATTGGCAATGGAATCCCACTTTTTTTAATATATTTCTGTAGCATGTGGTAGAAAAATTGAACAACAATCAATTAATCAAACACATAAAATTTGAACAAAAGAACGTACAAGATTAAAGAATGTGAAATGGACGTAACAACGGTTAACCAAATAATAAAGTCAATTGTTTAAAAGTGATGAATGTGAAATGGTTCTAAACTAAAACAAATCTATATACACTTGAAGAAATAAAACAAATACCTTTACTGGTTCTTTCCCTTATTTTATCCGATTCAGTATCCAAAGCCAGAGGATGGAGCTTTCTGAATGTGATTTAATAACCACCATAGTCAACAAAGCCCAAGAAAATAGGGGGTAAGGGTTACCATCGCCAAACCCAAATTGGCTCTGATGAAAGAGAGAAGAAAAAGGAGGAAGATGGGGTGAACGATGCAGGGATTATAGATTAGCGTTATGATGAAGTTACATGTGCGAGAATTAAAACAGGATGTCGAACAGTCGATTTGATAACTGAATAATAGGTTTAATTGTGGGGGCAAGGATGGAAGAGGAAGGCTAATATTGTAAATTTGTCTTGATATTGTAAAGGATGAGAATGGTGAAATGTCTAAATTACCCTTTTAAGTGTCTTAATTGTCACTAACATCCCCATAATACCCTTAAATTTCTTGCTTAAATGTCTTGTACATGTTGCTTGTTAAGTTGTATGGAAATGAAAATTACCAAATGGGCCATCACTCTTCCTTTATAATGTATTATAGATTATAGATAATAATAATAATAATAATAATAATAATAATAATAATAATAATAATAATAATAATAATAATAATAATAATTGTTAGTATATGAAATTATTCAGTATGGTTATTTATGAAAATAACTATTTTGTGGAAAGTTTATCTTTATATGTCCTATACTATTGATAATGTTTCGTACGCTTACGTAAATTTAATAACTTTCTATTTTTGCGTTTACTTTTTTTTTCTTATTTATTTCACGCCTAACTTTATCATGTAAACTTTCCGGTACACATGGTTTGCTGCCGCAACGTGTGGGCGGGGTAAAACCTATTTCTCGCAGCAACGTGCGGACGGGGTAAAACCTAGTTATATATATAAGGATAAATGGAAAACCCTCCTAAACTGGAAAACTCTGAAAACTCTAACTTCCCGAGCTTTTTTTTATATGAAAATTTTAGGGTATGTAATATACATGATTTTAAGCATTTTGAGCCAAAAAATCAAAAAAGCGTCGAGTACTTTTTTTAAAAAAAATAAATAAGTTTTTGGGTAACACATTGTTAACACATGTTAATTTCGCTGAACATGTGTTACCCGAAAAGTTATTTAAAAAAAAGTGTTCGGCGCTTTTTTGATTTTTTTAGCTCAAAATGCTTAAAATCATGTATATTACATGCCCTAAAATTTTCAGGCCCTAAAAAGCTTGGGAAGTCAGAGTTTTCCAGTTTAGGAGGGTTTTCCATGGATCCTTACCCTATATATATATATATATATATATATATATATATATCATATAAAATATTCTTAATCTATATATATTATTCTATATGTTTAAATGTGGATGCCCATGAATAGTGCAGGTTTCGTGCTTCTAATATGTTATATAGTAGCTGGTTTGATTATGGTAAGAAAGGATCATGTGGTGCAGTTGGTTAGTTTGTTGTTGTGTGTGTCACGTTGCTCCGATTCGAGTCTCTTTAGGTCCCATATTTTGAAACGTTTTTTTTCTGTTTAAAAAAAGAAAAAAAAGGAAAACATAGTGGGTTAACAGGTGTTGGGTTGTTAGTAAAGCACTAAAGCCACGTATTTGGGTTGCGTAGTCACTAATCCACTGACTTAAATTGGGGTATATAAAGTGTTTTTTTTTCAGAGGGAAGCTTTTTGTTCTCGCTGGTTTCTTTCTCGCAGCAACAGAGATGTGTTCACCAAAGGTAGATATAATATCTATTATGCATGAATTAAAGTTTGCATGTTTGTTTTTCTTAACGTTTTAATGTTTCTTTCAAATGTAAACCTTTTTATATTTTTTTTTTTTGATTTTGAGACATGGATTCTTGGTTACCACAATGGTTGTCTATCAGGTTGTTCTTGTTCTTGTGTTGCTGTTGTTCTTTTTTTGTAAACAAAATGTGGTTTACAAAGTGTTATTTTTAGTTTATTAAAATGTGATGTATGTTTTGGAGTTGTGATGGAAGTATGGATGAAGCAAGGTTGTGATGTGATTTCCGGTTGTTTTGTGAGGTTTACAAAGTCTTATTTTTAGTTAATTAAAATGTAACGTCCATATAAAAAAGTTAATATGCTTTGGAGTTGTGATGGAAGTATGGATCAAGCAAGGTTGTTTTTAAAAAGTATTCAGTTAGTAATTGTACGGTTTTTCATTTGTAAATTATTGTTGTTGTTAGTGTCTGTATTGGTTTGTAATGTGTTGTTGGATGGTGAACCTGGGATCTTGGTTAGCACAATGGTTGTTATTTTGAGTGTTTTTAAAATGTGATATTAAAATGTGACGTCCATATAAAAAGTTAATATGTTATGGAGTTGCGGAGGAAGTATGGTTTAAAAAAGTTGTGATGTGATTTCCGGTTGTTTTGGTTACTATGTTTTTTGGAGGTTGTTTACATGGAATAGTGCTTGATGCAGTTTTTATAGATTTCTTTCGTGATCATGTATGTTGCTATGGGATTATGCTATTTGGTTGTTTATGTGTTGTTTCAGAAATAATTTGAAATGTTGGAATACATGGTCTGTGATATATGAGTTTGTTTATGTTTTCGTGTTTTTTTTATATGTTAAAGGTAGACACTTTAGGCGCTTAGGTGTTTTTTGATGCTTGAATATTTTGTTGTGTTGTGTTATTTTTACACTTAGTTTTTGGTTAAAAATCTGTTAATTTGATATAGGTTGTATAATAGGCTGTTTTTGTTAAATGTCTATTCTATTGTTTATGGTTTTTCACATATATTGAATAGTTTGTATTCTATTGTTTATGGTTTTTCACATATACTGAATTGTTTATTGTGTCGTTCTTTGCTGCTGTCACCTGGATATAGAAATTAAACAGTGACTTTTCAGCTGCAGATTAGTTTGAGTAATAGAATAATTATTATGTTTTTGTTGTGTAGCTTTTGTACACATCCCGTCTGATCATGCGGCCCAAATTTGATTGAATTGTTTGCCAAACTTTGTATTACACAAATTGTAATGTTTTTGTTGTGTAGCTTTCGTACACATCCCGTCTGATCATGCGGCCCAAATTTGATTGAATTGCTTGCCAAACTTTGTATTACACAAATTGTAGCATAGGTGGTTTATGATAATTTTATAATAACATATTGTTAGTTTTAGTTGAAAACTGCATCAGTTCATAAACAGTCTCTGTGCTACAAGACTCGTAAACACAGCTGTGCAAAAAAAAAAGAAGTAAACCTAAAAGTTGAAAAAGCAGAAAAAGCCTCAGATTTGCATTAAAGTTATTTACTTTCAGATTTGGTACTGATTGAAATAATTCAAAAGTTTTATAGTGAACCAGTTTAAGTTTCAGTTCTTGCAATTGGCACACCATGCATCAAATTGTTACACACTCTATAAACCTGTAAGAAATAGCCTATACTTACTTATCTGTATGCCAAATCTATGTTCATGTGCATCAGCATCAACCAATGGAATCATGATATGTGCGCTTTGTAACTTTGTTCTTGTGTGTTGAGTTTTTAGTTTGTTGAAAGGAGACAGTTTAGGCGATTTGGCGAAATGTATTGAAATTTTTTTTTACAGTAATGGGTCTTTTTGACGTTTTCTTGAAGCGCCTAAAGTGTTGAGTATTAGCGGTTCAAATCAAATTCTTTAACTGTTTTCTGTATTCCATTATGTGACAACCTGCACCCTTCACTTTTCATAAATGTGCATAATTGGTTCCTCAACTATTTCAAAATTTTCATTTTTAACCCTCGTATTTTAATAGGAACAAAATTCACAATTTAATAAAACTTATAATTTTTATAAGTAAAAGTATGCACGTTTTATACTCACATCTACACCCGAGCACGTATGTTTCAGACCTTGATACTCAAAGCCCTTAATTTTCGGTTCTAAAACAGCTTAGAAACAGAAGGAAACAAGTCTAGAATTTAAAATTGATTAAATTAGAAAAATTATTTTTTATCCCCCGTGGTCCACTAAGACAGTCAAACAGTCAAAGTCCTAGTCAAAGTCTCAGTCAAAATCCTAATCAAAGTCCTAGTCAAATAGTCAATTCATCTTAAAACCTTACTTTATTGTGTTGACCAATTTTAAAGCCTAATTGAATCCAAAACTAGTATAAAAACCCACCTATGACCCATTACACTTTGCACCTCTAAATCGATTGTTTCAATTCGATTAAACTCTCCCTCATACCTTTCTTCTAGAGTATATTACTTCTACATTTGAAGCTTTGATTGTAGGCTCTTGTAATTGGCGAATTGGAAGCTTGATATTTTTTCCTATTCGGTTTCTTTTCTTCTAAATTGGACTAGTTTCGTTGTTGAATCTTTGGATTGCTCGCATTTTCACGCTTGCTTAGTCATCTAGTCATTTGGCGAAAGCGAGTATATCTTTCCCATTTTTCATGTTTTACACTTTTGGGGTGACTCATGTACGCTTATTACTTCACACACTTAATCATGCTTTAATCTATATTCACAATCGCAATTCTTGTATGTGTTTTACTTGTTGATTCGCTGATAGTGTGTACTTATGACCTTAATCATTAACCCGGTGTGGGCCTAGCATAGTAATAAATAGTACTTGACTATTGTTATGTGTAAACTACTTGCTTTGACGCATACTATATATAATCATACTATTGGGCGACTACTATACATATATACTAGATATCCCATTATTCTTGGATATCATTTCTACTCTAAAGGTTTGATTTTGGGTGACATTTGTACATAGCTTGAACACTAAATTGTAGACAGTATAACACGTGAATTGCGAAACTCTTTATCTACTATATGTATTCAAAACAGGGTATGCTCACCAATACATTTTGTATTGACAAAATTATTTTCGTACATGTTTCAGGTTATTTATGAGACGACTTTTTAGCTTTTGGAATTTTTACTTAGATGTTGAGTTCATTGTATTTCAGTTTTAGTTTTCGCTTTAGAATTTTGTATCTTGTAATTTCTTTCAATGTAATAAACTATTCAATACAATCTATTTCAAATTTACACTTTAGTACCATGAGCTATTGAGCAATCGTCACTACGTGACACCTCGATGTTTCTGCCATCGGTTGGGTTGTTACACATTAGGCCTGTTACTGTTTGATATAATCACTACAATTACTGCTTTGTTACTAATTTGTTACTGAAATGCGTAAGCTGATATATTGTAGGTGTTTGAGGATAAGTGGTTACAGCCTATTGTTTAGGCTGTTTAAATAAAACTATACTCTATAAACCTGTAAGAAATAGCCTATACTTACTTATCTATATGCCAAATCTATGAGGTATGGTTTTCATTTGTAGGCACTACATATACACTTTCACTACTTTCAAGCAGTTTGTTTATTAGTTGAATAACCTGTTTTAGCGTATGGAGAAACAAAGCATCAAGGAAAAAACCATCCAATCAATTGCCAGTTTGTGATATTCAAGGTAACTGACGGTGTAATTGCTTTCATTATTGATAAACTATGTAGAGCCTTCATATCGTTTTTACTGACTAATTTGATTAAAGTGGGGGGTTTTTAGCTAAATAGACCTTTTCAGTTAGCCGCGATTTTTTTTCCTTTAAATACGGTTTTCAAATTTGGTTTGAACAAAAGAAAGAAGTTGAGAACTTTCTTAAGAATAAATACTCGAAAGCTCGCCTCCAACGGGTCAAAGAGGTCTATGTAATAATCATTGAATGCATATTTTGTTTTAGATACACTTATACAAAAAGTCAAAAATTTTAAAAGTGAGATTTTTTAAAATAAATTCTGCCTTTTTATGCAGCTTGACAACGGCGCTGGTAAGCTTTGATGAAAATTTTACTTTTATCCATCCAACCTTCATACTTTTTTTTATTTGGCAAGTATATTGTTCAATCAAAGTTTTATCATCTGGGACTGTTGTTTGCATTTCTGTTGTTGGACTGTTTTGATAATTTATGTTCAAAGTACCTGACGTAGGATTTCATGATCTTGACTCACGATGTTTTCAAGCTTTTGAGATGAATAATACTTTAAAAAGGTTTAAAATTGTGTAGATTAAACAATAAAAGTGTTTTCGTCTTCCTCTTTCCTTTTTGACAGCTGTCATTAGCTCCCATGTGTTCATTACTTTATTGAATAACATATTTATTCTTGGTGAGGAAAATGATTAAAATATGGGGGGTAAGGTCATTACAAGGAATCAATGATTGGAAAATTTATTTGGGATTTTGGTTGGTCATTTGAGTTTATGTACACTGTTTTGGATGTTTTGAAACTAGACAAGCAATGGGTATATTGGTGAGAATGGAAAGCTTTCTGAGCATAGAGGGAATGTACAGTATTGCCAGAATTGTTGGTTAATAAGGGACAAAGAGAAAAAAAATTAACACATAGGTTATTGTGTAGAAAACTTCTAACATAGATTATGATTCTGTTATTTTTGTTTGTAGCATTTCTACAAATGCTAATGCTAGAGCAAGCTAAGGGCCTTGATGTATTGAAGAACAAAGGTGTTATTTATGTTCATAGCTATTAGCTTTCACTTTGTTTCATATATGCCTTTCATTTTGATCTCAGATGATTTTTTGATATGTGAAATAAAAAAATAGCGTGTGTGTTCGATTTCATGATTAGTTGCAGCTGCTCAGAGGCGATGCGGCTAGAGTTTTGTGGATTCGCAACGTTAGTTGGACGTGAAGACATAGAGAGAAATTATCTTGGTCAAAAGTGATTGCGAGTGTGTGGAAGCATTCTTTCATATTAGGGTTGTAAAGAAGCTCATTTTTCTTCAAATTCATTTTCTTCACAATGGTATGGATCTGAAATTACTTTACACTCTGCAAGTTATAATATGGGTTTCGATGATTATGTGCATGCTACTGAAAAAGCGACGCCATTAGCTTCTAGAATATAGATCTTGATTCTTGAGAACTAATTAAAAAAAATATTCATAGGGTTAAAAGGGCAAGAAACTTCATTTAAAAAAAAAACTCGGGTTTTTCCTAAACAGATGTTATTGAATATTCGAGGATCATAATTTAGGGTATGAAGTTAACACTGTTTACATGTAAGTAGAAGAAGCTCACTTTAAGAAGAAAAAAAGGATGTTCAATACTGTTATTCCCACGTCATTATCAATCTATTAATATTTGAAGATTGGGAATGGTTCTATCATTGTGAATAGTTCCATCTTAGTAATAGTGCCACCATCACGGCCTTTTTAACGACGTTCTCTTCTCTTTCTTTTTACCTACCATCCGTCTCACCCCACTGCCTACCTTTCTTTTGTGTTTTTTTCCTTTCATGATTGATATTGTGCGTAGACCTCCACTGCCTACGTTTCTTTTATTTTTTTTCCTTCCATGATTGGTATTGTGGTTTACTTTTCATCATTCTCTCATCTATGGTTTATTTTTCTTAAATCATTCTCTCATCTACGTGTTTTATGTTTTTTGTTTGTTTGTGATTGTTTTCTCTGTAGATCAATATGGAGAGCTAAGAAACGAGTATACCGAGACCGGGAGAAAGATGTGCTCATTGTTTGTTTACGAACAGGTTGTTTACGTTTTGTTTTAGTTACGTGTTTTATGTTTGTTTGTTTGTGATTGTTTTCTTTGTAGATCAATATGGAGAGCTGAAAACCGTGTATATCGAGATCGGGAGAAAGACGTGCTCATCATTTGTTTACGAACAGGTTGTTAACGTTTTGTTTTGGTGGCGATGTGATGGTGGCGGTTAGATATTGGTGATGTGCTGGTGTAGTCGTGTAGACTAGGTGGTTGTGTTGTGGTGGCAGTGGTGTTCGCGATGGAATAATCATTCTGCGCATCGACATCTACCTTCTTAGAATAATAAAGTTCACTTTATTAATATCTATCACATGCTTTCTCTGTGCTTGGAATTTACAATAGTTGATTTGTCATATTTTGCTTCACTGGGATCAGTTAAACATCACTCCGTGTTCTGAACACCCTCCACGTTGGGAATCTTAGATTTGTGGTTAAATGGAAGCCAATTCATGGGTTACTACAATGATATTTTATTTGGTTGTAACTCTCTAAGATGACAATATGGAGTATGGACTACCAAAAAATCTATGTTCATCAAACTTACTTATTTTCATGTCATAAACTTTGAAATTGCTAAAGTTGTGTTTCCAGTAACACGCGACAGGAAAGAAGACCCATTCCACAGTCTACAGACAATAACAATAAAAAACAAACAAGAAAGTACAGCTGCAAATTCAAGTTTAAAAGGATATCAAGACAGGTTTCATCCACGCAACAACGAAAAGGCATAATACACACAACCACAACCAATAACCTCATCAAGCACAATGTCCCCAACAGTCCTTAATACAGCAACACTGTCACACCCTCAAATTCCACATGCGGGGTTTTACCGTGAGGCGCGTGACACACCAGGATCCAAGTCAACGGTCACAATAAATGACCACTATATGAGGAAAAATACGTAAACCAAACCATGCAATAATCAAAACCATGATCTCGAAATATAGCAGAAGCAAATTCAAGTTTACAAAATCCCAAGTAAAGATAAAACATGTGTTCAAAGTTTTGACAACCAAATATGATCCTAGACGCAAGTGCAACTCCGTGCGCCTAATCCGACTGCTACTACATTAACGACCTGAGAAAACATGCTAAAAATGTCAACATATAATGCTGGTGAGTTCACAGGTTTTTCAATAAATGTTTCGTTATTCCTTTAAAACCGTTACCGTTACTACTATGTTGTGTGAACGCTAGCTAGGCGTTAAGTATATTACTACTACGATTGAAACCATTGTTGACTGTGATTTGTTACAATGTGATTTGTTACGATTGAAACCATTTGCTTGTTTATGATATAGAAGGTTAGGTTGTGAAAATCAAGATCAAAAGCTCCTTCCCCAATGATTAAAGTTGAGATAGAGTGTTTAGAGGCGTTTAGGGTTTGTGAAATGATGAAAAATGACAAAGTATGGTATTTATAGTGTCTGCAGGTTCGACCCTTGCAGGGGTCGAATGAGACATTTATGAGGTCGAATGTAGTTTTCAACAATCTGATGATCAGGCTCGACCCCCCTTAAGGTCGAACCAGATCTGGTCTTCTCCAGATTTTCCAGTTTTGTCGTTTTAACGCATTTTAACCCATCCTAACACATGAACATGCAATCCTAACATATGTTAAACATATATAACCATGGATAACCATCTATACACCTTTAAAACACGTATTTGCATATTATACACCATATATGGATCAATCTATGCATAACACTTAATCCGATTCATGTATTTCACCAACAATGGGACTCATGACTTTTGTGTGTGTGTGTGTGTGTGATTAACCCAATGATCCTCTGAATCATTGAACCCTGGACAATACGGAAAGTAATCTGACTCAACTGACCTAGTTAAGTATGTTTGGTAAATGTTTTTCGCTAAGGTAGGCTTATGTGTTTGTAAAATGTTAACCTGAACATGTCGGGTGTCACATCATCCCCCTGTTGAAAGAATTTTCGTCCCGAAAATTTCCTAAAGCCAAAGAGAATGAAACGATAAGAAAGAAAAAATTTTCGGTCATCACATCATCCCCCTGCTGAAAGGAATCTCGTCCCGAGATTCACTCAGCTTCAATAGTAATGTGTGCCGACCTAAGCATATGTCCAAATGACGAACAAGGTTGTCTAGATTCTCCCATGTAGAGCTCAAGGACCCCAGTTCAAAACACAAACCGAAAGATGATAACAACAGATACCCCGTGCTGGGGAACCACCTCCCTAAGGTGAATGCAAGATAATGCTACAGACCGTCTCAAGGTTGACTCATCCTGATCGAAGGCCCGCTGGAGACTACTGTGATCGGTATAAAAGACGCACCTGGTACCGTCCAAGTAGCATCTCCAGATGACCAACATCAACCGATGGACACAACACGATGACCAAGTCCAACACCGAAAACACTCAATGGATACGAAACGCCTAACGGTATGAGTAAGAATAAAACCAGAGTATAACGAATAACAAGAAAAGAAAACTCACCGGTAACAGTATCAGGGTCCTCCTGGTTCTCCATTGTACCGATAACGTAAGCGTAAGCACGAGCAGCCTGACCGCCGCCCTCGTTGTTTCCACCCTTCCCTGTAGTCCATGCATCAACTTGGTTCAACTTTGGGCAATTTCGCTTGAAATGCCCCGCCTCCCCACAGTTGTAGCAGCCTTGGATTCCCTGTGGAGCAGGGGTAGCAGCAGTAGCCTGAGCCGGCTTGAATGAAAGATTAACGCTACAATCTTTCGCATAGTGACCAGTCCGATTACAGCGCTCACAACGAAACTTATCACAGCTACCAAAATGATGAAAACCACATAGTCCACACTTAGGGTTCTTCCCAACATACCCTCCCTGTTTCTGATCCGATGCTGACCCCGAAGCTTCAACCTTCTTCGCCTGTGGCTGTCGCTGAACGATGGCTATATACTTCTCCACACTCTCTCACTTCCTCCTTTTACCCTCAGAAACTTTCACAGCAGTACCTCGAGGAGGCAAAACACCTTCTGTCACCTTCATGTTGGTCATCTTGTGAGCCGACCGAGTAGCATCAGCAATCGTAGTAGGCTCCCTAGCAGCCACCAATCCAGCAATCTCCGGCACCAGCCCAGCAATGTACTGCTCAATCCGCCTATACTCGGGTGTAGCCACTCTAGGGCATAACACCGCCAGTTCGTTGTACTTGATAGTGTACTCCTCAACTTCAGATCCCACCATCTTGTGATTCCACCCCTCATGTTCTAGACTCTTGATCTCCTCACGCGGACAGTACTCAGCCTTCAACTTAAACACAAACTCAGTCCAAGGCATAGCGTTGGCTTCCCCCAAGCCAAGTGTCTGTGTGGTGGAGTTCCACCACGTCAGAGCGGGTCCCTCAAAGGTTCCCGTAGCAAACTTCACCCAATCCGCAACTGGGCATTCACACAAAGCAAACACTGACTCGATCTTTTCCATCCACCTCAACAGTTCCACAGCCCCCTCAGTACCTCGGAAGTTTTGGGGCTGACAATCCACCTCAGCAGTTGTGGGGCTGACTCGATCTTTTCCAGACTGAACCCGATTAGTACCTCCCAGGGTCTGCTGAGCAGCCTGGAAGGCTGCCAATGCAATGTTTAGCTGCTGCTGCATCATGCTGTTCAACTCCTCCTGTGTCATGGTGATGTTTCCACCACCTCGACCACCGCCTGCGCAACCACGCCACCAACACGACGTCCTGCAGTACGTCCACCGTTACGACCAGACATGTTCTGCCAAAACATGGAACAAGATACTCAGTGTCACTATTAGATCAAACTACTAGTGACCAAGGGAATTCGGAACTGGGTTCAAGCATGACCATCAGTCCGAACACGAAGTCCACCAAGATTTTCATGCATTTTGATTTATGATTTCATGTGCACCCGAAATGATAAATCGCTCTACATGGTCCTCTAGGTGTGCTCCTAGCTAGAACTTCATGTCACCCGATACCCACATCCTTAAAAGAGACTTCTATCACATAACGATCCCAAAGTGAACAATCACTCAGAGGTGCACTATAAAAAGTGCTAGTGCATGATAGTGTGTGTGTAGGCAAGTGTGTCTATTAGAGCATAGAGGGGAGATATCCAAATCCTGGACAGATCTCGAGAATGTGCCGAAGCCACCCCAATGTACACTACTGCCGTGCATAAATGATAAGCCTCTTCGTCTTCAAATCCGAAGAAGAAGGTAGAGTAAAGGTAGAAATATCCAAAGATAGGATAGATAATACAATACTGTGTGATGAGGACACCAACACCCCGACAAGGTTAGTATGTTTATCAAAAGTATGTTTATCAAAGGACACGACTTATAAATATGTGTGACCGTCTAATGTGTGTGAGACTCGGCTATAGACTAGACTCTAAATGTAGTCCTAGTTCACTATAACCATTGGCTCTGATACCAATCTGTCACACCCTCAAATTCCACATGCGGGGTTTTACTGCGAGGCTGGTGACACACCAGGATCCAAGTCAACGGTCATAATAAACGACCACTATATGAGGAAAAATACGTAAACCAAACCATGCAATAATCAAAACCATGATCTTGAAATACAGCGGAAGCAAATTCAAGTTTACAAAATCCCAAGTAAAGATAAAAACATGTGTTCAAAGTTTTGACAACCAAATATGATCCTAGACGCAAGTGCAAATCCGTGCGCCTAATCCGACTGCTGCTACCTTAGCGACCTGAGAAAACATGCTAAAAATGTCAACATAGAATGTTGGTGAGTTCACAGGTTTTTCAATAAATGTTTCGTTATTCCTTTAAAATCGTTACCGTTACTACTATGTTGTGTGAACGCTAGCTAGGCGTTAAGTATATTACTACTACGATTGAAACCATTGCTGATTGTGATTTGTTACAATGTGATACCCTTTCGGACTACCGTCATCTCCGGTAGGCCCTGTGTGATCGAGACAATATGCACCCGCCCAGCCTCTGGCCGTCGAGCGGGGTTTGTCAGGCCCAATAGATCTATCCACATTTCCCCGCTACATTCCCGTATTAGTGGTTTCTGTGGGATTTAGATGAGTCGTATAGTAATATAATGATAGCCATAGTATAACATGAAAATGTGTGTTTCAAAATGTATAAGCATGTTTCTCCCCCGAAAACAAAACCAGTAAAGTGTGGGGCCATGAACTCACCTTAGATTGCGCCTTCCGTTTAAAAGTAATCCGACACGTGTGTGATAGTCCCGACTAATGGCGACCTATCAATGAGTTTAAGTAAGTGTGTTGGCCACTAACCCGAAGGTTAACTAGTCCCCGATTGTCTATATCTTGACTATGTGTGTTTAAAAATGTGTTTGAACGTTAACCGGACATACCAGACAGACCTGACATCCTGTTGGTGACCCATTACATCAATTAATGAAGTACATAAGGTTAACACATAAGTTTCAAGCATAAAACTCTAAGTTTGCATCAAAAATCGCACATATGGAGTTGTAAGGTCGAATCAGCATGAAACAGAACCAGGTTCGACCCATGTTTATACAACCTAACATATGTTCATTCGACCTAACTGAAGTACGTTCGACCCAAATGAAACTTGGTTCGACCCTGGGCACCTACATTCGACCCAAATGTATGGTGGCTGAATTGAAGTCTTCTCTTCATGGCAATAAAATGCAACTTGTAGAAAAATACTTGGCTACATCCCAACCATCTTTGCTCTCCTTTATTGGATGAATACAACTATTTGCAAACGTATGATGAACCTATGTGTGAATACCTTGTAGTTTTTAGGTTATGAACGTTGTAATCAATGTCGAAGCTTGGCTTGGGCCAGGGGGTCCCCAGTCTCCTTGTTTTTTCATTTATTAATGTAAAGTTTAAGAAAATGTTCTGAAAATTTTATATGCGTTCAGCCAATCCCCTGATTTTATTACAAACTAAGTTTAAGATTCGTCAGTAGCTGTAATGCACATATGATGTAATATCATGTCATTAAAAGGGCCATACATCTGAATCTCTTTAAACAAGCACTAATTTAGGTATAAACCAACTATTTTCTATGATAGTAGAGGTATATTACAGCTTAGGTGTAATACCAATTCTTATCTCATTTTTAATAAATTGTAAATATTGAAAAACACCACTCACATGACTTGCTGGTTCATATTAAAGTATTTCAAGGTATACCGAATCAATAATAAGATGATTTGTGAAAATTCAAAGTGTTAATTCGTATGTTGAAAAATAGATGTTTTTCCATACATATGTGGTTGAACCATCGTACAGTGATTAGGGTAAGGTGAAATGCCACAACTTTCTTAGAAAGGTGTGGCAGTTTGTGTGTAACCGCTGCAATAACCCTAGTGGGAAATCCAAAAAAAACACTAACAGTAGCAACTAGGTAGCAACTTTGTTGATACCGGAACTCAAAGTTTATACCGAAGAACAAGATGTTACCACATTTCAGTTGCTACCTAAGTTTATCGTTACCTTTAGATTTAAATACAAGCCGAGCACTAGCAATTTGCTACCGATCTTTAGTAGCTTTTGAAGATCATTTTTCATCCAACTTTTCTTCGGTGTGACCCCAACAAGAAGGGTTGTGATAGAATCCATCTGGATCCTTAACCCAACTGAAGCCCTTACCCAGTTAAAGTCAAAAGTCAACATTCAAAGTTAGCAGGAAAAAGTTTAGGAATAATTATCTCTATTATGCTTATTAATATTTCTTATTCTAGTTTTGAGAATCGTCTATGTTTTATGTTATTATATTAAGGTTCTAATCCTTAAATTTGGAGACCTCCCATTCTTGAATTTGGGCACTATCTTGTATTTGATTTTTGTATTTTAATCTATCAATTTTCTGGTTCTATCATTTGGTTTCGTTGCCGGGAAGACGCTATCTAAAGATGTTATCGCTGCTCAATTAGCAGCCATTGCGACTCGTTTGGATGCCATTCTTACATCCATGAAGGTTGATGTTGAAGAAATTAACGCTCGGATGTATGTACCCTTGAAGAAAGATGTTGAAGAACTCAAGACTCGGATGGTTGGAGATGGTTGTAACTATGAAAAACAAGATGCAGAGTGGAAGAACACGATGAAGGACAGAGAGACGCCAACTGATGAAGGGCTGAATGCTCACAAAGAAGAATTGAAGGCTGACAGACTTATCCAGAAACCTAGAACCGTGTATGATGTTGCTGGCCTTGCACCGTCCAAGATCGGTTCATCTAAACCCAACAAAATTCTTACAAGGAGCCCAAGCCAAAAGCCTATTTCGGACGATACAAAAAATACCGTTCCTAAACAACCTCCCGCGATTGAAGAAGGCACACATGATATGGAGAAAATCGCCGGACTCAAACGTGCTATCAAACTATCGTTTAGGTGGGATCCGGATGCAAAAGATAAGGAATTTGTAAGGCCATCATCAAAGGTACTCGCCACACCTATGATTCTTCCAGTTATTGTCGGTCGGGAAGACCTGCAGCGACATTTTATTTTAGCTCATATATGGGTCCATGAAGCTGGTCAACCTGCAAATTGAATGGCTTATTGCTTGGTGCGCCAATTCCCTTCTTTACGACTTGAGGACAAGTCATTTGTCCGGGTGGGATGAATTGGTAGAATCCATCTGGATCCTTAACCCTACTGAAGCCCTTACCCAATGAAAGTGAGCAGACAAAAGTTTAGGAGCAATAATCTCTATTATGCTTAATAGCACATATATATTTAGAATAATTATATAGTATTTATTGTGATTGATATTAGTTTATCTCTATCCTAAAATAGAGGAACCATTTGTAATTATAAATATCATTGTACATCAATAGAAGGGATCAAGGGGTTCAATCATCTTTCATGGTATCAAGCCAGAATACATAACCCTATTTTTTTCTGCCGTCAAATCCTCTGCTCTATTCGTTTTGGTCGACTACCACCCTCTGCTCCGCCACTCTTATACATCTCTATTACTTCTCCTTACCTCTGCATATTTCTTATCGAACATGACTTCACCTTCGACTCCCACCCCGCCCTTTATAACACTCGAATCCAAAATTCACCCCGCCAAAACCGTTTCCAATATCAAAAACTATGTCTCCATCCTTCTGGAAATTGAATCCTCGCACTACGCATCATGGGTGACCTTGTTCACCATTCATTGCAAGGCGTTCTTAGTGCACGACCATCTATCCCCTCGACCCCAAGACACCGCTTCCTCCTCCACTGTCATAAATGACGATTGGGATCGTCTAATCGCCATCGTCCTACAATGGCTTTATAGCACGATCTCCAACGATCTCCTTCACACCATAATAGACAAAACCGCCACCGCCTATGACGCTTGGAAGGCAATCGGATATCTTTTTCAGGATAACTAAGCATCACGAGCCATCAACCTTCTGAACAAGTTTTCAAATACTCGCTTGGATGGATTTTCGAGTGTTTCGGCTTATTGTCAGGAACTCAAAACACACGCCGATCAATTAGCAAATGTGAACGCCGCTGTTGACAATGATCGATTAGTTCTCCAGTTGATTGCCGGGTTAAACAAACAATATGAAGGAATCGCTACTATACTCACCAACATGAAACCACTACCCTCGTTTTATGTCGCTCGATCCAAAATAATAGAGGTGGAAACCCGGAAGGCGGAGCAAGCGTTACATGCTTCAAAATCGGCATCTTTAGCTCTCTCGGCTACTACCGCTCAAGCACCGAATTCGGAGTCCAATCGTACTGATGACAGATACTCTGGTCGCGGGTCACGTGGTGGTAGTTTCGGTTCAGGAAGGCGTGGGCGTGGGGGCAGATTCGGATATGGCAGAGGCCGCTACAACCAAAATTATAATCAATCTTTTTTGAATCCTTGGATCCCGCCTTGGTTGTAGCCAACTCCCCATTGGGCCAACAACAATAACTCCTACACTACTGGACAAGCCCAACAACAAGTTATTTGGCCCAACCCCCATGCCCGTACCCCACTACATCTCGTTCATTTAATTATGAACAGGCCCAACAGGCTGGCCTCTTAGGCCCACGGCCACATCAAAATAATTATGCAGCCTACAGCCCAACCGATATTGAGCAAGCCATGTACACTATGTCTCTCCAGCAGCCTGACCCGACACGGGCGCATCTTCCACTATGTCTCATGAACAAGGTGATTTCCATTCCTTTTCTAATTCATGCATTCCTAAAAATATTATAGCAGTAAATGGCAATACAATTCCAGTTATAGGACAGGGCACCAAATATCTACCCACCATTTGTCCTTAAAACGTCATGTACTCCCCTAATATGAATGTTATCAGGAGCATGTGGTTGTTTAAACATAAATACAGGTCTGATGGCACTTTGGAGCGGTAAAGGGCACGCCTCGTATGTGATGGTCGTTCACAACAGGTAGGGATTGTTTGTGGTGAGACGTTTAGTCCGTGGTTAAACCTGCCACCATCTGGACAGTTCTTACCATTGCTCTCTCGAAGCATTGGTCAATACATCAGCTGAACGTCACTAATGCCTTTCTTCATGGGAATCTCCTTGAAACTGTTTACATGTATTAACCAATGGGGTTCAGAAACAAGGAATTTCCAGATCATGTTTGCTCTATTAAAAAGTCCTTATACGGACTTAAACAGGCTCCCCGGGCCTGGTACCAGCGGTTCACTGACTATATCCTCTCTATTGGTTTTGCCCACAGCAAGTGTGATGCCTCACTTTTTACTCTTCATCAGGGATTTGACACTACATTTCTTCTTCTTTATGTGGACGATATTCTCCTCGTCACCTCCTTAGGCACTCTTCGCCACTCTCTCATGGATCGTCCGGGCATTGAATTTGCAATGAAAAACCTTGGTCCCCTGAGCTACTTCCTTGGCATTTCTGTCTCTCGCCTCAAGGACACGATGTTTCTTTCTCAGCAGTCCTATGTGACTGATATTATTTCTCGAGCTGGTATGCAGTCATGTAATCCTGTTGCAACTCCAGTTGACACTTCCAGCAAACTTAGTGCTCCCACCAGTGAAGAATTTCATGACCCTACTTTATTCCGCAGTCTGGCCGGGGCATTACAGTACCTCACATTTACACGACCAGACATCTCCTATGCAGTTCAGCAGGTGTGCATGCACATGCACGCACCACGGGTCGACCATTGGAACGCTTTTAAAAGGATTATTCAATACATCAAAGGTACTTTATCATTTGGGTTGACTCTTGTAACATCGCAAAATTTTTCCCCAAACTTTTATACACAAAGCCCTCGTTTTATACATCTTTTTATACAATATGCCAAACGCACGACTTATATATATATATGTATATATATAAATAATAATAATAATATTGAGTTAATAGCCATTTTCGTCCCTGAGGTTTGGGCCAGTTTGCCACTCCAGTACAAAAGTTTTTTTTTTTTGCAATTTCTTCCCTGAGGTTTGGATTTTTTTGCCAAATTCGTCCTTTTCACTAACCCAGTTAAAAAATCTCGTTAATGTCAGGGGTAGGGTTGTCTTTTTACCTCTCAGGGACGAATTTGGCATTTAAAATTCAACCTTACCTCAGGGACGAATTTGGCATTTATAAATCATAGAGTTAAACAAGCTCTGCACGCTTGAAACAGAGTACAAAAATGGATAAAGTGATGAAATATGAGACAACCACATGAGGATTTGACGACATAAATGGAACAAACAGAATGGATGGATGACACATTGTGTAAGGTTTTTAGTGGAGCAATTAAATTTTGTGAAGTGTGAGTTCAATTATTATTGGAGTGGGGCAAGCATAAGCGTATACCTTTGCAGACGAGAGAGGGTGGACTAAGGATCAAATTTGGGGTAATAATGGATGGCCTCATTGAAGCAATAGATGCTCATGGAATTAATGTTTGTTATATCGAAAATGTAAGAATTGCTTCAATGGATGGCCTCATTGAAGCAAGCCACTCGTAAGCGTAGGCTCTCTGTCATTTTCTTTCTCATTTGATTTTTGTTGTACAATAATAGATGTGTAAATGAGCAAAGCCACTCGTAAGCAACTAGAGATCGGCTAGTTAAAACTCGAATATAGCCGAGCTTAAATAGAGTTCAAACCTGAGCATCATACTTAAACTATGCTCGTAACAGTCAAAAATTGACTTATTTTTACTAGAACTCTAAAATTCGTATTGACTTATTCTTTTAACATAGTTTTTCTAGTTATATAATAAATAATAAACAACACAGGCTTGAGCCGAACTCGAGAACGTACCGCTACACTAGTAAATGTTCGAGTTTCAGAAATAGAATTTCAAATGAGCCGAGCTCGAGCTCTGGCCCGCTCCTTTACACTCTTAAACGAGAAACTTGATGTGATCGCGTTTCAAATTGTATTACTGCAGGTTCAGGAAATATGGTTTGTGGGATCGCTACACTGATCTATATCCGGATCAGGATTTGGTCTACACCGTTGGCGTTGGCGTTAGTGATTATGCATCAGATTGGTTTTTCGCTCATGTCAACAGGAATGTTGGAAACATGACTTATGTTCCGACTACCTGGACTGTTTTATTTGATCTTGAGGATGTCATTACCGGAAATTGTACAATACAACTGGCAATGGCATCGGCAACAACTGCAGAACTGCAAGTACGTAATCAATCAATGTTCTTATATTTTCGGCGGCACAATTACTTTTATATAGTTCATATGATTTCCTTTTCTAAAATGTCCGTTGCCATTTTCCTCTTTACTATGTTTTTCACCTTTAGGGTCTGTAACAAGGAGGGGTTTCTATGTGGGTGTACTTATTGATCAATAATTTTTTATTTTTTTGAACTTTTAGGTTCCTAATCCCGGGCAGGAGGTTACCGATTTCCATCCACGATCCACAGGTAATTTATCCATCTTTAGGTTTGCTTGTGTAAGAAACTTTTTTGAAGCTATTTAGCTTTCAAGTTGGTTGCCAGCTTTACTTCTTTTGAAGTTATAATTGCTTAGGTTTTCTTTATTTGATTACAGGCCCCAGACAAAGATATAGGGAAAAAATCCTACAATTATATCAAGGTAGGTTGGTTATTTTAACTTCACTATTTTAACCAGTTGAAATTTGTCTTGTATTTCAATGTTTTACAACCTCGTAAGTTGATTTATTTGATTTCATGTGCCCCCTCTTAAACTTGAATGCATTCTTATGAAGGTCTAGATTAAAAGAACAACAATTAGGGTTTCGATTGAACTCAAGATTAAATAAATGATTGTACCTGCTATTTCTCATATGGAGAGATTGTAACCGCTGCCATGTAAGATGAACGATGAAGGTTGCAGTGATCGAAAGTATATTGAAAACAAATAGCGAAAAGAACGCGGCGTTTAACAAACAAAGCTTGTTTAACTCTATGATTTATAAATGCCAAATTCGTCCCTGAGGTAAGGTTGAATTTTAAATGCCAAATTCGTCCCTGAGAGGTAAAAAGACAACCCTACCCCTGACATTAACGAGATTTTTTAACTGGGTTAGTGAAAAGGACGAATTTGGCAAAAAAATCCAAACCTCAGGGAAGGAATTGCAAAAAAAAAAAACTTTTGTACTGGAGTAGCAAACTGGCCCAAACCTCAGGGACGAAAATGGCTATTACTCTAATAATATTTCATATCTAATGTATTGATAAAAATATATATACATATAATTAGGTATTATTTGGACACACTTACTTGAGCCCAACCAAAACCATAACCAACCCCAAACCCACCCTTTTGCTAAATCTATAGCCCAGATCAGAGCCCAAGCCCCGACCCAGATCCTAGCCCAGTACCCGGCCCACAAAAATAAAAATGTTTGAAAAATAATGTTAGGGACGGGGATCGAACCCGGGTCCCTAACGGTTCACTATACTCACATCAACCAACCAACTGCTCTAGCCATGAATCTTGTTATAATCCTGGCCCTTTATAATTATATCACGACTCGAAATCACCTCAGTTGACTTGGAAAGTCAACTGAGGTACACGACTTACCATAATCACAAATCATTAACTCGCAATTGGACTGTGATTGGCATTGCATCGTGATCTCCGGCCTACACTGAGTCATACACTCGTCAATTGTCAATCAATTGTTACCATTTTGATCTTAGACGCGTAACCCATTGAATGCGTGGTCAAACGTTGCCAAATCGAACACCTAAACCACTACACTATAAATTGAACCTTGCTGGACCTTCACAACTCGCCACTAATTCTTTCTACACCTCCAATTTCTATTTACGATCTGCTGTTTTTGAATCCTTGTTCGTTTTTGACTTCGAAGCTTTGACCGTTCATTCGAATTCGATTCAGCCTTGTAAGTTAAATGTTTTTGATGGGTTTTAATCTTCGGCATACACACATCAATAACCCTAAGGTTAATTGGGTTATTGATGTGTGAATCGATCGATTGGAAAATCTAGGGCACGTATGCTTGAATTTGGGGAAGAACACTAATCACAGCAATGTATTTATTTTAAATGGACTAAAACCAAACACAACCACTGGTCTGGACCAAGTGGTTGTGCTTGGTGCTTGCTGAACCGGCCACGCGGGTTCGACCCCTGGCAGCAACACTCTTTTTCCTTTCTTTTTGTTTTGTTTTCAAAATCTAAATATATATTACTTATATTTTATAAATTCATTTTAAAATACTAAAACACTTTTAAAAATCCTACAAAAATTATTTTGTATTAATCTGATGAAAAAGTTTAGCTTACAATTTTTAGTTTTCAAAAATTTATTTATTTAATATATATAATAATTAAATCAAGTTTATTCTATTTAATTTATAAAATTCTATAAAAATATCAAAACAATCTTATAAATTTCCACAAAAATTATTCTGAGTTTTTATAACAATAAACTTTTCTGAAATGATTTTTATTCCTGAAAAATCATTTATTTAATATTTTTAATCAATTTTTGTTAGTTTTAATCATAATTAAATCATAATAAATTCAATTTTTAATATTTTTGCACCAAAATTTTATACAAATTATTTCTGATTAGTTGGAACAGAAATATAATTTTTAAACTGATAATTCTTTAATTTTAATATTTTTAAATATTAAAGTTAAATTTTGACAATTTGTTATAAATAGAATTAATATTCTATTTTAAAGAAAATAATTTTGTTAAAATTATTTTCATACTTTAAACACATTATTGTGACCATCTTAAAATTTAATTTTTAAAAAAATTTTTGTCTATTTATTTTGTTGGATCAGTTTGCTCTTTTTGCTAAGTAAGAACTTGCTATCTTGACACTTAAGTGTTTAGCAAGCCCTTGTATATCAGATAATAAGCACAGCGGAATGTATAAGTTAAAGCAACACTTTTTATACTAAGGAAGAGTTATTACTCCCCCTTGATGATTGAAACTAATAAATGATAAGTATTTATTATGAATCCAAGCAGTAAATGAGAATTAGATACTTAGACAGATTCACAATAAATACAAAAATGGAATAGAACAGTGAAAGTGTTTGAAGGATTTTTCTATTAAAATCAATGTCTAAAATAGAAGGTTGAAGCCTCCTATTTATAGACGTTTACATACATGTATCTTGCCCAAAAAGCAAGTACAGAAACAACAGAAACAAGTTGCACAAGTTGCAACATTGAAACAAACAAATACAGCTAAAAGTAATAATAAACAATAAAACTACTGATGCAAAAGGCGGTGGAAAATATCTGATGCTAAGTGCTGATGAATGACAAACTACTGATGTGTAGTTTGTCTTCAGTACTTCTGAAGTGAACTTATCTGGTTTGGACTTCAGAACTTCTGATGAAGTTTCTTCTTCAGCACTTCTCTAATCTTCTCTTCAGCAGTTCTTTGTTTTCTTTTCAGTACTTCTATACTTAGCCAAAATGACAGAAGTGAATTAGACTAAGGTTTCCAAAAGTGGTTTCACCAATCCTCTTTGTCCTAACATATTTACTAAATTTCTCTCAATTATCAAACATTTTTAATATTAATCAAACGAGCATTTATCCCCAATTCGAAGCCCTAGAACATATACATTTGTAGACAAGATAGACTTAGACATATTTATTACCTTATTATAGGGTGATACTTGACACATTTGGGCAACACCACTATTTAATTTTTCAACAGATATAACATTTTGCTAAGGTGAGTTTTACATAGCCCCTTTTCTATTTATCACCGTTTTTGGGGTGAAACATGTTACAACATTCTATATGCAATTCAATCATCAATGTGTCTATGTGTTTTTCTATGTTGCATTATGTCTTGAACATGACTAGGGTAAGCACAATTCTAGCATAATCATTAACATTGATCAGCCGACGGTAGACATTGATAGATCTATTGGACTGACAATCCCACCCGGATACGTGCCTCCTACAAAGGTAGCGTGGGTGTTTGTTACTGCAATATAAACGAGTGAACC
Source organism: Ambrosia x helenae (assembly GCA_030844895.1). Classification (NCBI taxonomy): domain Eukaryota; kingdom Viridiplantae; phylum Streptophyta; class Magnoliopsida; order Asterales; family Asteraceae; genus Ambrosia; species Ambrosia x helenae. The sequence continues at coordinate 15,398,136 of CM061226.1, forward strand.
ATGAGCGTATGGGATGTACCACAATACAACAGTCACAAGGGTTGATTATGCACTCGATTTACTTCTAGTATGTTTTTACATATGGACTAGATTTGCCATGACACGTGAATTGCACAACAATTTTATTCGATTATCAAAACCTATGTAATTCTCACCAACTTTTGTTGACCCAAAATATTTTCAACTTAACATGTTTCAGGTTCTACTTGCTTGAAGATTTGAATTAATGCTTGAAGATGTGTGCATAGTTTTATTCAATTTGATGTACGAATTCTTGTAGAACAATTGTATGTAATTTATTTAAATCATATAATGAAATTTATTATTTACCATGAGCTATTGAACAATCATCAATACGTGACATCCCGATGTTTCCGTCATCGGTTGGGGTGTTACAACTCTTCATGCATCTCACACGCAGGCTTTGATTTCTTATACTAATGCTGATTGGGCCGGTTGCCCAGACACGAGGAGGTCTACCAGCGGATACTGTATATACTTTGGTGATAACCTCATCTCATGGTCGTCTAAACGACAGAGCACCGTTTCTCGCTCTAGTGCTGAAGCAGAATACTGGGGTGTCGCAAAGGTTGTAGCTGAAATCTGCTGGCTACGTAACCTCTTACTTGAGCTTCACCATCCATTATCTCGAGCCACGTTAGTGTACTGTGATAACGTCAGCGCGATTTACTTATCAGGGAATCCTGTGCAACATCAATGCACGAAGCACATTGAGCTGGATATCCATTTCGTTCGAGAACAAGTACAACGTGGTCACATCCGTGTGTTACATGTGCCTTCCAGATACCAAGTTGCTGATATCTTCACAAAAGGTCTTCCTCGCATTCTATTTGAAGATTTCAGAGACAGTCTCAACATCCGCTCACCTCCCGCTTCGACTGCGGGGGTATAATAGCACATATATATTTAGAATAATTGTATAGTATTTATTGTGATTGATATTAGTTTATCTCTATCCTAAAATAGAGGAACCGTAATTATAAATATCATTGTACATCAATAGAAGAGATCAAGGGGTTCAATCATCTTTCAATGCTTATTAATATTTGTTATTCTAGTTTTGAGAATTGTCTATGTTTTATGTTATCATATTAAGGTTCTAATCCTTGAAATTGAAGACCTCACATTCTCGAATTTGGGCACTATCCTGTATTTGATTTCCGTATTTTAATCTATCAATTTTCTACTTATCATGTTGCCCCTTGAACCCAAATTATGGCCGATCCTTGAACCCACCACTAGGACAATGTCTCTTGGAACCCCTATTTTCTACAGACTCTGCATTTAGAACCTATGAGGCTTCATAGTGCTTGATTTGACAATTAAGAGTCTTGATTAATTAACTATGCGATCTACACCTTCTAACTCGATTCAATTTTTATTATAATTTCTCATTAGGTCTTAAAGTAAATCCAAATTATCCCAAATAGCTTAATAACACTAAAATCATCAACAATGCTTACTACATAAAACAAGCAAAATAAATCGTTGCGTCTACCCCGGCCAATGCATTTTTTTGTGTAATGTTCCGGAATAATTTTACTGAAAATTTAGATACACAAGTTCAAATATTTACCATTTTTACATAACATAACATGTTACAAAAAAAAAAAAAAAAAAAAAAAAAAAAAAAAAAAAAAAAAAAAAAAACCATAAATATTTTTGATGTTTTTTTTTTGTTTGCAAATGAATAACCAAATCCAAAGGAAGCAATGAAGGAGAATATTTCTTCCTTAGGTTACATTCTTAGAGAGCTTATCCATAGCTAGGTAGCTAGATATAGTCTTAACACAAAAGATTGAGGGGGTGCTAAACATACCCCCATATAGTGAATGTATCCACCATGTGAGATGGGCTACTTTTTTAACGGGGTAGAGTTAGAGTCTACCAAATGTGTGAATAGAGGTTACGTTTAGCACGACCCAACATTGATCTTTACAAAGATGCAAACCAAAACGAAAAGTGAAGTTGGGGGTGTGCATCTTTTTACACAAGAGATCTTTGCTCGGTAGGCAATTCAAGAAAGAGTGGTACTATAGCCACTATTGTGCAGCCATGTTTGAGTATACGGTGTTGCTGCTTGTTGCCTAATGTTAAACATTTGCTGTGGGAATCCTGATGATGCTGCAGCACTATTTGCATACATATGTACATTGTTTTTATTCGACTGGTTTCCTCCTACAACCATCGTGCTGCTCGAAGGCTGATCAGTCTACAAACATTTCATGTTCAAAACGGCTTTAATCATCAATATTGGAAATTTGAAAATAATTAACACAATCTTGGAGCGGGCGGCGCAGCTTGTTGTCTGCCTGCCCGCTATCTTGATGTAATTTTTCGCGATTATGTGTTAATAAAACAGTAACTGTTATTAAAAAAAATATATTAACACAAGCGCAAACAAGAGTGTTAGAACTCACTTGGTGATTTAAGGAATCATGAGGTGGCGGGCGTAACATATGAAACATTGACGGGTCACTGGTCCTCGTTGGATGTCCATGCCCATGAGACTCATGGTTAGCTTCCATTGATCCGATGGATTGAAGATGCGTCTGACTTAACAGCTGCAATGTCTCCGTCTCTTTATACCTTTCACTCCAACCCGCTCCAAATGCCTTAGGTTACATGAATTAATATACATCAGAAACCATAACAAAATTTAAGACAAAACAAAGGGACATATATGGTATGCACAAGACATTCAACTAGTCAAGTATCAATATGTTTAAACTAACCTAGGTGAACTATGTATACATTATCCCTAGGACAAATATATAAAACATACCGCGGGTCTAAAGCCAAAATCTCGATCATGTTGCCTTTTCGGGTCTGAATTCTGTCCTAAGCGCAAATCAAGATTGTGATCCGAAGATGTGTTGTTACTATTATCATTATTATTCGAAGACTCTGCATTAAAACTATGAACATTTTAATGTACAAACTAATTATTAGAAAAAACACATATAATTAACTAAATGAAAATATTACCGTTAATATTGGACTCATTTTCATAAATTGTGGGATCAAAATTTGTGACAGCATCCTTTCCATTGTATTTGATGGCAGCCTTATCATAAGCCCTAAATATAACATATTTTTCATTCAAGCCCTTTATGAAATGAACACATGACATATCAGTCCTTTGAAAATTAAAAATTGACTATTTACCTGGCAGCTTCATCTTCAGTGTCAAAGAGACCCAGATACACATACCTAGTGTAATGGACAAAAGTGAGCCAGAAAAGGAAAATTGTCAAGTCTGTTTTGAATTGGGTGTATTGAAGTGACTTAACTTGATGAAATAGATAGAAGTAGGTAGATAGGTGTAGACAAAGCCCAATGGTAGCCAGCTTTATATATATATAAATGGAAAAACAAGTACCTCTTCTTTATAAGGTTAGTTTTCAAATAATTTTTTTCTAATTAATTTACTTGTAAAACTAATACCAGGGTAACAAACTTGGTTGAGGTTTAGTCTCTTAAAACAAACTCCTAGGTTCAAGTCTAGACAAAGTGTACTTTGTGTAAATTATATATATATATATATAGGTAAAGTATATGGAGGAAACCATTCTTATTTGGTAAACTCTGGAAACTCTGACCTTCCAACATTTTTTTTTTTTTGAAAAAAATAGGGTATGTAATATACATTTTTTTAAGCATTTTGAGCCAAAAAAATCGAAAAAGCGTCGAACGGTTTTTTCTAAAAAAATAAAAAACGTCTACTGTTTACATATAGTTAACACATTGTTAACACCTGTTATTAGCGCTTAACATGTGTTAGTCAAAATTTTATTTTTTTTTTTAAAAAAAAAATACTCGGCGCTTTTTAAATTTTTTTGGCCCAAAATGCTTAAAATCATGTATATTACTTGCCCTATTTTTTTCAAAAAAAAAAAAAAATATTGGGAAGTCAGAGTTTACCAAATAAGGAGGGTTTTCTCTATAACCATTCCCTATATATATATATATATATATATATATTAAGTGAAATTCTTTTATATTCCATTTAACCAAAGAAATTGTCTCTTAAACCAAGATATAATATTATATAATACATTAGGGGTTTTGCGATGTGTTAATAAACAGAATGATACCAAATATACAAAGAATAACAAAAACATACCCTTAATTTATTAAAAAAATAATTATAAATCTCACTTTGTTCAAAGCAAAAATTACAATCTTAAATAAATATATAACCTTTAGTTAAAAGATTAAGTTAGGGGATCAACATCAAATTGTAAAAAAATAATTGTAAGTCTATGTAGTTAATTTCTTATTAAGTAACTACATATAACTATATCATTTGTGTAAACCATTTTTCTTGCAAAACATAACATGTTCTTGTCATATTTGTTTGAACAACTGTTTGTGTATAAGTTAGAAATCTTTCAGAGAAACAAAGTTTTTGTCATTTTAATGATAGATATCAAGATCAAAGTATTGTGAATTGCTTTGAATAAGGACCAATGTATAAAGCTAAGAACAAACATACTTTTTGCCTAATAATTGGCCCATTCTTGCTTCCCATCTACCACATTTGTGCAAAGTAACTCCTCTATATTTTGAACTCCCTCTTGGACTTCCTGTACTTTGTCTCCTTAACACATGCACAAATTCTTCCTTTGTCAAATTCCCCATCTGTTTAATTCATTTTATTATTCTCAAAACCACAAAAGTTCTCAAAAAGAAATTAAAATATTTGGATCACCTTTTTATCACACTTAAACAAAACAATGTGTCGTGTTCTTTGTTTCAAGACGAAAGAACACAGTTACAAGTGTATAATTACTTGAAAGTAAATTTGTGGCTATGTGAGTCTGCAGTAAGTGTTTTATTTTAACACAACAACTACCAAACATGTTTCTATGTAAGACAAACAAAGGTGAAATGTAAAAAAAAAAAAAACACACACACACTGAAAAAGTGAAAACACACAAAGTGACACCAACCTGTTTCAAATCATCTTCATAATCTTGTATGCTGAAATTTATGTCAGCCTCCATTCCCCTGAACTTAATAGCTGCTCTATCGTACGCACTGCAACCAAATTCATATACTTACTCTTAATTTAATTACTCTTAAATTAAAAATTAAAAAAAGGGTTTTTATTGTGCTCACCGTGCAGCTGCATGTGCAGTGTCGAACCCACCTAAGTAATTGCAATAATGAAAATACATATAATAATATTTAGTTATGAAAATTTGAAAAACAAAAGTGTTTATAAAATTAATCCAAACTTCCAACAATATAAAAGACATACCGAGATACACCTGTTTCCCACAATCCCTGAATTATAACAACAAAACTTAATTAAGCATTTAATAATAATAATAATAATGATAATAATAATAATAATAATAATAATAATAATAATAATAATAATTATTATTATTATTATTAATAGAATCATTGTAAAATAGAGAAATATTGTATATTATTTATTAGTATAGTATATTTTCCGAATAATAATAATAATAATAAAAATAAAAAGTGGGAAAACAATGGACCAACCATATGTGAGATTCCCATCGACGGTTCGTCGGTAAAAGGTGACTCCACGATACTGTGAGCTTCTAGAACGTGGTCCACGTCGGCTTTTCTTCAACGGCTGTGAGACCTCCGGCCCTCCGACCACACCACCGGCGACTAACGACGGCGACTGCTGCCGGAATTGTACACCGACCCAGTTAGCCACCGGAAAAGCCGCCGGCGTCATACTTCCAACAACAGTAGTTGTGGTGGGGCCCACTTCACCATCTTCCACTGGAAAGAACTGATGTGTCACCGGCCGTTTCCTTGAATCATCATCGTCTGAGCCGTCGTCTCCTTCCATAACCACCATGGATGAGCTGGAATTCGATGCAGATCCTACACCAGTTACACTCATACCTTTACCTTTATTATTATTATTATTATTATTGTCTTCATCTTGTTGGTCTTTTCTTAGATCGGGTAACCAGTTTAGATCCCACATTTTTTTTGGTCAGAAAAAACCAGCTGTACTGATAACAACTGATGAAACTCAACAGCCTTCTCTCTTTATCTAAATATGTAACTATGTATATGTATATATATAAAAGAAATAATAATTGTACGGTGTGTGTTGTGTTGGTTTGTTGATCTTTTATTATGGGAGCAAGTCTAAAAAGAAGTGCTGCTGAGAATTGAAGAGGAATAGGTGTAGGAAAGAAAAAGAAACCTAGGATTCATAAAGAGAGATAGGAAGAAGGTGAAGGTGGGCTACAAACATATCCCATCTATACATACATAGTACATAATAATAATAATATTAATTGTAATATATGTAACTATAGATTGTGGCGGGGAGAGTTATACCAAATACCTAATACCTCTCCTAGCACCTTTCTTTCTCTCACTAGATCTTTACTAAAAATTTCTCATAAAATGCAGTAATCCATTTTTTTCTCCGTGTATGACTGTCGGTATTATTACCATTTTAATATTGGCTTCTAAAAATGTTGACTTAGACTCGTTTATTATACATACATACACATTAAGGTGTGTATGGTTTGTTCAGTTCAGTTATTAGCCTTAACTAAAACCGAAGTTATCGGTTAATTGATTTTATTGACCAATCGGTTATTTTGTTATGTTTCTTTGGCCAGATTATAAGTTTGCAGAAACCAATCTTTGGCTAAAACTTTTACTTACAAGTATATGAAAGAGAGGTATAACTATATGAAATGAATGAATAAAAGCTAAAAACATATGAATACATGAATGGCTTGTTTCGGATTGATTCCGTTTGGTTTTGGTTAACGATTTAATTATTGTTCACCTTTAGATATTATTAATCACGTAACGTATGAATTTTTTTTTTTAAATTAAAAAACTACAGAAATACTATACTCACATCAAAAAGAATTAAATGTTCGTTTTTACAGTGTATTTTTTAAGAAAATATTAACGTGCGAAAAAGTTCTAGTCGTTTAAAAGTCGTAGTGGACTAGGGCGGTTAGTTTTTCTGTAAGGGGGATAAAATGTAACCATTAATTAATTATCTAGAATTTGGTTAATGATGAAGGAATTAAAGTGTAATTAGGTAGCGTTTGTATCCTAAAATGGGAGGTGGAATGGAATGCACCATTATGGATTGAAAATAGGGCGTTCGCTTGGTCAATAGAATTACATCATCCATTACACAATGCGTTTTATTCCCTCAAAATCATTACATCTACCCCCTTTCTTTCATTACATTCTCTATTACACCTTTCATTAACAACATTACAACCCACCACAATCATCACCACCCATCACCGCCACCGCTACCCACCATCACATCGCACCACCATCGTCACCACCTACCACCCACAACACCATTGCCACTGCTGCCACTCTCCATCGTCACCCACCCACCATTGCTGCCACCCACTACCACCCCCACCACCAACCACCACACTCCTCATACACCGTCGTCACCGCCTACCATTGCAGACGCCAATTTTGCCACCCATCACCGCTACCATTTCCACCTACCACCACTGCCACCCATCACCGTCGCCACCACCCACCACAGTTGCCGCCACCCACCACTACCCATAGGCAGTGCAAATTAAGGGTAGGATTGGGCTCAGTAGTGTAAAGTTTCCCGTTTTCTTCCAAAAAGATTCTATATATTGAGTCCGGCCCATTGAGTTGATTTTATTTTGCATAAATTAGGGCCTCGTGACTTTCGGCCCCCACCATCAAAATGTCCAAGCCTCGCCACTGCCACCATCGCAACTCGCAAGCGCCACCCATCACTGCCATTACTGCCCATCATCGCTGCCACCCATCGCCACCCACCATCGCCGATGTCACCCACCACCACTACAGCTACCCATCACAGTCGTCGCCACCCGTCTAAACTGCTGCCACTGCCGATCACTGCCGCCGCTACCTACCATCGCCACCTATCACCATCGACGTCACCAATCACCGCCGCCACCGCCCACCACCGCCACGTATCACCACCCTTCATCACCACCACTAACCACCACATACCACTGATTTTATTCCTTTGTCTTTCATGCCTACCAAATAAAACAATGCAATGATTTATTTTAATCCCACATGGCAACCAAATAAGATACGGAATAGTAATAATCTATTTCATTCCATCGTCCATTCCATTACCCCATACCAAACAGGCCCTTAGTGTTTCAAACACTAAGTTACCATGTTGTACATTATCCACTAAACCAAAGAAATCTTAGCTTTTTGGTATCTTAAGGTGTGTTTGCCTACTGCATGTGTGTGTATGTGTGTGTATACTCATTTAGTGGTGTAAAAGAGTCAAGCTGAGTCCCAGAGTTTGTTCTGGCTTGAGCTTAACTCGTTTAATTTTACAAAGATCGAACTCAAGATCATCTTTGTTTATAGCTTTTTTTCTAGAGCTCGAGTCATGGGTAACCTTTTCAAAGTCGTGCTTGACACTTTATTATTTACTTAGTTACAATTTTGTGGATTATATGGATTGATAGATGTAATGTTATATAATTCGTAATTAAAAAAAGTTATGCTTTAAAAAAGTATATGCTAAATAAACATATGTATTATACTAACAAAATAAAATATAATATAATTTATTAGCATATCAAGTAACTGATTTTTTCATGTAACTAGCCAACTAGGTGTAACAAGGGTACTAATAACCATATGGGTAAATCACATTGTTGATATGGAAATATTGACTAAGGTGTTAATAACCGTACAGGTAAATTCACATTGTTGATACGGCAGTATTGACTAAGGTTTAAATAATAGATTAACTAATAAATGGTAATACAAGTTGTATAGATGTCCCTATCCTAGTATAGATATTTGTATGTTGTAGGAGGACTGGGTCTGGCCAGACACGACTGGCTTAGCCAGTCATGTGGCAGACCAGGCGACTAGGTTTATAACCCAGTCGCCCCTAGGGCCTAGGGAAAATGGCAACACTATAAATAGATGCAATCATTATCCTAATCAATTCAATTGTCATTTTAGAAGGTTTAGTGTGTGTTTTGTGGTCTGATTCGGTTGTAAACACTCGAGCTCTGTTTTATTAATCAAATAACCATTAAACCATATCTGGCAACTCATTTTTATGTGTGTTTGATATATTTGTTACTTATACCATGACCCAAGAATTCCGCACTCGTGTCATGAGCAAATCCGTTATTCAGATCATCCCTGATGGTCCTGTAATAATTTTTTTGGATTGATGTGTTTTGGTTTCGTTCACATCTAAACAATTTGAACCGTTAATATTTGAAAAAATTAAATACGATGGATATTTAAGACGATTGTTCGGTTTTCTAACCTATTTTATTCAATAGGTAGATTTGTATTAACGTAATCACGTATTACTTTTATAATATATTTTACACTAGATTTATACCTCGGGAGCGTCCCTGTCACACCTCGCCTAGGCGGAATCACGAGGTGCAACACGAAAGATTTTCAAGCACAAGATTTAAGAAAACATTCAAATTAACTTAATATTAAAACTACCAAATTTGTTCGACGATAACAACCATCACAAAATATTGTATAAAACCGTACACATAACCACAAGTTTTGAAAGCATAAATAGTGATAATGGTGAATGAATGCCCAAACGTATCCCAAGTTCCATCCATAGCTTAGTTCCCTGAAAAACATGCACAAAAACTTTGTTAGCATAAAGTTGGTGAGTTCACAGGTTTTGAAATAGTTGAAAATGTAAAGTTGAATGAAATCCATGAATGACCCATCATTGGCTAGCTAAGATCAATGATAATAAACGATCATGAGTCCATAACCAAACCTCGACGAGTGGTGCCTCGCATATCGCACAATAAAGGCAATGTATCATCATAAAATAAAATACAAACACTCTTTTTTCGTATGTATCCGGGTTAGAGCGACTAACCAAGAGTGGGGGTGTCAACCCAATAGATCTGAAGAATCAAAAAGTATAAATCGGGGTATAGTCGGGGAGTCGCTACTCGTGTTCACTGCAGGATATAACCCTTTGCTCACACCGTGGTTAGATCCGTGGTCCGTAAGATTAAGAGAGGGCGAAGAGATGGTATACAAACACAAGATATAAGTGGTTCGGTCTCGTTGACCTATGCCCACTGTCAAAGTATGATCTTTATTACTTGAAAGGTTACAAGTGTAAAGGAAAAGATACAAGAAAGAGATACAAGTGTGTGCGCTTGATTCGTGAATTGATCGACCTCCAAAAAGGTATAGAAGTCTTCCTTTTATAAAGGATGTGTGGGCCGGGTGCCACGGCCCACAACAGGCGTAATGGGCTTGGGCCCGAAAGTTGGGCCTGCCTCCTAGAACCCCACCCAGATAGGTTTGGACTAAAGGTTTGCATAAAGCAAACCGAGTGCAAGTGGCGTCCTGCCATTAGTCCACGTGGCGCACTGTGGTTGGTTGTCAAGGGCGATGCCCTACCACTGGTACACGTGCGCCTTGTGGTTAACTGCAGGGACCTCCTTTTCTTGCTGCTGCAAGAAGGTATCATGAGGCTATCTTCGTCTAGAAGATTGACCGAGGTGACCTCTGACACATGGGATATAGTGCAGCAAGTGGGGGCCTAAGGGGAGTTGCACTTTGGCGCAACCAGCTGTTGTATTCCGTTGATGACCATCTCCAGGACTGGCACATGGTTTTACGCGGACATATTGCACACCATGTGTGATGCTCTAGAAAGCTGAACTCCACAGAGGTGTGTTGTGATCCTGAAGTTATTATTTCGAAAGGCTGACCCTCCGCGGGTGTATTTATAATGGCAATGTTGTGGGTAGGGTGCGCTTGCGCGCGATAATTGGTACCCTACCCCTTCAAGATCTATTCATGCGTTTCTAGGCTAAATCCATAGCTAATGGTTACGGTAAACTAATTACACGAGGGCTTAGTGAGTACTTTAAACATATTGTCTCATGTACACCGGTCTGTTAGGAATTCATTCTAAAACTAGTAAACAATGCATGCTTTTCCCCAAAATATAAACATTAAGAAAAAAGGGGTCGTGAAACTTACCTCAAGTCCGTGTGTAGTCTAGCAAGAATGTACGTCCGACAAACTAGGAATCTCGACCTACACGTCCTATATACGTACATGGACACTTTAGGTCTAACGGAAGATTCCATTGTATCCTTGGTTCACCCAATCTATGGTGGTAAGTTGGTTTAGCTTCATTGGTGACCTTTATACTTTTCGATATTATCCGAAAATAGTTTGTATTATATTATGGAAAACCTTGTCTTTTAACACATGCTGTTATTTATTAAACACATGTTATTACTTGGTACAAAACTAGCTATGTTAATTTTGAACAATATATGATCTCATGTACATGTACTTATGCAAACTCGTGTACATGTATGCCCATATATACATACGCATATGTATATATATATATATATATATATATATGTATACATTATATGTGTATTCCAATGTATAACCATATGTATTCATATCCATGAGCACTACACTTGTACATACATACCCATATATATATATATATATATGCATCTTGGTAGGTCCATATACATTAATACCTATGTCTATAAATTTTTCACACACATACATATATACACACACGTATATACTCATGTGCACACACACATACATATTTCGCATACATACACATGTATACCTATAATACCTATACATACATACCACTCACATACATATGTATATATATATATAGCTAAGTTTTAACACATTTTCATATAACAAGTTTTATTAGTTATGACTCAATATAATAAATTCCTATACATGGTAACTATTTCATGGACATGGGTGAACACTAGTGTGTGAAGAAGAAAAATAATAACTATAAGAACAATAAGATAGATGGATGTTCATACCTCTCTTGAGTCTTGAACTAGGTGAGCTTGGACACCAAGAAAGTATTTAGTGTAAGTGTGTGTTTAGTAAGTGAGTTAGTGGCTGATGCAAATGAATGTTCAACCCAATGTCTCTATTTATATTTATGGGGGAAGTAGAGAGACAGAGACCGAAAGAGAGAGAGAGAGAAAGAGAGCTAAGAGAGATAGTGAGGTGGCGAAAGAGGGAGGAAGGAAAAGAGAAAGAAAGAGGGTGGTTTCCTTATGGGGAAGGTCAACTATTCTCAATCCTTGTGTTCCATATGATCTTTCTATGTTTGTACAAGATCAACAAGAAAGGTGTTTATTCAAATCAACTAGTTTACTTACTAATCAAGTGACAATTCATATGATTATGCTGCATGGATATGTTACAATGTGACTAAACACTTGATCATCCCTTAACAACTTTCCATAATGTGACTAATGAGGAGGTGATGTGATTAATCAACTTGTCAAAAAAAATGATTATGTTGGGGGAGGTGATGGTCAACGGTTTTGAAGCTTCCAATAGGGGTGTTCATCGAATCAAATGACGAATTTTCGAATCAAATTTTTCGAATAATTTTTTTTACTGAATTCGTATTCGATTAAAAGCTGATCAATTCGAATTCGTATTAGAAACTCGAATTCAAAGCGAATTCGAATAAATTCATTTAAGGTTAAGACTTAAGTTATGGGCTTTAGTTAGGCTTGGGCTTGGTAAAGGGCTAATTTATGACTTAGGTCAAATTCATAGATTAGCCCATGTTCTAAAGTTTTAGGTGTGTATATAATTATTTATACTACTATGTAATGGGTGCTAGATGAGCAAAGTAGTCATTTCATATTTATCTATATAGGCAAATTTGTAATTTCATTAAATTGGCAAGAAAACTCAATACAACAATCAATTAACACATCCAAATTAATAAATGAATGTTATTATTACAATATATTTAAATGTGATGATATTGAATAGTGTTTTTACATCGTTATGGATATTCCCTTTGTTTGGACGGAATATTCTTCAGACAGGTTGGGTGTACTGGGGGCACGTGTTTGACAACCCATCCTTCCTATTTTCTAAGAATGAAGAGGTACAGTCTATCCCCTGTTATTAACCATCTTTTAAACCTATCTCCTCTCTTTATCACCATTCTACCTACCTCATCTCTCTTCCGATTCTTGGCTTCACCTTCGTTTAGAGAAGACCGCCACTATCGTATCACACACCCCAACCATACCGTCAATCCCAGCAAGGCTTCGTCACACCCTCATCGTGACACAGTATGTGGTTAGGTTTTCCGATTGGTTCCACCATGTTTTTCTCAAGCGGTTTACTATTTCATTTTTAGATCGGATCTGTTCTATCCCCATTCAGCAACTAGGATTCCTTTTAACCACCACTGTCCCACCATAACTTTAACCATTTACCACCGTCGCCGTCGCAACACAACCCCATCATCATCACTGCTACCATCACCAAACAGAGAAGCAGAGAGAGAAGTGGAGAGAAAAGCGAGTGATAAAGTAACTGGTAACAACCGTCACATGATCCTCATGAAAATGGGACATGCAAGTAACACAAACACCCTCACACCATTCGGTATCGGAGAGAGCGAAAACGTAGAGAGTGGTGAGAGAAACCACCGCCATCGTTCCATGTTTTTACAGATCTTCGCTTAAAAATTTAAAACTTAGAGAGAGAAATAGAGTCGGAGACCACACTCAGTTTTTGGCGCTCGGACTCATCAGAAAAATAGATATTGATAGAGATATGGGGGTTACTAGTGGAGGTGACTATGCGGATTCGTGTGGTAATTGTTGCTGCTGTGTTGTGGTGGTGGTATTGTGGAAGTGATTGCGGTTGTGGTTTTGTGGCGGCAGTGGTATTGTGGTTGTGGTAGAGGATAATGGTTTTGTTGTAGTGGCCGTTAGATCGCTGTGCAATAGTGGTGATGATGGCTTCGTGGTGGTGGAGAGAGATAGATGTGGTTTTGTTTAGATGGTAGTTTCATGTATGATTATGATGGTGGTTTTGTGATAATAAAGAATTGGATATTAAATTATGTATTTATTAAATGCATCACATGGTGTGATGAGTAGGTGAAAAGAATACTAAAGTTTAAACAACCTCATGACTCCAATATATTATTTAAGTAATTTGTTTTCTAGATTTATTATTAACATCATAATCCCAAAATTTAATTCAATGTTTGCATATAATACAAGCTTACGAATACAAACTAGGACAATGCCATTCTTTTTCCTTCTAAAAATTATTTAAGAAAAACAACGCATTAAAGTTTTTAGACTATATATTGAAGAATTGTAACGGAACAAATTTCATCTGCTACCTTATGTGTAGATTTCTTTTTTTTACGTTTATAACCGAAATGGAATCTCGATTGTATAATTAATTGATTGATCAACAGCTCATTTGAATCTCGATTGTAAAACGCGCAAAGCGCGTGATTTTATACAACTAGTTATTGTTATTATCTATACTACTGTATAATGCATTCTATATAGGTAACAAAGTATTTAACTTCATTAAAGGAATTTACCTCAAATATTAATACACATTAATACATTATTTAAAATAAACTTCTAATTAATTAATACTTTATTTGATAAACTTCTGATTCTAATATGCTTGTAAACAAAAAAAACTAGGTAGAAATATATACATATTTAGAACAAAACAAAATTAAAGAAATTTATAAAAACAAAATATCTAAATACTAATATAATATTATATATAACTAAGGAGCAAATAAATAGACTTAAAATTATATATCTATTTCTAAATATCATACCTTTTGACACGACACATAGAATTAAAAACATTATATTCTTTAAATCGAAATAACAATATTAATTCTATGTAATACGAGTAAGTTATTTAACGGTTTATGAAATGCATTATAATTTTAAAATTAAATAACAATATTTAATATGATATGTAATAATATTAAGTTATTTAATTGTTTATCAAATGTTTAAAAAAATATATAACTTGTCAACTAAATCCAACTATAGATTATACTTCTTATTTGAACTAACGGTCCTAAAAAGCAATGTAATACTTATTAGAAACATTATATAAAAAAAATTATATAAAAAAATACCCTTGCACATATAATAATTTGAAGGTAGTTGAGGAGATTGGCTCGTTGTGGTTATTCCTATATATTCTTGTTGGTTCAAGTTTTATATTTGTGCTTCCGAATACATGTAACTCTTGAGACTAAATGGATGTTGAAGTGATGTTTTAATAAACTTATATTTTAACTTTTTGACAACAAAATAGAAAAAAAGGGCCGAAAAGTGACCATTTCATTAACTTAGCCTAGGCATAACTTAGCTAAAAAGTGACCATTACATTAACTTAGTAGAAAAGTGATGTTTTAATATTACTATTTCGTTTGCATTTCCATTTAATTTTCATTCAAAATTGGTTTCTCGCCGCGTAGCGTGGGTCACTTCTAGTAATTATTTATTGTCTATATAATATTAAAATACAAATGGTTTATGCAATATCGTAATGTTGTAAATAAGTTTGTATAGTTGTACATAATTGTTTTCATAAGTTTCTATATCTTTCTTTGACCAAATTACAACTGCATCCTCAAGGTCGTTTAGCAACTTCACTACTATACGTCCACCTGCATCTTGTTTTGAGAAACTCAAACAATTTATTTACTTGCAACTGTAGATCAAAAGTTGTAACCGATTATAACTCATGATTATATATACAAAGATCGTGTGTTACACACTTTCCACTCTTTAAACCTTCAACATCTCATTATAGTTTCATATCATCTTAATTTATCGGCGACTTCAAACTTCTATCAACCGCGTTGCAAAAGAACACACTTTCCACTCTTTAAACCTTCAACATCTCATTAGAGTCCATTAATTAAGTAACAATTCAAATAAATGACATGAAAGCATTTGCAAAAGCGAATCATAAACCAAACGATATATAATACTGGTAAGAAAATAATTGTGTATGGCTATGCTAGGAGTATGTACATGCCTTGCATTGTTTATGACGTTTCTTCTGTATTTAAACATAGTTGATGGGTGCATTTAGTATTTTAGCCGTGCTCCCAACATTTTATGTGTATTTGACCACTTTGTCATTTTCAATGTATTGTATGTCAACTCGTATGAAAACCCGGCCATGCCTTACACGTACTAACAATTTTTTGCTTTGCAACGTTAATTCCTATGCAAATTTTCAATTACAACATATGACAGTCATTTCTACTTTAAACACATACTCTTACACGCATGACCGCACACCATAATTACGTATAATGTCATCTCTTTTTACAGCTACACCCCATACGAACGACATGACATCTGACCATGAACCCCATCTTCATTTCGAACGGGAAATTGAAATCTTTTCTTCTACTTTAATTTTTAAATGTTCACTTGCGTCACTTTATAATTTCACACATGCTTTGAACAAGATATGTCTTCCCTTATATATATTATATATACTGTGTTTAGAAGTATTTCTTTTAATATGTTTTTTTAGAAAACTCTATGGTGTCATCTATTATTTCACACTTTGGGTTAGTTTTACATCGCATGATACTTATTACAAACTTATCTTCTTACTCTACTCCCATGTCTATACCTATTTCCTACTAAAATTGTACATCATCTGATCATATATTACACATTGTAAATATGTCTGTATAATGTACAACACCCGCGACATTATTGACCAGACGCAACCGCAAAATACAGCGCAACCCCGCCTCAACGTGCGGGTTCCTGCTAGTATATATAATAAATATTTATTATTTTTATTTGAATTTCGAATCAAATTTAAAATCATAAATTCGTATTCGATTTGTATTCGATTTACTGAACTTGAATTGAATCTAATACGAATTCAAATTCTTGATCATCGAATCGAATTAAGTTGAATTTTGAATTTTTCGAATCCAAATCAAATTCTGAGTTTATTTAAGACAAAGATTGAGGTGATTCAAAATTTGATTTAGCTTAGGCCAAATATCGTGGTGAGACATATATATTGAGAAAACAATCATCTTCGTATTATTGATTTGAATATATAAGTTTATGTTTTAGGGATCCACACTACAAGAATTTTCACATTTAGCGACGAAACATTTAGCGATAACCCGCCTTTTAGTCGCTGCTAAAGGTCTAAACCTAACACGGATCAACCCCAACCCTTGATTAAGAAGCAGATCCAACGGCCAATGATTTAGCGTACAATTTGAGCATTAGCGGCAACTGAAGGTCAAAAACTTTCGATACAGGCGCCAATCCATCTTCTTCCCCTCCCTGCTTTCCCTTTATCTCTCTCACAGCTCTCCCTCTCTGCGCGACCGCCTCCCCGAGTAAACCAGCATCACCACCACCAGAACCTTGTAGTGCCATTATTTCTAGTTGCATAGGGCCCTCAAAATTCTTAGAAACGGTCATAATATTTTATAACAAACTACCTCAAAAATATGTATAAAAGTAGCCCAGAAAGTTTGTTGCTGATTACATGTATCAACTTCATTACCTTCATGTCTTTTTTACATTAAGTTCAAAAATTATATCATAAGGTATCATTTTTGTAATAACTTATTGGCAATAATATTTATTGCTATATATTCAATAAAAATATTATTATTATGTTAGTTTTTGAGAGAAAAATGATATTTTTCCCATCAATTATTATTAATGGGACCGAATTATAAGATGCCAACAAAGGAGGATCGATCAATGACATTTAAAAGATGGTGGGTTTCTTTTCTTTCTTTTTTTTTATTTATTATTATTTTTTTTTGTTGTTGTTGTTGTGACTTGTGTGTGTGGGTGTGGTATCGGCAACATTGTATTAGTGGTGGTCATGGTTTAAGTGACGATGACATTTTATGACGATTTTTTGACGGAGGACAAGAAAAAGTACACCAAACAAGAAGATGCTAGATACGGAACTTATAAAAGGAAATATTCTTTACTTCAACGATTAACACAAACTTATATTTTTATATTTTGATCCATATGGATAACTCGTATATATATTATATGAAAATGCCTAACATATAACTAATATATTAAGAATAGATGAAAAAGCGAGGAATTTATAGCGAAAGGCAATATAGATACAAAAGTGTTAGAATGATGTCCTCTCCCAAAATGATAAAAGTTCAAATCATGTTTGTAAACAAAAGGGGTAGATTAGACCGTCGTTAAAAAAAATAATATTCTTAATGAACTTGCATGAGGTTTTGGCTATTTATAGGATATATTAAATCACTGATAATTTGTATTCTAAAATATTATATTATATTTACACGATATATGAAAGATAAATGTGAGAGTAAATGATGATGTGGAAATTTTAAAAGTTTAGTAAGATCGAATGGATTGCTTAGAGAATCATCAACGGGTGTACTTCAACCCTAAAAACTTATATGTGAAAGAGATAATATAAGGGGGGGAGCATGTAATTGGTCCCTAGCCACATACCATTCGTGACGGAAGAAGACGAGTGATGGAGAGATGATATTGAGGATGACTTAGATCCATTAGAGTTTTTGAGTTTGACAAGAGTTTTTGTCATAATTTTTAACGCAGGGGTTTGCGAGGTGTTAATCCCATGTTTATGCTCTTACGTATGAAAGTTAAGGCAAAATACAAGTTTCTATCCATCCATCTATCTATATCTATCTATCTATATCTATACATATAATAAACCAAACCTATTTTAATGACATGGCTCTTAAAGAAGGTATTCTCTTCATTGAGTGTGTCATGTGTCATCACATGTGGCAAGGCCTTTATTTTAGGAAAATAATAATTTAAAATTTAAAAACAAAATTATATTTTTATCTCTAATGTTTCCTCCCATAACTTTTAAACGTTAATATCTTTTATATACGAGATTTTTTAAAGAAAAAAATTACACCAAATTAACGAGCGTTTTATTATCTTTCCAACGGGTACCATAGTGCTATATAAAAAACAGAGAAAAAAACGATTATTTTTTTGTGTGGTTTTGTTCATACAGGAAATAAACACAAATTTTATTTACAACATGTCTTAGCATTGAATTTTAATATTAGAGTTATACATTGTTTAAGGTTATGCACTAACATTGAAGATACATTGTTAATTTGTTTAGGTTTAGTGATACCCAAAGTTTTCCTACATGTAACTGTAAAACGCATCAGTCTATTTCAGATGTAAAATTGATATTTCAAATTAGATTTCTCAACCCAGGACGCTCCCAGGATATAATCTAGTATTTTATAATTCTTTACTAGATATTGGTTCTATGTTTAATGATATTTTGTATTTATGTATTCTTCAAACCATAATTATCAACTTTGTTTATTGTACCTTCACTTTGAATTTTTTTTTTTAAAAAAAAGCGTTTTTGCTCTCTAACTATAAAGTTTCAATCTTTAATAATTTAACTCTTTGATTAATTTAGTTTTTCACTTTAACTCAAAATTATCTTTTTACAATTTAACTTCTGTTATTTTATTTTTTACTTTTAGTCTAAAGCTTTTCTTGTTTTGCAACTAGCCTAAAACTCTTTCCTTTTAATTTAAAATTTTTCATCTTTTAACTTTTATTATGATGATAATAATAATATTAAATTATATTTTTTTTCTCTATCCTATTATATAATAATATTAAATTATAAAATTTCCCACTTCTCTCTTATTTATTTACTATGTATAATCTCAATTATTTCTTTTATTTTGTCCATTTATTAATAACTACTAGTGTGGAGCTCGCACGTTACAGTGGGGTTGACAATACGTAAATGAAAGACAAAATGGTTAAGACAATCAAGTGGTCAATGAAGTGAGGATGCAATGGGAGGTCGTTATACAACCTACATGTCATTTATATTTATGCACACAGCCTCATAAATAGTTTTTATTCAAAGATATTATTGATGTATAAGCCATAAGGATATTGGTATCATAATCAAATTTCATGATAATATTTATTTAAATCTAATGTGGATAGCCAATATGGAGGATTTTGTTATAATAACCAAATAAAAGATATCTTCAAATTCTAGAAATTTCTAAATTTTTCAAAAACTTTATTTATACAAAATATCTAAGATTTCTACAAGTTATGTTCATATGATAAAAATAACTAAGATTTAAATGGTAATAAACATGTGAAGAAACAAATAGTCTCACCACCGGTTAAGGATGATAAGATTATGAGTTACTACAGGGTCGATCCTTCACTAACAGCTACGGCTTGGAGATACCTGCAAACAAGAGTGAAAGTATGGGTGTGGAGACGACTACGTAAAGTAGATGTTTATAACAAAAACGGGGTAAATGGGGATACTATCAAGTGTGATAGCTCTCCAGATCAGTAGAAAGTGTCATCTCCTATTGGGGATGTGATCCCTTTTATAGGAGAGTCCGTATGCCACCATTACCCAAGTCCTAACCGTGGTTAGGTTGTCTCCATCACCCTTAATTGTGTTAGTAAGGTGATATATGGAAAGCTGAATTGAAGGGAATAGTGGAATCGTATACCGCCTTTAATGGTGTGGTTACGTGATTCATGCATGGCTGTTGACCATGCATGATATTCGCCTTGACCGGGTTTTGACCAATCCTTGACTATTGACCGATCATTAATGAGCCTTGACCATATCCTGCGCGTAGCTTTTGTCCGCGTGGTGATGTTGTGTCGGGTTTGGGTATGCGGAATGGTGTGTTCAGTACCCAATCCCATCAACATGTTATAGTTGCTACTGAAATTTTCTCTCTACAATAGACATTAGACAACCAAGTCCTAAGGCTTGATCTTAGCAAATCAAATAGTTGAAAATTATCTGCACTCCACTGTATCATGATATTTACAAGTAAAGACAAAAGTTAGAAATTATACCTCACTTTAACATCAAACAAAATTACTTCTTTTAGATTCAAATGAAATTAGACCCAACTCTATTTTTTTGCACCTAGAAAACTATCACGACTATCGACGAGTCATTGAGGTGGCACACAACGAGATTTGATGGTTTGGAAGTCTGGTACAACTTTGGTTTTTCCGTAGGTAGCTACTAATGATTTTAGGATTTGATAATTCATGTGAGGTAGTTGTGGAAATACCATGGGACAACGGATGATGAAACTGAGAGGAAGTCAAACAACAATCTATAATTGGTTTTTCCTCCTCTTGTTTAACATCACAATTTATAGGAACGAAAAAAACTTACTACTTTATGTACCGACACATGAAAGGTTGTATTATTTATTTATTTGGGCTTTTGGTTTTATGAAGTCAAGAAGTTTTAACCACATAATTATTAAGTCTATAACTCATATACGCTTAATTTCATTTTGATATTTACTTCCTAGTCTTTTTAAATTCTTTAGGATTACATTTATAGATTTCAATGAAAATTATATATATAATTTCGTAACATAATATTACTCCAAGTATAAAACTTGTGTTTTTATTTTAATTCATATTTTTTTATACATACAAATTTATGTGAAGAACATCAAGATTAATGTTATATCACTTTAGAAAATGGTGAGTGTTTATCGTCATTACTATTGAGTGTTTATTATTATTATAAACCTCACTTAACCCTAACCGACTTTGTTGTTATGCAACGGTTAGCTTTATAGATCGTCTGGTTTTTTCGTTGTGGTTCGCATCATACTACAGTAACATAATTGGTAGGTATCAGTAATTATATATATATATATATATATATATTATAACAATTAAATTATTTGGTATAAAACTTATGGACTTCCCTTTAATTTAATGCATTCATTATTCATTTACATCTATTTCATGAACAATTTAATATTCATATAAAAATACTATTTTGCCCTCTTACTAACTCCATTACAGCACTGTACCATATGCATTATATGTTGTAATTACTTAAATTTTATTAGAATCCTTCCCTCACGCTTTATAATATAGTATAGATATAGATTTAATATCTATTGATCCAACCCCGTGAAATACATAAGTTTCTAATCAAACAATAAATAAAAAAAAACAAAGTAAATATTATTAAAAGTAATCAAAGTTCATCATTTTAACAAATATGTTGATGATTGATTGTATATGTTAGTTGATTACATTGTACTTATTCAATCTGTGTAATACATATATAACAAGTGCAATAGATGAGTTTTTAAAGATATAATCATTTTATTATTTAGCATATAAAATTATATTTATTCAACTTATATAATGTACGTGCTCTAGTCTTAAATATAATTATCACAAAGTTTTAACCTGATACATAAAAACAAAAGAGTTAATTGCAGTTTCCGTCCCTGTGGTTTGTCCCAACTAACAGGTTCAATACGAGTATAACATTCTGAGTCTATGTGGTTTGTCAAGCTAACACTTTGCATCCCTCATTTTAACGTCAGTTAGTTTTTTATTAGTTTGTGAGTGAAATGAATATTATACCCTTTCATCTTCTTCTCCAATTAACCCACCCACCACCACCTGCAACACCACAACCACCACCATCTCCACCGTCACCCTCCCTCTCCTCACCATCTCCTCTCTCATCCATCACAATAATAATAATAATAATAATAATAATAATAATAATAATAATAATGTGCAATTATGGGGGCAAAATCCACCACCGTCCACACTACCGTAAACTCTCCTACGTCGGAGGCGATACTAAGATCCTAACCATCGATCACTCCATTAATTTCAACAACTTATTATCCAAATTAACCGCTCTTTGCGAGTCCAATTTTGAAATTCAATTCAAATACAAGCTTCCAGGACAAGATCTCGACGCCCTGGTCTCCGTTTTCGATGATGATGACGTGGATAACATGTTCTATGAGTACGGCCTCCTCCGTCGCATCTCCGCCTCACCCGTTAGGTTACGCCTGTTCATTTTCTTTCTGGCGGTTGCTACGAGGCCGGTGACGGCGAGGTCGGTTAACCCTGACGTCCTGTTCGGGTTTGATAAAGAGTATTCGCTGAATGTGACGTCAGATTTCAACAATTGTTCTGAGATTACGGTGTGGTGACGTCATCGCCGGAGAATGTGGTGGATTTTCCGCCATAACTGCACATTAGTTTCACAATAATAATAATAATAATAATAATAATAATAATAATAATAATAATAATAATTATTATTATTATTATTATTATTATTGTGGTGGAGGAGAGAGAAGATAAGAGAAGACATAGCATGACACTAAAATTAGGCTCCTTTTGGAAGTTATCAAATATTGTTCCGGTTGTTACATAAAAATATACCGGAAACACTTAATAGAATATTGGCCGCAAAAATGTACATCAACAAGTATAACATTGATTTAAAAAAAAAATTCAGTGAAGATAGCACTAAGGAGAGGGAGGGTGGCGGTGGTGGGTGGGTTTGTTGAGAAGAAGATGGAGGGGTATAATAGTTATTTCACTCACAAAATAACAGAAAAACTAACTGGCGTTAATAAGAGAGATGTAAAGTGTTAGCCCAACAAACCACAGGAACTCAAAGTGTTATACTCGTGTAGAACCAGTTAGTTGGGTAAACTACAGGACGAAAACTGCAATTAACTCAAAACAATATAAATAAAATTGTGAAAAGGATAAAAATGGGTAATAGTAATATGTGTGAAGAATTAAAGTTGTCCAAGAAAGGAAATAGACAAGACGAGGAGTGGAAATATGACTTATCTTTAATTTTCTTAATCGCCTACAGTTTAATTATTATCATTCATTCACTTTCAACATCACTCACCTTTTTTACACTTTTGGTCTTCCTTCTCCATCCGTACCTTTATTTTCAATTATTTGATTTTAAGAACTATTTTTTTAACTGCTTAAATCACACAAAATCCTTCTTTTATGAATGTTGAACCCTTGACCTCAAAGAGTTGAGAGAAGTAACACCTTAACTCAAATGACTTTGTCGATTGGACCTAACCCTCCACCCATTTCAAGACTAATTTACTTACTTCTTCTCGTGACAACTTCATATTGCAAATTTGGTTATAGATCGTACCGTTCACCAATTAATAACACAATTCATATGATACATTCGAGTATTCAAGTAAGTGATATATGGAGTATGTTAATTTATTATAAGATATATGAAAAGACAATATATTCTATAACACATCTCCTCTAATGTTCCATCACAAGTCACAACCCTCCCTTCCTCTTTATTCTCTCTTGACCCCCTCATCTCAACGCCTCCTACTCCAAATTGCATCAAATATCTTATCGTATGCATCATATTGAAATGTTAAATCAAGAATATATTGATAAACCGTTCGGGTTCAGGAATCAAAAGGTCAAGTAATTGTAGATTTCATATGACCACATTCATGTTTAGTAGTCATAGTAACATAAAAGTTTTGACTAAAAGGGTACCAATATTTTTTTTTTACATCAATTATTTCTCCATTAAGTTCAATTAAAGGGTAGCAACCGCGACATGATTTTACTTTAAATCTGGTCGTTTCTATTATATATTGACCAAAATGTTTGTTTTAACCACATCAATTAAAACAAAATGAGGCAAAATGGGTTATTGTAGTCAATAATTCTATCCATTAAATGTGACTAAAGCGTAACAATGGCCACATGAATTTCCTGTGTGGCTTGTTCTATCATATAGTCACATGAGTTAACTAGTAAGTGTGGCAAAAAAGTAAAAGACTATTTATAGACACACCAAACAATTTTGTAGTTTTAAGTATGGCAACTATCTAACCTTTGGTCATACCTATTGTTTTTTCAGTGACATTTGCTATCATTCCGTCACACACACACAACAACAACAACGAGTTAATAGCAATTTGAGTCCCTGTGATTTGGCACATATTGAAGCTTGAGTCCCTCCTTGTGAAAATTGATCCCCTGAGTCCCTGACGTTCTCTATTTTTCTAATCACCCCCCCCCCCAACGAATGTCTTATTAGCCTTCAACTAATGACAACATTGACTTTATGGGCAAAGTATTCTTTTCACCTAAAAGACTTAGCCTATGAGCGTCTATGAGCGTTTACATATTCACCTTCAAAACCTCAAACCATTTATATATGTCACCTCCGCATATTGACTTTTGTCGTCATTGCTCACCTCTGATTACCGAACACCCATTGTCATCATCTTCCGATGCGCCACAACATAATGGTTAACACGTTTTTAGTTGAGGCGAGCATAGAAAACCAAATGTCGGAGCAAGGGTGAATACAACCCTAAGCCAGCCTGTGTTCCATTCAGGGTTGTCTTCAAGTTTCGGTGGAACCTCAACATAGGTTTCAAGTACAAAGGATGCATATATATATATATATATATATATATATATATATATATAAACTATCGTACATTAGTTTTGATGACCAAGGCTTTTATTTGATAATGTTGGATGTAACGATCAATTTGGGGTTTATGTGTTTTTTGTTATTTTTATCAATTACTAATTTAATGATCAAAGTTTTGAATGAACAAGTTAGTGTAATGATAAATTTACCACGATAGTAAATGACTCAACAAAACTGTTATGGTTTCATATGCGGCAACTAAATTGTTTGATCATGCTGCGAGTGTACCCTGCTTGATTAAGAGTTTGTTAGTGTGTACTATGTTGTTAATGAGAATGTGTTACACTTTATTGATTAAGAATGATTGAATGTCGATTGCCATGTACTATGTTGTTAAAAGTGTGTTACACATTCTTAATGAGAGTGATTAAGAGTGTGTTACTGTGTATTATGCTTCATTTTGATCATGTTATATTCTGCTTATATATTAAGAGTACTCGTTCTTGATCTGATGTTTATAGTGTGTATGCATACAGTTAGTTCAGAAATGTTAGTGTGTATGAATATGTTAGTGTGTATGTATATGTTAATGTATATGTATACAGTATGTTTAGGTATATTAGTGCGTATGCGTATGGTTTTTAATGATGTATGCAAGTTCTTAGTGTAGGTTGTTAGTGTGTATGCACTCTGATGTAAGTTGATCTGATCATGTTAAATCATCTTAATCATATTTTGATGTTGTTAAATAATGATGTCAAATGGCACATTTGTTAATAAAGTTAAGCAACACATTTGTTAAGATGGTATATGTGGGTTTGTTGTGGTTGGTCATGTTAATGATAAGATTAGTTGTTGTTTAGTGCACTTAGTCATGGTGTTTGAGGTTTTGTTAATCATGTTTGAGGTCTGCACATCAATTCAAATGTGGTGGGAAACAAAAATGAAGGAAATAACAAATAGCAAACTGCATGGATGCACATTCAAAGTGAACAAGATTAGCAAAATATTTAACAAAAATGAAGGAAATAACAATTTTGTTAATCATGTTTGAGGTTTTCACAAAATATTTAACAAAAATACAATGTTCGTTTAGGTGAGGGACCAGATTAGCAAAAAATGGGAACGTTAGGGACTAAAGGGACCAATTTTCAGAATGAAGGACTCGTCCAAGCCAAGTCACAGAGACTCAAATTGATATTAACTAAAAAATGATACAAAGTAACGATGGTGTGGCTATTGTCTAACCACATTGGAGTTTTAAGAGAAATGCTAAAGGACTCATTTAATGTATTATGACATCCGCAAGACAACCCAATGTTTTTGTTCCGGTGTTTGATTTGACCTTCATTTTTATAAATTGCTTTTTACTGACATAAACTCATCGAAATATTACGAAACCAATTTTGTTGGATAAAGAACTCTTTATACTTTGTTTTAAACCTATCACTAGATTATACCCCGGGAGCGTCCCAGGTTGAGAAATTTAATATGATACATTAATTTTACATATGAAATAGACTGATGTATAACTCTAATATTAATATCTAACCTAAAACAAATTAACAATGTACAACTCCAATACTAACACCTAACCTAAAAGAATGTAGAACTTTAATGTAACTCTAATATTAACACCTATCCTAAATACTAAACAAATGTATAACTCTAACATACTAATATTGATACCTAACTTAAAACAACGTATAACTCTATTAACCTATTCGGCTCTGGTTGAAAAAAAAATATATTTACTGATTTAAACATAATTTGTGACTTGTCTATACATGATTAATGATTTACCTGAACACTTTGTGTTTTTTTTCCTGTATGAACAAAACCCCACAAAAAAATTTCTCCGTTTTTTTATATAGCACAATGGTACTCGTTGGAAAGATAATAAAAAGCTCGTTAATTTGGTGTAATTTTTTTCTTTAAAAAATCTCGTATATTAAAGATATTAATGTTTAAAAATTATGGGAGGAAACATGAGGATGAAAAATCCAATTTTGTTTTTAAATTATTTTTTTCCTAAAATATCTCAATGCCACATAGGATGACACATGACACACTCAATGAAGAGAATATCTCTTTGAGTGCTATATCATTAAAATGACTTTTGTTTATTATATACTAGCGGATTACCCCGGGAAGGTCCCGGGGTTGAAAAATTTAATATGATTTAATAAAAATTAATAAAAGAAGAAAACCCAAATCACGAAAAGAGTAAATAACTTAAACATAATCAATCTTAGTTAAAAAACATTTATTTAAAAAGTTAAAAAAATAAAAAGCATAAACCATATTAAACATAATACAGTATAGTATTAAAAGGATAACCTTCAACATATAATCATCTTCACGTAATTTAAAATATGTTACAATTTGACTTTGACTTATATAGATGTAGAATTCATGATGAGGGTTGAAAAATATAACCATTCTAATAATACTAATACTAATAGTAATAATTATTACTCTTATAATTAAATAAATAAAAAAATAACCTTGCTATAAGGTGACACCATGTGTTGCAGTGTTGCGCGATTCTTTCTCCTAGCTTCTCTTGATGAAGTATACCTATCCATCTTTAGAAGAGTAAAATTCCAATGATAGCATGGCGATTGGGCTGAATTTCAACATCGTAGATAAGAACTTGGTTTAAAAGAAAAAACATGATTAATGAATAACCTGAACACTTTGTTTGTTTTTTTTTTCTGTATGAACATAACCCCACAAAAAATAGTCATTTTTTTCGTTTTTTATATAGCACTATGGTACTCGTTGGAAAGATAATAAAACGCTCGTTAATTTGGTGTAATTTTTTATTTAAAAAATCTCGAATATAAAAGATATTAACGTTTAAAAATTATGGGAGGAACATAAGAGAGAAAAATTGTAATTTGTTTTTAAATTCTTTTTTCCTAAAATAACTCAATTTAATTTTAGTAATTGAGAATTGAGAGATAGAGAGATAAATTTAGAGTTTTATGTTTATTTTTTTTAATTAAAAAAGGAAATAATTCAAAAACACTAAAATCTTTCAATTATCATGCCACGTGGCAGTTTCATCGAGAGGTTGAAGGCACAATTGCACGCCACGTCAGCAATGTTCAATTCTTTTATATATACTAGATATTTGCCCGCGTTGACACGCAGTTCAACAACGTACGATTATTTTGAGTAGTATAACGTATAAGAAAAATAAAGTAGAAACAGTTTATTAAAATTTAAAACCAACGAATACACATTTATTCAAATATCGCTGAAAATTTCCTTATAACCCACATTTTTTGTTTAGTCATCACTTTCCCACCAGCATCAAGTATAAGTAACTTCACGCCTGCCCTGCTTTTAACTCTTGACAATGCGACATAAAGCTGGCCATGTGAGAATACAGGGTTTCTTAAATACAATCCAACCTGAATAAGGCGACTTAAATGGTATGTGTTAAAAATAGACTTATGGCATATTCAACAATAAGAAAGTAATAAAAATAAAAATAAGAAACTAACTACCACCTAAATTTCACAATTTAATTTGACACGTCTGAGAAGATGAGCATTACCCATATCGACCCGCTAAAAAAAGCTTCGAGCACATTTTATTCTATTTGACACATTTGAAAAGGCAAACATTACCCAAATCGACCCGTTAAGAAAAGGGAAGATTGCTCCAATTAACCTATGGCCTATGTATAAGTAAAAGGAACATCAATCTAATCAAAACACCATAAACACACTGTTGGTGACTTTTACCCTATTTGACCCATTGGAAAAGTTGAACATTACCCAAATCGACCAATTTATAAGTAAACAAACATGAACCTACACCACTAAAACAACATTTTAACCGACTATTACCTTATTTGACCCGTTTATAGGAAGGAACATTATCTAAAGTGACCCATGTATAAGTAAAAGGAGCATTACTCAATAATTTTAACCGACTATTACCTTATAGATGCTATTTATACGCTAAAAATAGTAATGTGACAAATCAAATAATTCAGCATTTATTTTGTGTTAAAATGTCTTTAATTTTAAAAACTGGATTTTTTTTTAAATTTTGATTTTGAATTTTTAAAAATAAATTTATAAATGTATTTATATATGATTAATAATTTTATGTTTAAAGGTTATTAATTAAATGGTAATCATAATTATTAACATTAGATGTTTCCAATATTGTGTAACTCACGATAAATGCTAATTATACGCTAAAAATAGTAATGTGACAAATCAACGAATTAAGGATTTATTTAGTGTTTAAATGTCTTTAAATTTAAAAACCGTATTCATTTTTAAATTTTGATTTTGAATGTTTGAGAATAAAGTAATTCAATTGAAAATAGACGTATTAATTGTGATGAAAAAAATTCAAATTTAACTTTGTTTATAAATGTATTTATATTTATATATGATTAATAATTTTGTGTTTAAATGTTATTAATGAAATGGTAATCATAATTATTAACATTAGATGTTTCCAATATGGTGTAAATCATGATAAATGCTATTTATATGCTAAAAATAGTAATGTGACAAATCAAATAATTAAGCATTTATTTGGTGTTTAAATGTCTTTAATTTTAAAAACCGTTTTTTTTATTTTGATATTAAATGTGTAAAAATAAATTTATAAATGTATTTATATATGATTAATAATTTTGTGTTTAAAAGTTATTAATGAAATGATAATCATAATTATTAACATTAGATGTTTCCAATATTGTGTAACTTATGATAAATGTCAATTATACGCTAAAAATAGTAACGTGACAAATCAAAGAATTAAGCATTTATTTTGTGTTTAAATGACTTTAATTTTAAAAACCGTAATTTTTTTAAAATTTTGATTTTGAATGTTTGAAAATAAAGTAATTCAATTGAAAATAGACGTATTAAGTGTGATGAAAAAAATTCAAATTTAACTTTGTCTATAAATGTATTTATATTTATATATAATTAATAATTTTGTGTTTAAATGTTATTAATGAAATGGTAATCATAATTATTAACATTAGATATTTCCAATATTGTGTAAATCATGATAAATGCTAATTATACGCTAAAAATAGTAATGTGACAAATCAAAGAATTAAGCATTTATTTTGTGTTTAAATGTTTTTAATTTTAAAAACCGATTTTTTTTTTAAATTTTGATTTTGAATGTTTAAAAGTAAATTTATAAATGTATTTATATTTGATTAATAATTTTGTGTTTAAAGGTTATTAATGATATGGTAATTATAATTATTAACATTAGATGTTTCCAATATTCTATAAATCATGATAAATATCAAAATGCAAGAATTGTTAACACTAAAGAGCAAAATCATGTACCTTCTGTTGATATTTTGGATCTCCAATCCTTTGTGCCCGTGCAACAATAAACTCCAATTGGTCTATGCAAGAATCTGCGAGAGTACTATTACCCTGAGCAAACAACCTCCACCGTTGCTCACTGGTGCAACACAATCGTTATACACCTGCAACCGCCATAAAAAAGTATTAAAAAAACAAATCAGAATTTTAAAAATGTATTAAAATTAGTGCAATAACTTTACAAACCAATTCCACCATCAATTCCATTCAACAACTTTCCAAACCAAGATTCATAATTATAGCAATTATAGTTAATACATTTGACTATGCTGTTAATACTTTTGACTATGACTATATGGAAAGTGTACAACTAATTGTGCTATTAACTTTCCTATAATACAATCAATCAATCTCTTACCAAAAAACTCGACCCTTCCTTTTAACATCCAAGACTTTTCACCCCACCATTTATAACAATTAATGCTTATAATTATCCTTTCAAACTTTAAGCCATCAACTTAGGAAACAAATAAAATGCTAATAAATGAGACCCGAATCAACAAACAGGACCCGGACCCGAAACATAATTACACGAACCATTTTATTATATTATATAAGAGCTTACTTGATCGATTTGATCTCCAATTTACGCAGCCATGTACTGTCGATCAAAACAAAACCTTCAACATAATTACACGAACCATTGGATGATATGAGTCGTTAGGTTAACCCATTTGAGCTTTTTAAAATCTAAAAGACCACTTCCAAGATATAGTAGAGCAAAAGGTCACAAAATTGCTCTGTTTGTATAATGTAATTATTATTAGTTATTTAAAAATTGTGATACATGATATAATTAATAAAAAAGTAACTTCATGACACATGCAATATAGATATATAAACTTATTAGTTCTTATCATTATTTTATTACTATTAAACATTAGGTGATGGAGGTCCAAACTTATATCACAAAAAAAAAAAAAAAAAAAAAAAAAAAGTGGTAAGAGTAGTACTGTTTTTCACCACCTCACCCTTCATTCTATGTACATATAATAATATTATCTTGTTACCATTTTACCCTCAAGTACTCAAACCAGGAGAATAACACACTAAGAACATTAGATTCCATAAAGATCTCACCTTTGGGACCAAACTCCAATCTTTATCAACACATGACATCTTTTAGTAGCTTGTACCTTCGAGTAGTGGTTTTTGGTGATGGAGCTCCAGTGGACTTGCCTTTTTCAGAACCCTCTTGATCACGATCATGCTTGATCTTGTAACCCGAATATTCCGACCGGTTACCATCGGCTTTTGAGCTTGATTTCTTTGAAGAAGTACCCGGTTTGGTGGTCCGGTTCGCCTCCGTTTGGCACCAATCACATGACTCAGGCGGCTCAGATGATTCCGTGTAGTAGTTGCTACAATACCTATTTGAATATATATTGTACTTCATGAGAAAATAAATATACTATTTTTATCTTTTTTACTGCAAAGTAAAACAAAATTCTAAGACTCTGTTGACCAACCTTTGACGTGACTCTATTAGCCCCAAACATGGTTGTAAAACAGTATCTCTATTCAACATTTCTGCCCAACTTAACATACACCTTGACCATCTTCATTAATCCACCAGACCTTTCCTATGTATATGCTAAGCCAAGCACCATCCTCATCATCTCCATTGCCAATATTATTATCATCACAACAACTATCATAACCATTACTAACCCACCATAATAATCACCTAATACCACCATCAACACCTTATATAATCCATCCCTTGATAATCGAACCTAACCTGTACAGTAATCCATCTATATTAATCTGTGAACCTAAATAAGGAGGGTGTTGGATGATTACCTATCGTAGCCGGAGATCACCATCGGAAGTCCACCTGTCACCACCGCTATTGAATCAGCAACCACCATCATCTCCAACCCGATCAGAAACCCTGTTCATCACCGCCGTGACCAGTGACCGGACACTCTTCGTATTCCCCTCCTCTTCGTTGCTTACTTTCCTTCTTGCGTCTCTCTCTCTCTCTCTCTCTCTCTCTCTCTTTCTTCTCCTACTCTCAAATCTGTTCCTCTCTTTCTATATATGAACCGGGTATGTGAGGTTTCTCGGGAGATAATAGGGTGGGTGCGGGTGGAGATAATATGAGAGAGGAGGGGTGGTTGGTGTCGTGTGTGTCACCGGAACGGTGGCCGGAGCTCCGCCCTGAGCCACTGGCTATTCGTGCCAGTTTCCTTTCTCTCAGCCATCTCTCTCTCTAATGTTATGTGTGTGGTTGTCTTTATATTTAGTAAAGATTGGTTTTAATTAACAAATAGGAAACTTATTAATGGGAAAATTAACATTAATGACCGATTTTGACCAACTTATTAATGAGAAAATTAATATTTTCTGTTTCCATATATATATTTTCTGTATTTTTGAATTTTTTTAAATGAAAATTTTATAAATTCCCACAATGAGACACTTGGCACAATATGATTGGCTCCACAATTGAGGATGAATGTGGGAGTGCCAAGTGTACTCATGGACTTTTGTTTATTAGGTATATAGATTAATAGATAGATATAGATATAGATTTGATTTAGTTAAGTTTTCATCAAGTGATATTCGTGCATTTGTAATTTGTGCATTTGTTCCTTGATTAAGAACAATCGATTGAGTTAATTTTTAGGAATCATCTCATCTTTTCATTCCTCAGACATGATACCAAATGTAAACTTGTTTTTATTGTGATGAGTAAACTGCCATTTTCGTCCTTAAGGTTTGTGCATTATGCAACTGCCATCGAAAAAGTTTTGCCTAGGGGCGGCAATTATTGACATGACCCGAAAATCGACCCGAACCCGACACGAAAAAAAAAGATTTGGGTCAAGTAACACAACCCGTTTAAAAAAATGAGTCGGGTTCAAGTCGACCCGTATAAAAAATGGGTCGGGTTCGGGTTGACGCATATATAAAATGGGGTGACCCGTTAACCCGTTTAAGTATTTAGAAAAAAATTCTCTTATATTTTTGTTTTTCTTTTTCATTTTCTATTTACATGGTTAGCTATAATTGCGTTATTTTTGGCACACTATATTATTTATTTGTCACACTTATATATACTCACCATTAAACATTTTATTGATAACCCGTTTACAACCCAACAGCCCGCTTATAACTCATGAACATGTATGACTCATTTAAAAATATGGGTTAAACGGATCGTCTTTGGGTTGACCCAGATTTCATGTGGGTCGGGTTAGAGTTGAAATATTTGACATGAATAATAATATGGGTCGGGTTCAGATTGCACATTTCAACCCATCAACCCGCCCACAACTCATAAATCCGTCAACCCATCAACCCGACACGATTAACACCCCTAGTTTTGCCAAACCCTTCAGGTTCACATTTTCTTATCATTTCCTTTCATTACATTAAATGCATCCTTTTTTTTCTAGTTAATTATGTGTGGTTTGACCAAACTATCATTTGATAAAAAAACATAAATATATTCAAAATTTATATTATATTTTTTTTATGTTAATAGCACATCCACTACTATAACCACCACCTAACACAACCACCACCACATGTCAACTTACAGCACAACTACCACTAACACCATCACATGACACCACCACTACTATTACTATTACCGCTGCCACCTGACACAACTACCACTACCACTACACCTGACAAAACCACCACTTCCACCGCCACATAACAAAACCACCACTACCACAACCATTTATTACTTTCCAAGCAAACTCGTTGCCACCCTCCACCATGCCTGCCCACAAAAATGACGTAAACCCTAGCAAACTATCACATGCAAACCAATTTTACTGTTAATTATATGTGATTTGACCAAACTATCATTTGATAAAATATATATATATATATATATATATAATCAACATTTATATTATGTTTTTTTATGTTAATAACACATCCACCACTACAAACATCACCTAATACTAATAGAATCACCACCTGTCACCTAACACAACCACCGCTCATCACGTAACACAACCACCACTACAATTGTCACCTCACACAACCACCACTACTATTACCACCGCCACTTGGCACAACCACCACCTGACGATTATATCTCTTAACTAATTGCATTATATTTAATCAACTCGTGCAAGACATGTTTTTATTCAGCCCTGTTTTTTAAGATGTTAACTTTTTTACTACTTAGTATCTAAATTACTTTTATTATACTCATGTAATACACGAGGTTCTAACCTAGTGTTTGTATATTTGGAAGTTTTAATTAAATTAAAAGAATATCCTTTTGACAATATTTGTAGGTGATGCTTAAACAATGGATGCATGGATATATTTAGCTAGCATTTATTTCATACCGGCCGTTCATGAAAATCTCTGAAAATTTACGTATCATATTCGAACCGTTAAAAATTGGCCCCTTAGACCCAAGTTTAAGTGTTAAATGAGTTTATAAAAAGTATATACATATATATAGGATTTTTTTTTTTAAATTATGCCCTCAAAATTTATGAATTATGTCCAGTTGACCTTCTCAGGCCTCTCCAAAGACGCCTCTGCCTGCCATTAACAATAGAAAAACAATAATAGGAATTGATAGTATTTTAAAAAGGAACAACAAAATTATTAACATAAAAAAGATACAGTTTTAGGGTTTGTACTGTTAGAAAGTTTAAATATTTGAAACTAGTTAACCTTTTACACTTGGTACCTATCCACATGTTTTGCATTATTGTTATGGAAAAGTCTAATCCGTGACAATTACCAATCGTAGACTAAAGAACATATGACATGTCGTTTTTACTCTAAACATGAAGTCACGGTTTAAAATGAACCATTAGTCATGCTCAATTATTTTCCCACAAAACTTTGATAATACCACACAAACAATCACATTCATGAATCCAAATTACATACGTTGTAATTAATTAAAAAATAAACCGACTAGAAGTCCACATCTTCATATATTATTATATCATGAAGCTAGAAAGGGAAATTTTTACAACAATAATGCAAAACATGTGGTCCCTTTCTATCACTAAATGGTCCCGGTAAGTATATAATTCTTCGAACGATCACTATTATCTTTATGAGACTTGACGTGTACTAAACATGTTCCACTTGCGTCTTTTTTCCTTAAATGAAACATATATTTATATGAAAAAATTTAACTCTAGATTGTATGTTCAGAAGGAAGGTAATAAACCTAGAGATAACAACTTTACTATACAACAAGAGATGCCTTGTTTCAAAACTGAAATATTTGTTTGTTTTTTTTTTTTTTTTTTTGAATGCGAATTTTCTATGTTGTGACAGAGATCATTACAACCCCCTAGAAGGGGAGTCCCCAAGCCACTCTCCAATGGTCAGACTATGTTGTCTTAACCGGACCCACGCTGACATGAGAGTGGCCGGCCCACAAGCGAGTCGAGGCTGCGCATAAGGGGCACTAAGGCTTCCACCCAGAAAATTTTCCGCCACCTGCCACTTGACAGATGTTGCACCCTCCACAAGAGGCAAGCCTCTCTGGAGTAAATGCACGGTAGTAAAAAACCGGGGGCTATCAGAATCGAACCTTGCACCTGCAAGCAGGCTAGTTTTCGACCATATTTGTTTTTTTAACAACGATAATCTTTTTTATGTTGGTATTATATCTTATCAGGTAAACCCTGTGATAATTGACAATAGATCATTAGTTGTGTCTAGTTGGAGTATTAATTGTGCAACACCCAAACCCAAAAAGTCTAATGTGTCTTATCTATTAATCTATCTATATATATAAAAGAAAACGTATATGCTGACGTGACGTGCAATGGAGACCTCAACCTCCCCTTAAGAGTGCCACGTGGCATCATAATTGAAAGATTTTAGCGTTTTTGAACTATTTTCTTTTTTAATTAAAAAAAAAGATAAACATAAAACCCTAAATTAAATTGAGTTATTTTAGGAAAAAAGAATTTAAAAATGAATTTAAAATTTTCTCTCTCATGTTTCCACCCATAATTTTTAAACGTTTATATCTTTTATATACGGGATTTTTTAAAGAAAAAAAAATTACACCAAATTAACGAACGTTTTATTATCTTTCCAACGAGTACTATAGTCCTATATAAAAAACGGAGAAAAATCGACTATTTTTTGTGGGGTTTCGTTCATACAGGAAAAAAACACACAAAGTGTTCATGTTATTCATTAATCATGGTTTTTCTTTTAAACCAGGTTCTCATCTACGATGTTGAAAATCAGCCCAATCGCCATGTTATCATTGGAATTTTACTAGGTATACTTCATCAAGAGAAGTTAGGAGAAAGAATCGCGCAACACTGCAATACATGGTGTCACCTTATAGCAAGGTTATTTTTTTATTTATTTAATTACAAGAGTAATAATTATTACTATTAGTATTAGTATTATTAAATGGTTATATTTTTCAACCCGGGACGCTCCCGGAAAGAATTGATAGTTGCTGACGTGACGTTCAATGGTGGCCTCAATCATCTCTTGATTATGCCACGTGGCATAATGAGATGCAATGATTACAACTTCCAACTTAAGTGTTTGTTTAGTTGATTAGGTTAGGAATTATAAGAGTCATTAGAATGTGAGAAATTAGAGAGATGTGATGAGTTTTTTAATAGTTGCAGCTTACATAAGTGATTCTTTAGATGATTACCGATTAGGTTTAGATTAGGGAATATGAGTTATTACTGATTAGAATACTATGAACATGCAATGATTGAGAGATTTTGTGGTTAGTTAACTTGAGCTATTTGCAATAGGTTATCACGTAAAATTAGATTTTTCAACCCCGGGACCCTCCCGGGTAATCAGCTAGTTAATATATATAAAAGAAAATGTATATGCTGACGTGGCGTGCAATGGAGGCTTCAACCTCCCATTAAGAGTTCCATGTGGCATAATGAGGTTAGGATTTTATTATTTTTGAACTTTTTCGTTATGTATATATTGATTCTTCTCTCTCAAAACCCTAAAAAGCTTCCACTAAATCTCCTCCACCTCAAAAACCAACTCCACCCTAACACCTCCCTCCTCCTCTCCAAATCTGTGAAAATTCTGCAGGTCGGCCCATCATTGTTGACTTCTCACCGATCACTGATTTAATATGAAGAAAATATTTGCAATCGAGGCGGTTATTGCATTTTTTTGTTGACTGTATGTCAAAGTGGAGGGGTTTATTGTAACATTGAGCTTTACATATTATAAAACAAAACAAAACCCTAGGTCAATGATCGACCTAGATGCTGCCGTGAACACGAAACCGAAAAAAAAAGAGCGAGAAGGAGATTAGAGGACGGAGCAGGTGGTGGTTCGAGGTGGTTCCGGATGTGTGACTCCTAATGTGGCAACAAGGTAATTATCTTAATCCAGTCTGTTTATCTTGCTCTTCGTTTCTAGGTTTTGTGGGTCCGAGAGGCGGTTGGTTTGGGTGGTCAGAAGTTAGGATGTTTAGAGATGGGGTTGATGTCGGTTGTGGTGGAGGTGGAGGTGTGCGATGGTGAGGCGTTAATATGCTTCTTTCATACTGCAGGACTGTTGTAAAACATTGACTACTGCAATTACAAAGGTTTGATTGCTTCATTTATACAATATAGTTCATGTACTCTCTGCTACTTGACATCAAATATACACTTTCTTTAGGTGCTGGCCGATGAAGGGAAAGCCAAGGCTATAGCTTTTGATGAAATTGATAAGGCTCCTGAAGAGAAAAAGAAGGGAATCACGATTGCAATGGTTTAGTATCGTTTTAGTTCTTCCCATATTATTTAGTTGTAGGCGTAGTTTTTTATTTTATAGTAGTTTTTTATTTTATATTAAAATAAATATAAGTTTTTTTTAAATAAAACTAAGCATATTGAAACTGTTCTTGATGAACATCATTGTTGTCGTTATTGTTTATTTGAATAAGGAGACAACTTATTTGACTTTATGTTTGGACTGTTTTGTTATTGGAATTTAATCACTGTTTTGTGAAGAAGGTTTCGGATTATCTTGGTAAAGGTGCCTTGAGGGTGTGTGTTAATATTGATTTTCCATGTTTTGCTCACGTTTTTGCATCTGTGATATTATGTATTTGGTTTATTGAGTTTTTTTAAATCTCATAAGTGGTAGCAAATAAACTAACAGTTTTTTAATTGAATGTGAAGGCTATAGAGAATGTTAACTTGATTATTGGTCCTGCATTGATTGGCAAGGTATGTCATCAACACTCTTTTTGTCATCTTTTTTCATTTGATAAATTAAAATACAAGCTCAATTTAAACTAACAGAACAAACCAAAATTGATAACTTCATGGTTTAAGAGCTTGATGGAACAATAAATGAATGGGGTTGGTACAAACAAAAGGTAATAATTTTTTTAACTATTCCATATATTGATCTCTCTATCTATTGATCTCAACAACAATGTCATCAAGGTATTTTAGCAGTCAGATTCTGATTATTTTGGAGTAATTTATTCTCGAATATTATTAGTGATATTAGAAAATTATTATGTTTGCAGGGTGCTCCTCACCCGCCAAAACTCCTCATGGCTGATAAGTGGACCAAACCATATTCTAGAGAATATGCAGCGTACCTTGCTCCCTGGCTTCGTGCTGTTAAGTTCTAGCCTACCACATGTTCGTCTCTCGCTCCCACCTTCAAAACTCATATTCTAAAAACTGTTTTTTTTTCTTTTCCTTATATTCTGATGTATTTTTATGCAACAGGCCGTGTAGACAATGTGTATGGAGACCGCAACCTCATCTATATTTTTCAGCCACCACAGGAGTATGAAAAGAAAGTCGAAGCTAATGCTTAAGTGAGCTATGAATCGCCACATTTGCTTCATGATTCAGGTCAATGAACGTAAATGGGAATTAATGATCTGTGTGGCTGAGTTTATGATTGGTATGTTTTCTACTTTTATCATTTTTATTAAGTCATATTCCATTTTTCAACCCCGGGACACTCCCGGGGTAATCAGCTAGTAACTTATATAAGTATGTAAAATTTTCTAACCGATACATGGTACAATTTATTGGTTAAAAATAAATGTTTATCACTAATTTCGCGTGATTAACTTGAAATTCTAACTCCTGATTTCTTTAAGTATTCTTTGTTGTTACCTCATGAGCCCGAATCATGTCATGGAAAAAAATAAAAATACAACTTAGCAAGATACAACAATAGATGATGTTTCACAAGTTCAAATAACCGTAGGTCCTCTCCGACCACCTAAGAGTCTCCCATTCAATTGGCAACATCTTATATCAATTAGTCCACTATTTATGAATAATTGCCAGATTTGAACAAATCATTCGAGTAAAATTCAAGTAACAAATGCCGGTTTTTTTAAAGTTTTAAAGCCTCAAGTAACAATTGCTAACATAGCGTTTTTAGAACTATTAAATTACTTATATTCAACTAGAGATGTAAAAATCGGGTTTTTTCAATGCCCGGTTTCAGGTATGAAACCGGTTCCAGGTAGGGTTGGGCATCACTTCGACGGTATTGAAAGAACCGGTTCCAGTTTCGGTTCATAGCATAAAAAAAACCATACCCGATATACCCGGTTCCGGGTATGGAAGCGGTTCCGGGTACTGAAAAATAAACCGTTATTGAAAAAAACCAGGCATGCCGGGTATTGAATTCTTTTTAGATGAGACACACCAGTCTTCAGTGGCGAAGCTTGCCTCTCGAATCGAAGGGGGCCGGACTCAATTTTTTTCAATCGGTAGTGGCAAATCGGCGGGGGCCGGACTCGACCTGGACTCAATTTACCTATGAAAATCACAAATTTCCACTACTGCGCCAAAAAATAGAGGGGCCAGGGCCACCCCTGGCCCTTCAAATGCTTCGTCCCTGTCGGTCTTGGGTGGTCGAAGTTGTCAAATGACAATCCCTCTTGAATCACGAAGTAAACCATTCTTTTCTAGACCGCCTCAGCATCAAAATGCTAAATAGTCCCGTTGCTTGACATATACTTTTTGGGTATCCGGAAAACCCGGTTCCGAATACTAAAAAACCGGGTATAAATCGTGTCCGGTTCCAGGTACGGTTTTTTACATAAAAATCTATACCCTATGCATACCCGGCGAGTAGGATCGGGTACGGTTCTGGATATTAAAAAAAACGGTTTTTTTTAAATACCAGGTTCAAGATTTTTTTTTCCTGGTTCCGGTTTTTTTTGTGCACCTCTATATTCAACTATGGACTATGGTATGTCAATTAGCCAGCTTATCTGGCTCGAAGTAGACGGCCAGGTGCTAGCATGCATAGAGGTGGACAGATCAGGTTTTGGGCCCAAAACAGGCCGGGTTTGATTAAAGAGAGTCGATCCAATTTTTCCCAACCGTTTCTTTTCTTCTTCTTCTTTTTATTTTACCTGTCAGCACCCACACGGCACACCCAGAACAATCTAGGAATTCTAGTCCAATGCACATCAGGCTTGGACTAACATAGCTATTTAACAAGAGACAGTCAGCCAAAGTTTATCTCCAACTTCAACCAAATATAATATGTTAATTATAGCTTACTCCAAAAAACAAGTATAGTTGTAAAAAATGAAACCTGATATGTTTGGAACACAAAATTTGAGAGTTAATTTAGTTTATGCATACAGAATTTGATACTCAAAAGAAAAGTCATCTATGGCCCTTTTAGTGCCAGCTGATGTTCTTTTTTGTTTTCAGGCATCGCGTGATAGAAACACACATTTTACAAAATTATACACACAAAAAAATAAATATAGCAAAAGAAACATTATTAAGTTTGAAAATATAAGACCCACTAACAATTAATCTTTATAAATAATAGAAAACACATGATGATAAGAACTATACTTAACTAGAATGTGTACCATTTCCTCCAAAAGTCATCATGTTTTGGTCTCGTTGGCCTTTTTTATATGTAGGGCAGCTCTTACTACATTTCCTCTTGTAATAATTCCCACCTTCATATGTACAACCACCGCTTATTATTATTAACTCGTTACAAATTGTTTATAAACCAAACTATAAGGATCTTACCAGCTTTCCTTCACCATCTACAACTGGAAGGCGCCGATATTTTGTTTCAAGTAACAATCTGACATTTTAGAGTTTTTCAATTAGATTTATACAGTGTTACAGAATGTAAACAATCAAGAAAGGAAGGTAGGTTAGACCTGGCAGCATCTTCGAGATTAGTATTTGGACGAACTACTAACGGTGCAGGTGTCATTAAATCACCAACTACCTTCCCGTCGGTTTTGCTTAGCAGTTTTTGTACCTCGTTGAATGTCTGCAATTATCGTTTCAATTTAAGTAGAATATGGTATGGAATAGAAATGATATGCAACCATACATAACGCGTTAGTAAGATATATAAATGGTTACCAAGTAGTCAAAGGCGCAAAGGACTCGCGTGCCGACCAGGCACAAAAAAAAAAAAAAAAAAAAAAAAAAAAAAAAAAAAAAAAAAAAAAAAACCACACACGTCCGAGACAAAAGACAAAAGGAGAAAAAAAGATGTACATATATAAGGCATAGAAAAATAATACAACTCCCCAATTATAACAAAATAACTAATAGAATTAGCACTTACAAACAACCAACTAATATCAAAATAGTAAAAAAAAAAATTTAGGATCATCCAATTATATGAAAACCAATATAACCATGGCCCAATGAACAAAAACAAAACAAGAAAAACTGACAGAAAATGCCAAACAAGAAAATAAAAGAAAGCAAGCACAACACTCACATTCTAGGGCACATGCAAAGAGGCGAAGAAGAGAAAAAGAAAGAAGAAGCAGACTTATCGCCTGCTTAGAAGAAAAAGGAAAGAAAAAGCAGAAGCTGCCGACTTCGAACAACAGGCAACCGCCTCGCATCACATATCGCCTGGAAGGAGGCACAGGCATGTGCCTCCCATGAGCTTTTCAAAGACGATTACATTGCGCCCTTGTGTCCACCTCAGGCACAACAGCCTCACCTGAGTGCCTAGGCGGGAGCCTGGCTCACTTATAATAACTGTGAACGAATACCTAGCAATTTCTTTGCATCACAAAAGGGCAGTAAGTCTACAAAAACATCTTTAAGATAGATGGTCGACACTTACCTTCCATGTGCTATCAACTTCCGGGAACATGCTCGTATCAGATCGCATAGCACCTAATCAAAATATGAGAATGTTTTAATCTCAGGATTGCTAACTAATTACATAAAGAGATAAGTAGAGAAGCATAAATGATATAAAGGACTTATTAGTAAGTTTGATGCTATCCACTATAGAGGGTTAAATACCATTAACTTCCCATCTACTTTCCATTTGTTTTGCAAAAAATATAAACAAATAAATAAAATAAAAGTAATGAATCTTTTTTCATACAGCAAAAGTCCTACTTCGTCATGCATCCATATATGTCCATTTTATATATTAATAAAACGCTTTATAGTTATTTTGTGAATAAAAACAATCCAGTCATGTAAGAGGTTTAAGTAGGAAAACTAAAAAGAGATAGTTAAGATTCAAAATACAAATGTACATATAAAATAAATGCTAGCAATCTGAGGAATGAAATCAAGATAATATTAATCCACTAAAACAATAATAATTTGATATTTCAAGTTATGGCTTACCTGATACAGAATCAAGTGCTAGTAAGTCGTAATCCGAAACCAGCCCAACCTGCAGAAAGAATGAACCTTTGAATATTTCAAGTTATGGCTTACCTGAACCGTTACAAGTATTTATGCAATGCTATGCTCATCATATGAACAGATGGCTTTATGAATACAAAAAAACAATATGGTTTAGTCAAAGCTTCTATATAATTCAGCCCCATTCTAGAAGAAATGCCCACCTGAACTACAGAATTTTTTTAAAAAAAGCACCAAATTGCTAACCTATATCATAAGATGCAAAGAACAAATTGGATTATAAGTAAATTGCATTAAAAATTGGAGACGGAATAAAAAGAGTTACCAATTTCCAGTCATCATCAATTACAGGAAAGCCAGTTATTCTGTGTTCTACAAGAGCTTCCAGAGCTGTAGGATGGAAATCAATTAGAATTTAGTAAAGCTAAGGAAACTGAAGTGATCAATGAATTTGTCCTCGGTGACGCAATACCTTCATCTACCGTTGTTGTGGGCTTTACTACATGTAACTCATCTTTTTTAGTCATAAAATCACCCACAATCAGAACTCCGTTTCTTGGCTGGAAACAAAAATGATACTTGTCAAAGATAAAAGTAAAGATAACGGATTGTATTGCACAGTTGATGCCTTTAACCACCATGTCCAGACATGATGTATGTTATGAGTACAACCAACCAATAGGTATATGGAAATGATACACAAATACTTCTTTATGCAGATATATATAAGTTTTAGACATTTGCAAGAATGGCAAGACTATGATGTCTTTGTCGATTACAACAATGATGTGCCGTAGAAATACAATTAGAGATGCACTCATAAGGAAACAACAGCCTTTTCATGGTCCCCAAAAGAGTAATCAACTGTACCATTGTCAACCAACAAATAATCTGATCTTGTAATTGCTGCAACACGTATCAGTCAAATAAAGGGGCTGCGGAAGATTGTTGCAAAATCTCACTTCAAACAAGAAGAGTGTGACTATTTTTTGAACGCGATAACGGACCATGGATTAAGCTATCTAATTCCAAAAACATGTC
The DNA here is from genome assembly GCA_030844895.1 of Ambrosia x helenae. Taxonomy (NCBI): domain Eukaryota; kingdom Viridiplantae; phylum Streptophyta; class Magnoliopsida; order Asterales; family Asteraceae; genus Ambrosia; species Ambrosia x helenae. Next base: position 15,442,366 of record CM061226.1, read on the forward strand.
ATACATGGAAGAAGCAAACACATATAAAGGATCCATTGATCTCATCAACCGCAAACAGGAAGACAATCGGTGTTCGCAACTTTGCGCTGAATATTTACTTTAGGATGTTATGCTTGGTTTTAAAAAGTGCGAAGCACACAAAAGCGACGAGGTCTAAAACTGAGGCGCAAAGCGTAAAAGCGGTGAGCTTTTTGTACGTGAGGTGCAAGGCGCTAGGAAAAGCGCTTTTTTTGCCTGAGGAGCTCAACTACATGAAGCGCTGTGAGGCGCGAGGCGCTGCCTTAGTCAAACTTAGGGTTTTTTGGGCCAAAAGTCAAAATCAGGGTTTTTTTTTAAAGATTTTTAAGTGTGTTTCGGCTTCAATGTATGTTTAATGAAGTGTTTAAGTGTGTTTTATAATTATGTTATTGTGTTTAGGATTGATTAACAAGTAGAATATGTAGTACTGGCTTGCATAAATATTTTTTTACTCCTTTTTGCCTTGGGCGCCTCACATACGTGAAGCTCTCGCCTCGCGCTTTAAGCCCCGCGCCTCGGATTTTGGAACCAAAACGCCTCGGAGCGCCTCGTGCTATTTTAAAACCAAGGCAAGGCGATTATATGATTTTTTTTTATATATATCCTATAGGTTTTTAGCATCATCATTCACCCAAAATATAGATATAAAGAAGGTTTATATATGATTTAACTAAAATTTACAATCTTTCTAGCTACATGTATAACACTTTGAAGCACAAAAGAACCCAGTGTACAAAGAGCGCACGGTTCAATGGGACGTTTTCCCAAAAAAAAAAAAGCGTGCTTTTCTTGTACAATGCGCTTTATGTCACACAAGGCGCAGGGCTTTGCGCCTCATGTCGCCTCGTGCTTAAGCCCGCTTTTTTAAAACCAAGATGTTATGTTACTCACAAGACAATTCCTCACCCCCAAACATCTATACTCCAGGTCAGTAGTCACTAGTCATATCACACAGGCCGTATGATGACGAGAAAAGGTCATTCGGGCCGTATGTCTTTGTCATTGGTCACATCAGTCATTTCTTATACATCATATGATACGGCTCTTATGCAACATGTATGGCCATCTTTCGCCCTATCATACGACTTGTTTAATCACTTTTTGCCCCTTATCATAGTTGTTAAAAGCCATCGCCCCTTGCGCCTAGGCCCATTTTTCAAGCGAGCGAGGCGAGACAATTGTGCTTTGATTCTCCAAGTGATGGTTTAGCTGGAGATTCCAGCAAGATTCCCAAATTCCATAGTGTTTCTAGCCAAATTCTCTAAATTATGGCTAGTTTCCAACCAGATTTCTACTTTTATCAAAGGAAAACTACTTTTGGGAAAATAGAGGGTTTCTATGGGAATCAGAAACGCCCTGTTTTGGCGCCCCAAAAATAGGCGGGAAACGATCTTCAGAACGTACTCCCAATCAGAGGTAAAGAATCTTCGATTTCATACCTACGTACATCTGTTTTGTCTCTGTTTTCCCTCTAATCTCATCATGTATAAATTCTGTTTTGAATGAGAATTCTGTTTGGTAACATTGGATATTTGTAAGAAACTAAAACATTTGAGTTTTGTCTAACACATTTACTGCTTATACAGAAACAAAATTATATAGCAACATCCCTTAGTGGTGAATATCTTTAAATTTATATAGGGTACATACTTGACTATATGGAACACCGTACCAGTTCGTACCAAAATGAACCTACCCCTCAGTACCAAATTCGTCTAGACTAGCGAACCGCAATTTAGGTGTGTGCCTAGCGCCTTTGATAATTATACCACTTATCATACAACCTGTATGACACGTCAGGATAGTTATAGTTTGACAGTGGCGCTCCCTTTTCTCTATTCCGGTGTTATATGGTTCCTATCTAGTTCCTGCTCAGTTCCTATTCTAGTGGTTAATTTTAATGTCCTTAATTATCCCTAATTTCTTACATATCAACCTAAATAATAATAATAATAATAATAATAATAATAATAATAATAATAAAGTAGAGTAAAGAAGAGAGAAAAGGAAGTACCGGTACGGAATTACCGGTCAAGGTAGGTGGTGGTGCTGCTGCTGCTGCAGTGACGACGAGAGTAGGTCTAGAAGAAACAGAGAGTAGTGTGGAGATACGTGATTGTGATGGATGAGATGAGATTAATAAACAGGGTAGCTGGTGGTGGAATACGGTGGATTGGGATAGGGTTATTGGGTGTAGAAGGGAGGCCATCATATGATGATAGTGGTGGTCTGTAAGCGGGCTTCTCTTCTGGCTGACGGAGAGATCCAGAAGCCCGATAGATGGAAATTATTAATATTATCGTTAGCTCTTTGGATTTGGTTACCTTGCAGGCAGGGGCTTCTTTATATACTTTGGTTTGGTGAGGAAAGTTAATTATAAGAACGGTATCTAAAACCATTCAAATTCAAAATTTCTTTTTACACTTATCTTTATTACTAAAATACAATCTCAAAAACATAATTTACGGGTAAAAATTCAAACGTATACGAAAATAAATTGTTTTTACACATGTGTAAATTTACTGTTTATGCATGTGTAAACTGTTTCATTTACACATGTGTAAAAAGTTAATTTGAAAGTGTTTTTTGCAAGAAAAGATGAATTATTTGGAAAGAAAATTCATTAATTAATGTTGTATTTTGATTATAATGAGGTTTGTATTAAATTTTTTTATTTTGATTGATTTTTTTACTTGTTCTCACGGTTCTCACAATATTTAGCGTTCTCAAGATAACCCTCCCCTTGGTTTGGTTTGGTGTAAAGGTAGATAAGATCGTTTTCGTCTTCAGTAACTAATTCTGTTTTAGAGTAGGTTAAAACGTGAGTAAGACACGAAATGTAAAATACAATTCACTACACACGATTTGTAAAACATAATGCATAAAGCGAACAATGCTAGAAGCGAAGTGTAAAACTCATAAAAATCGTAAAACACATTGCGTTGGCAATTTCAAACGTAGGAGTGGTAATCTAGGAGTTAGACTGAAGTTTTTAAAAGTTGAGGGGGTGTAGTACAAGGGGATAAAACGTAAAGTTTAAAACCCGAGGGAAAGTAGAAGTAGCAGTTTAGGTGTTCAAATTGCAATTTTCTAAAAATGAGAGGAGTGAAAATGGAGTAATAGTGCAAGGGGTAAAAACATATAGCTTAAAATTTGAGGGGATGGTGGCGATAATAGCACAAGGGTAAAAAACACAAACTATAAAACCTAAGGGGGTAGTGATAGAAATGAAAAAGTAGTCTAGGTGTTAACATGGCCATTTTTAAAAGTTGATAGTGTAAAACCGAGTAATAATGCAAGGGTAAACAAACAAAGTTTAAAACTTGAGGGGTGGTAACGATTAAAATAAAGCAATAGTGCAAGGACTAAAAAACACAAAGTTTAAAACTTGAGGGAGTGGTGAGGGTAAAAATGAAGTAATGGTGCAAGAGGTAAAGACGCAAAGTTTATAACTGGGTAATAGCGAAAATAAAACTTGGGGATTAAAATGAAAATAACAAAAATTGAGGGGCAGCCAATGGAATTACCACCGACACTTCCCTTTAGGATATAGATAACTATAAATAAAATTTTAATCGTATGTCATAATTTGATAAAAGGTTTGAAACTAAAACATTGTAATTAGGCTAAACGGTATAGAGAAGGGGAGGAGTCGGGGAGCTGGTGTAGTGGTTGGGGCTGTCTGGGATCTCCTCACCGAATGTTCTCTCTCTCTCCCCCCCCCCTCCCTCTCTCTCCCTCCCTCCCTCTCTCTCTCTCCCTCTCCCTCTCCATCCCTCTCTCCCTTTCCCTCCCCCTCCCCTCCCCTCCCCTCCCCTCCTCTCTCTCTCTCTCTCTCTCTCTCTCTCTCTCTCCCTTTCTCTCTCTCTCTTATATGGTGAGGTGAAGGCGATGGTGAGCTGTGGAGGTAACGTGGCAGTTGGGGGAGGTTGGCAAATGATAAACCATACCGTTCAGCCGTATAGGAACAAACATTACAAGTGGTTTAAGGTAAGAATATTAATGTTTTATATAAACCCAAAATCATTCCTACAATACAATCTCATGTCAAATCTTATATGATTAAGCTACCTAATTCTTGAAGCATGCCATGTATGAAAGAAGCAAACACATAGATTTGTAGATTCACTTTCTAACTCAATGATCTCACTTGCGTTGAATAATTTTGTCAGTGACCATATCAGTCATCTACTGTAAAAGAGTGATCAGCACGTCGTTGCCACAAATATTTCATGTGGCTTAGGGTAAGATAGAATAATAATAATATTATATATAAACCTAAAATCAATCTTCCAAGATTATATCGGTGTCATATGTAAAATTGCTAAGATTTTATCTTGTAAAAATATGGGACTTGATGGGTTAAGCTAAGAAGGCCATTTGGCTCCAGTCCATTTTTATTTGGGGCACAACTTTTTTTTTTATAAATTCTTTTATACGTGTGTTTGTGCGTGCGTGCGCTTTTTAAATATAAAACTCATTTAACACTTAAAAGTTGGGCCCAATAATAATCAATTTAAAACTTAAAAAATATTAACCCATAAGACCCCATAACATTTATAAGTCCAATACTCATTCAACTTACTAATAAATTTAAAAAAAAAAAAAAAAAAAAGATATAACATCGCTGCTTTATGAATCCTCAGTTAGATATTAGCCTATTAGAGTATTTGATTTCATTCATTCTAATGTTATGATTTTCCTAATTGTTATGTTTATTGCTATAACATTGATCGTACATAAAATTTAGTTTTACTTCGTTGAAGCTTAATGGGCATATATTTATTGGCTCATATAGGACAAGTAAATTATCAAATATGCTTACGTGTAAAATCACATAAAATTAATATAGATGATTTTTTAATGACAATAAGATTTTATCTGGTACAATCTTAGATGATGACTAAATTTGAATAACCACAAGTTTAATGTTTTGTGGTCGTGAATTCATGACTTCATTTTTATAAGGCTATAAGTAGACGGTTATTGAACGTTGAATGGGATGCTACTTGTGTAGATTAGGTTTGTTTTTAGGAGGTTTTGACATTAGAGCATTCACGCCCCCTTTATTATTTTATACCCTCCAACATGTTATACACTAGTATTATGCCCGCGCGCTTCGCTGCGCAAATACAATTCTAAAAAAAACATGGCAGCGTATTGCATTCTAATTTGGCTAAATTTCGTAAAGCATGTCTCTTTCTCACTCTCATTCTCATAAGAGACGGCTTTTGAAAGTAAATTTAAGATTTAACAATCAAAATTACAATTCTTGTTTTTTTACAACCCACATATGTTTTTATGTTTATTTTGTTCATACAATCATTCAAGCTTAACTTTCTTAGTATAATATAATGATTTTAGAATTTATATTTATATTATAGTCATTTTGCAGTTGATCTAGACGGTCACTTTGTCTTTTTAATTGAAATCATATAAGGGTGAGGAGCTTCAAAACAACTCACATGATAGTAATGAATGTGATAATTCAAATACATTAACAAGTCTCTAAATTGATTATATAGTTATAGTACAAGTGCATAATGCAATAAGGGGTATTATGGGGAACTTTTACATGACATATCTATGTTAAAGCATGAGTCTCTTGATATCCCATCTTAAAATGGGTGTAAAATTACTTTTCTAGACATGTCTCCTCCTTAATAAGATAACATAGATTATAATATAACAAAAATCATACTTTTAAAAATTTATCTCTCATTTTTCAAAATTCACATCCCCTCTCACTATTCCACCTCTAAATCTTCTTTTTCCTAATTAAAATAATAATATTTTTTCATACATTTATCATTATATTTTCTCTCTCCTCACTCACAAGCATTTACAAAAATATTAAAATATTTATAGGGGTGAACAGTGTCCCCAAAATGTAAGGGTGAACAGTGTTTCCACCAAATATTTTATCTCTCATCCACTCACAATCAGTTACATCCACCCCATATAATTTGTTAGAAACACTCACATACATTTGATGGACCAAATGTGAATGCTCTAATATAATAAAAAAAATCATATTTTTCAAAATTTATCTCTCATTTTAAAAAACATTCCACACCCCCTCCACCATATTTAACGTTCTCTTACTCACAAACACTTATTTTATAATATTCCTCGTTAAAATACACTCACAATAATTTGATGGGGGTGAATAGTAGTTTTTTATATATAAAAAACTAGAAGATGGGTTTTTCATAATATAAGGATGGGGTATAAAATAGTGGAGGGGATGTAGGGTATTTTTAGTAAGTTTTTTAAAATTTTAGAGATGAGAGGAGGTTTGATGGATGGGATGTGAATGCTCGGCTAACCATATTTTTGTGAGTAAAACCTCCATATTTTAAGGTGTGGTTGTGAGTGGTTATGAGTGAAGGAGATAGAGAACGTAGTGTTTATCGGTGTATTTGGGGATATTTGGTGGTTATGAGTGAATGAGAGAAAAAAAGTAATGATAAATGTATACAAAAATATCATTTAGTTGAATAGGAAAAGTAAAATATAGTAATTTATCATTTAATTGAAGAGGAAAAGTAAATTATAGTAATTTTTAGTGTAGTGTATGTACCGATGAGATTGCTCTTATAACTTTTTAAGTCTAAGTGGCCCATTTAGTACCCCATATTGCTCCTTTATTCACGGGCTTATATCTTGAAGTAAACCGAGTTTAATTATGGGTAGACTAGAATGAACTTATTGGCCCAAGTTGGTCTTTTAGTTTCGGCCTACATAGAAAGTTGGAACCCACAATGAAAGCTGTGGCCGGTTAGTGTCATTTACCATGATATAGAGATGAAAAAAATAACCGGTTTGGAACGAAACCAGTAAATCCAACCAGAACCAAAAATGATTAAATTGATTTCACTTAAAAGCAGCACAAAATAATCCTAAACTGAACTGAAAACAGGGCTAAAATCGGTCAAATGAACCAGTACCACTAAAAATCGGTTGGAATCGGGAAAAAAAAAAATCAAAATTGGTATAGGAAAAAAAAGGTTTTGGCCATTAACATAAGAAAATAATGTTTTATTTGTATTGATATTCAATTTTCTTGTTTAAAAAAATCTAAAAAAGTTAATAAAGTTAACTTTTATGTAAACTATATGATTTTAAAAAGGTGCGTACATGAACCAAAATGAAACTGAAATCGTAACTGAACCGAAACTAGGTAAAAAAACCAATTCGCCACCGACTAAACTAGAGCGAAACCAAACGAGTTTCAAAGCGAAACCGGTTTGGTTTGGAACTGGTCAAAATCAAAACTAGTTCTAAACGGAAGCCTGTTTGTGAAAAAAACAATATGTTGACCTCTTCCATGATCTATTAAATTAGTGGTATAGTGCTTGTCCTACCATAAATGTGATATGGGTTCAAACTACAGGTAGAAAAATCAGGGTTTTTTATCGAACAAATTCGGGCTATAAACAGAATCGGGTTGGTAAAAATAGGTCTGTATAGAAACTAGTTCAGGCAGTGGCGAATCTTGACCCGAAACTTCAGGGGGTCGGAAGTCACTAGTTTCGTGGGGTCGAAAACCAGTTTCTTGGGGTCGAAACCTTATATACCAAAAAAAATCTATACAAATACTATATAATCGGAACCTCTTAGCGAAAATTCGAGGGGGGGGGGGGGGGGTCGGCCGCCCCTTAAAAGAATTGCCCCTAAGTTCAGGTGGTTTTAGTTGAAATATATTCTACCCTATTCAAATTGGTTTATAGCAGGTTGAAATATATACACTATTGTTAATTTTTTTACCTGTTTGATATGCTTCCTTTCTTGTAAGTCAATTTATCTGATTTAACATGCTCTACCCATTAAAAGCATAACCCAACTCAATCAATTTGTGTAAAGAATTTTGTAGTGGTGAAATGAATTTTGATTTGCTCGAGTCATTATGTGAAAAAAGGAATTGTGGAAGCAAGCGGCAAGCCACAACTTTCTTCATCTAGTGAAATGTTTAGAGATTATGAATTGTTTATAGCTATATTTGTGAATTATAATTGTAATTTAACTTTAACCTTATTTAATGTAATATTTGATTGCATTTAAAAAAATTATTTATATAATTAAAAATTATATATTTTATATTGTTTAACCCATGTAATATACGATACTTAACCTAGTAAGAGTATATATGGGTATATTAGTTTACCGTTCAAAATTAAATTAATGATTATGACAAGTTAATATGTTCAAAAATTCATAATTATTTGAAACTCATTATCCTATATATTAAATTTTGAACGTTCATGAATAGTGCTAACGTCTTAACTAACGCCGTTGATTCTATAAGTATTTAATGCGCCTCTTTCTCTCTCCTAACAAACCCTCCTCCTCGCTCTCTTACTCCTCTCTTGAAACCCATCCTTGCCGCCTCCTCTGCAATCCCACTCTACTACATGTAACAAGGTGTTGTGGGACGCGTCGGTGGTGGTACGGTGGCTGCTGGCGTCTGTGGTAAAGGTGTAGGTGTAGGTGGTGGTAGTGGCTGGTAGTGCCGACAACGTTGCGTTCTGGCGCGTGGTCTGTCTCGGGCTCAGAAGCAGGGGATAGGGAATCCGATGGTGGTTTGGGATGTGTAAGGCTGAACAACCGATGGTGGTGACTGGGGCGTTAGGCAATCGGTCGGATTCCGATCAAACTCCGGTAAGCTTTCTTTTTCCTCTTGCGTGTTCACTCTGTTTCTATAACATTTGAACTCATTCTTTAACCGTTTCTCTGTTTTTTTCCTCTCTCTAGAAACTACCGCCATGGTGGGTGGTTTATGGTGTTTGGTGGGCCTTGGGGCGACCGTCTCCGGTAACTTCCTTACACTTTCTGTGTAAAATCGTTCCAGCTATATACCCTATCTCTCTCCACAGGTCTTCATTCCCTTTTGAAAGAAGTCAAAAAAATGAGGGAAATATTTTAAGATGTTTTGGTTGAATTTTAGTTTCTTTAATGTATTGCAATGTTGGTTCTGTGCTGGAGTTATAATTTCAACAAAACTATATGTTCTTTTTCAATTTGGGAATATATGTAACATACATGCAAATATGCAATGTTGGTTCTTTAAATTACTATTGGTAGAATTTGTATGCAAATTTGTTCATAGTATGATGTTATCAACTTCTTTATCCGTTTTAGGCATAGTTGTACTGGATTTCCTATTGATGAGCAATATAGTTTTATTCAATTTGGAAAGGACTCAATATATATGTCTAGCTTATATTTTTGGTCAAATATGAATTTCATGACTTTTGAGACAAATGCTATGCGTCGATACGTTTCTTTTACCATTTTCGGGGTTCTTATAGATGGAATGATTGTGAATGCTTGAACCACCCAGTCGTCGTCACCCACCTTGGCCCAGTACATGATGATGAAGATAATGGTGGTGTTTTGGTACAGCAATGGTGTCTAGATCAAAGATATATGAATGGTGGTGGGTTTTTGGAACAAAACCGGTGGTGGTGCTCAATGCAGTCTGATTTGGTTTTGTCATCTTAGTTTTGTTTTATGTTGTGTGATTCCTAGAAATAGGGTGACTAAAATGTTTTTAAAACAAATCTTTTTTGCTGAACAGGCCTTCGATTTCAGTCACTATCGCTATTGGATGTGTGACCGATCAGCAATTATAGCAGTTTTGCAGCGATTCCGACAGTTTTCCGAGGTAATGCTCTTCTCATCGGTTCCTTTAAATGCCATTGCTTTTAAATATGTGATTGCAATGTCGCTTTTAATTTCTCAGTAGATATTTGTAAATGATAGTTGACAGTCAACGACGACATGATGAGCACTAACCTTTTGTGACCAGTTGACTTTATTTGTTTTTACAGCCGATTCAACTCCCGATTGTCATATTAAGATTGTTTTGATATTGCTGTAAGTTTTTTGATTTACAAATACTTGGCATTTCATGAAATTAGTGTTATGCTTATTGCATGATTTGAACTAACAATGGTGATTTTCATAACAAGGGAAAATAATATATTAATATTGCTATGGTGCTTTTCATAACAAGGTTCCCTGAGTGTCTTTTGAAACTTCCGGTTCTGACAAAATTGGATGTTTATAGGTTAATTTGTTTTGATTATGAAATTTCAGCTCATGGTAATCGGCTTTTCTTGGTGTTCTTCAGCAACCTTAAAGATTTCTATAAACTTATTTGAGGTATCACATTCTACTTTGTTGGCTAATCAAATGAATTTATTTTCCCTTCGCCGACTGCCTGGAATCAATTTGGTTCAACAGTTGATGCCATGCTTCATATCTATTATCAACAAATAATATTCGCAGATTGTCGATGTTTTAATGAAACAAGTTCATCCATTTTAATGATTTTCAAAAAATCTTTTGTTTCAGGTTTTGGTTTGGGATGTGCAATGCTTTTGGATGTCTCTTTTACATATACGCTTTCTTAAGGCTATTAAGTTTTCTATTGTATATATGTGCGAGATGTTTGTTGGGTAGGTTAGCTCTATCTATATGACTTGTAGCAAACAGATTTTCAAATCGCGCAACGCGCGATGGTTGAAACACCTAGTTTTAATGATTTGTTGGGATAAAATGGACTGTTTATTAAAATTCATTTTATCATTTCATTTCATAAACTCAATTAACTTTTACATAATTAACTACTAGCAAGAAACCCGTGCGTGACGGCGGAGTTAACAATACAGAGCGAAAACGTAATTCAAACCTTAAAATGATTAAAAGAATCAATATGTAAGGTGTATGTTTGTGTGTATAAGCACATGTGCTTCACAGTTGGGTAATTTTTTAAAGGCTGCAAGGAGACATGATAACATGCTACGTTCTATATACCATATGCAATTTAACCTACATGCCGGAGAGATTGGCGAGGAGAAGAAATCATAGTGACCTTTATAAGATCCACATTAAGGGGAGGTTGGAACATCTCATATGTAATCAACCTGCAAAGAAGCATACCTATAACTTTTTTCACATGATAAAAGTAATTCAATACAACTACTAATCAAGTTCACCATAAATTTCTATAAGTGGCATCGGAAAGTGAAACTGGAAGTTATGTTAGTTGAAAAGTGAAATTGGTGCCGGTTCGTGTCCGAACCGGTTTCGGTTCGAGTCGGCCCCTGTTTCTCCAGTTTGAAAGACCGGTTTCGGAGGGTGGCCCAATTCATGCGCACACTTTTTTTTTTAAGAAAAGGCGTCACAACATTATTTTTTTTACGTAAAGTTATTCTTTTATTGATTCTTAGAATCTTTTTAAGGTGTATAGGTATATATCTGTATGTGTAGAAACATTTTCATATAATTTTGTTATATATAAATTTTTTATATAAAATTGCAATTTTTTAATAAAATGTAGTAATTATTTAATTTTGTTTGATACCTTTCACAAATGCTTTATAATATAATATAGATTATAGATATAGATTAATGATAATTAGAGGTTATGATAAAAAAATGTGTATAACTAGGTTTTGTATAAATGGTAGAAAAGAAAAAAGTTACATGATATTTGGGTTTTAAGCATGAGATTTTTCCTATGTCATCTTAAAATTCATGTAAAATGACATTTGTGGACATCTTTCTTCTTTTATAATGTAGTATAGATATAGATATTTTAATTTATACCACATAAATGACAGTAGTATTGTCTTTAATGTAAATATAATAGGGAAATTGAATTTTAACACCCTAAACTATTGACAATTGGCCGCTGACGCACTAAACTACAAAATTGAACAACACTGCACTGTACTTTCAACTTATTGGTCTGTATCACCCTCAAACTAACCATGGTTAATTTTTGCTGACGTGACATGGTGACATGTCCATTTTGCTGACGTGGCATTGTGACGTGTCCATTTTTGCTGACATGGCATGGGGAATTGGATTTTAACACCATGAACTATTGATTATTGGCCGCCAACGCACTAAACTACAAAATTGATGGATTTGAGCTTGGTTCAAGAGTTTCAAGCCATCATCTCTGTCTTCTGTAGTTCGATTATTTGTATTGTTCGGTCATTAGGTTCTTTGTATCATTAGACCAAGATCCATATTTGTGGTGAATCATTTTAGACAATAATCACACTTGAAGTTATTTCGTTTGTGTTTGATTTGGTTTGGTTTGTGTTTGATTTGTTAACCATTTATATGTGTATGTTAACAAAATGATTCACCACAAACCAAATCAAACACAATCAAACTTGAAACTCTTGAACCAAGCTCAAATCTATCAATTTTGTAGTTTAGTGCGTCAGCAGCCAATAATCAATAGTTCGGAGTGTTAAAATCTCATTTCCCATGCCACGTCAGCAAAAATTAACCATGGTTAGTCTGAGGGTGATACATGCCAATAAGTTGAAAGTACAGTGCGGTGTTGTTCAATTTTGTAGTTCAGTGCGTCAGCGGCCAATTGTCATTAGTTCAGGGTGTTAAAATCCAATTTCCCAATATAATATTGATATTTGTTTAAAACAACGTGAAAAAATTATAGAAATCAACAATTATATCATCATCATCATCATACTCAGTTAATCCCACCTATAGCAAAGCTAAGGTGGGGTCTGAGGAGGGTAAGATGTAGACAGCCTTACCTCTATCCCTAAGAATAGAGAGGCTGCTTCCAGTGAGACCTCTGGCTCACATTTATATATATATATATATATATATATATATATATATATATCTAAAATTGCAGGTTTCAATCTTTAGGATTAAAACACAAGTAATCAACCTTTTACTTTATTATTATTATTATTTGCAAGTTTTAACCTTTGACACATACAGCTATACAAGTCATGTGAGGCCATATTTATTTTTTACCAGAGCCGCCCGTTAAGGGGTGCGGGAAGGACTTCCAGCCCGGGCCCAGTTTTCGGGGGCACATTGACCCTCCGGCAATCCAAGTTTTCTTAACAGTGATGTCCTTAATTCGATGGATTTTTGTATGTTTGAGCCCAAAAATTGTTAATCAAGTATTAATTAAAGTGAATGGTAGTTTATATAAAACAAAAAGTAAAGAAATGTTGAGATAAGTTAAGAATTAAAGAAGAAAATGAAATGGTTTGAGAAAAAAAAAATTGCAGACTTATTAATGAGTGTAGAATTAGAGAGGATGGAAAAGATGAAATGAAGAGGACTCACACTTAATTGTATTTGTTTTTTACCAGTTGGTTTTAACTTCCTTTTAATTTTTATTTTTGTTATGAAACAAAAAAAAATAATTGCCAAACTTTCACCCATTTATATTTTCACCCTTTGTGGGATTCGAACTCCCAACCTCCCCCAAGAGGGTTTGTACCCTCTACTGGTAGACTACAACCCAAGTGGGAAATAAAATTTGATCCATCAATTTAATATTATTTTAATCATAGCTTAAAAAAGGGGAAATGGATTTAAATACTCCCAACTATCGCTTGTTGGCGGATATCACTCCAAACTTTCACTTTGGCCAATAGCACTCCCAACTTTCAACTTAGTTTGTTCCATCACCCTCAAACTAACGGAGGTCTAACCTGGTTAGTTTTCGTGGCCAAAATGTAAAAACCTAAACTTAATGGACAATGTACATGGCACAAATGTAAAAACGTAAACTTAAAGGACATTTCTGAAACTTTTTTTATTATTATTATAAATCCCCACCACCCCCCCCCCCCATTTCTTCTTCTTCTTTTTTAAAACAGACCTCCACTGCTATCCCCACCAACCACCGCCTCCACCTCCACCGCCATCCCCAACAACCACCGCCTCCATATCCATCCCCAAAAAAACAGAGGCATCATGATGCTTGAGAATCTGGCGAGAGAAGTGCCCCATATCCAAGATCCGCTTCATGATGCTTCTGATAAAGAAATAAAGGAAGAAGCTGTTCAACTATGGCTCAACGAACTCCAACATCTAGCTTACAATATCGATGACGTACTTGATGACGTGGCTACCGAAGCTGTTCAACGATGGTTGCAAGTCGATTGGTGGTGATAGGTGGTCAATTGGGGGTTATTGAGGTTGATGGTGGTGGTTGCAGGTTGGTTGCAGGTCGATTGGGGGTTATTGAGGTCGATGGTGGTGGTTGCAGGTCGATTGGTGTGAAGGCTTTTTTTTTTTATTTCCGGTGATGGTTCTTTAGGTAGGTGGGTATATATAAAGATTAAAGAAGAAGAAGATGGAGGTGGTTGCAGGTCGCTATCGATGGGTTTTGTCGTGAGTTGAGATGATGACGATGAAGATTCTGAAGACTCCATTTTTCATGTGATTTCAGTTCTAAGGCTGAATATTATTGAAGCAGCCGATGTGTAAAATTACACCAATGTTATAATAATAATAATAATAATAATAATAATAATAATAATTAATATTTAATATGTTATAATAATAATAATTATAATAAAAAGTGTCATAAATATCCCAAAGTTTAGGTTTTTACATTTTGACCACAAACACTAACCAGGTTAGACCTCAGTTAGTTTGGAGTGATAAAAGGAAACAAATTGAAAATTTGGAGTGCTAATGGCCATAGTGATAGTTTGAAGTATTATCCGCCAATAGGCTATAGTTGGGAGTATTAAAATCCATTTACCTCTTAAAAATAGCTTATATTATTTATTTCGTTAAAGCCTAAAGTTAAGGCTAAGAGACACAATTGTTACAGCTCGGTCCGGGTACTTAAATTTTCAGGCCAGCCCTGTCTTTTACCATTAAAAAACTAAAAATAAAATATATAAATAAGGTTTAATTAAATGTGGCCGACATGTACTTAACTTTAAAATGCCTGAACCCATGGGTCACGAAACTAGATCCGGAAAATGAGTATATGTATTTAGATTTTTATTTTTAAGTTTCGATTTAAAAGGTAAGAGGACAAAAAGTCCTCACATATAACTTGAGCAAACAACAAAATTAAAAGCTGGTTTTTTGTTAAAAGTTGAAACAAGCTATACATGAGTTAACAACAAAACTATACTGGGTTTAGGCTAGACGGAGTGGGGGCGGGAAGGGCTGGCGTGGGGCTTTCAAGGGCGGGAACACAGCCGCCGGTCCTGGCGTGGGGGGGGGGGGGGGGGGGGCGGGGGGCAACTCACCGGCGTGGGGCTTGGGGTGGAGGTGAGGTGTCATCTCTTGATTGGCCAGTTTTTTTTTTTTTTTTTTTTTTTTTTTTTACTTTAACACAATATAATATAATATTATTTCCTTCCCCCCTCTCTCTTCCCCCCTTCCACTCCCCACAATTTTTTCCCCCCACATGGGTCCCACAAATGCCACATGACGCTTCATCCCCCTCCCCCCCCCCTCCTACTCCGGATAGTCTTATGTTCAATGTTAAAATATGCATGAAAAAGTAAAGTAAAAGGTAAATTCGTGTACCTTTCAAAATTAAAGGTTGAAATGAAGGTTGAATTTTAAGATGGTGGGGCTAAAATTTATAAGATTCAAATTTGCGTAATATCAAATCAAATCGATAGAGGACGGACTTAATATATATATATATATATATAATATTTTTGGATAAAAAGGGAAAATTTATACTACCAAACTAAAAAACATTGGGGCCGAAACACCCCAAACCCTTCTTAAGCTTCTCCCTATTGAAACCTGCAATTTCAATAAAAAAAAATATAAAGGTTGATTGTCCTAATTTTCTCCATTTTTAATATGCATTAAGCATTGTACGAAAAAAAGAATGCGTTTAGCCCATTTACTATGGGTATGTTTGGTAAAATAGTTAGTGAGTTGGTAGCTGAAAGCTGTAGCTTTTTAAATATATATTAGTTTTTGGCAGAGTAGCTGTAGGTTTTAATAAAATATATAAAATGATCAAAATGAACATTAATTAAAAACTTGTATGCATGTTTTTTTATGATAGAATGTGTATTTGTGTCATTTACTTATTAAAAGCTTGTAGCTAGTAGTAGCTTTTTCTTAAACGCTAGTAGTAGTAGTAGCTTTTCATATAGAGCTTTTTCTCTAACCTAAAAGCTTTAAGCCTCTTCAACCAAACAAAGCTTTTTATTAAGTATAAGTTTTTTTCTTAAAGCTTAAAGCTTGAAGCTCTTAAAAGCTCATTGCCAAACATACCCTATGTCGGTTTATCATATTTTTTTATAGTGTGATGCATTAGTGTATGTGTAGTGGGCTTCATGCCCGGGCATCATAGGGCGCTTTGATCCTTCATAGCGCCGGGCACATCGCCCCGAGGGGCGTTATTGGGGCTTTATGGGTTTGAGGGTTATGTACATAGCGAGAGTTACCGGCACAAGGATTAAGGAATTTGAACGTTGGACGATGTGGGAGATAACCATTGGGGGTGGAACAGTCGTTTAAAAAAACACACAACCAATCTATATATATAACAAAAATATTCACACAAACATTCAAACACAAACACATACCATTCAAACAAAAAGATGAATCCTTTTGATCGCGGTTACGGTTCTCAATCATCTGGCGAGCCTAATCAACCCATTACTCCGGGTTCGGTTCAAAATCAAACCAAGTTTATGAACCTGTTAAACCAACCCATGGGATGGGACTCGAACACGTATAACTTCAACATGGGAGGTTTCGGGTCATTCCAAGTCTTTGGGTCTTCTCAAGCTTGGCAAAAGCCAATCTCAATTCCGGAGACCCAGGAGCCGGATCTGGAGTAAGAGCCCGAACGACCAACCGGGCGACAAAGATGATCCCTCAAAAAGAAAGAAACCAAACCCCGCGCGAAAAAACGTACAAACATGGGACGGCGAGGAGTTGTACGCGTTAGCCCGAGTGTGGATTGACGCTTCGGAGGATCCCATTGTTTGTAAGATATATATTTTTTGTTATTTTATATTAATTTATACTTTTTTTTCAACGCGCGCTTATATATTTTTTGGTTTGGTTTTTTTTTAGCGAACTATCAAAATAAATGTGAGTTTTGGAAACGAACGCGGGCAAATTTTTTTGGTCTCGTTGGTAGGGAAGAAGACTATTGGCCCGCGAATTCAATATCGGGCAATTGGAGCGATATTAACACTAAATGCACCAACTTTCAAGCCATTTATCAACGCACAAGGTACGGTTGGAAAACTGGCCAAAGCGAGAGGCGGCTTTGGAAGAATATAAAACCACACATAGAAATTTTCAATACCTAAGGTTTTGGAGGCTGCTATGTAACACCCCAACCGATGGCGGAAACATCGAGGTGTCACGTAGTGACGATTGTTCAATAGCTCATGGACTAAAGTGTAGATTTGAATACATTGATTAAATAATTTATTACATTGAAATGAAATACAACGATTCTAACTGGCAACTAAATTGTAATACAATGAATCAAAATCTAAATATAAATCCGAAAGCTTAAAGGATGCATCTCAAAACAACCTGAAACATGTACGAAAACGATTTGGTCAATACAAAATGTATTGGTGAGCATACCCTGTTCGAATAAATGTAGTAGGAAAAGTGTTTAGCAATTCATGTGCGGTACCATTTGCAATTATGTAATAAGTAATATCCGTCCAAAATCAACCCTATGTAAAGAAAAGCAGATATATATCGTATGCGCTAGTAGTAATGTAATACATAGCAATGACGAGGACTCTCAACAGAGTCACAAGGGTATATACCATAGTACTATTCATTGAAATGCCAGGCCCTCAAAGGTTAATGATTTTGACAAGTCATAGACACACAAATTAACATAACGCAAACACACATGAGAATTGCATTTAGTGAAAGAATAACATTTAGTAATAGTGTACATGAATAGCCCCAAAAGTAAAATGAAAAAGGGGAAAGATATACTCACAGTTGCGAAAGCGATCCAACTTAAGCGGTAGTGAGCTAAGTAATGGGAATTCCGAGGAATTCAACCTATAACGTAATAGAATACTAATAAGGGAAAAGTCTAAGAGTCTAAAGTAACTAGGGTCTAAGGCATTAGGGTTTGCTAAGTCGATTTGGGGAATTAGAGTTTTTTATGATAAGTCGCGTTAGTGTAAAAGTTGTATATCACAAATAATATATGAAAGGTTGTAAATGTGGTTTAGGTAATATAATTATTACCTATTGGATATTTAAATAAAAATATGTTTGAATAATTAAGACAAAATAATTTAGTTAATTACTTTAACTAATTATTGTAAATAAATACGATAATCATAAATATTGAAATAAATAATTATGAGTGACACGACGATCCAATAAGACTAATAATTCAAGACATGATCCAAAAATGCTATATTTATAGAAAATAGATGTTTTCTGATGTAAATTAATGAAAATAATTTTCCCATAATTTTTATAAACTTATTTATATTTAAAACTGATTTAATGAGATTAAATCATGTTTAAATGATTAAAAATAGGAAAATTAATAAAAATAAATGTTTTCTGAACCAAATATTTTTATTTTAGTTCATATTGATTAGAAATAGTTTCACAAAAATTTTGAGATTAAAATCATTAAAAATGAATTTTTAATCAATTAAATATGATTAAAACAATTTAATTCAATAAAAATATAAAAATAAAACATTTTTCAGAAAATAAAAGTATGATAATTTTCTTTAGGGTGTCAAGATGCTACATCTAAATTTTTATAATTTTTGGAGAAAAATTGAATTTATTATGAATATTATAAGTTTAATGTGTTTATATATTAATATATAGATAAACATAACTAACAAAACTGAAAAAAAGAAGAAGAAGGGTCCAGCGCTGTCAACAAGGCTCGAACCCATGCCCTTTCTGTATCAAGCAATCTCACAAACCACTACACTACAACACAATTTGTTGAATTTAAACCAAAACATTTCATACTTATTTTGTTATAACTATCCATCATCTTCCCCAAATAGACTTCAAGAACCCTAACCCTAGCCCCTAATCTAATACTTCTAATTCAACAATGTTAGAGCCCGATTTCATGGGGCTTTTGTAGAGCATGATATAAAGAATAAAATGACATAATAATTTGGAACTTACAAGCACGAATCTTAGTCGAAAATGAAGCTTTAAGAGCCGAAGCATAAATCGCAAATTGAGCAGGTGTTTTGGTTGGTTTTGCTAGTGTATTGGAATGTTTTAGGACGAAAGTGGACGCAGACACGTAATGACAAAGTCAGATTATATAGTTGTTGACAAAAACGAACGTTTGTACTCATTATTAAAAAATCGACGGTTTCAACATGAATCTTCTTAATTGTGGATCAATAACAAGAATATAACGCGTACAAATCATTCCATCCTACTCGTAACTGATGGAGAAATCAAACCGGGTATTAAAATCGAGACTTAAAGGTCATTATAAAGGGTTTGAAGGGTCGCCGGACAATGGCCGGAATTCCAGTCGCCGCCGGCGACTGTTGCCGGAAAAACGTGAGCAGGAAACTGTTTTTTTTTTTTTAAACTTTGCAAATTGTCACGAATGGTCCCTAACATTCTAACCAAGTTTGTTTTATGTTTAACTTGATTAGTTTTTCTTTTATAAAACTTAACCAAACTAATCTTGGCTTTAACTTAACTTTTTATACTAAATTAAAATAAATAGAACTTTTATAAAGGTAACATTAATATACGATCATGGTACGTTTTATATGTCCACACGTGCATTTACAGAAAGTATACATACACCATTTTAAAAGAAAACTTAAAATAAAGAAAATAATAATTGGCGAGGACTAGAGGTGAAACTTCAAAATAAACGAAGGGCTAAAATTGACAACTTGCTAAAAGATGAAGGTGGCGGATGTCACATGCTACGAGGTAGCTCCAAATGGTCCAACGTCCGCCCAACGGTTGAAACTTCTTCATCTAGGGCCAGAAATATGAGGCCTTCAAAGAAGTCCAATACCTCTGAGTCGGTTGATCCCGAAACGCCAACGTCTGATGCGCGAAACATCGACCTAAACGCCGAAGACAATGTGTTTTTTTGCAGGGGAAGGGGCAGAAGAGTTACCACGTCTGCCGGGTCGAAGGGCTGCTCGAGCTGCTCGGTCAAAGTCATCGTCGGGGGTCAACGAGTTGAGTCAGGCGTTTTCCGAGATAAACCAACGCCTACAAGACATACGCGACATCGGGGATCAACGTATCCAAGACAACCGAGAGGTGGTCGAGCTTATGAGGGATCGGCAATTTGTACGCGACTTTGAGTTTTACACGAGGTGGCACGACCACTTAACCGGTAAAGCGTTGGAAATGTGTTTGAAACAAAAGGCCAAAATCGAGAAAAAATATAATCTATGGGTATTTGTATTTTTTATTTTAGTATTTGTAATTTTTTTAGTATTTCTAATTTTTTTATGTATTTGTAATTTTTTTATTTAATGAAACATTATTTGGTATTTAAATTTGTTATTTAAATAAAAAACAATAATTAAGCAATTATTACTCAATTATTTATAAAGGCTCATAAAGCTCACACACCACTACACACCTATTTTCCCATAAAGCCTCATGAAACCCCTCCTAATACTTTATAATATTTTATTTCCCGCAAAGCCCTATAGAATTCTATTGAGCCCCCCACTACACATGCGGACGTGTGTAATAAAAAACCTAGGTACGTGGATGTAAATATGCATCATAGCCCCTATAGAATTAACATATACTTAGAGGGTGTTTGGGATTGAGTTTGGAAATGCAAAAGTGCTTTTGGTTAGAAGTGTTTATTCGCTTATGACTTTTTGAAAAAAGAGTTTTAAAAAAAGTGTTTGGATTAGCTTCTGAATGAGAAATATCAAAAAGTCAATAGATTGTCTTTTTTAAGTGTTTCGCTTAACTTATTGTGAATATTGGTTGTAGATTTGTAATTTTTTTCTGAAAGTCAAAAGCCAAAAACCAAAAGCCAGAATTTCCAACTTCTCAAAAATAACTTTTTCATCCTTAAAAACCAAAAGCCAAAAATCAAAACAGAAAGTGCTTTTGGGTAATACAATCAGTTTATTAACTTATTGACTTTTTGGAAAAGCCAATTCAATAAATTATTTTGAAACTCAATCCAAAACACCCTCTTGTTACCATGCATTTGAATAAAAGCTTTTATACGGTGCCGGCCCCTTTTATATCTCTAGGAATAAGAAATAAGAATTGCAGTTGTATATTGACAAGAAAACAGAAAAACACATGTTAGGTAGGAGTGGCTCTAGTTGATACAGGTTTTCAAATAATGTATTGGTGCTTTTTTTCTCTGAAGTTATTCATGTTCCTTGTTTGGGTCATCAAGCCAAAATATCTCCATATTTAATAAAACCAAATATTTGGGACCATCTCACCTCGTGCTTCGTTTATTTAAATTTATTACTCAAATTTCTTTCTTTTGTTTTCGATGATATATTTCTCTTTTCCTTCATGAATTAATGTCAAAAAACTATAATAAATTCCACAAACAAATAACATTGCATATATTATATACTTTTTTACTGTTCACAAACTTGGAATTTTAATAGTATATTTAAATTTAAATTAAATTTAAATTTATTACTCAAATTTCTTTCTTTTTTGTTTTCGATGATATATTTCTCTTTTCCTTCATGAATTAATTGTCAAAAAAACTATAAGATATCATAAATTCCACAAACAAATAACATTGCATATATTATATAAACTGTTTTACTGTTCACAAGCATGGAATTTTAAGTATGATAATGATAATATAGATACAAAAGAAAATAATGAAAGAAGTAACGAATTAGTTGACACCGGTCCAATTTAGGACGGTGATGTACGCCAGATGAACTCATGGGTTCACGCAGGTAGCAAGGGACATCGCCATAACCCCATGGGTTGGTTTGGCACGTTTGACGCTTGGTTTATGAACCCATACTAAATGGATGTAATTGGATGGTGATGTACACAAGTTTAAAGTTGCATTTCTTTAATGTTGTAATGGATGGTAATGAAGACATGTGGCACAATATTATTGGATGGTGGGTTGAAATAGGCAGCAAGTTCAACTTAATAGGTGTCTTTCTCTTTAGATCATGTGTTTTGGTCTCACACCCCGAATAAAGTGGCAATCCCGGGGCGTGATACACCGACGCAATAGGGCGTGAAAAAGCTCATCGAGAGAGGAGTCACAATAGTGAGAATGTAGGGTGTGGAGTCTTGGCAGACCCATGCCAAAGTCAAACTAACAATTTCTAAACAAAAGGGGGCGTGAAAACTTAGCGTTATGGTTGATTTGAGTTGGAGTAGGTTTGATGTGCCCCTTCCATCCTTAGACTTGTTCATCTTTTTCTTATTTTTAGAGTAACTTAAACGAATAGATAATTAATACTTCACATCAAAAACAACTATTTAGTCATTGATTTCCGACATCGCACATTTAAGTCTAATACTACTCTTGAAATCTACATCATTATCTGTCAAGACTTATACCGTCAACTATGAAAACAAACATTTATGAGCTTACTACCCACACAGATACTCCTAAGCAAAATCCCCTTTGTACTAAAATATCACATTTAGTTTCTATTTTTAAGAAAATATTCATCTTGCTCCAACTAATCGCTCATCTTAACAATTTTGTTCCTTGAAATGAATGAATTTAAACTTGAAACATAACAAAAGTAAATTCAAAGAGACCTTAAATTTCATTGTTTTTCCTATCACCCCAAATTTTCACTATACAACAATATCCAAACTAAAAAAATCCCCCCTCCATCATCCTTAATTTTTCTACAACTAAACAACTTTATTCCTTAAAAATTAATTAGCCTGGGTAGCAAGAACTATCAAACACACAAAAAATAAAAAACAGAAAACGCCAAAGAAGAAAGACAAGATCTAGATCATATCATATGTACATATTATTATCCTTGTAAACATCAAAACTTGTTTCATCTGTTTCCAAGACAACACTTAACAAATAAAAATAAAAAAAGAAACATTTCTTTCTCCACCCCAGCCGACCCGACCCGACCCAACCATGTAACCAATCACCAACACTCTCCATCTTGCTCTTCGGGTTCGGGTTTAACATTCAAGTCAGGCTTCTCCTGAAACCAACACGCCTTAAGCTCCGACCCACGTACCCTACTACTATTATTATTATTATTATTATTATTAATATTCGTACCACGAACATGCACCGACGTACAACTCGTCTCTGCATCAACTCTCGCCCCAACCTCTATAGCCTTTTGCCTAATACTAGCCGCCGACATCTCCCCCAACGCCCCATCCAACGCCAACAATTCAGGAAAATTCAATCTAGCCGTGGGCCCCCTTAAATAATAAACAGCCGTATCGTACGCCCGTGCAGCAGCCACGGGCGTACAGTACGACCCTAACCATATCCTCGATCGCTTATTCGGTTCCCTTATTTCTGCTACCCATTTCCCCCACTTCCTCATCCGTATCCCTTTGTACGGCCTCTGATCGTTGCTCTTCCTCTTCTCTGTTGACCGATTATTACGCCCCTCCATTGATGGAAAGAAATAATAATAATAAGGGAAAAGATGATGGATATATAGAACCGACAAGGTTAAAGGGAAAGTGGAGAGAGTGTATAAATAATAATAATAATGGAAAGAGGTTGGTTAAGTGTAAGTGGCCGCCATAAAAAGTGAAGGGTTTTATGGAGGTGGGGATGGTTAGTATTCAAAATTTGGGTCTACTGACAGATGAGAATGAAGGAGGGTGGGTGATTTATTTATTTATATTTATAATCAAATGGGTGTTTTTTTTTAAATATTATATGTACATGATGTGTGTATGTGTAGTATATATACAAGGAGAGATATTGATAAATATCTCAATGTGACAATATGTAGTGTCATTTTTAATAATAACATATGTAAGGGGCGGTTTTAAACTTTTGCGTCAGTAAATCAGTAATCTTTGAGTAATTAAGATGAGTGATGGGTAAGAGATACTGAATCGATAAGAGGTTTGATTTGGTTCGGCTTGACTAGATGGTGGAGGAAGAGGTGATGCATGAGTGACCGGCTGATTGTTATAAACACATGTGAATGGATAAACGGGTGATATTTTCATTCAATAACATTTTGAATGTTAATGTGCAAGAGACTTACTAATTGATACAAAGTTGTCCTATCAGTGAAACTAGGGGTAAGCAAATGTCAGTTTGGTTTTTACACATAACTGAAACCGATCGGTTAAGTCGGTTTGGTTAATTCGGTTAAGTCGGTTATCGGTTCAGTTTTGGTTACGCTCGCTTAATCACCAAAAACAAATTTATGCAAAATTGTAAACTTAAAATAGTTAGTCTAGTGTTTTGAACATTTTGTAAGCATACAAATACATGAAATATCTAGGAAATACATGACAATATGTTTTAAATACATAGATATAAAACACATAAATATACAATTGTTGGTTCAGTTTCGGTTATTATCAAGAGTAATCATTAAGGGGTTACTAAACAACCCGTAAAGGTGTTATATTATAGTTTATGCAGTGACATGTTAGCCTAATTCGTGTATCACCACCGATGTTAATGCTCAAAGTACAAGTGAATGTGTTTACTGTGTCTTCCAGATGGTCGTTTTATCTATTGTTGACTCTTGATTAAGGTTTTCTTGCTTAGGTATTTTTCTACTCTTTTCTTCACTAGCATGTTATCAAATTTTTGTTTGCTGTCGATGAAGGGGCTTTATTATTTCGAACCCAAGTGTAACAATGTATTTTTTAGATGTTCTATTATTGATTTTGTTGTTTTTAAAATGAAAATTGAAAAGCAAAAGATAGAAAACATCAAGTCCATATTCGAATCAATAAATATCTCGTGGCATTGGTAGAGTGATGATATGAGTGTCGTGTCATAAAGGATACGCTGATGTCATTGCAAGAATTTCGGTTGCCATCCATATAAAAATTTGATTTTTGTCTTGCCATAAGTTTTGTTATACGTTTATTTATAACTAGATATTTGCCCGCGTGTACACGCGGTTCACCAACGTATATCTATTTGGAGAATTATAACGTATAAGAAAAATACAGTAGAAATATTATTCAAATATCACTAAATGTTTCTTTTACACCACATTTCTGGTTTTAGTTTTCACATTCTCATCACCATCAAGTATAAGTAATTTCACATCTGCCCTTCTTTTAACTCTTGACAATGCGACATAAAGTTGGCTATGTGAGAATACAGGTTCTCTTAAATACAATCCAACCTTAGATAAAGACTGTCCTTGACTTTTATTGACGGTCATTGCGAAACATACGATTATTGGAAATTGACGCCTTTGGAACTTTACTGGAATCTTGATATCAGATGGTATCATATTTATTCTAGGAATAAGAGTTTTGATACCAATGTTTCCACCTGATATGATTTCGCCTCAATAACACGCTTTGCAAGTTTGGTGATTCGTAATCTCGTACTGTTACACAAACCATTTTGTTGATTTATGTTTCTCAACAACATAACGGGAACACCGACCTTTAGTCATAATTGATGATTAGGCAACCCAAAAATTTTTAAACCATTAAGGACATCAGGAGAATATAAGTCTTCCTGCGAACGGTTATTAGCGTTCTCAATCTGACATATACTATCAGAGCTCAGATACTCGACTTCATCTCCAGGCAACAATGCAAGCAATCTTTCATTAATTTCATGTACTACTTCGTTTGTAGGTGCAAGTATTGCTCGTTCTCCAAAGTAATCTTTATCTTTGTAAAGTTGAAGAAGTGAAGCGTAGACGAAGTCAATTAATCTAGAAATCGGATCTGATGAATCCTTAATAAGAAGATCATCTGGAATGTCCACATCTGCCTCATCATCATGAATTGAATCACCAACTTTACCCTCACCTAATTCAAGAAGCCAGTTTGCAAATGCCTTTGTTTCTTCGGATTCAGATGTGTTGTTACCCAACGTTAACCTCGTGTTTTTTTTGTTAATGTAAGGACTTTGCAACTATTCCAAATAAGAGAGGAAGTTATTGAGCATTTAAAATATCTCTTCTACTCCCATTGGGAACAACAGGAAGGATCTGTCTAAAATCACCACCTAAAACCATAACCTTACCACCGAAAGGCAACTCAGAATCAACTGAAGAATTTGACTTCAAGACGTCTTTCATTGTATGATCAAGTGCTTCAAAAGCATGTTTGTGAATCATTGGAGCCTCATCCCAAATAATTAACTTAGTTTGCTTCAATAAAGCAGCATCATCACTATTTGGCTTTATACCGCACAATGACTGTTCAGTAACATTCAAAGGTATACGGAACCTAGAATGCGTTGTCCTTCCACTGGATAACAAAAGAGAAGCAATACCACTGGATGCAACGTTCAAAACAATTTGTCATTTAGATCTGATAGCAGCAGACAATGTTTTCCATAAAAAGGTTTTACCAGTGCCTTCAAAACCATAAACAAAGAATAGACCACCTTTGTTACAATCAACCGCATGAATGGTTTCATCAAAAATTGAATGTTGCTCATCGGTTAAAGAATGTGCATTTGTAGCAAATTCCTCAGCTAGCAAACTTACTTGATAATTCAGCTCAAGAATCAAACGGTTATTTGCAGATGCTATAGAATCATTATTAGGATAAGGCATAGAAGGAAACCTACGTAGGCTTGAGTTATTCCGAAGCAACTGTTTCTCAATTTCAAGCAATGTAATGTTCTTGATTTGATCATCAGGAAGAGACAACCCTATTAATGATAAAGTTTGTAATTATTAATTTAAAACAAAAGGGACGTAAAAAAATTAAAATTTTAAACGTAAATTTTTTACCTTCAATTTCGAATAAGTCTTCGTGTCTACGCATAATACCATCTGACAGGTATTTCCATGTTTTTTCCCAAACATGCTCAGGCCTAGATAAGGTATTAGACAACAACATCATCGCAAACAAATTACGAAGAGAGTATCCTGAACCTGTATAATGAGCTTCCTCGATAGCTTCTACATATTCTTTGTCATCGTCTAAGAGGCCAAGAGCATAACATGCATCACAAAATGTTGGTAAAACTTCTCCATTGACCGTTCTTATCTCCTAAAATGATCTAGGGTCTTTTACTTTATTGAGAAGAACTCTCAAGAAATACGCCTCGCCCATAGATGGAGTAACCATGTGAACAGGACCAATTGCCTTACTGTGACAACCTGCACCTTTCACTTTTCATAAATGTGCATAATTGGTTCCTCAACTATTTCAAAATATTCATTTTTAACCCTCGTATTTTAATAGGACCAAAATTCACAATTTAATAAAACTTATAATTTTTATAAGTAAAAGTATGCACGTTTTATACTCACATCTACACCCGAGCACGTATGTTTCAGACCTTGATACTCAAAGCCCTTAATTTTCGGTCCTAAAACAACTTAGAAACAGAAGGAAACAAGTCTATAGCTTAAAATTGATTAAATTAGAAAAAATATTTTTTTAGCCCTCGCGGTCCGCTAAGACAGTCAAACAGTCAAAGTTCCAGTCAAAGTCCTAGTCAAAAGTCCTAGTCAAAGTCTTAGTCAAAGTCCTAGTCAAATAGTCAATTTATCTTAAAACCTTACTTTATTGTGTTGACCAATTTTAAAGCCTAATTGAATCCAAAACTAGTATAAAAACCCACCTATGACCCATTATACTTTGCACCTCTAAATCGATTGTTTCAATTCGATTAAACTCTTCCTCATACCTTTCTTCTAGAGTATATTACTTCTACATTTGAAGCTTTGATTATAAGCTCTTGTAATTGGCGAATTGGAAGCTTGATATTTTTTCCTATTCGGTTTCTTTTCTTCTAAATTGGACTAGTTTCGTTGTTGAATCTTTGGATTGCTCGCATTTTCATGCTCGCTTAGTCATCTAGTCATTTGGCGAATGTGAGTATTTCCTATCCCCGTTTTGCTTTTATTCATTTTTGGGGTGTTACATGTACACTTATACAAATTACAAATACAAGTTCACATTTTTACAATACAATTCTAGTACTATGTGCATTTGCTTACAAACGTGCTTTATGCTTAGACATTTCATGTAGAATACATTTGTACTTAGTGAAATCATTAACATTGTACAAGCCGACCTTAACATTGGATATCGCTATTGGATTGACAAACCACCTAGGTGATTTTCCCCTTTTTCATCGGAGAATCCATGGTCATTGTTAAGTTATTATCCATTTATTGGATAAGTACACTGCCGTTCATTTTAGTACATTTATACAGTCACAGGATTGATTTCGCTCATTTGTATGATACATAGTTTACATAAATGCACTGTAGCTCTGCACTTGAATTGTATAACATTTTCCAACTTACTATATGTATTAAAACTAGGAATGCTCACCAACATTTCATATGTTGACAAAACTTATTTTGTACATGTTTCAGGTGCAGTTTGATCTTAGTTCCATAGCATTGGATTTTAGTGCTTGCTTTTAATAATTTATTTCAAATTTCATGTTTTGTTCAGACTTATGT